>OZ024830.1:36942362-37586563 GCA_964016985.1 Anodontia alba
ACAACAACCTCTTTATAACACTATTGTTGGGGTCCATAGCATAACTCGTGTTAGTTAATCAACCGTGTTATATCCAAACAAAAATGTATTGATTATATTGAAAAATGACCATTTTTGGTCATTTTTCAAAATAATCTATACATTTTTGTGATCCATTTTTGAACCGTGTTATATCCGAACCCGTGTTATAACGAACCGTGTTATAAAGAAGTTGTAGTGCATTTGCAAAGCCACTACAAATTACATCAGATAATGTCTAGGAGTTTGTTTAAAACACTTTTTAAGCGGTTTTGCCTGGGGGTCCAACCCTAGCCGTGCAAGCCCGACCCCATGCAAAACCATTTAGAAATATTCCTGGGGATTATTTCCCCATTATAGATTGAAAAAGACGAGAGTAGCTGCATAATTTGAGAGAGCAAAAAAATAATGCAAGTAATGCATAAATAAATAAATGAAAAATAAATAAATAAAATAAAAATTAAAAAAAAAAAAAATAAAATAAAAATAAAAGTAAAATAAAATAAAATAAAAACTCTTTGTTCTTTGGAAATATGGTGAAATTATATATATATATATATATATATATATATATAGTATTGTTATTATCAGAAGCCAGAATTCAAAGAATAAAACTGAAAGCTATTTACTCGTAACTGTGGACAAGGTTGAATTCCGGACTAAAAATGCATTTTGAGTTCCGGACTGTCAACATTTTTTTTTTCGAGAATATTTATAGAGAACTTATTTTTGTTTTGTGCTGGGGTGGGGTTGGAAGGGGGTAGGGGGCGGGGTGGGAATCCATAACATTCCAGATCAGATTGCTTCGATCTTTTCAGCATTTACCACAGGGAAATCCGGATCCGACAGATCCAGCTGAAGCAAATTTCAAACCAACGTTACCAATTTTTGCTTACCCTACCATCGGAAAGATATACGATTTATCTCGATATAGGAAGAAAGCCTGGACACTTCTGTATATAAAACAACTGTATAGAAGATATGCATACATTGCGTTTTGCGAAAACTTGCACTTTTCTATGGAAGCCCAGTTGACACCTTCAAATTCAAAGTATTACACAACACCTTGTGTATTCAGGCTAAAATCATAAAAAAGAAAGAGAAAAAAAATGCTAAAAACAGAAAACAGAATGTTTATTTTCGCATGATGCCAACATGACGTCATTGGTGACAACCCGGTTTTTTCGCATTTAAGGGAGAGTACCCCCTTTTCCTGTCTGACATCAATTTTTTAAATTTCGCATGCAAACTGCATTTAAGAAAAAAAAATTCTATCGTTTTCTATAGCCTTTATTAGAAGGTATACAGAAATGGATTTACACACACAAAATAAATGTTCAATTTTTTGCCCAATCTGGCCGCTACAATAAACATGATAGAAAACGCTTGATTGCAAATTTTATGACAGCATTTTGAATTACGCATTTCAAAATTTACAAGACATCTTTCGGGGGCTTTCTAGCTTATGGGGTTTGAATATAAAAATATTTGTTTAGAACACTGTATTGTACTTACGTAAGTCTTAAGCATGTATGTTGAGGGGAATCGCCCGCAACGACACGTTTCTACATGTCCATAATTTCAAAGCCCATGTTGACGAACTATACTGGGTTAGAATGTATGAAGACCAAACATAATAATTGACGTAATTTCCGCAAACTAAAATGTTCATCAAAATTCCGTAAAATACACGCCATTTTACAAAACGCGACAAGAATTTTAAACAATCAGTGTTAATTTATATTCAGACATCAACTAGACAGATATTTATCTCTAGTTGGGTGTTATATTGGGTTATTTTACCTGTTAGTATATACATGTGTACTACACGCTTAACAGAACTTACAGTTGCTTGGCAAAACTCTAAACCGGTATCATGCAAAATGCATGCGTTTCTTCAAAATGGAATAAGTTTTGCATCGCTATACAGCGGTTTTCTATGAGCCAATATCCGAGCTTTATACATACAAAAATTCAGCCGTATATCTTTCCGATGCTAAATTACATTTTTTTGCAAGACACAGGAACTGAGAAACTCGACTATATGGTGTTGACGGTGAAATTTAGAAAATGTTTTTTTACAATGCTGATGAAATCGATTCATTTCATTGTTAGCGGTAAATCAGTGTATATCTGGTGAAATTAAAGTGGTATTAATTATAGTGAAATGAGATCGTATCATTTCACTAGTGACTGTTGCGATTTATGTGTTCACTCCTCGCTTTGGATGACTTAGGTTTTCTTCATTGTTTCAAAAGCGGATGTTACTTCCACTCCAGATTTTCGAACACCTCTAACTTCTTTGTTTCTGAACTAAACTACCAAGTTGGGTATGCATATTTTTAGTTACGAAGTATGGAACATCCGAGTAGCAAATCATTCTGATTTGCCGAAATATTTTATTTCTCTCTCTTTGTGGTAAGCACTCAATGTCGACTGCATAATGTTTCTGTTTTGTTTGGCTACATCAGTTATTACGCCAGAAGAGCTAAAACAAGAAAACAATAAAAATAAAAAGAAAATTTGCTTTTTTCGTAAATATCATAAACATGTTCATCTCGTGTAACGAAAACATTCAAATGTTCACTCGTGTTTCGCACTTGTGAAATTACTGATTTTTTTATTTTGTTACACTCGATGAAAATATTAATGGTATTCACTCCAAAAGAGAGAATATCCTCTATGACCTTGTTTTAAAATTGTCAGATGGCAATTAGAGGTTTATTACAGTTGTAAACTTCACTAATGTTTCCAAATGACGTGGCACTTAGGACGTCACCGTCTTAAAACGTGAAAGTGTAATGTCAAAAGCAAAATTATCTCGTTTGTCTCAAATTATACTTGTAATTATACATTACATATTGATAAATTTAAATCCAGAACTGAACCTTCAAAAGAAGTGTTCGAGATGTTTGAAAACTTACTTTTCACAGATGTAGTTGATTTTGGCTTCACATGAAATATCTACCCAGAGGTAAGAACCTTTCTGATATAAGCACGCACAACTTTCGTCATGACCAGCATTTCCTGGTTCGCCGGGGAACCAGTCTGTAAAACTCCGGGCTAATGGCGTCTTGCTTTTCATCCAAACAAACTCTCCCTCCACTGCTTTGTCTGTAGCTCCAATGTACCAACCGGCACCTTAAAAATGAGAAAAAAATGTTCTTTCTGATATGTGCGCCCAACGAAGACTGTTTGAATTAATTTCTTACTACAGTGAACCCTTATTACAGCGACAGCTTTTGTTTCCACAGAGTTGCCGTCAACATGAATTTTCTGTTGTTCTGTTGTGCAGAGTACTTAATGAGCAGATTCATATGTAAGAAAGGTCTTGTTTTGTTCTTATTTCCTCATAGAACATGTTTTGGATATTTATTAGAATCGCCTCACTGAGGCCACACAAAGAGTAAACAACACGAGAACCCCCTTCGTAGAACGGACAGTAGTAAACACCGTCACGGGTGTGGGGGTGGGGGTGGGGGGTAGTTTAAAATACAAAATTATTTGTTCGGCTAGCATAGTGGCTCCCTAATTCAATCAGTGAAACAGCTTAGAAGATACAAATAAATCAAATTACCAAATTTAACCCTAGTCCTGCTGAACCCGGATATGTCCTGCCTTTGTACACAGTGTAGATCCAGATCAGTTGGCTTCTGAAGAAGCCAATTGATCTGGATCTGCACTGTTTGCAAATAAGTATGTAAATTTATATCAACAATCTGGATCAAGTAATTTGATTGGCTGAAAACTAAAAATGAGCGTGGCAGCTTAATTTATTCAGCAGGACAAGGGTTGGTGACTAACCCGAACCCGAACTTTATGGTGAATTAATCTAAAAATACAAACGGATTATTGTCAGTACAGACTTTTCGGAACAATTAAAAAAGATTGTCGCGTATTACAAATAGAGAGGTTACAATATGGATATTCTGCGACAAACCGCATGGATGTTGTTGCACGAATTATGGTTGACAACTTTGTTTCCTCTTAATTGCACGATGGTAAGTTGGACCTCAGACCGAATGATGGCTCAATCCATACGTGTACGAAAAAAAAAAATATCTTACCTCCAAGTCCTCCTACTACGTTCTTGAGGTATTGATTTTCGGCGGCATTTTCTATCTCCACTAACTGGCCACCAAGCAGTTGGCATGACAACTAAAACATAAATAAACCTAATACAGAATATAACTAGCAAAAATGTGTCTTCGGGCATTTGCGGACAGCCACTTAGTCTGATCAGGTTTTCACTGTCAGCTGATGGATTAGTGACACTATAATGTATCAACGGACAATAAAAGTACCGAAGAGATTGCGCACGTGCACGGCGCCCTCATCCGTTCATTTCATACATGTTTGAAGACACCTTTTTTCACTTTGCGCGATTCATAGTTAAATTAACCTTTGAGACTCTCAAGGGAAAATTCAGCAGACGACAACTTGGTTATATTTTTCTTACTTTTCCTTGAACTTAGTCTTTGTTATTTCATGCAAATTGTTTCCTAGGAGACGATTTGCATGGCATGTCAAAGCCTATTTTCTAGGTATTATAAGAAAATATGAGTTTGTCATCTATTGAATTTACCCAGATAGTAGTAAAGGTTAACTCGAAAATCGCAGTGACGGTTGTAAAGATTCTTAATCCTTTAAGTGCTAATCACAACTGCAGCAGACGACGCATTGGTGTGTTTGGATGTGTGTGTGTGTGTGTGTGTGTGTGTGTGCGTGCGTGTGTGTGTTAGAGATAATAGGGTTTGACATTTCATGTCCAAGCAGACGATTTATATGAAAATGCCAAGTCATTCTCTGAAAAATAATTAAAAAATATGTCGTCTTCTGTGCTTTAAGCAATAAAGCAGATTTACTGAAGAATAGTGAATCTAATGTCGCTAACCACAACAGCAGCAGACGACATTTTACGAGTAAAGTTAAATCTTCAGACTCAGGGGTGGGGGGGGGGGGGTGGGGTGGGGGTGGGGTAACTTCCTATATATGGCATAGTACGGATGTGCGTGCCGAATGGCCCCCTTTTTCAGCGCTGCCAGGAATATGATTGGCCCCCTTTTTTCAACAAAAGGTATATGAATGACCCGATTTTTCTGGATTCCTATGTGAAAAGACCCCATTTTTCTGACATCCTGGTACATGCACATATTTTTCGCTCAGAGATTTTTCGAAGCTGTTTGTTCTCTTAGTATTCAATGAATTGACTGTGATATTTGTCTAACAACCGGCAATAAATGGGTACAAAAAATCAAAGGGCAGTATATGAATAGGTCAACATTTTGGATGGTCAAGTATATGAATGGGTCCGTTTTTTCAAAAGCCAGGTATATGAATGGGGTAGGTTTTGAAATACTGGCTCGCACACCCGTACCAAAATTACCCCTAAGTTACCCCCTCTCCCCCCCCCTACCCCCCCCCCCCCCCCCCCCCCACGAGTCTTCAGATTACAAATAGATGGTTTATTTTGTCTTATTTTTCCATTAAGACTCACAGAAAGGACAACCGCTATTTTCTTGGAAAATAGTGAAAAATCAAATGTCATCTGCTGAAAATATTTACCAGTCTAAGCGTAAATAGTTCACCTGGCAACTTAGTCCCGTAATAATGAACTATCCCAGCTAGCATTCTTTATAAATCTATAGCGGGCCGTTATCGGCCCGTCAGCTACCCTGACGGGCCAAAATAAAACAACCAACTTACCTTAACAACTAATTTTTGAAAACCCTTAACTTCATAGTAACAAACTTTTTATAAATACAAATCTGCTGTGGCTATGTTACAGGCCTTTAATTAACTCTCTTTTATGCCAGTTAGTTCATATTGGTCCGTCGGTAAATTAATATCAGCAATCATACTTTTCAACTTTTGTCTTTCACCAAACTTTCACCTGTTCTATTGTTAAGAGATAGGGTATGATCATATCAACGTACTACAAGTATAAGCTTTCATAAATAGCTTGGTCTACGCTTCGCACACAGTAAACGTTAAAGCTGAGTTCAATAGTACTGGCTTCTTTACATGCAAATGTTAGCTAAATCAGCTAAATTCCAAAATGTTACGGGTTAATTGGAGAGGACTGGCTGATATCTTGTCTAAATTAGAACGACCCTAGCTCACTAAATGTAAAATTACAGCTAATTTCACATCACATTTTAGGCTTATCTCATCAAAAGTTAAAAAAGTAGTTAAAAGAATATCTTCTTTTTTTTTTTTTTTTTTTTTTTTTTTTTTTTTTTGTCACTCTGCACCGGAAATGCTATATATTATAGCGTTTAGCAGTATCAATGCATCCACCCCGTATAAAAGTGAAATTGTCAAAATTAAAGTATATACCATAGCTTTTGATAACGTACTACAATGGTAACCTGTTAGAATATCTAAACAAGAGGGCCAGGATGACCCTCTATCGCTCCCCTGATTACCAGACAAGTTTCGAGTCAATTGATCTTTCGGTTCAAGAGTTCAATATAGATATTCAAGATGGCGGCCATTTCAAATCAGAATGATTTTAGCTACGTTTGATCTACAAGTCACCTCGATACTTCCAAGGAAGTTTTGAATCAATTGGCCTTTTGGTTCAGGATAAAACAGTTCAACATACATTTTCAACATGGCTCTTGGATTTCTAATCAAAATGAGTTTAGCTCTTTTTGATCTACAGGTCATCCGGATACGTCCTACCTTGTTTGGAGTAAATTGGCCTTTCGGTTCAGGAGAAGAAGTGCAAAACAGAGTTCTAAGATAGCGGCCAGGACGGCCATCTTTAACTTCTGATAGGAACGACTTAGCAATTTTTTATCTACAAGTCACCCTGATGCTTCCTACCAAGTTTCGAGTCAGCTTGCCTTTCGGTTCAGGAGAAGCGAAAAATAAATTTTCAAGGTGGCAGCCATGTTGGCCATTCTTGGATTTGCCATCGGAACGATTTTAGCTATTTTTACCTTCAAGTCACCCCAATACTTCCTATACATTTTGAAGTCTATTGGCCTTTCGTTTCAGGATAATAAGCGAAAAATAGATTTTCAAGATTTCGGCCATGGTGGCCATCTTGGATTTTTCCATCCGAACGATTTTAGCTATTTTTACCTACAAGTCATCCCGATACTTCCTAACAAGTTTGGAGTCGATTGGCCTTTCGTTTCAGAAGAAGCGAAAAATAGATTTCAAGATTTCGGCCATGGTAGCCATCTTGGATTCCGGAATGGAACTATTTTAGCCATTTTTGATCTACAAGTCACCCCGATGCTTCCTACCAAGTTTCAAGTCAACTGGCCTTTCAATTCAGGAGAAGAAGCCAAAAAAAAAAAAAAAAAGATTTTAAAGATGGCGGCCATGGCGGCCATCTTGGATTTCCGATTGGAACAATTTTAACTACTTTTGATGTACAAGTAACCCAGTTGCTTCCTACTAAGTGTTAAGTTAATTGGCTTTTCGGTTCAGGAGAAGAAGGAAAAAAATGATTTTTCAAGATGGCAGCCATGGCGGCCATCTTGGATTTCCGATCGGAAAATTTTTTAGCTATTTTGATCTACAAGTCAGCCCAATACTTCCTATCAAGTTTCAAGTCAATCGGGTTCAGGAGAAGAAGCGAAAAATAGACAGCGTCACGGCGGCCATCTTGGATTTCAGATACAACCGATTTTAGCTTCTTTTGGTCTACAAGTCACCCCGATGCTTCCTACCAAGTTTAAAGTCAATTCGCCTTTTGGGCGACCGGAAAGATTTTAGCTATTTTCGATCTACAAGACACCCTGATGCTTTCTTCCATGTTTCAAGTCAAGTCAATATCCCTTTTGGTTCAGGAGAAGAAGCGAAAAATAGAGTATTCAAGATGGCCGCCACGGCGGCCATCTTGGATTTCCGATCGGAACGATTTCAGCTATGTTTGATCAACAAGTCACCCTGATACCTCCTATCGAGTTTCTAGTCAACTGGCCTTTCGGTTCAGGAGAAGAAGCAAAAAATAGATTTTCAAGATGGCCACCACGGCGGCCAGCTTGGATTTACGACTGGAACGATTTTAGCTATTTTTGATCTATAAGTCACCCCGATGCTTCCTATCAAGCTTAAGTCAATTGGCCTGTCGGTTCAAGAGAAGAGAAAAATAGATTTTCAAGATGGCGGCCATCTTGGATTTCCGATCGAAACGATTTTAGCTACTCTCGATCTGCAAGTCACCCTGATGTTTCCTACCAAGTTTGGAGTCAACTGGCCCAGGGGTGTAGGAGAAGTAGGTTTTCTAAGCAAATTGTTGACGCCGCACTACGGACGGACGCATGACGGACACTGACCAATTACAATAGCTCACCTTGAGAACTTCGTGCTCAGCTGAGCTAATAAATGCAGTGTGCCGAAAAAAAAAGTGTAAACACCTTGGTGTTCCACTACTTGAAATATTATTCTATTCTATTCAGTGCTTTATCTGGTTCCGGGGTTTACTTGTTAAAAACACGTCTAAGGTCAATGGTGCATCGTGGGTCAACAACTGAATCAGTTCAATGTCCAAACTAAAATTTGTATAATCTGCGCTCAAGGGTGTAGACAATTACCCGGATTCGATCACGAATCGCCTCTCCAATATAATGTTCAAATCGTATAATAAAACCTAAATAATATAAACCTTACATATGCTCCAGCCCAGGTTGCTGTTTCGTGACTAAATAGATAACACGTGTCACCGTGAGCTGTAAAACCATCGGGGCATGTTACTGCGCCTATAAAATAGAATAATTATACTAACTTAGAAACACAACTGAAAGTTTCGAACCAGTGTGCTGGAAAACTATCGTGACATATCACTGCTCCTGAAATATAGCACAATTATACTAACTTAGAAAGACAACTGAAAGTTTCAAACCAATCAGCTAATATAGCACAATTATACGAACTTAGAAAGACAACTGAAAGTTTCAAACCAATCAGCTGTAAAACCATCGGGGCATATTACTGGTTATGTAACATAGAGCAATTATACTGACTTTGAAAGGCAACTTAAAATTTCGAGCCAATGAGCTGTAATATCGGGACATGTTAAAGCTTGTGTATAATAGATCAACTATACTAGCTTAGAAAGACAACTGGAAGTTTCGAAACACTAAGCTGTAAAACCTTCGGGACATATTAAAGCTCCTGTAAAATATGACAATTGTCTTACTTAGAAAGCGATCGAAGGTTTCAAACAAATGAGCTGTAAAACATATTACTCCTCCTGTAAAATACAGAACATATACAAGTGGTTTCGAACCAATGAGATTAAAAAACATCGGGGCATATTACTGCTCCCGTAAGATAGAAAAATTGTACTAACTTAGACAGACAACTTTAACTTTCGAACCAGTGAGCTGTAAAACCATCGGGTCATATTTCCGCTCCTATTCCATAGAACAATTATACTAACTTAGAAAGACAACTGAAAGTTTTGAACCAATCGTCTCTCCTGCAGAATAGAAGAATTGTACTTAGAAAGACAATTGAAAGTTTCGAACCATTGAGGTTTAAAATTATTTGGTCATATTACCGCTCCTGTAAACTAGGACATATATACTAACTTAGAAAGCAACTGAAGGTTTCAAACCAATAAACTGGAAAACCATCGGGACATATTACTGCTCCTGTGAAATAGAACAATTAAACTAACTAGCTGGAAAACCATCGGGGCATAACTCTGCTTCTGTAAAATAGAAGAATTATACTAACTTAGAAAGACAACTGAAAATCTTGAACCCAATGAGCTGCAAACCCATCGGGACATAATACTGTTCCTGTAAAATAAAACAATTATCTAACTTAGAAAGACAACTGAAAGTTTTGAGTTAATAATTTGTAAAACAATCGGGACATATTACCTCTCCTGAAAAATAGAACAATTTCACTAGCTTAGAAAGGCAACTGAAAGTTTCGAACCAATGAGCTGTAAAACAATCGGGACATATTACTGCTCCTGTAGAATACGAGGGCGTGTCAATAAATAACCAGCCTATCCCATTTCCGATGGACCGAGACGGTCACGATTTTCATGCTTTGTTTCAATATGTTTTATACATAGGTACAAAATTGCACGCGTATCGAGTCATTCTTTAACAAGATATTGAATGTCAAACATGGCTAGTGATGCAAAGGCATGCTTTTCATCTAAAGTTGAGTACCGTGCTGTAATTCGGTACTTGTATTTAAAAGGTAAAACAGGCAAGGAAATACACGGCGAGTTAGCCGATGTTTATGGGTCTTCTGCACCATCTTATGCTCAGGTTAAATTCTGTGTAGTGGAATTCAAACGCGGTAGAACGTCTTTAGAAGATAAAGCCAGGTCTGGACGCCCACTGGATGCCACCGACGAAGAAATGTGTAAGAAAGTTCGGGATCTGGTATACTCTGATAGGCGAATTCAGGTGGAAGAAATAGCGCAGGCATAAGGCATTTCACATGGTAGTGTTTCAACAATCTTACATGATCGTTTAGGTATGCGCAAGCTAACAGCCCGTTGGGTCCCCAAATCCCTTAGCGATGAGCAAATGACAACCAAAGCATCAGTATGCAGCGCCTTGTTGAAGCGTTTTAGGTCAAAAGATGATTTTCTTTTGCGTCTGGTGACTGTAGATGAGACTTGGGTTCATTATTATGAGCCAGAGAATAAAGCTCAGAGTCGTCAGTGGGTAGGACCTGGGTCCCCGAGGCCAAAGAAGTTCAATACGCAACTATCTGCTGGCAAGGTGATGGCCACAGTATTTTGGGACGCAAAAGGCGTTATTATGTTGGACTTTTTACCCAAGAGAAGTACAATAACTGGAGTGTACTATGCAAACTTGTTAGACCAGCTGAGAACCGCCATCCGTGAAAAACGTCGAGGTAAACTCTCTAAAGGTGTTTTGCAGCAACAGGACAACGCGAGAGTCCACACTTGCAAAGTTGCAATGCAAACTTGTTAGACCAGCTGAGAACCGCCATCCGTGAAAAACGTCGAGGTAAACTCTCTAAAGGTGTTTTGCTGCAACAGGACAACGCGAGAGTCCACACTTGCAAAGTCGCAATGGATGCTGTAGAGGGAAACGGGTATGAATTAATACCACATCCTGCCTATTCGCCTGACCTAGCTCCTAGCGACTTCTTCCTATTCCCAAACTTGAAAAAGGATATCCGTGGACTTCATTTCCGGTCTGATGAAGAAGTCGTGACGGCAGTTGAGGAGTGGGTCAATGGAAAGGACCCTGACTTTTTCAGTTCTAGGCTGATGGCACTTGAACACCGTTGGTCTAAGTGCATCACACTAGAGGGCAATTACATCGAAAAAGAAGAGGTGGATCTCAACCGGAAATAAGTTAGGCTAGTTACTTATTGACTCACCCTCGTAGAACAGTAAAACTAGCTTAGAAAGGCAACTAAAACTTTCGAACCAATGAGCTTTAAAACTTTCGTGACTTATTACCTCTCATTTAATATAGAACAGTTATACTAGCTTAAAAAGACAACTGAAAGTTTCGAAACAATAAGCTGTAAAACCATCAGGACACATTACTGCTCCTCTAAAATAGAATAATTATACTAATTTAAAAAAAGTCAACTGAAAGTTTCGAACCAGTAAGTTGTAAAACCATCGGGGCGTATTACTGCTCCTGTAAAACAGAAAAATTATACTAAATTAATGCTCAGCTGAGCTGAGCTGAGCATGAAAACAGTTTTATAACCTCGGGGCCAGAACAGAAACTTTACTTTTTGTTGATGCATTTTACGACACATAAACAGGTGGTAAACTGAGATTGCTCACATTTTAGAACATGCAAGGTAGGGAGTTAAAGGGTGCCAATATTTAAAGTAAATACGGTATGAAAAATTTGGCGCATCCAATCAGAACATCCGAATATTATATGAACAATTGCCTCTACAATGTTAATAACAATTGCTCATTGGTTGAAAAACCATTGCCTTTCTTTTCTTTCTATAATAAATACATAAATAAATAAACCTAAGACTGCGCTTCCAGTACAACAAAAAACAGCTGCGAAGAACACCCGAATATCCATATTTCCTAGTTTTGTCTACCTATCTGGCAAAAAAAATATGGACGCTTTCGTAATTAAATCTATTATGGGCTACGCACATGGGCGTGGACATAATACGGTTTGGTTTGGAATCACATGATGACCCATAATGCGTGTTATTTACAAGTAAAACCCGAGACTAGCTATAGCACTAAATAGAATAGAATAATATTTCAAGTATTGGAACATCTCATTATATAGAAGTTGTTATCCATTCACGTGCATTTTTTTCGGAACACTGCACTAATGTAGATAATCTAAAAGGTTACCATTGCATAGAGTTTATTTGTTTGTTTTGATCGATTACGGAGAAATAATTCACTAGTGTTCTAAGGCTTGCACGTAAAAAACGAGTGAGCGAAGCGAACGAGTTTTTTACACGAAAGCCTTAGAACACGCGTGAATTATTTCTCCGTAATCGATCAAAACAAACAAATAAATTGTTTATTACATTTTCATTCATGTTTTACCTTTGAATTTTCACATTCAGCCGTTATGATTTCCTACCAAAATAGTTCCAGTCAGTGCATGAATTTCAGGAGGCGTGGTTTAGTTTGAAAATCAGTCGCCACCTTGTTTTCACCTTAATGCAAAAATCATTCTGTTCTTGAAATACAGACACAACATGTCACGAAAGTTGAACTGGATTATCATGAAAATCATACTTTATATTTGCGTTGCAGGTCTTTCCTCAAGAAACGCCAACTGGACGTGAAAATTGCAGTCTGATCTTCGTGATTTTATCAGATTTTCCGCGAAACGTCAACTATTGTTATTGTTGTTACCAACAACGTCAGCAACGTCGCCTAGCAATTATGACGTCAAAACGTTCGAAATGAAATAATTTACTCGGTGAATTATCGATTATAATTCACTGAGAAATCTCAGTAAATCACTGCTGAAAATGTAATAAAGCAATTTAATAACGTTTATGTGACGCATTGGTACTGCTAAGCGCAATTTATAGCATTCTCGAGACAGCGTAAGAAAAATTTTATATTCTTATAATTACTTCTTTTACCTTTATGAGGTAAGCTTGTAAGCGATGTGAAAATAGCTGTAGTTATTTTTTTTTTTAATGTGAGCTAGGTTCATTCTCATTTAGACGAGCTATCATTTAGACCTCTCCAATTCACCCTTTGCACTTTGGAATTAGCCCATTTAGACAAATGTGAATGTAAAGAACCCAGACTATTAAAATCAGCTTTAATATTTATTGTGCGCGAAGGTAAACCAAACTTTTTGTGAAAGCTTATACTTGTACAATATATTGTTCGTTATCTGATAAGCAGACAGACAAGTAAACCAAGTATTAGTGCGACACGTGATCGGGTTCTTATCTGATATCAAGCATTACCGCATTTACTCTAAATATTGGGTCACCTTTACTCCTTACCATACATGTCCTATTAATTTATAAAGAAATTCTTGGTGACTTAGGCTCTCCTTATAAGTAGGGGCCTGATAAGGGATAATAAGATTAGGTGTCAGCAGAGTTTATGATGAAGACATGGAAACATATAAGTAATTTGGTGATAATTTGATATTTTCCCCTTTATTCAATAAAATATATTGGTTGTTATTCATTAGATTTGCCTCTCCATGGCAGTTCTAATGAATAATCTCGATCAACATGTTTTATGGAGAAATACAGATACTTATGCTTTTATGCTAATTTATTATCAAATGCCCTCTTTATCTGCTTCTTTGGATCAAATACAGAAAATTGGTAATATATTATTTTATTTATTTATTTTATTTATTTTATTTATTTATTTATTTATTTATTTATTTAAATTTATTTATTTATTTATTTATTTATTTATTTTTATTTACTTATTTAAAAAGAAAAGCTTTTTTTGGCATGAAATATTCTAATTTGTCTAGGATCTTTCTGACATATTCTATAATGTGTTGGTTTAATGAACATAAAATATTTAGTTTTGAGGCAGATATGGAATAATTGTGAAGTGTGCTTGTTTATTTTTGAAAATTAATAAATAAAAACTTTCAATTTTATATTTCTATTTCAGTTTACTTATATTTTCTTTTTCACAGTGCAAGAAAAAATACGACACCTTTGCATTTTGGAAAACAACTATCAGAAATAAATAAATAAATAAAGTGATACTATACAAATCAAAAAATTAAATGCAAAATTTGCAAATGAATTTATTTGGTTCTAGAGTAACATATCGAATGCGTCTCAATTATATGAACTACCCCTTATAGGACCCCACCTATTGAGACTAAACATCCTTTTAATCACTTCAAGATAAGCTGTTGATGTGTGCTCTGAGTGTGCGCTCTGCTATCAGGACTGTATATTTGGGTTGATCATGAGAGGGGGTCTAGCCATAGAAGGAAAAAAATGTCTTTAAATATCATTTGAATTGTCTAAGCAAGATGATTCTAAAATGATCTTAGTATGCAACTTTTCTTGAAAAATGAAAATACTCTGCTTATCTGAAGCCCTGAACCGTTTATAAATTTAGACACAATTTGGATTTTATGACACGCTGATGTAATAGAACTCCTTTGTGACTCATGCCTCTCTTACGCGTATATTATTGCATAAAAAGCAGTGTCGCACATTATTAATATCCGTGCATTAACCGGCGAAAAGCCGTGTATTAACAAGGCAATTCACGCGCTGTTAATGCACAGCTACGCAACTTTCAATATGCCTGTACCGGGGCCACATAACTGCTGCTGTCACGAGCTGTGTAGTGCCTAGCCCTAGAAGGAGTATAGTCAGTGGAAATTGCGTTCGCGAAACATAAGTGAAAAAGGCGAAAAAAATAGTGCAAGAAATACTCGTAATGCGAAAAGTAGCAAATTTTTTCAGTTTTTATGCAATAATAGCGATCGAACATGGTTTTCAATGCTTTAAAATTCGCAAGGTCCCTTGGGAGGTGTTGAAAACCGCGGCCTTCGGCCTCGGTTTTCAACACCTCCCACGGGACCTGGCGAATTTTAATGCATGAAAAACCATGTTTGATCCCTATATTAAGACAACATATTTGCAAGTTCAATTTGACTGAAGCTAAATTGTTTCGTTTTGAGACAGCTATGGAATAATTGTGAAGTGTTCTTATTTAGTTTAGAAAATAAATAAATGAATAAAACTTTCAATCTTATATTTCTATTCCCATAGCTATGGTATCAGAACCGTATATTGGGGCTGATCATGACGGAATAGTCTTGCCAAAGAAGGAAAATTCCCGACGAAAACTATACATGTGTCTTTAAAGCCAAGGTTGACTGAATACTTGTAAATGCTTAAACTATGATTTGCTAGCGATAGCATACTTTAACTGAAAAGTTCACGTGGATGTCAATCACGAATCTGCAGAATTTTGTACATTCGAAAGTCTCCATCTGGGTACAGCAAAAACTGCTCACTATTACGTCCATGGAACCGTTTGGAGATGTCTGCAACTTTTTTTATTGGGAAGTGCTTATAAAAAAAACAAACTTATATTTAAAAAGTTGTCGCAAAACAAAAAAACAATATAATTCGGATTTAGCGGCAGTTTCTACGCTGTTAAAACAGATGCACATGCTGTATTCTTCAGAACTATTTTGCATATATGTCAAAAGCGTCCAGTTTTATTGATAGCTCCAACGAGTATTCGTTAAATAAACATCGTCTGACTTTCTGTATAAGAGAAAGTGAATGTGAAATATATATATATATATATATATATATATATATATATATATATATATATATATATATATATATATATATATATATTTTTTTTTTTTTTTTTTTTTTTTTTTTTTTTTTTTTTTTTCCTCATCCGGGCATTTGTTCTCCACTGAAACATTTGATAATATCCAATGATTCCGTTTGCAGACAGCGAATGCCCTGATCAGACTGCGTGGGTGCGCAGGCTAATTTGGGCCTTCGTTTTTTGTAATTGCCCGAAAACACGTTTTCGCTTGGCGAGGTCCATATACAATGCTGCTCACACCGTCTAGTGTCGGATTCAATAATTTGTTCGCAGAATTACTCGAAATTAATTAAGTGATCCTGAAGACTCGTGTTCACTTCCTTTCATTGGTCACATTTTCGTCGTGCTTTTATTGGACGCATTGTTTTCTTTGTCTTGCTTAAGTTTCAACCTCAGAATGACTAACCAATCCCTAAGTATGCTCCGACGTAATTTCCGCAAAACTTGAAAGCTTTTAACTCGACTACACGAAATTTCCTAGTTCCGGATAAGTTTTACTACATTAAAATTCACGTGGATTTGGTTGAAAAGTAAATCAACAATGTTTTCTATAGAAATACTAACCTGTGATTCCTTAATCCTTTTAAAAGATGCCAAACACAACAATTGTTCTGCTGGTTACTTTAAAGGTCAGTGTTGCAAACAGTGTGGACCCAGATCAGACTGCTCCTCTAAGAGCAGTCTGATCTGGGTCCATACGGTTTGCCTATATGCAAAAAGTATGTTTGAAAAGTTTGCAAGAAGATGCAGCAGGCGAAATAAACAGATGATATTTTCAGATGTAGTTTTTCTTGGCATCTTTGGGGTTAAATAATGTAATGCATTTGTTTCCAAACATGCTTTACTACCTGGTGTATGAAAAATGTGAAGTATAGCACTGTCACTACCAGGTCCGGATATTTTTGTCTTTTCCTGATCACGAGAGCTAATTTCAAAAACGATCCTTCGGATGGTACAATAGCTAGGTATTTTACTGTGGTACAACAATAATGAACAGTTGTTCCCTGTACTTTCATAGTGGTGAGCAAAAGAAGATCAATGACTTAATTTGATTATTTCAAATATCTTTCAAAAGTATTAATCTCCTGATTTAAAAACAAAAATTAGAGGGCAGGGTTTTAATGTGGCCCATGCTAATCAGCGGTATTTCATGTCCCGGTATTCGGGGACGTCTGTACGTTTGACACAGCATAACATCAAAAGTACTCGACCGATTTTAACAATTTAAACACCAGGTTAAAGGCAATAGTCTAATTTACAAAGGAAAGATAATTAACAATAAAATAATCTGTTGCTGATGTTGCAGGATGATTTGGGTGTTCTACTAGGTTAAAATCAATCAAGTTCTTTTGATGTTATCGTCCCGAGTGGCATGAAACTCTTAAGGCAAAAGAAACCCTAATAAGTTATGAAATCCGCCATTTCGTCCCATTCAATTGAGGTGATAACCTAGATTTCTTCGCCTACGATAACAAAATTTTAGCTGTTATATTTAAAAGAATATGTTCAGATTCATGAAATCCTGATAAAGAGCATAAGAAAAGCTTATTCCCTCGTATCAAAAGTAATTGCTTTTCAAATATCTTCACAATTTCTTTTGTCAGTTGATAAATGAGTAATCTATAACGATAAAACCCGAGAAAGGTACGTACCTCCGTGGAGGGAAAAACAACAATCAGCCCTTTCGTTCTTATGTCAAACATAGAGGTCTCTATTAATACCAGGACAAGTGAATCTTTGACATCATCCTCAAGACCCACAAAGCAACAGGTCCAGATGCTATTCCTGCATTCATTCTAAGATACTAGTCCTGCATTCATTCTAAAGTCAACTGCTGAACAACTGACACCAATTATAACCAGACTTTTCCAATACTCTCTCGACATCTGACTGGAAGAATGTTTTTGTAGTCCCCAACTTCAAGAAGGGTAAGAAGCACATTCCATCAACCTACCGCCCAGTTTCACTTACGTTTATAGTTTGAAAGGTCCTTCAACACATCGTTCAAAGTTCAGTAACGAGACATTTTGACAAGCGCAGTATTCTCACTGACAAACAACATGGGTTAAAATAAACGTCAAAAAGATTGCCTTTGGAAACAAAGAACACACTACAGATAAGAAAATGGGAGTCTCGGTTTTATTCAGACTCTTCATAAGCAGTAATGAAGTTTGCAACACTGCTTACGCCCTCTAGCGCATACATGAGCAGAGCAGAACTTCATTTTCAAAGATTCCACAATGGGACCAATGATCCCAAAGGAAATGAAATATAATCAGCACTATGGTAAGCTAGCGATCATGTGAAACTCAGCTCATCTCGACTGTACAGTAAGTTGCTAGAAACTTGACAGGAAAGAGCCAGTTAGACTTCATCCTCCTGGATTTTGCGAAGGCGTTCGATAAGGTCCCCCACCATCGCCTTCAGCAAAAGCTCGACTTCTACAGTGTTCGGGAATTCACTATACGATTGGTTGAATCATTCCTGCACAAACGGAAACAGTCTGTCCTCCTTGACGTACCAGATCTGCTGAAGCAGACGTACTTTCTGGGGTGCCTCAGGACACGATCTTCGGGCCTCTTCTTTTCTTGGCATTTATTAACAACCTTCCGGAATTAACAAAGTACTTCGATGCAAGGCTTTTTGCCGACGACTGTCTTCTTTACAGACACATACAGTCAAGCCGAAACTCAGTCCTCTTATAGGAAGACATATCAGCCCTACAAAGCTGGGAAGAAACGTGACAGATGAAATTCCATCCCGAGAAAATGCAGCGTCATTAGGATCAGCACCATCAGACGACAGATCAATACGACCTACCAAATACATGGCCACACACCAGAGGTAGCAGAGAGTAGCAAGTACTTGGGTTACCAAATCCACCGTAACCTTAGTGAGTATTCAGCTCCAGTGAAGTCAGCCGCCGATTCAACTTTTGTGCGACCCGTAACTGGAATACTCTTCCACTGGTTAGGACCCTCACCTAGTGACCGACAGTCACAGCTTGCAACAAGTACAGCGTTGGCCAGCCAGATTTGTGCACCGTAATTACACTGAAGGCACTCCAGGATGTGTCATCAATATGGTCCAGTCTTGGATGGGAGACCCTTCAACATAGACCTATCTAGACAGGTTTGCTCTGTTGTTCCATATCTAACATGTCTAAGTTGATATCCACACCGACATTGTCCATTGCAATGACAGCGTACGAGAGGATCGCCAACTACCGGCATCAAAAAGACGTGAGGAGAAGAACTCTATAAGTATTTAATGCTTTCGTTCTAATCTATGGAAGCGTCCTAGTGCCAGGTGAAAAAAATATTTGTCCTACGTAGGAGATAATAAGGAGTTAGTAACTCCTACGTAGGAGATAATAAGTCCGATACTAAGTCCTACGTAGGAGTTAGTAACTCCTACGTAGGAGATAGTAAGTCCTACGTAGGAGATAGTAACTCCTACGTAGGAGATAATAAGTCATACGTAGGAGATAGTATTTAGTTATAGATAATTCAATACGATTTTGAAATGAAGATCAATAGCTTAACCTAAGAAAACAAAACATATTGTTTAAATAAAAAAAGTAATATATTTAGTGAATGATAATTCAGGAAGACCAACAAGTTGTTGTCTGTCTGCTGAATTAGCCCAGAGTGTGGTAAAGGTTAAGGGATCAAATACCAGCCCCCTCCCCCACCCCCTCCCCCGCCATACACACACACACAAGAAAGGGTTTGACATTTCATGCAAAGTGTCTCTGTTGGAAACAATTTGCATGAAATATCAAATCCTATTTTCTGGGTAAAATAAGACAAATATCACCAATTTATCGTCTGCTGAATCAGCTCAGAGAGTGGTAAAGGTTAAGGGTTAAACTATTTTACCCAAAACATTAGTTTGACAGGTCATGCAGAGACAATTTGCATGATATGTCAAAGCCTACTTTTTGGGAAAATTAAGAGTATCATCAGTTTGTCCTTGATGCATAAATGCTGCCTTACAATCATTTTTCAGTTAATCAATCAAACTTAAGACATTTTATTGATCTGACAGATTAAAGAATTGCAGTGACCTGTCGCAGATACAGGACACTTGTGTAAGATTATGAAAAGGGAAATTGTGTATTATGCAAACACGAAATACCCAGATCAGACAGCACATCTGCACATTTTGATCAGGATTTTCACTATTTATTAATGTATTCTACAGTAACCAGTGTCCCTTTAGGTACACAATTAAAGATGCCGATTTGTCTGCCCGGATTCTTAGATCATTGTCGTAATGGTCCTTTACAAATGTTGATGTTCATTTGATGCTTGGACCACTTTGTTTTTATTGCATGGGTTATAGATCAAACTATAAACTTGTCCAGTGGCTTGAGGCTTCTGGTTCTCAGCTGTATGATGTCAAGTAGATAAATGAAACCAGGAAGTACAGGTCCCTGGAGAAGGTTGTATTTAACCGGTTCACACTTCATGGAAATATTGCTTTTATGTGACTCAGTTGCCTGGTAGCGTTAAAAATCTAGATACAGATACTGGAAATACACAATGATGTTATTAAGCTTGTGTTTATATATGTTTGAACAATCTTTTCAAACAATGTACCAATAAAAATAAAAAATAGAATGCCTTGTTGATATTTTGTAGAACTTTGAGGTGTCTACAAGTAAAATAAGAAACAATGATGGTTGAGTCTTTTCAAATAAAAAATGGACTTTATGAATTATGCGACCACTGTAGACCTAGATTAGTCTGTACATCCGCTTTATGATCAGAGTCTACACTGCATGCGAATAGAGCTTGCACATTCTATCAGCGAAAAATGTATGTACATGCTGATCTGGAACTACAATTGTTGCACATATTATTAAATCCTGTTTTTTTATTATTTGGAGAGATTCTTATTTCTGTGTTGGGTAGTTAGTAAATATGGATAAAATGTCGTTTTCCTTAGATTATTACTGTTACTATCCTAGGTTTCTAGACAGAGAGGCCTGTGCTTACAGTGTAGACCCAGATAAGATGTCACAACACATTGTGTAATCAGGGTCTACACGGTTCTACACTTATCCAGCAACGTTTAGACAAATCGGTGGGTACTATAATGGCCTTGTAAAAAATATAGGGCAAGTGTGGTAAAGGATCATCTGATATCCCAGGTTTGTTTTTGAAATAATTACCTTTAGGACAATGTTTGAAAAGGTGTGAACAATTTATTGAATCTGACAGATGGTGGTTAGAGAAGAAAGTGGTTTACAGTATTTAACCTAAGTATTCTGATACACACCTTAACAAACAGCAGTCGCGCCCCCTGATTAGACATTACATTACAGAGCATCTTATTAAGGTCTGCACACTGTTTGCCACTCAACAGCACGTATAAGCTATGTCAACATTAGTAACACGGACTTAATCAAATTTCAATATGATTTGAAATTAGGTGAAATAAGGTGTTTAATAATTAGCAATATTATATCCCTAAATACACATGCAGTAAAAACTGTTAAAGCTCCACGTAGCTCTTTTAAAAACAAAACGTTTTGAACATGACCAACATAATAATATTTATTCTTCGGAATTCAAAGGTACAGCTAAATCACTGTTACTATTAGTAATCATTTTAATAAATAAATAAATAAATAAATAAATAATAATAATAATAATAATGATAATAATGTCATTATTATCACTATGTTTCATTTTCATTGTTATCACTATGTTTAATTTCTTAGAAAACCATTTTATGAGATAAAAAAGGACCAGCATAGGATTTTCCGAATTATGATATACACCTTGATTACTATTATAATTATTTCTGAAAATAATATCATTAATAATGTTATTATTATCATTTTGTTTTAATGTAATTTCTTAAATATTATAAATAATCAATTAAATAGATTTACTTCATGGAATGAAATATGACCAACATTGTTTTTCTCCGCATTGTAATGCGGTTACTAACATCTTTGTAGGAGAAAGTAAGTCCTACGTAGGACTTATTACCTCCTACGTAGATGTTAGTAACTCCTACGTAGGACTTACTTTCCCCTACGTAGGAGTTACTATCGCCTACGTAGGACATATTATTTCCTACGTAGGACTTATTATCTCCTACGTAGGAGTTACTATCTCCTACGTAGGACTTAGTATCTCCTACGTAGGAGTTACTAACTCCTACGTAGGACTTATTATCCCCTACGTAGGAGTTACTAACTCCTACGTAGGACTTACTATCTCCTACGTAGGACTTATTATCCCCTACGTAGGAGTTACTAACTCCTACGTAGGACTTACTATCTCCTACATAGGACTTAAATATTTTTTTCACCTGGCACTAGGACGCTTCCATACTAATCCTATATTGTCTGTATGTCAAATTTATTACTCTGTTGTACTTGAATTATGTAATAAAATATGTTTAAACCAAAGAGACGTCTACATGTACTCACTCTGCCCTCGTATCATCATTCCACTCTCGTTCCATCATTGCCAAGGGTCGACTCCCAACCTTCGTTACAGACATTCCAGGGATTCAGGGAAGGCATCGCCGACTTGTCTTCCTCTCTCCTGCAATCCTCCTAGTCAATCAGTTACCTGTACATAGTTTTAACTGGGACGTGGGGGCATTCTGTCTGTTTTAGCAGGCAGCGCAATTTTTACATATGGCAACTAACAACCTGCGAAGATTACTACCCATACAATGGAAGAAGAAGAATCCTGCAACATCAGCAAAGATATTTCTTATCAATTATCTATACTTTGTAGATTACACTTTTGCCTTTAATCTGTTTTTTTTTTTTTTTTTCGTTAGCTTGCCGGGACTATGTTGTCACCCAGTCGTTTGCGTAGGCGTCCGCGTCGGCGTTAGCACAATGTTTAAGTTTTCAAAGGTGTGCATAGTTTTTTAATTGTTTAAGGTACTGCTTTCATATTAGACCTACACCTACCATAGGGTAAGACCTTTCAATAGCATACACCCTCATCCCCAAATTAGACCCTTTATGTAGGTCAAGGTCAGTTCTTACTTTGTCATTTATACACGTTTAAGTTTTGCGTTTAAGTTTTGAAAATACATAACTGCTGAAGTATTCAAGGTAGAGCTTTAATATTTGGCCCACACTAGCCTTAGTGTTAGACCTTTCAATAGCACACATCCTTCCTCAGTTTGACCTTCTGCCTAGGTCAAGGTCAGGTCATATTTTGTCACCCCTGTTGGAGTTCTGCATTTAAGTTTTGAAAAGTGTTTGTAACTGCTGAAGTATTCAAGATACCGCTTTAATATTTGGCCCACACCAATGTTAGGGTAAGACCTTTCAATAGCACACATCCCTTCCCCGGTTTGACCTTCTGCCTAGGTCAAGTTCAGGTCATACTTTGTAATTTAAATCTATGTTGGAGTTCTGCGTTTAAGTTTTGAAAAGTAATTGTAACTGCTGAAGTATTCAAGATACCACTTTAATATTTGGCCCATAACTACCTTAGGGTAAGACCTTTCAATAGCACACACCCCATCCTCAGTTTGACCTTCTGCCTAAGTCAAGGTCAGGTCATACTTTGTCATTTAAACCCATGTTTGAGTTCTGCGTTTTATTTGAAGTTCGAGTGCCCGTTTGCTGAAGTATTCAAGACACCGCTTTAATATACTGAAAGGAAAAAGAAACGCAGGGTAGAGTTTTTTCCTTCTTATTTTAACCATTTTTTACGGTGTTTACTATAGCCATACACTTTTACAGATTGTCCTGTGAATGTGAACCGCGGGTATACGAGTCTTTGGTCGATGTGCTATCTACCCAGTGTGTGAAATCATTCAACCGTGCACTACACAGTGCATTGCACGGACAATACGGAAAGCCAAAATCTCGTGCAAAACAAGCATGTTTAAACCTTTAGCACAAGATTTCCTCACACCATTTGGTACACTTCAACGATACACAACGCTCTTCGATTCTTTTACCGATTTTTCTTTTCATTTTTACGCTACTTTGAGCTTTTTTTCAATCATGGTACGATTGACTGATGTTCAGAGGGGTAGGGCAATTGCGTTGCTGATGCAGGGTCAGAGGCAACAGCATGTTGCCAATCATTTTGGGGTTAACGTCTCAACAATTGAACGTCTTGTTAGACGTTTAAGGGAGACAGGGCATTTAGCAGACCGACCGCGGTCTGGGCGTCGACGCGTGACGTCGCGACGTCAAGACAGGACAATCCGTCTGGCACATTTGCGGAATCGTCATCTCACTGCTACCGAAACTGCCCTTAATACAGTAGGTACGCATAATCGACAAATTTCTCCGAAGACTGTTGGAAGTCGATTGCGTGAGATTGGTCTTCGAGCTCGTTGTCCATACGTTGGTCTGCCTCTGACCCAGGCACGTAGGTTGCCTCGTATGGCGTGGTTGATGGCGCATGCGCCCAGGTTATTTCCGATGAGGCAGTGGAAACGAGTTCTTTTTACGGACGAGTCTAGGTTCACTCTCTATCGCGCAGATGGTCGACGTCGTGTGTACCGACGTCGCGGAGAACGCTTTGCCGACGCCTGTGTTGTCGAACGGGATCGGTTTGGGGGTGGCTCCGTTATGGTCTGGGGAGGCATTGCTCACGGGATAAAATCACAGTTGATTATTGTTGCGGGCAATATGACCGCAGTAAGGTATAGGGATGAGATCTTGCGTCCTGTTGCAGTCCCGCTTGTGCAACAACGTAATCTGATTCTGCAACAGAACAATGCCCGACCACATGTTGCCCGAGTTTGTCAGGATTTCCTGGCAAACAATAACATCGCACCACTAGCATGGCCACCGTACAGTCCAGATTTGACCCCAATAGAGCACATGTGGGATGAGCTGGACAGAAGGGTTAGGAAGCGCCGAAATCCCCCCGCAACGCTCGCACAACTAAGGAATGCGTTGATCGATGAATGGAATAACATCCCGATGCGAACTGTCAATGCTTTGGTAAACTCTATCCAAAGGAGAATTAGGGCAGCAACGGCAGCAAGAGGGGGGCACACCCAATAATGATTTTCAGTTTGATTTTGATTTCAAGATTTGCGGGGTAGCTACCAATGAACTTCAATAACTCGAGACTTGTTGATCACAAACCAATGAAATTTGGAACTTTTGTTCCATACATGTACCGTTTTGTAATCATAGTAAAATATTTAACAAACTTTTTCAAACTTGAAATTTAGGAATAAAATTTACCCTGCGTTTCTTTTTCCTTTCAGTATATTTAGCCCACACCAACGTTAGGTTAAGACCTTTCAACAGCACACACCCCTTCCTGAGTCTGACCTTCTGCCTAGGTCAAAGTCAGGTCATACTTTGTCATTTAAACTCATGTTTGAGTTCTGCAGTTAAGTTTTGAAAAGTGTTTGTAACTGCTGAGGTATTCAAGATACCACTTTAATATTTGGCCAACACTTACCTTAAGATAAGACCTTTCAATAGTACACATCCCTTCCTCAGTTTGGCCTTCTGCCTAGATCAAGGTCAGGTCATACTTTGGCATTTACAGCTGTGTTTAAGTTTTGAAAGGTATGTAAAATATAGCTTTCATATTTCGTCCACACCAACCTATGGGATTCTTAATGTAAGCTATGGCTTTCATATTTTGACCACATCAACCTAAGGGAAGATGTTTCAATGGCATATACCCCATTCCTCAGTTTGACATTCTTCAGACATCAAAGTCAGGTCATACTCTGTCCTTTACAGCTATGTTTAAGTTCTGCATTTAATCTTTAATATTTAAAGATTGTTTTCTTATTCGATCAGCCCTTTCCAGTGAGCTGACAATTCTTGCTTTTTTTTGGTGTGTGTTTGTGTGTGTGTTTTAATTATTAGATTCGGTCGAGTACTTTTGATGTTATGCGATGTCATGAATACTGGGACACGGATACTGCGAATACCGTAGATTAGCACAGGCCCTGTAATCTGTTCATTTTCGAAACTTGCCGATGATAAAATAAACTACAAAAGGCAATGATCCACAGTGATATAATGCTGAATACTTTTGCTGGAATGTTCTCAGGGATGCATTCAAGAAGATGTTGAGCAGTATGTACCATTCTTGACTATGCATGACACTGGAATTTGGTCAATGGATATGTGTGTGTGTGTTTCCTGTTTGGCTTCATACACACTAGACCCCTTCTGAAAAGGGGTCCACTCTAAAAGTATTTGCTCCCATGACAGACTTTGCATTCATGGGGAGCAAATTCTTTCCTTTTAAAGTGGACCCCTTTTTAGGAGAGACAAAAAAATAAAATTAGATTTGTCTCCCCAGAAAGTATAAACGTATAATCGTGTATCAGTTCCCCTTAATTTCTCACTGTATATTTATACTTGATTGTAACCTTGTACAGTCTGATTATCAGGACATGCATTTGGCTTTTTAAAACATAAACTTCCAGAGATAGTGTGAACGATTCACGCCCTGAACAGATTTTCCCTATGTTGTTTGGTTTGAGCATTCACAGCTTGTATATGTCTTGTACATCCACAGCTTGTATATGCCTGAAGACATTTTTATCATAGCAGGGCTCATACATAGTAATTTACCGGTCAACATAGTACTCATAGAGCATGATGGATTTTTTTTCATTCACAGAGCCATCTCATCTTCTTTGTCATACTGTGTTACCATCTTTCTACATATAGATATTTGTAATGCATATGTAATGCGGTCTATTAATTTGATCCCTGTGTATGTCTGGTACAGTTGGTTGAATGGTGTATATGCATTAGTCACAGGTTTGACAAAAGACTGATATTCATTCATCGTGGACCTTGACCCACAAATAGAATCATCTAACTTACAGATTGGGCAGGTTCATTTCTAATGTTAGGGGTGTCTAAGTGTTGTTTATGTCTTCTCGTTTTGGTCAGAAATACCTATACTTCATGCAAACAGGTCCTATTTTCAGCACTTGTTAGAGACCTTGAACTCAGGACCATCCGATTCAGAGTCAAAGATTCTATTACATGCACAACAAAACCGTGAAAACGTAAAAAATATGAGAAAAAAAGAAAAGAAAAAAAAAATAGTAAGAAAGTTCGAGTGCCCATTTACTGTCCGTTCATCATGCAAGCAGTCTGACGATTATCTCAGTCAGACAGGTTTTACTCAATTTCAAGGGCCGTTTGTTGGAGGTGAAAAAGTGATTATAATCAGTTTCTGGTCAATGTTTTATTTATCCACAATCATATTATTACCTATCCATTTTCTTATAAATGATTCAATTGTGTAAATCAAACACATCAATTGTCATTACTGTTATACTAAAAGCTGGCAGAGAGCTTCTTATTAACCCAATTATATCGAATGAATTCTTTTACCTAAACTCCTAGGACAGTTCCATTTCTAACAGAAGGGGTGTCTGGTTAGTTTTTATCATTAATATATTTTCTAGAAATCCCTCTATTTAATGCAAACAGAGATGACCCTGATCAGCGGCTGCATTCTGTCCCATATGATCTGGGTCTACACTGTTCAGAAATGTCCATTTAATGGGATGCTTGGCATAAATGGGTTAATGCATGCCCACATCAGACATATATTGTAGACTGGATATGTTTGGTAGTTTTCTGCCATTGCTTAACCCTTGTCATGCCGAATAAATTAAGATGCCACACCCACTTCCAGTTTTCAGCCAATCAGATTACATGATTCACATTGTTGATATAAAATCACATACTTAATGGAAAACAGTGCAGAGCCAGATCAGCTGGCTTCTTCAAAAGCCAACTGATCTGGATCTATACTGTTTGCAAAAGCAGGATATATCCGAGGTTCAGCAGGACTAGGGTTAATTAACAAAGGAGACAACTTCTGTGTTTTACCCTTTGCTTTCCTGCTCATGCTGAATAAATTAAGATGCCATGCCCACTTCTAATTTACAGCCAATCGGGTTACTTGATTCAGGCTGTTTATACAAATTCACATACTGAATGAAAAACAGTGCAGATCCAGATCAGTTGGCTTCTGAAGTGGCCAACTGATCTGGATCTACACTGTTTGCAAAGGCAGGGTATATCAGGTTCAGCAGGACCAGATTTAAACTTCTGAAAAGTGGTCGTCTACTTTAAAGTGAAAGATATGCTCCCATGGGGAGCAAATTCTTTCCTTTTAAAGTAGACCATTTCTTGAAAGGGAGGAAAAAAATTATTTAACATAGTTGTCACCCTGAAGCGTATAAACTCCCCTTAACAGTTCCTTATAAACGAATGTCATTTACATAAATCAGCTGCAACATAAAAAATGTACCTCCTACATGTATGTCCAGCAAAGATTCTGATCAGGCTGTGCATTTGTGCAGTCTGATTAGATTCTTTACTGGGCACGTTTTGGATAGACATGGATGCAAGGTTTCTTCATGGGGACATGAAACTGATCAGACTGCCTGGATGTGCTGGCTGATTTGTGTCTTCATTAGCCACACACGTCAGAAGGTATGTTTTCTCACACTGTGGGTTAAAAACCCCTTGCTGCATGTACTTTAGCAAGAGAAATTGAGGATTAGTACATTTTGGCTGCATATACCATAAATATTGTCAACCAGTGCAATGACAACATCATTATTTTCACGAGTGTGAGGCACAAATGAAAATTTGAATGTTTTCATTACGCGAGATGAAAATTGTATTCACTGAAAAAGAGTAAATTTTCTTTTTATTTTATTGTTTACACGACAATGCATGCTTCTGACGTCATGAGTAACGTCACTTAACAAAACATGAACCTCATGGCGTCGACAGTCAGTACTTAACATGTGAAGCCCTGGAGGGACAAAAACAAAAAGTTTTGGCAAATCAAAATAATCTTGATACCAAAATAAGAAAATGCATACCAACACTTGATAGTTTAATTCAGAAATAAAGAAGTTAGAGGTGTTCAAAAATCTGAAGTGGAGGTGACATCAACTTCTGAAACAATGAAGAAAACCGAAATCATCCAAAGCGAGGAGTGAAAATATAAAATCGTATCAGTCACAAGTGAAATGATACCATTACGAAAACACGCCTATTGAAATATACTGAAAATTTTACCACCAAAAAATGAAACTTTTCAGATAAAAAAATTCTGATATTTTTCGTATTTCTGCTCAAAAACATAGATTGTGGGTACTCGTTAGAACCGCCTCGTCGAGGCGGTTCTAACGAGTACCCACAATCTATGTTTTTGAGCAGAAATAAGAAAAATAATGTATACCCCTGTAAACCCCAGTTTTATTATATAAAAGTGGGGTTTAAGGGGGTCAAGATTATATAGGCATGTTTTCGTGATGCGACATCATTTCACTTGTGATTGATATCACTTTTGTTTTCACTTGATATACACTGATTTCTCCTCTAGCAATAAAATAAAATACCCTATCATTTCACTTGTGACTGATATCACTTTTGTTTTCACCAGATATACACTGATTTCTCCTCTAGCAATAAAATAAAATACCCTATTTACTATATGCACAGACAAGCCTGAGCCAACAGTGTAAAATCAGAATGGATGCCCCAGAATGCAGCATCTCATCAGGGTCTACACTATTTGCCACTCATCCAGCAATTTTTAGATACAACATCAGGCAGTAAATTGTACTTGATCAAATTTTAGAACAAGTATGGTAAGGAGTTACCCAGTAAACATTCTTTATAAATCTATAGCGGGCCGTTATCGGCCCGTCAGGGTAGCTGAAGGGCCGATAACGGCCCGCTATAGATTTATAAAGAATGCTAGCTGGGTAAGGCCACTCATCCAGCAATTTTTAGACACAACATCAGGAAGTAAATTGCTAGTTGCTCAAATTTTAGAACAAGTACTGTAAGGAGTTAAGGTGTTCAAATACTTAGGGTAATTACATTATCAAAGCATCTGATAAGAAAAGGATACCCAGGGAAATATATTAGCCAGCGCTTGACAAAACCTACAATAAGACCTGTGTGACCAACTAAGACACAGATCCACTTGTATACATCCACCCAGTATAGCAAGAGTTCTAGTTTATCCCTCTCTGGATAATCTGGAGGCTGCAGAAGAAACATATGATCAGTGAAGACTCTGATTAGACTGCATAGATGCATAGGCTGATCTGAGACTTCACTTGTTGCACGTCTTATTGTAGGTTTTGTCCTGTGCTGGCCCTGGCCATATGAAAATATATGTTGTGCATACACATCAGAATTGCCTTTTCATTAGAATCACAGATTACATTTTTCATGGTGAAATGATATCAATAAATGTCAGTTGAAAAGAATGTCTCATCTGGAGTCATGCCTAGGGTTTAGTCTATATCTCCAACAACCATTACAACAAACAAAAAGTATCTCTGATAGTTTAACTCCGAACTGCATTACCATTTCATGCCCTTGGCTTACATAACATGCTCTGCTGAACTGATTAAGGTTTTTATGGCCCAGTCAATCTATTAGGGTCATGCTGAGCTGGTCAATTCACCTAACCAAATTTCTGGGTAGGATTAGTCCTCGGAGTGGTTAACCAGTATTTGTGCATATTCTTTCGCAAGAAACTGACAGCTGCCATTCTTAAATCAGCAGAAAGGAGAGAAAGACTATAGTGCTCTGCTGAAATGATTCTTTATATTTAATTGACCAGTGCTGAGCAATACTGTTAATGCAGAAACAGAGTGTACCAATACAATTTTTATGAATGCATCAGATATGTATATCAATACAGTTTTTACACATACAGTTTCTATATGCACTGATAGAAACTGTATGTGTAAAAACTATGTATTGATATACATATCTATAACATATCAAAACAGATTTATTGCAATAATCAGGTACTGTGATACCATTTTGTTCCACTGACCTATATTCATGCTCTGCTGACCTGTATTCTCATAGGCCAATGCTGAGCATTACTGTCAATACACCACTGAAATGTATTAATCGAAAAATTTGTTAGCACAGTTTCTTGTGAATGCATCAGATACATATCTCAATACTGTTACATAGTCCAGATAAAACACTTTTTCAACCAAAAAGTATTGATGTTTTTTTCTTATTTCTCCAAAAAATATGTTGTGGGTACTCATTAGAAGTGCCTCAGTGAGGCACTTCTAATGAGTACCCACAACACGTTTTTCATGGAGAAATAAGAGAAATGCTTAGCTGATAATGCTTCATATGTACACAGATTTATTGCAGTAATCATATCAGTTGTAAATAGTCTATATCAACAGACAAAACAATTTTTAACAGCATCAATAATTAAGTTGACTGGATACACTTGGTTGATTTTCCACCATTTTTTTATATGAATGATAACTTCTGTGTCTTCCTGTTTGCTTTTCTGCAAACTAAGTCCCTTCTGAAAAGGGTCTATCTACTCTAAAAGGAAAAAAACTCTTTTAAGAAGGAAGGCAAAACCAATTCTGACAAAGCTGCCTCCCCTGAAAGTATATCAATTCCCCTTAACTCATTGCATACCGAACAGACTCTCCTACACTGTACATTGGAAGCGTTCAATTTCAATTTTAGGTACGTCTGGCTGTATTCCTCGAGAAAAACGGCTAAATTATTTGCAAACAGTGGAGACCCTGATCTGGGTCTGCAATGTTTGCGAATTACTGTTTTACGGGTCTCCCGACTACAATGGGTTATACACCATATCATTAGTTTTCTGAAGAAGCATAGTCAATAATAATTCTCTCTGTGGTTTACACGGTCTTTTCTCTACCTCTGTATAAGTCATCAAACAATCTAAGAGTTGCCTCTAAAGAAATTCTCCTTAACACTTAGCACTCTGGGTAAAATTTTGAGCAGATGATAAATTTTGTTTCTTCATTTTTCCCAGAAAAGAAGTTTTGACATTTGTGGAATGTTAAATCCTGTTTTATGGGAAAAATAAGAAAACTATTTCATAATGTCATCTGCTGAAAATTTTACCCAGAGTGTTATAAAAGCATAAAACAACAAATTAAAGGCTCCATATTCCTCAAAAATAGACATTTATTCATCCAAGAAAGATTTAATATATTGATATATCATCACGAAAACATGCCTATATAATTTTGACCCCCTTAAACCCCACTTTTATATAGTAAAACTGGGGTTTACAGGAGTATACATTATTTTTCTTATTTCTGCTCAAAAACATAGATTGTGGGTACTTGTTAGAACCGCCTCACCAAGGCAGTTCTAACGAGTACCCACAATCTATGTTTTGAGCAGAAATATGAAAAATATTAGTTTTTTACCTGAAAATTTTCGGTTTTTGGAGGTGAAATTCTCTATATAATTGAATAGGCATGTTTTCGTAATGTAGTATTAATACGATCATAAAATGTGGCATCTGAGAGCCTGTAAAATTTCTGTTAATCTCTCGTTTTTGACCTGGATCAAAAATGAAATGATTTTTTATCGTTTATCTGAATTAATGTTGGCAACATTTATTATGAGATACGATAAAAGAATCATTTCATTTCAAGAATGAGAGAATAAATGAAATTTTACAGGCTGTCATGTGTCATGATTGTATTAACATCACATATCAATTTATTAAACTTTTCTTTGACAATAAATGTCTATTTTTTAGGTATATGGACCCTTTAACTTCCTGTAGAAGAATAGTTAATTTCATAGCAGTTCTGTAATTCTCCCTAAATCTAATCAGAATTAAGTCATGCTGACTTTAATCACATGACCTAATTAGACAATCATGTTGGCTGAAAACAATGACATGTCATCAATGTTTGTATAAGTCTGCAGTCTTTAACACTGCAATTAGATGTCATTTTATCAGTTTGAATTCCTGTTTTATTGATGGTTCATGGGGGCTACCATCTTTATTTCCATTTGCATTTGATGACTGATATTATCATGGATCTGGCTTCAGAAAAGTTGTTTATTCCCATCCCTGCTTGGATTTTTTCATATCAAAACTGACTCTAGTCAGTATAAATTCCTCTCCTATGGCTCACGCTGCCTTTTCTGTGTCATTATATCAGTCATCTTCCATCATCTCAAGATGATCTTTCAAGCCAGACTTGGTAAATTTCTTCCTTCCACCATCTATAATGAATGATATAATTTTAAGCTTTCTACAGGTAAATTTAGCAGCAAAAAATAAATGATACATCAGTACTTTTCCTTCTTAAAGACTTACAACTTTCAATTACTCTTTAATGCACCATTCAAAACTGTAACATTATAACAGATAAAATTCTAAAGAGGCTTTTTTTTTTTTTTTTTTTTTTTTTTTTTTTTTGACATTTCTGAGAAAATAATGTTTGACATTTCATGTGAACAGTTTTTCTCAAGAAAACAACAAACAAAAAAACTTGATGTTGTGACTGGCACTTAAAGGGTAAATCATTTCTCATAAGTTTGTTTGTGTTGAGGTTTTACGGCCCAGTCAACTAAATGGGGTCATGTCGAGCTTGGTCAGCTTACCTAACCACACGTTTACTGGGCAGGCTTAGTCCTCTAAGCGGTTCACCAGTATTGTGCACATTCTTTCGCCAGAAACTGACAACTGCCCTTCTTGAATCAGCGGAAGGGAGAGAATGACCATAGAAAATATTTCATGATCAATCTCCAAGAAAGAATGTTGCCGACCTCAGCGGGGGTCGAACCCGCCACCTCCTGGTCTCCAGTCGGACGCGCATCCAAGTGAGCCACGGAGGCCGACCATTTCTCATAAGAAACATTTAATAACAGTCAAACTGTAACATTGGTTTACCTGCTTTTGTATAAAACAAGTATGATATAGGGGAGACATAATTTAACCTAGTACATTTAAATAAAAGCAGGTGATGACATTTTAAAATATTTTTCTCAATTTTCCCTAACTGAGATAAAGGATGTATTCAGGGGATTTTTGTTATTTTTGCACCGAAATCTTGTGCGAGTATCATAGCCCCAGACAAAGCATTTTTTTTTACCAAAATGTATCAATATTTTTCGTATATGTCTATGCAAATATATGTTGTGGATACTCATTAGAAGCACCTTGCAGAGGCACTTGTAATAAGTACCATCAATGTATGTTTTCATGGAGAAATAAGAAAAATATTTACCGGATATTATCCCTACTTTTGCACTAAACCCTGAAAACTAAATGAAACTGACTTTTCAGTAAACATCTCTTATTTCATTAGAATTATCAATAGTTGTGTATCTTATACAGAAGTTTTAGCATTAACAACCTTATATAGAAGTTATTTTTTTAGGGAGGGGAGGGGGTACTCACTGAAAACTGACAGTGATTCCAATGAATACCAACAAGAAATGACTGTGTGCAAAAATAATAAAATTTTATCACCACATTTATCCTCTCATTTGGAACTACGATAGTCATACAGGTTAAAAAAATGTAGTAAATTACTATACCATTGTGGAAATGCTCTGCTGTTCTTTTCCTGATGTCATCAATATCTTCAGTTGTTTCTGCCCACTCGAGAACCAGTCTACGACCGTACAAGTGAGTGCTGTGACATAAAGCCTCAAATGCCCTCTGTAAAAAAATAAAACTAGAAATGTGTTTGTAAAACACTATGCCCCTAACTATATGCTTGTCAATACTAAATGCCAAAGTTGAAAAGGAATATAACTCCGACCAAAAGTTGATCAGGTCATCTACACCTCGGTTCCAAACTGCTTGCAAAACTGCATGAGCCTAATTCAAGTGGGTCCTTAGATATTTTGTTTACAAGATTTTCATTGGCCTAAGTTTGAAAAGGGGCATTACTCCACCATGAAAACTCTGACAGAAAAGAAAAACCAAACTGACAACAGATCATAACTCAAGTGAGTGAGTGATCAGATTTTTAACGCTACCAGGCAACTAAGTCACATAGAGGCAGCGCTCATCTCTCTGGAAGTATCTGGCAGTATTTATTCAAATGTTATCAGGTCATCTTCTTCTAACTAACAATCTATTCACTAGGTTTCAAGGCTCTAGCTTCTATAGTTTTTGAGATATTTTGCTGACAAGATTTCATCCATATATTTTCTAAGGGCCATAACTCAGGAAAGGCACATAACCTTGACAAGAAAAAAAGCATGTGTCAGTTATTTTTTCATGAGGAGTCCATATATAAAATTTCATAACGCGAGCATGCACAGTTCAAAAGTTAGGCTATGCATCAAAGTGTGTAATGTAACACTGCCCAAAATGACAAAGGGCCATAACTCAAGGAGTACTTTTCAGAATTTATTCAAAAGTTAATCAGGTCATCTACACATTGTTACCAATCTATTTATCAAATTTCAAGGCTCAAGCTTCAATAGTTTTTGAGATATTTTGCTGCAAGATTTCATCCCTATTTCTTCAAAGGGCCATAACTCAGGAAAGAGGCATAAATCTGATAAGAAAAAAAAAATATGTGTCAGCTATTTTTTCATGAGGAATCCATTTATGAAATTTCAAAATCCTAGCTTGCAGGGTTCAGAAGTTATACTATGCATCAAAAAGCATAACGCATGGATGAACGAAAGAACCAGAAGCAATATGCCCCTCCGATTTCTTTGAAGTTGGGGACATAAATATATATGCTTCTCTTTACCCTTTCACCCCCAAGTTCCTGACATGGTCTCTTCCATCTCTGAATTTGGACAAATCTATTGTTGCAAATAGGGGTTTCAATTAAAATCAATATGAGAGAACAGGGTTAAGGGGAATTGATATACTTTCAGGGGAGGTAACAGTCAAAATTATTTTGCTTAACCCTTTTCAGAAGGGAACAGGTGTTGACAATGATGGATTTGGTGTCTTACATTGCTTTCAACATTTATTATGTCATATTGAGACTGACAGGGTGATAATGGAAGGCTCTGTGCAATGAAGTGCCACACAATCAAACCAAGTCAGCTATTTTCATTTTTTTATTTGTTCTGTATTTCCAAAGGATCCCTACTTTAGAATATAGGGATCAAACATGGTTTTTCGGTGCATTAACATGCGCCAGGTCCCTTGGGAGGTGTTGAAAACCGCGGCCAAAGGCATTAATATTTGCCAGGTACTTGGGAGGTGTTGAAAACCACGGCCAAAGGCCGTGGTTTTTAACACCTCCCAAGGGACCTGGCGAATGTTAATGCACCGAAAAACCATGTTTAATCGCTATTATTGCATAAAAACTGAAAACATTTGCTACATTTCGCGTTATTTCTTGCACTATTTTGTTTCGCCTTTTCACCGATGTCACGCAAACACTATTTCCACGGACTATGCTCGTTCGAGGGCATGGTAGTACATATCTTGTGACGGCAGCAATTCTGTGGCCCCGGTATCAGCATATTGAAAGTTGCGTAGCCGTGCATTAACAGCTCGTGAATTGCCTTGTTAATACACAGCTTTTCGCCGGTTAATGCACGGCTGTTAATATTGTGCGACACTGCTTTTTATGCAATAATATTTTGTTCAAATTCAGGACAAGTAGGATAAGTGGCTAAGGGTTCAAAATTTGGAGTAATCACAGTATCAAAGAAAGTTGCTTACTGACCTTAGCATCTTGTTTTGTGAGAAAGTCCACAAAACCAAATCCTCTATGAGATCCTGTACCACCTAACTTCTTGGGAAGACGAACACTCTTCAATTCTCCAAATACTCTGGAAAATTATTAGAAAATAAAAACCACTCAGAATTTAACTTGTAGTATCATATTTACCCTAAGTATTTGAATACACAGGCTTGAGCAAACAGTGTAGACCCAGATCAGACACTGCAAAATGCAGTGTCTGATCAGGGTCTACACTGTGTGCCACTAATCCAGCAGTTTTTAAGACAAATCAACAGGTAGTCAAATGGATTTAAATTTTGAGACAAGTATGGTAAGGAGTAATGGTGTCTGAATAAATTTATTTAAAGTAAATACAGTTTTTGTGTTGTTTTTTTTTTGGGGGGGGTGGGGGTGGGGGTTTATTATTGTTTTTTACTTTTTGTTGTTGTTTTTTCATCTAGAAGTTTGTCAAAAACAATTATGTCTAATTTGAAAACTGTTTTTGTAGTTTCTCTATGCTTCAAACAAATATTTCCAAAAAATTACCTTTTTTCCGATTATCTATATGTTTCAGAGGGTTTAGCATGCTGGGTAATATAACGCTACAGATAAGAGGGGATATCCACATATTATTTTTCTTATTTCTCGACGAAAACATATGCTGTGGGTACTCATTAGAAGCGTCTCAGCGAGGCGCTTCTAATGAGTCCCCACAACATATGTTTTTGTCGAGAAATAAGAAAGATATCAGCATTTTTTGGATGAAAAAAGTGCCTTATCTGTTGCTATGGTAATAATTTCAGCATTTTGAACTATTTTTTCTTACTTTTCCAAGAAAATAGGAAGACAATTTGCAAGAAACATCAAAGCCTATTTCCTTGGGAAAACGAAAATAATATTTCAAAATGTCGTCTGCTGTAATTACCCAGCAAGCAGAGCGTTATGGTATAAGTGAAACTACCATGAACATAACTTATATCATGTATAATTAGAGCGCATGTCGATTTGCAACTTTTTAAAATTAATTTTTGTAATGCCTTTTTAAATATTGTGTTTACAAAAAAAAGATGTCATGAAAAATCATTTTTAACAGATAAGAAATTGACTTTAACTCTATTGTGACATGGTATTCATTTGAATAAATTAGCCATGAATAATATCTAATATCAGTATAATACAAAATGTCAGAAGAGGTTCAGAGCTTTTTTTATTTTTTTATTTATTTTTTTTTTTTTTCAGGATGCTCCTCAGATTGAAAGCTACAGTGAGTATCTAACTTGACAAAAAAACTTGTCCATCAGCAGAGTGCACAACTTACATAAAAAGTTCTTCCAGTAAAATATTATACTGTCAACCCTCTTTATACCAACACTCGATACAATGAAAAAATCCATTACAATGACAATTTGAATGTCACATAATTTTCGCCTAAGAGGTTATAATTGATGAGAAATTATGCAAGAATATTGCATTAAACTTCAAGCAACATATGTTTTGGATATTTGTTAGAATTGCCTCACTGAGGCAATTCTAACAAATATCCAAAACATATGTTCTATGAGTAAACATGAACAAAAGAAGGTCTTTCTTACATATCATTGTGTTCATTAAGGATTCTTTACAACAGCAAATTCAGTTAAATGGCAACATCTTTGGGAACAAATGCTGTCACTGTAACGAGGGTTCACTGTATATCAGAATAGCTTCAGAGCTGTTTTGTTACTGTTGTTTTTAATGTGTTCTTTTTTTTTTTTTTTTTTTTTTTTTCTTCATTTCTATCTTTTCCAGAGAAAATCATTTATCATGATACTCCTCTTACAGACAGCTATTGTGAATATCTGACTTCACCAAAAGTTTCCCTGTCAGCAGAGTATACTGGACTTACTTGATACACAGGAATGACTTGATACATGGGACTTACTTGTTACACACGACTAACTTGATACACAAGACTTACATGGTACGCAGGACTTACTTGATACACAGGAATGACTTGATACATGCGACTTACTTGTTACACACGACTGACTTGATACACAAGACTTACATGGTACGCAGGACTTACTTGATACACAGGAATGACTTGATACATGCGACTTACTTGTTACACACGACTGACTTGATACACAAGACTTACATGGTACGCAGGACTTACTTGATACACAGGACTTACTTGATACAAGGGACTTACTTGATATACTAAATTTACTAGATGCACATTAGCTTACTTGATACACAGGACTGACTTGATGCACATTGAGTTACTTGATACACAGGACTGACTTGATACACAGGATTTACTTGATACACAGGACTTACTTGATACACAAAATTTACTTGACACACAGGACTTACTCTATGCACATTCACTTACTTGATACATAGGACTGACTTGATACACAGGACTTACTCGATGCACATTGATAATGCTTAATAATGCTTAACTGCTTAGAGGTCTAAACCTGCCCAGTAAAAGTGTGGTTAGGTAAACTGATTGCACTTGATATGACCCGATGGATTGACTGGGCAGGAAAACCTCAACACAAAACAAATCAAGTAAGTCCTGTGTATCAAGTAAGTCCTGTGTACCAAGTAAGTGCATCAAGTAAGTCCTGTTTATCAAGTAAATACTGTGTATCAAGTAAGTCCTGTTTATAATGTAAGTAATGTGTATCAAGTCAGTCCTATGTATCAAGTAAGTCAATGTGATCAGGATTTTCACTATTTATTAATGTATTCTACAGTAACCAGTGTCCCTTTAGGTACACAATTAAAGATGCCGATTTGTCTGCCCGGATTCTTAGATCATTGTCGTAATGGTCCTTTACAAATGTTGATGTTCATTTGATGCTTGGACCACTTTGTTTTTATTGCATGGGTTATAGATCAAACTATAAACTTGTCCAGTGGCTTGAGGCTTCTGGTTCTCAGCTGTATGATGTCAAGTAGATAAATGAAACCAGGAAGTACAGGTCCCTGGAGAAGGTTGTATTTAACCGGTTCACACTTCATGGAAATATTGCTTTTATGTGACTCAGTTGCCTGGTAGCGTTAAAAATCTAGATACAGATACTGGAAATACACAATGATGTTATTAAGCTTGTGTTTATATATGTTTGAACAATCTTTTCAAACAATGTACCAATAAAAATAAAAAATAGAATGCCTTGTTGATATTTTGTAGAACTTTGAGGTGTCTACAAGTAAAATAAGAAACAATGATGGTTGAGTCTTTTCAAATAAAAAATGGACTTTATGAATTATGCGACCACTGTAGACCTAGATTAGTCTGTACATCCGCTTTATGATCAGAGTCTACACTGCATGCGAATAGAGCTTGCACATTCTATCAGCGAAAAATGTATGTACATGCTGATCTGGAACTACAATTGTTGCACATATTATTAAATCCTGTTTTTTTATTATTTGGAGAGATTCTTATTTCTGTGTTGGGTAGTTAGTAAATATGGATAAAATGTCGTTTTCCTTAGATTATTACTGTTACTATCCTAGGTTTCTAGACAGAGAGGCCTGTGCTTACAGTGTAGACCCAGATAAGATGTCACAACACATTGTGTAATCAGGGTCTACACGGTTCTACACTTATCCAGCAACGTTTAGACAAATCGGTGGGTACTATAATGGCCTTGTAAAAAATATAGGGCAAGTGTGGTAAAGGATCATCTGATATCCCAGGTTTGTTTTTGAAATAATTACCTTTAGGACAATGTTTGAAAAGGTGTGAACAATTTATTGAATCTGACAGATGGTGGTTAGAGAAGAAAGTGGTTTACAGTATTTAACCTAAGTATTCTGATACACACCTTAACAAACAGCAGTCGCGCCCCCTGATTAGACATTACATTACAGAGCATCTTATTAAGGTCTGCACACTGTTTGCCACTCAACAGCACGTATAAGCTATGTCAACATTAGTAACACGGACTTAATCAAATTTCAATATGATTTGAAATTAGGTGAAATAAGGTGTTTAATAATTAGCAATATTATATCCCTAAATACACATGCAGTAAAAACTGTTAAAGCTCCACGTAGCTCTTTTAAAAACAAAACGTTTTGAACATGACCAACATAATAATATTTATTCTTCGGAATTCAAAGGTACAGCTAAATCACTGTTACTATTAGTAATCATTTTAATAAATAAATAAATAAATAAATAAATAATAATAATAATAATAATGATAATAATGTCATTATTATCACTATGTTTCATTTTCATTGTTATCACTATGTTTAATTTCTTAGAAAACCATTTTATGAGATAAAAAAGGACCAGCATAGGATTTTCCGAATTATGATATACACCTTGATTACTATTATAATTATTTCTGAAAATAATATCATTAATAATGTTATTATTATCATTTTGTTTTAATGTAATTTCTTAAATATTATAAATAATCAATTAAATAGATTTACTTCATGGAATGAAATATGACCAACATTGTTTTTCTCCGCATTGTAATGCGGTTACTAACATCTTTGTAGGAGAAAGTAAGTCCTACGTAGGACTTATTACCTCCTACGTAGATGTTAGTAACTCCTACGTAGGACTTACTTTCCCCTACGTAGGAGTTACTATCGCCTACGTAGGACATATTATTTCCTACGTAGGACTTATTATCTCCTACGTAGGAGTTACTATCTCCTACGTAGGACTTAGTATCTCCTACGTAGGAGTTACTAACTCCTACGTAGGACTTATTATCCCCTACGTAGGAGTTACTAACTCCTACGTAGGACTTACTATCTCCTACGTAGGACTTATTATCCCCTACGTAGGAGTTACTAACTCCTACGTAGGACTTACTATCTCCTACATAGGACTTAAATATTTTTTTCACCTGGCACTAGGACGCTTCCATACTAATCCTATATTGTCTGTATGTCAAATTTATTACTCTGTTGTACTTGAATTATGTAATAAAATATGTTTAAACCAAAGAGACGTCTACATGTACTCACTCTGCCCTCGTATCATCATTCCACTCTCGTTCCATCATTGCCAAGGGTCGACTCCCAACCTTCGTTACAGACATTCCAGGGATTCAGGGAAGGCATCGCCGACTTGTCTTCCTCTCTCCTGCAATCCTCCTAGTCAATCAGTTACCTGTACATAGTTTTAACTGGGACGTGGGGGCATTCTGTCTGTTTTAGCAGGCAGCGCAATTTTTACATATGGCAACTAACAACCTGCGAAGATTACTACCCATACAATGGAAGAAGAAGAATCCTGCAACATCAGCAAAGATATTTCTTATCAATTATCTATACTTTGTAGATTACACTTTTGCCTTTAATCTGTTTTTTTTTTTTTTTCGTTAGCTTGCCGGGACTATGTTGTCACCCAGTCGTTTGCGTAGGCGTCCGCGTCGGCGTTAGCACAATGTTTAAGTTTTCAAAGGTGTGCATAGTTTTTTAATTGTTTAAGGTACTGCTTTCATATTAGACCTACACCTACCATAGGGTAAGACCTTTCAATAGCATACACCCTCATCCCCAAATTAGACCCTTTATGTAGGTCAAGGTCAGTTCTTACTTTGTCATTTATACACGTTTAAGTTTTGCGTTTAAGTTTTGAAAATACATAACTGCTGAAGTATTCAAGGTAGAGCTTTAATATTTGGCCCACACTAGCCTTAGTGTTAGACCTTTCAATAGCACACATCCTTCCTCAGTTTGACCTTCTGCCTAGGTCAAGGTCAGGTCATATTTTGTCACCCCTGTTGGAGTTCTGCATTTAAGTTTTGAAAAGTGTTTGTAACTGCTGAAGTATTCAAGATACCGCTTTAATATTTGGCCCACACCAATGTTAGGGTAAGACCTTTCAATAGCACACATCCCTTCCCCGGTTTGACCTTCTGCCTAGGTCAAGTTCAGGTCATACTTTGTAATTTAAATCTATGTTGGAGTTCTGCGTTTAAGTTTTGAAAAGTAATTGTAACTGCTGAAGTATTCAAGATACCACTTTAATATTTGGCCCATAACTACCTTAGGGTAAGACCTTTCAATAGCACACACCCCATCCTCAGTTTGACCTTCTGCCTAAGTCAAGGTCAGGTCATACTTTGTCATTTAAACCCATGTTTGAGTTCTGCGTTTTATTTGAAGTTCGAGTGCCCGTTTGCTGAAGTATTCAAGACACCGCTTTAATATACTGAAAGGAAAAAGAAACGCAGGGTAGAGTTTTTTCCTTCTTATTTTAACCATTTTTTACGGTGTTTACTATAGCCATACACTTTTACAGATTGTCCTGTGAATGTGAACCGCGGGTATACGAGTCTTTGGTCGATGTGCTATCTACCCAGTGTGTGAAATCATTCAACCGTGCACTACACAGTGCATTGCACGGACAATACGGAAAGCCAAAATCTCGTGCAAAACAAGCATGTTTAAACCTTTAGCACAAGATTTCCTCACACCATTTGGTACACTTCAACGATACACAACGCTCTTCGATTCTTTTACCGATTTTTCTTTTCATTTTTACGCTACTTTGAGCTTTTTTTCAATCATGGTACGATTGACTGATGTTCAGAGGGGTAGGGCAATTGCGTTGCTGATGCAGGGTCAGAGGCAACAGCATGTTGCCAATCATTTTGGGGTTAACGTCTCAACAATTGAACGTCTTGTTAGACGTTTAAGGGAGACAGGGCATTTAGCAGACCGACCGCGGTCTGGGCGTCGACGCGTGACGTCGCGACGTCAAGACAGGACAATCCGTCTGGCACATTTGCGGAATCGTCATCTCACTGCTACCGAAACTGCCCTTAATACAGTAGGTACGCATAATCGACAAATTTCTCCGAAGACTGTTGGAAGTCGATTGCGTGAGATTGGTCTTCGAGCTCGTTGTCCATACGTTGGTCTGCCTCTGACCCAGGCACGTAGGTTGCCTCGTATGGCGTGGTTGATGGCGCATGCGCCCAGGTTATTTCCGATGAGGCAGTGGAAACGAGTTCTTTTTACGGACGAGTCTAGGTTCACTCTCTATCGCGCAGATGGTCGACGTCGTGTGTACCGACGTCGCGGAGAACGCTTTGCCGACGCCTGTGTTGTCGAACGGGATCGGTTTGGGGGTGGCTCCGTTATGGTCTGGGGAGGCATTGCTCACGGGATAAAATCACAGTTGATTATTGTTGCGGGCAATATGACCGCAGTAAGGTATAGGGATGAGATCTTGCGTCCTGTTGCAGTCCCGCTTGTGCAACAACGTAATCTGATTCTGCAACAGAACAATGCCCGACCACATGTTGCCCGAGTTTGTCAGGATTTCCTGGCAAACAATAACATCGCACCACTAGCATGGCCACCGTACAGTCCAGATTTGACCCCAATAGAGCACATGTGGGATGAGCTGGACAGAAGGGTTAGGAAGCGCCGAAATCCCCCCGCAACGCTCGCACAACTAAGGAATGCGTTGATCGATGAATGGAATAACATCCCGATGCGAACTGTCAATGCTTTGGTAAACTCTATCCAAAGGAGAATTAGGGCAGCAACGGCAGCAAGAGGGGGGCACACCCAATAATGATTTTCAGTTTGATTTTGATTTCAAGATTTGCGGGGTAGCTACCAATGAACTTCAATAACTCGAGACTTGTTGATCACAAACCAATGAAATTTGGAACTTTTGTTCCATACATGTACCGTTTTGTAATCATAGTAAAATATTTAACAAACTTTTTCAAACTTGAAATTTAGGAATAAAATTTACCCTGCGTTTCTTTTTCCTTTCAGTATATTTAGCCCACACCAACGTTAGGTTAAGACCTTTCAACAGCACACACCCCTTCCTGAGTCTGACCTTCTGCCTAGGTCAAAGTCAGGTCATACTTTGTCATTTAAACTCATGTTTGAGTTCTGCAGTTAAGTTTTGAAAAGTGTTTGTAACTGCTGAGGTATTCAAGATACCACTTTAATATTTGGCCAACACTTACCTTAAGATAAGACCTTTCAATAGTACACATCCCTTCCTCAGTTTGGCCTTCTGCCTAGATCAAGGTCAGGTCATACTTTGGCATTTACAGCTGTGTTTAAGTTTTGAAAGGTATGTAAAATATAGCTTTCATATTTCGTCCACACCAACCTATGGGATTCTTAATGTAAGCTATGGCTTTCATATTTTGACCACATCAACCTAAGGGAAGATGTTTCAATGGCATATACCCCATTCCTCAGTTTGACATTCTTCAGACATCAAAGTCAGGTCATACTCTGTCCTTTACAGCTATGTTTAAGTTCTGCATTTAATCTTTAATATTTAAAGATTGTTTTCTTATTCGATCAGCCCTTTCCAGTGAGCTGACAATTCTTGCTTTTTTTTGGTGTGTGTTTGTGTGTGTGTTTTAATTATTAGATTCGGTCGAGTACTTTTGATGTTATGCGATGTCATGAATACTGGGACACGGATACTGCGAATACCGTAGATTAGCACAGGCCCTGTAATCTGTTCATTTTCGAAACTTGCCGACGATAAAATAAACTACAAAAGGCAATGATCCACAGTGATATATAGAGGATATTCAAATGTTTGGAGTGAATATGACTTTTATTTCATCGAGTGAAGTGAAAAAATGTACATTTCATGAGTGCCGAAGGCACGAATGAAATATACATTTTTTCACTTCACGAGATGAAATAAAAGTCATATTCACGACAAACATTTGAATTTTCTTTTTATTATATACATCACTTTCGATAGAAAAGATGCAAATCTTGCATTTGCAAGGGAAAGTCTGACACGCAGTTTTGTCCCTTGGCGCCATGACGTTCATGTTTTGTTTTGTTTGGTGACGTTAGATATGACGTCAGAAACGCGCATTGGCGTGTAAAAATAAAATAAAAAGAAAATTTACTCTTTTTCAGTGAATACCATAAAAATTTTCATCTCGTGTAATGAAAACATTAATGTAAATAAGAAAAAAGTAGATCCAGATCTTATATTTTTCACTGCTCAGAGGAGTGAAAATATAAGTTTTATATTTTCACTAGTGAAAATATAAAACTTATATTTCACTAGTGAAAATATGCATTTTATTTCATTAATAATTCTCTATATTTCATTACTTTGTAAATAATAAAATGCTGAATACTTTTGCTGGAATGTTCTCAGGGATGCATTCAAGAAGATGTTGAGCAGTATGTACCATTCTTGACTATGCATGACACTGGAATTTGGTCAATGGATATGTGTGTGTGTGTTTCCTGTTTGGCTTCATACACACTAGACCCCTTCTGAAAAGGGGTCCACTCTAAAAGTATTTGCTCCCATGACAGACTTTGCATTCATGGGGAGCAAATTCTTTCCTTTTAAAGTGGACCCCTTTTTAGGAGAGACAAAAAAATAAAATTAGACTTGTCTCCCCAGAAAGTCTAAACGTATAATCGTGTATCAGTTCCCCTTAATTTCTCACTGTATATTTATACTTGATTGTAACCTTGTACAGTCTGATTATCAGGACATGCATTTGGCTTTTTAAAACATAAACTTCCAGAGATAGTGTGAACGATTCACGCCCTGAACAGATTTTCCCTATGTTGTTTGGTTTGAGCATTCACAGCTTGTATATGTCTTGTACATCCACAGCTTGTATATGCCTGAAGACATTTTTATCATAGCAGGGCTCATACATAGTAATTTACCGGTCAACATAGTACTCATAGAGCATGATGGATTTTTTTTCATTCACAGAGCCATCTCATCTTCTTTGTCATACTGTGTTACCATCTTTCTACATATAGATATTTGTAATGCATATGTAATGCGGTCTATTAATTTGATCCCTGTGTATGTCTGGTACAGTTGGTTGAATGGTGTATATGCATTAGTCACAGGTTTGACAAAAGACTGATATTCATTCATCGTGGACCTTGACCCACAAATAGAATCATCTAACTTACAGATTGGGCAGGTTCATTTCTAATGTTAGGGGTGTCTAAGTGTTGTTTATGTCTTCTCGTTTTGGTCAGAAATACCTATACTTCATGCAAACAGGTCCTATTTTCAGCACTTGTTAGAGACCTTGAACTCAGGACCATCCGATTCAGAGTCAAAGATTCTATTACATGCACAACAAAACCGTGAAAACGTAAAAAATATGAGAAAAAAAGAAAAGAAAAAAAAAAAATAGTAAGAAAGTTCGAGTGCCCATTTACTGTCCGTTCATCATGCAAGAAGTCTGACGATTATCTCAGTCAGACAGGTTTTACTCAATTTCAAGGGCCGTTTGTTGGAGGTGAAAAAGTGATTATAATCAGTTTCTGGTCAATGTTTTATTTATCCACAATCATATTATTACCTATCCATTTTCTTATAAATGATTCAATTGTGTAAATCAAACACATCAATTGTCATTACTGTTATACTAAAAGCTGGCAGAGAGCTTCTTATTAACCCAATTATATCGAATGAATTCTTTTACCTAAACTCCTAGGACAGTTCCATTTCTAATAGAAGGGGTGTCTGGTTAGTTTTTATCATTAATATATTTTCTAGAAATCCCTCTATTTAATGCAAACAGAGATGACCCTGATTAGCGGCTGCATTCTGTCCCATATGATCTTAGTCTACACTGTTCAGAAATGTCCATTTAATGGGATGCTTGGCATAAATGGGTTAATGCATGCCCACATCAGACATATATTGTAGACTGGATATGTTTGGTAGTTTTCTGCCATTGCTTAACCCTTGTCATGCCGAATAAATTAAGATGCCACACCCACTTCCAGTTTTCAGCCAATCAGATTACATGATTCACATTGTTGATATAAAATCACATACTTAATGGAAAACAGTGCAGAGCCAGATTAGCTGGCTTCTTCAAAAGCCAACTGATCTGGATCTATACTGTTTGCAAAAGCAGGATATATCCGAGGTTCAGCAGGACTAGGGTTAATTAACAAAGGAGACAACTTCTGTGTTTTACCCTTTGCTTTCCTGCTCATGCTGAATAAATTAAGATGCCATGCCCACTTCTTATTTACAGCCAATCGGGTTACTTGATTCAGGCTGTTTATACAAATTCACATACTGAATGAAAAACAGTGCAGATCCAGATCAGTTGGCTTCTGAAGTGGCCAACTGATCTGGATCTACACTGTTTGCAAAGGCAGGGTATATCAGGTTCAGCAGGACCAGATTTAAACTTCTGAAAAGTGGTCTACTTTAAAGTGAAAGATATGCTCCCATGGGGAGCAAATTCTTTCCTTTTAAAGTAGACCATTTCTTGAAAGGGAGGAAAAAAATTATTTAACATAGTTGTCACCCTGAAGCGTATAAACTCCCCTTAACAGTTCCTTTTAAACGAATGTCATTTACATAAATCAGCTGCAACATAAAAAATGTACCTCCTACATGTATGTCCAGCAAAGATTCTGATCAGGCTGTGCATTTGTGCAGTCTGATTAGATTCTTTACTAGGCACGTTTTGGATAGACATGGATGCAAGGTTTCTTCATGGGGACATGAAACTGATCAAACTACCTGGATGTGCTGGCTGATTTGTGTCTTCATTGGCCACACACGTCAGAAGGTATGTTTTCTCACACTGTGGGTTAAAAACCCCTTGCTGCATGTACTTTAGCAAGAGAAATTGAGGATTAGTACATTTTGGCTGCATATACCATAAATATTGTCAACCAGTGCAATGAAAACATCATTATTTTCATGAGTGTGAGGCACAAATGAAAATTTGAATGTTTTCATTACGCGAGATGAAAATTGTATTCACTGAAAAAGAGTAAATTTTCTTTTTATTTTATTGTTTACACGACAATGCATGCCTTTGACGTCATGAGTAACGTCACTTAACAAAACATGAACCTCATGGCGTCGACAGTCAGTACTTAACATGTGAAGCCCTGGAGAGACAAAAACAAAAAGTTTTGGCAAATCAAAATAATCTTGATACCAAAATAAGAAAATGCATACCAACACTTGATAGTTTAATTCAGAAATAAAGAAGTTAGAGGTGTTCAAAAATCTGAAGTGGAGGTAACATCAACTTCTGAAACAATGAAGAAAACCGAAATCATCCAAAGCGAGGAGTGAAAATATAAAATCGTATCAGTCACAAGTGAAATGATACCATTATGAAAACACGCCTATTGAAATATACTGAAAATTTTACCACCAAAAAATGAAACTTTTCAGATAAAAAAATTCTGATTTTTTTCATATTTCTGCTCAAAAACATAGATTGTGGGTACTCGTTAGAACCGCCTCGTCGAGGCGGTTCTAACGAGTACCCACAATCTATGTTTTTGAGCAGAAATAAGAAAAATAATGTATACCCCTGTAAACCCCAGTTTTATTATATAAAAGTGGGGTTTAAGGGGGTCAAGATTATATAGGCATGTTTTCGTGATGCGACATCATTTCACTTGTGATTGATATCACTTTTGTTTTCACTAGATATACACTGATTTCTCCTCTAGCAATAAAATAAAATACCCTATCATTTCACTTGTGACTGATATCACTTTTGTTTTCACCAGATATACACTGATTTCTCCTCTAGCAATAAAATAAAATACCCTATTTACTATATGCACAGACAAGCCTGAGCCAACAGTGTAAAATCAGAATGGATGCCCCAGAATGCAGCATCTCATCAGGGTCTACACTATTTGCCACTCATCCAGCAATTTTTAGATACAACATCAGGCAGTAAATTGTACTTGATCAAATTTTAGAACAAGTATGGTAAGGAGTTACCCAGTAAACATTCTTTATAAATCTATAGCGGGCCGTTATCGGCCCGTCAGGGTAGCTGAAGGGCCGATAACGGCCCGCTATAGATTTATAAAGAATGCTAGCTGGGTAAGGCCACTCATCCAGCAATTTTTAGACACAACATCAGGAAGTAAATTGCTAGTTGCTCAAATTTTAGAACAAGTACTGTAAGGAGTTAAGGTGTTCAAATACTTAGGGTAATTACATTATCAAAGCATCTGATAAGAAAAGGATACCCAGGGAAATATATTAGCCAGCGCTTGACAAAACCTACAATAAGACCTGTGTGACCAACTAAGACACAGATCCACTTGTATACATCCACCCAGTATAGCAAGAGTTCTCGTTTATCCCTCTCTGGATAATCTGGAGGCTGCAGAAGAAACATATGATCAGTGAAGACTCTGATTAGACTGCATAGATGCATAGGCTGATCTGAGACTTCACTTGTTGCACGTCTTATTGTAGGTTTTGTCCTGTGCTGGCCCTGGTCATATGAAAATATATGTTGTGCATACACATCAGAATTGCCTTTTCATTAGAATCACAGATTACATTTTTCATGGTGAAATGATATCAATAAATGTCAGTTGAAAAGAATGTCTCATCTGGAGTCATGCCTAGGGTTTAGTCTATATCTCCAACAACCATTACAACAAACAAAAAGTATCTCTGATAGTTTAACTCCGAACTGCATTACCATTTCATGCCCTTGGCTTACATAACATGCTCTGCTGAACTGATTAAGGTTTTTATGGCCCAGTCAATCTATTAGGGTCATGCTGAGCTGGTCAATTCACCTAACCAAATTTCTGGGTAGGATTAGTCCTCGGAGTGGTTAACCAGTATTTGTGCATATTCTTTCGCAAGAAACTGACAGCTGCCATTCTTAAATCAGCAGAAAGGAGAGAAAGACTATAGTGCTCTGCTGAAATGATTCTTTATATTTAATTGACCAGTGCTGAGCAATACTGTTAATGCAGAAACAGAGTGTACCAATACAATTTTTATGAATGCATCAGATATGTATATCAATACAGTTTTTACACATACAGTTTCTATATGCACTGATAGAAACTGTATGTGTAAAAACTATGTATTGATATACATATCTATAACATATCAAAACAGATTTATTGCAATAATCAGGTACTGTGATACCATTTTGTTCCACTGACCTATATTCATGCTCTGCTGACCTGTATTCTCATAGGCCAATGCTGAGCATTACTGTCAATACACCACTGAAATGTATTAATCGAAAAATTTGTTAGCACAGTTTCTTGTGAATGCATCAGATACATATCTCAATACTGTTACATAGTCCAGATAAAACACTTTTTCAACCAAAAAGTATTGATGTTTTTTTCTTATTTCTCCAAAAAATATGTTGTGGGTACTCATTAGAAGTGCCTCAGTGAGGCACTTCTAATGAGTACCCACAACACGTTTTTCATGGAGAAATAAGAGAAATGCTTAGCTGATAATGCTTCATATGTACACAGATTTATTGCAGTAATCATATCAGTTGTAAATAGTCTATATCAACAGACAAAAACAATTTTTAACAGCATCAATAATTAAGTTGACTGGATACACTTGGTTGATTTTCCACCATTTTTTTATATGAATGATAACTTCTGTGTCTTCCTGTTTGCTTTTCTGCAAACTAAGTCCCTTCTGAAAAGGGTCTATCTACTCTAAAAGGAAAAAACTCTTTTAAGAAGGAAGGCAAAACCAATTCTGACAAAGCTGCCTCCCCTGAAAGTATATCAATTCCCCTTAACTCATTGTATACCGAACAGACTCTCCTACACTGTACATTGGAAGAGTTCAATTTCAATTTTAGGTACGTCTGGCTGTATTCCTCGAGAAAAATGGCTAAATTATTTGCAAACAGTGGAGACCCTGATCTGGGTCTGCAATGTTTGCGAATTACTGTTTTACGGGTCTCCCGACTACAATGGGTTATACACCATATCATTAGTTTTCTGAAGAAGCATAGTCAATAATAATTCTCTCTGTGGTTTACACGGTCTTTTCTCTACCTCTGTATAAGTCATCAAACAATCTAAGAGTTGCCTCTAAAGAAATTCTCCTTAACACTTAGCACTCTGGGTAAAATTTTGAGCAGATGATAAATTTTGTTTCTTCATTTTTCCCAGAAAAGAAGTTTTGACATTTGTGGAATGTTAAATCCTGTTTTATGGGAAAAATAAGAAAACTATTTCATAATGTCATCTGCTGAAAATTTTACCCAGAGTGTTATAAAAGCATAAAACACCAAATTAAAGGCTCCATATTCCTCAAAAATAGACATTTATTCATCCAAGAAAGATTTAATATATTGATATATCATCACGAAAACATGCCTATATAATTTTGACCCCCTTAAACCCCACTTTTATATAGTAAAACTGGGGTTTACAGGAGTATACATTATTTTTCTTATTTCTGCTCAAAAACATAGATTGTGGGTACTTGTTAGAACCGCCTCACCAAGGCAGTTCTAACGAGTACCCACAATCTATGTTTTGAGCAGAAATATGAAAAATATTAGTTTTTTACCTGAAAATTTTCGGTTTTTGGAGGTGAAATTCTCTATATAATTGAATAGGCATGTTTTCGTAATGTAGTATTAATACGATCATAAAATGTGGCATCTGAGAGCCTGTAAAATTTCTGTTAATCTCTCGTTTTTGACCTGGATCAAAAATGAAATGATTTTTTATCGTTTATCTGAATTAATGTTGGCAACATTTATTATGAGATACGATAAAAGAATCATTTCATTTCAAGAATGAGAGAATAAATGAAATTTTACAGGCTGTCATGTGTCATGATTGTATTAACATCACATATCAATTTATTAAACTTTTCTTTGACAATAAATGTCTATTTTTTAGGTATATGGACCCTTTAACTTCCTGTAGAAGAATAGTTAATTTCATAGCAGTTCTGTAATTCTCCCTAAATCTAATCAGAATTAAGTCATGCTGACTTTAATCACATGACCTAATTAGACAATCATGTTGGCTGAAAACAATGACATGTCATCAATGTTTGTATAAGTCTGCAGTCTTTAACACTGCAATTAGATGTCATTTTATCAGTTTGAATTCCTGTTTTATTGATGGTTCATGGGGGCTACCATCTTTATTTCCATTTGCATTTGATGACTGATATTATCATGGATCTGGCTTCAGAAAAGTTGTTTATTCCCATCCCTGCTTGGATTTTTTCATATCAAAACTGACTCTAGTCAGTATAAATTCCTCTCCTATGGCTCACGCTGCCTTTTCTGTGTCATTATATCAGTCATCTTCCATCATCTCAAGATGATCTTTCAAGCCAGACTTGGTAAATTTCTTCCTTCCACCATCTATAATGAATGATATAATTTTAAGCTTTCTACAGGTAAATTTAGCAGCAAAAAATAAATGATACATCAGTACTTTTCCTTCTTAAAGACTTACAACTTTCAATTACTCTTTAATGCACCATTCAAAACTGTAACATTATAACAGACAAAATTCTAAAGAGGCTTTTTTTTTTTTTTGACATTTCTGAGAAAATAATGTTTGACATTTCATGTGAACAGTTTTTCTCAAGAAAAAAACAAACAAAAAAACTTGATGTTGTGACTGGCACTTAAAGGGTAAATCATTTCTCATAAGTTTGTTTGTGTTGAGGTTTTACGGCCCAGTCAACTAAATGGGGTCATGTCGAGCTTGGTCAGCTTACCTAACCACACGTTTACTGGGCAGGCTTAGTCCTCTAAGCGGTTCACCAGTATTGTGCACATTCTTTCGCCAGAAACTGACAACTGCCCTTCTTGAATCAGCGGAAGGGAGAGAATGACCGTAGAAAATATTTCATGATCAATCTCCAAGAAAGAATGTTGCCGACCTCAGCGGGGGTCGAACCCGCCACCTCCTGGTCTCCAGTCGGACGCGCATCCAAGTGAGCCACGGAGGCCGACCATTTCTCATAAGAAACATTTAATAACAGTCAAACTGTAACATTGGTTTACCTGCTTTTGTATAAAACAAGTATGATATAGGGGAGACATAATTTAACCTAGTACATTTACATAAAAGCAGGTGATGACATTTTAAAATATTTTTCTCAATTTTCCCTAACTGAGATAAAGGATGTATTCAGGGGATTTTTGTTATTTTTGCACCGAAATCTTGTGCGAGTATCATAGCCCCAGACAAAGCATTTTTTTTTACCAAAATGTATCAATATTTTTCGTATATGTCTATGCAAATATATGTTGTGGATACTCATTAGAAGCACCTTGCAGAGGCACTTGTAATAAGTACCATCAATGTATGTTTTCATGGAGAAATAAGAAAAATATTTACCGGATATTATCCCTACTTTTGCACTAAACCCTGAAAACTAAATGAAACTGACTTTTCAGTAAACATCTCTTATTTCATTAGAATTATCAATAGTTGTGTATCTTATACAGAAGTTTTAGCATTAACAACCTTATATAGAAGTTATTTTTTTAGGGAGGGGAGGGGGTACTCACTGAAAACTGACAGTGATTCCAATGAATACCAACAAGAAATGACTGTGTGCAAAAATAATAAAATTTTATCACCACATTTATCCTCTCATTTGGAACTATGATAGTCATACAGGTTAAAAAAATGTAGTAAATTACTATACCATTGTGGAAATGCTCTGCTGTTCTTTTCCTGATGTCATCAATATCTTCAGTTGTTTCTGCCCACTCGAGAACCAGTCTACGACCGTACAAGTGAGTGCTGTGACATAAAGCCTCAAACGCCCTCTGTAAAAAAATAAAACTAGAAATGTGTTTGTAAAACACTATGCCCCTAACTATATGCTTGTCAATACTAAATGCCAAAGTTGAAAAGGAATATAACTCCGACCAAAAGTTGATCAGGTCATCTACACCTCGGTTCCAAACTGCTTGCAAAACTGCATGAGCCTAATTCAAGTGGGTCCTTAGATATTTTGTTTACAAGATTTTCATTGGCCTAAGTTTGAAAAGGGGCATTACTCCACCATGAAAACTCTGACAGAAAAGAAAAACCAAACTGACAACAGATCATAACTCAAGTGAGTGAGTGATCAGATTTTTAACGCTACCAGGCAACTAAGTCACATAGAGGCAGCGCTCCATAACTCAGGAAGTATCTGGCAGTATTTATTTAAATGTTATCAGGTCATCTTCTTCTAACTAACAATCTATTCACTAGGTTTCAAGGCTCTAGCTTCTATAGTTTTTGAGATATTTTGCTGACAAGATTTCATCCATATATTTTCTAAGGGCCATAACTCAGGAAAGGCACATAACCTTGACAAGAAAAAAAGCATGTGTCAGTTATTTTTTCATGAGGAGTCCATATATAAAATTTCATAATGCGAGCATGCACAGTTCAAAAGTTAGGCTATGCATCAAAGTGTGTAATGTAACACTGCCCAAAATGACAAAGGGCCATAACTCAAGGAGTACTTTGCAGAATTTATTCAAAAGTTAATCAGGTCATCTACACATTGTTACCAATCTATTTATCAAATTTCAAGGCTCAAGCTTCAATAGTTTTTTAGATATTTTGCTGCAAGATTTCATCCCTATTTCTTCAAAGGGCCATAACTCAGGAAAGAGGCATAAATCTGATAAGAAAAAAAAATATGTGTCAGCTATTTTTTCATGAGGAATCCATTTATGAAATTTCAAAATCCTAGCTTGCAGGGTTCAGAAGTTATACTATGCATCAAAAAGCATAACGCATGGATGAACGAAAGAACCAGAAGCAATATGCCCCTCCGATTTCTTTGAAGTTGGGGACATAAATATATATGCTTCTCTTTACCCTTTCACCCCCAAGTTCCTGACATGGTCTCTTCCATCTCTGAATTTGGACAAATCTATTGTTGCAAATAGGGGTTTCAATTAAAATCAATATGAGAGAACAGGGTTAAGGGGAATTGATATACTTTCAGGGGAGGTAACAGTCAAAATTATTTTGCTTAACCCTTTTCAGAAGGGAACAGGTGTTGACAATGATGGATTTGGTGTCTTACATTGCTTTCAACATTTATTATGTCATATTGAGACTGACAGGGTGATAATGGAAGGCTCTGTGCAATGAAGTGCCACACAATCAAACCAAGTCAGCTATTTTCATTTTTTGATTTGTTCTGTATTTCCAAAGGATCCCTACTTTAGAATATAGGGATCAAACATGGTTTTTCGGTGCATTAACATGCGCCAGGTCCCTTGGGAGGTGTTGAAAACCGCGGCCGAAGGCATTAACATTTGCCAGGTACTTGGGAGGTGTTGAAAACCACGGCCAAAGGCCGTGGTTTTTAACACCTCCCAAGGGACCTGGCGAATGTTAATGCACCGAAAAACCATGTTTAATCGCTATTATTGCATAAAAACTGAAAACATTTGCTACATTTCGCGTTATTTCTTGCACTATTTTGTTTCGCCTTTTCACCGATGTCACGCAAACACTATTTCCACGGACTATGCTCGTTCGAGGGCATGGTAGTACATATCTTGTGACGGCAGCAATTCTGTGGCCCCGGTATCAGCATATTGAAAGTTGCGTAGCCGTGCATTAACAGCTCGTGAATTGCCTTGTTAATACACAGCTTTTCGCCGGTTAATGCACGGCTGTTAATATTGTGCGACACTGCTTTTTATGCAATAATATTTTGTTCAAATTCAGGACAAGTAGGATAAGTGGCTAAGGGTTCAAAATTTGGAGTAATCACAGTATCAAAGAAAGTTGCTTACTGACCTTAGCATCTTGTTTTGTGAGAAAGTCCACAAAACCAAATCCTCTATGAGATCCTGTACCACCTAACTTCTTGGGAAGACGAACACTCTTCAATTCTCCAAATACTCTGGAAAATTATTAGAAAATAAAAACCACTCAGAATTTAACTTGTAGTATCATATTTACCCTAAGTATTTGAATACACAGGCTTGAGCAAACAGTGTAGACCCAGATCAGACACTGCAAAATGCAGTGTCTGATCAGGGTCTACACTGTGTGCCACTAATCCAGCAGTTTTTAAGACAAATCAACAGGTAGTCAAATGGATTTAAATTTTGAGACAAGTATGGTAAGGAGTAATGGTGTCTGAATAAATTTATTTAAAGTAAATACAGTTTTTGTGTTGTTTTTTTTTTGGGGGGGTGGGGGTGGGGGTTTATTATTGTTTTTTACTTTTTGTTGTTGTTTTTTCATCTAGAAGTTTGTCAAAAACAATTATGTCTAATTTGAAAACTGTTTTTGTAGTTTCTCTATGCTTCAAACAAATATTTCCAAAAAATTACCTTTTTTCCGATTATCTATATGTTTCAGAGGGTTTAGCATGCTGGGTAATATATAGCTACAGATAAGAGGGGATATCCACATATTATTTTTCTTATTTCTCGACGAAAACATATGTTGTGGATACTCATTAGAAGCGTCTCAGCGAGGCGCTTCTAATGAGTCCCCACAACATATGTTTTTGTCGAGAAATAAGAAAGATATCAGCATTTTTTGGATGAAAAAAGTGCCTTATCTGTTGCTATGGTAATAATTTCAGCATTTTGAACTATTTTTTTTTACTTTTCCAAGAAAGCAGGAAGACAATTTGCAAGAAACATCAAAGCCTATTTCCTTGGGAAAATGAAAATAATATTTCAAAATGTCGTCTGCTGAAATTACCCAGCAAGCAGAGCGTTATGGTATAAGTGAAACTACCATGAACATAACTTATATCATGTATAATTAGAGCGCATGTCGATTTGCAACTTTTTAAAATTAATTTTTGTAATGCCTTTTTAAATATTGTGTTTACAAAAAAAAGATGTCATGAAAAATCATTTTTAACAGATAAGAAATTGACTTTAACTCTATTGTGACATGGTATTCATTTGAATAAATTAGCCATGAATAATATCTAATATCAGTATAATACAAAATGTCAGAAGAGGTTCAGAGCTTTTTTTATTTTTTTTTTTTTTATTTTTTTTTATTTATTTTTTTTTCAGGATGCTCCTCAGATTGAAAGCTACAGCGAGTATCTAACTTGACAAAAAAACTTGTCCATCAGCAGAGTGCACAACTTACATAAAAAGTTCTTCCAGTAAAATATTATACTGTCAACCCTCTTTATACCAACACTCGATACGATGAAAAAATCCATTACAATGACAATTTGAATGTCACATAATTTTCGCCTAAGAGGTTATAATTGATGAGAAATTATGCAAGAATATTGCATTAAACTTCAAGCAACATATGTTTTGGATATTTGTTAGAATTGCCTCACTGAGGCAATTCTAACAAATATCCAAAACATATGTTCTATGAGTAAACATGAACAAAAGAAGGTCTTTCTTACATATCATTGTGTTCATTAAGGATTCTTTACAACAGCAAATTCAGTTTAATGGCAACATCTTTGGGAACAAATGCTGTCACTGTAACGAGGGTTCACTGTATATCAGAACAGCTTCAGAGCTGTTTTGTTACTGTTGTTTTTAATGTGTTCTTTTTTTTTTTTTTTTTTTTTTCATTTCTATTTTTTCCAGAGAAAATCATTTATCATGATACTCCTCTTACAGACAGCTATTGTGAATATCTGACTTCACCAAAAGTTTCCCTGTCAGCAGAGTATACTGGACTTACTTGATACACAGGAATGACTTGATACATGGGACTTACTTGTTACACACGACTGACTTGATACACAAGACTTACATTGTACGCAGGACTTACTTGATACACAGGAATGACTTGATACATGGGACTTACTTGTTACACATGACTAACTTGATACACAAGACTTACATGGTACGCAGGACTTACTTGATACACAGGAATGACTTGATACATGCGACTTACTTGTTACACACGACTGACTTGATACACAAGACTTACATGGTACGCAGGACTTACTTGATACACAGGACTTACTTGATACAAGGGACTTACTTGATATACTAAATTTACTAGATGCACATTAGCTTACTTGATACACAGGACTGACTTGATGCACATTGAGTTACTTGATACACAGGACTGACTTGATACACAGGATTTACTTGATACACAGGACTTACTTGATACACAGAATTTACTTGACACACAGGACTTACTCTATGCACATTCACTTACTTGATACATAGGACTGACTTGATACACAGGATTTACTTGATACACAGGACTTACTCGATGCACATTGACTTACTTGATACATAGGACTGACTTGATACACATTACTTACATTATAAACAGGACTTACTTGATACACAGTATTTACTTGATAAACAGGACTTACTTGATGCACTTACTTGGTACACAGGACTTACTTGATACACAGGACTTACTTGATTTGTTTTGTGTTGAGGTTTTCCTGCCCAGTCAATCCATCGGGTCATGTCAAGTGCAATCAGTTTACCTAACCACACTTTTACTGGGCAGGTTTAGACCTCTAAGCAGTTAAGCATTATTATGCACATTCTTTTGCCAGATTCTGCCCTTCTTGAATCAACAGGAGGGAGAGAATGACCGTAGAAAATATTTCATGATCAATCTCCACAAAAGAATGTTGCCAACCCGCCGGCTGTCAAGCCCACAACCTCCTGATCACCAGTCGGACGCGCATCCAACTGAGCCACCGAGGCCGGCTGGACACTTGATACACAGGACTGACTTGGTACACAGAACTTACTTAATACACAGGACTGACTTGATACACAGGACTTACTTGATACAAAGAACTTACTTGATACACAGGACCTACTTGATACACAGGACTTACTTAATGCACATGACTTACTTGATACAGAGGACTTATTCGATACATAGTACTAACTTAATACACAGGACTGACTTGATACATAGGACTTACTTGATACACAGAACTTACTTGATACAGAAGACTTACTTGATACCAAGACTTACTTGAAAAGTTCTTCCACCTCATGGCTTTTAGCCTCAAATGGAATGTTTCTGACAAGAACTTTTGTTGTCTTCTGATCAACAGCTTTCTGCTTCTTGCGCTCTGCAGTCTTTGGCTGCCTGTAATACAAACAAGAATTTGTTTTTCTACAAAAACACAGATGTCTCCCCCCTTTTTGGTGTCATATTGTATTGTACATTCAGCGAACATTTATATTAAATAGTGAGATTCCGAGGGAAATAACTCAAAAAGTATAAATGCAAGAGTTATGGTTCTTGCGCTTTGCACGTCATCAAATGTCAATTGATATTCATATAAAGTTTTGTGAAAGTATCTTGAACAATTTTCAAGTTAGAGAGCCGACACATTTTTTGTGACGGACAAAGTTCCAAGGAAAATGATTCAAAAAGTATAAAAAGCAAGAGTTATGGTTCTTGCGCTCTGCACGTCGTCTAAATGGCTTTCAAGTTATAAAGTGGACACCAATTTGTGACAGACAGATAGACAAAGTTCCAAGGGAAATAACTCAAGTATAAATGCAAGAGTTATGGTTCTTGCACTCTGCACCTCGTCTAATTGATTGACATTTATGTGAAGTTTCATGAAGATTGCTTGAACGGTTTTCAAGTTGGAGAGTGGCAATTTTCAGGCTACATTTGCTGTTTGCTTTGATTTTTTTTTCTTTTTACAAACTATCGATTGAAGAAGTTTATTTGTAAAGCTGAAAGACTGAATGTCAAACAGTGTAGATCCTGTTGAACTGCTCATTATGAGCCAACTCATCTGGATCTACGCTGTTTGCAAAAGCCTATTATTATCTCCTATGGCAGTGAAAGAGTTAATGGGGAATGAATATATTTCCAAGGGAGGTAATTGTTTTAACTGATTTTGAAACCTCAGCCACAAAACCGTCCACGAAAAAAAGCTCTAGATAAGAAAAGTATGCAGAGAGGTGTTTCTCAGTGAGTACCCACAACCTCTATTTCCATGAAAAGTGGGAAAAAAAAAATTTTCTGCTGCCCAAAGGCCCTCATCTGGAGCTGTGCCATAGTGTACTCCAACCCTCCCTTCAGGAAGCCTCAAGAAAACTTTCCCCAATGCTTACAGTGTAGTTCTGTTAGAAATCTTAAGCTCTAACTGATGCCCATCCACATTTGTATGTTGCAGCTGTTTAAGTGCTTTTTTGGCTCCTTCAGGGCTCACAAACTCTACAAAACCATAACCCATTGACAACATACTGCCTGGGTTCTTCACGTCTTTTTTCCTGGCTATTGTCGCTGTTTTCACTTTACTGCAACAGTTGAATTCCTAGAAAACATAACAAGATACATGTTATGATAAAATGTTACATATCCAGAGAGCTTGTTAAGAAGGACTATTTGATCATAATCTAAGGATTATTTTCTCTAGTTTTCAATAAAAAGATAAGTTGTGAGTAGTGTGAGACACTTCTAATGAGAGCAAATAACATTTTACAATAACTGCCCTTTTGCCAGGGCAATATGATAATTGTTCATCTGAGGCAGGTAATGTTACCCGAGGCCTTGACTGAGGGTAACATTAACTGTCAAGGGTGAACAAATTGTCATATTACCTTCATACAACGGCAACAATTATTTTATTATACCAAAGTCTTACAACTGCAACTGAGTGTAATGCTGGTATGGACACGTGGAATGCTCCAATGGTGCAGTCAAAACAGACTGTGACATACAGTTTGATGGAAAGTGTGGGCAAAGGAGACCCAAGATGACATGGAAGCAGCTGACAGAGAGGATCACAGAGACTGGAAGCTCTCGGCTATCGACTCTCATGGTAGACATACCTGGAGATCTGGCACGAGATCTGCCATGCGTGCAGCAAGCCAGCTACCTGGAAGAGGGCCCACTGATGTGGGTGTTGCCCCTGTACCTGCTCGTTAATCAAAAATCCAGAGATGATAATCAAATAGATACTATCATATGGAATTTTTCGTATCATACCCCGTATCAGCCATAGGCCCTTGGCTGATATGGGTAGGGCTGATATGGGGTATGATATCAGGGATCAATTTTAGCACTTGCTAACTTGCTAAATGCTGGTTAATTTCCTCAAAAACCAAGCTGCAATTTCCATCACTTGCTAATTCTAGCAAGTTGGAAAGATTCTTTTTAACTGGTGGAACCTGAGGCATTGTTGCTGAAGTTTTGCAATTTCTTTTCCAAAGGCAATGACGATATTTTTCTTATTTTTCCCAGAAAACAGGTTTTGACATTACGTGCAAATTGTCTCCTATGGAGACAATTTGCATGTAATGTCAAAACCTGTTTTCTGGGAAAAATAAGAAAAATATTTTAAAATGTCTGCTGAAATTTTTACCCAGAGTGCTAAGGTTTAAAGCCACATTTAACAGTGTTTATAAATGTGAAAAAGCAAGTTGGCTGAAAGGTTTAGCAAGTAAAAATTAATGCTACTTGCTAATTTTAGCAAGCTGTCAAAAAAGTTAAATTTGAACCCTGGATATGAAAAATGTCATATCATAATCTATTTATCATATAGTTCCCAACATTTTCCTCTTAATTTTTTAAATCTCTGCTCAAAACAAAGTAAAGCTGTAGGTAAGAGGTATGTTAGGCTTTTAGGGTGCCATATAGAGTGGGCAATATGGATTTTCGGGTGCGATATGGGAAATGCGATATGGCATCTCATGCTAACGCCTCAACTAATGTGAACAGGAAGACAGCCGAGTGTTCCGAAGATTTTGAGATCAGAGGTAGGATATATTTTTTAGGCTGTGATATTGGGTGTGTGATATGGACTTTGGGATGTGATATGGGGTATGCGATATGGCATCACATGCTAATACCTCAGCTAATGTGATATGTCACGATCATATTGCATATTCAAAAATGAAGTATTTCAAAGTAAATATATGACAAAACAGTATATTAATTTGGTTTAGTCGGGGGAAGAGTTAAAACATATCAGGCAAAAAAGAAAGCAGATATATTTGTAAAAAGATTAATGTGTTTTAAAAGCAACAATATCATCAGCAATTAAAAGCAATAATATTACCTGTAAATAAGTATCACAAGTTATTCATTTGGAACAGTCGAGGCTGTATATGAGAGAATTCAGTGCAGTCAACCAGAATGTGTTTCACTGTAAATTGTACATTGCCACATATACAAAGTGGATGACCTTCTCATTTGAGTCTATAAGAATGGGGACAGACTGGCCTGGGCAAACAAGTAGACCCTGATCAGATGGTGCAGAATGCAGCATCTGATCAGGGAATACACTGTTTGCCATTTATCCTGCTTTGTTTTTAAGAATATCAAGAGGTAGAAAAACTGGACTGTTCAAATTTTAGGGTAAGTATGTTTTGGAACTACAGTGTGTCAATATCATGTGTAAACACGAGACAATAAATATTTTTTATTAACCCATTTTAGTTGGAAAACCCTAAAAAGGGTAATTGGCAAACAATGCAGACCCATATCAGTTGCTGCAGAATCAGGGTCTACACTGTTTGCATTAAAATACAGGAATTTGTATAAAACATAGAATATGAAGAATTGTCAATAAGCAGTGCTAATTAGATACCCCAGCTCAGAGAGGAAAACATAATGGATGGACGGATATGAAAACAGTATACACCCCAACTAGATTCTCTCCCTCCCCACCCAGGGCATACATACAAACAAACAGACACAGTTTGAGGATGGGATAAATAAAAACTACCCAGACACTCTGTTATTGGAAATCGACCAGTTCAAAGAAGTTTGGTTGAAGAGTTTTGTTTGTGTTGAGGTTTTACGGCTCAGTAAATCCAATGGGACCATGTTGAGTGCAGTCCATTTACCTAACTACACTTTCACTGGGCAGGCTTAGTCCTCTAAGCCATTAACCAGTACTGTGCACATTCTTTTGCCAGAAACTGACAACTGCCTTTCTTGAATGATAAAGAGAGAGAATGACTGTAAAAAAATATTTCATGATCAATCTCCAAGAAAAATGTTGCCAACTTGGCAGGGGTTGAACTCGCACCTCCTGATCATTAGTCTGATGTGCATCCAACTGAGCCGGCGGTAGAAGAGTCCACTCAACATAAACGGGACAACGTAACTTGTGACAGTTTACTATTTCTAAGATACCAACCTTTCTAAGAGTCTCCTCTGTTGTGTCAAAATTAATATTCTTAACAAACAGTGTACTTCCTGGAACACTTTCTTCGGGTTCATCATCAACAGTTTCTGTCTTCTGAAGAATTCAAAAAATGCATATAACCAGATGTTATTTTGGAACTGATACCTTTAACCCTTAAAGTTTTAATCACATCTACAGCAGATGGCACACTGAAATATTATTGTTTTTTTTTTAATTTTTCAGAGAAAATCAGGCTTGACATTTCATGTGAATTGTCTGCCAAGCAGACAATTCACACAAAATGTCAAGTCTTATTTTCTCTAAAAAATAGCAAAACAATTTTAGAATGTCATCTGCTGCATATTTCCTTAGCTCTTTGAGGGTTAATTCACATAACAAGCTTGAATAAACTAAAATCTTGTGAATTAAAAGCAAAAAATTCCAAGCATAAATATTTTAAGGTTTGAATAACCTATAAGGTGTAAAGTAATGTTCAACCAATTCTTAAAACTCATAGCTCTAGATAAGAAAAGAGGAACCTGGTGAATATTTTTCTTATTTCTCCACAAAAACAAATGCTGTGGACAGAAGTACCTTGAGGGTACATATTTTTTGTGAGGAAATAGGAAAATATCAGACCCTTTCGGTCAAAAAAGAGCCTTATCTGGAGCTATGAAACTAATATTTCTTGACCCATTGTCGTCTGGAGACCCCTAAAAGGGTAACTGGCAAAAAGTGCGGCATCTGATCAGGGTCTCCACTGTTTGCAAATAGTTCAGCAATTTTTCTCCAGGAATATCTAAATCAGATAGCCTGGCCTGACATACCTAAATTGAAATTAGAATCTTCCAATATATACAGTGGGAGAGTTCATTCCATCTACAATGAGTTAAATGACAATAGCAAAGACTCAGACAAGCCTACATGCAGTCTTACATAAGTCTTTACTTTGCATTAACATTTGCATGTTATTTGCATCCAGCAAAAACTAATGTTTCCATAGTAACCACATTTATTTATATACCGGTATCCAGATAAATATGATTAAGTATCTTTTCTTACTTCACCATAATAAGAAGTTGTTGGTGCACATTGGAATCAGAAGGGCATTCCCAATGACTACCCACAACTTTTTTTTATTTGGAAAAATTACCAAAAAAATAATTATTTGGGCCCAGTTGTTCAAAACTAACGATGTCAGTAGTTAACATATCATTAAAACTTTGATCATTAAATATGGCATATTCACTACTATTTTTGCTGAAAAATGTGAGTAGCTTTTGCATTTGCAAAAGCTACTCACATTTTTTCAGCAAAATTAACTGTGAATTAGAAAATGTACTTACTAGATCAGTTAACATTTTGACCACTAATGAGCTTGTTAACGACGCTTTTAACAACTGGGCCCCGGATATTCATTGCCAAAACAATTCCAATTAAGAAATAAGCAAACTACGGTATTTACCCTAGGTGGTGGGACAGACAGGCCTGAGCAAGCAGTGCAGACCAGCTCAGACTCCTCAGAATATGGCATCTGATCAGGATCTACACAGTTTGCCACTCATCCAGCAATTTTTAGACACATACACAGGTAGTAAAATAGACTTGTCAAAATTTTAGGACAAGAATGGCAAGAAGTTAAGGTGTATACTTTTCGGTTCAAAAAAGCATCTTATAATAATTTAGTGTTTCCCCATTTTAGCATGGCGCTGCACCATGCCCCTTTTCTATAGCATCACACCCTTTTACAAACAGAATATTTAAATCCCTACATTTTGGTAAAAATTTCAGGAAAATCTGACCAAAAATAACAAAGTTAGACAATTTTATTTGGATGCCTAGAGTTAGTAAAATGTACCGTATAAAGCAAACATTGTATAATCCTTTTGTTTACTGTCACTTACTGCTCAAGAAGCATTAGTCTTGACAATAATCACACATTATTAATGATTCAGGAAGGCGTGAAAATACTAGCAATATTTCAATAGGTGAAAAGAGAACAATGAATAAAAGAAAAAAGTCAATGAATAACAATGGTATAGGAGGGAAGTAAGGAAAATTAAGAAGATGAAAAACTCTCTGTATGATCAGGCACCAGTTAGGTTGACAGTAAATTAGGGGATAACTGCATTCAAATTTGGCATTTGGGGAGGTAAATCGGCGGTTTTACAGGCGGAGATTTCGTTTTACGGCGACGCGCCAGCGGAGCCATAAAACGAAATTTGCGACCGTAAAACCGTGATTTACCTCCCCAAATGACAAATTTGATGCAGTTATCCCCATTCTAATGCATTTATTCATTTTTTTCTATTGAAAAAATGTACTATTTGCACAAAACGAGAAAGGCTGTGAACTGCGTAAAACCAAATGCCAGCCAATGAGAAACGACATTACGTGATGACGTCGGATTTGCGACAGTATATCACGGAATATACCGTCGCAAATTTTTGACGTTATCCAATCAGACGTCGCATTACATATGCGAGTGCATTAGAATAGGGCATCATTGTAGCAAAATATTTTGCCCTTATTGTATAATTACAATAATTAATATCTGAAGACTACTGCTTTAAACCATCAAAACAAAACAAACATTAATAGTTTATTGATACAAAAATGCCCTTGAAAAAAAATCATATCTTTTGTTGGAGTGAATTTTTAAAAATGCCCTTTTTATTGATATACACATATAAAAAGTACTCTTTTTCAAAATCTTCACATGCCCTTTTTGAATCCTCGGGGAACACAATAATATAGACTTATGTTTAAACATCAGAGCCCAGTTGTTCAAAGCATCGTTAGCTTAACGAGCTTGTTAAGGGTCATTTCGTTAACTGTTTCAGCAGATTCAAAGACAATATTCTGATGTTTTTTGCTGAAAAAATGTGAGTAGCTTTTGCACTGCAAAAGCTACTCACATTTTTTCAGCAAAAAATTTCAGCATATTTGCATATCACTCGAAGTAAATTTTAATGAATCATTAACTAACGACACTGTTTGCTTTGAACAACTGGGCCCAGATTTTTTACTTTTTCAGGTTTTTTCTCAGTGTCTTTGCTGTCTTCTTGTTTAACCATCTTGTCTTTTGTATCATCAGCTGGTATTTCTTTATCATCCATTTCAATCTCCGTAGTTTCCTTAAATACTTCCATAGGAGCCCACTCCAGATACAAGGGGACATTGTGAAACTGAAAAATATTGTACAAACTTTTAAACTCTCTTCTCTAACCTTCTTCACTCTCTCAGTAAATTCAGAAGATGACAAACTGATGATATTTTTCTTATTTTTCCTAGAAAATTGGATTGGACAATTCATGCAAATTGTCTCCACTGGAGAAAATTTGCATGAAATGTCAAAACCCGTTTTCTAGGAAAAATAAGGAAATTACTTCAATATGTCTTCTGCTGAAAATTTAACAATTTTTTACCATTTAGGAAGTGTTAAGTTGTTTTTGACTCCCGTCTAAAAATGGGTTTACTCTAAAAGGGAGAAAATTCTTTCCATTTCAGAAGGAGCTTGGTGTGCAGGAAAGTAAACAGGAAGTCGCAAACGTTGTCATCCTTGGCAGTTTCCATCTCCATAGTTTTCTTGAATAATCCTTTTCTAACATTACACCATATACAACTCTAATTAACCCTTAAAAAGCTAATCGCTCCTGCAGGAGATGACATTCTCATTATTTTTTCCTTATTTTTTAGAGAAATTAAGGCTTGATATTTCATGTGAATCATCTGCCTAGCAGATGATTCACATGAAATGTCAAGTCTTATTTTCTCAGAAAAATAATAATAAAAAAATAGAATGTTGACTGCTACAATTTTGCTTGACACTTTAAGGGTTAACAGAATGCACAGCCAAGCAGAAAATTTCCTTTTGAGAGGGAATTGTACAAGATTTTTTTTTCTTTTTTTTTTTTGGATTGAGTTAAGGGTTTACTGCCCTGTCAACCCATTAGGGTCATGTCAAGAGTAGTCAGTTTATCTTACGCACATTTCCTGGGCAGGCTTTGTCCTCTAAGTGGTTAACCATTATTTGTACACATTCTTTCACCAGAAACTGACAACTGCTCTTCTTGAATCAGTGGGAGAAATGACCATAGAAAATATTTCATGATCACTCTCCACGAAAGAATGTTGCTCAGATCTGGCAGGGATCGAACCTGTGACCTTCTGCTCACCAATCTGATGCGCATCTGACTGAACCACCCAGACTGTGTAAATGTCCTAAAATTTTAACACTTTATTCTATAAATTTAGCTTTTTAAGCAGTTGTTTCTTAAAATATTTAACGGAATAGCAAACACTGGAGACCCAGATCAAACTGCTCCTTCAAGATCTGGTCTGGACTGTTTGTATATGCAATTTTGTCATAACTTTGGTGTGTGAAATTCTAGGGCATTTTCCATAAGAAAATTACTATCCTTATAAAAAGTAAACTCTAAAACTACCTTTGTATAAGCCAGTCTAGTAAATCCTGTCCGTGCCTCAGTTGGAGCCAGGTATTCCACAATGGCTGTCACACCAGAAGGAGGCAGCAGAACTCTTCCCAGAGTTCCATGTTTGGAGAATACTTCCTGTAGTTCTTCAGTTGTTGTCCCAGCTGGCAGGTTCTTCACTAACATCACAGTTTTACTTCTTGGAGCATTGGCCTGTAATAATGGAACTATGCTGGATTAAAATAAAATTAACATAACATAACATACAAGACTAACAAAGGTATAACTGTAATAAATACATATACAGCTGACACTCCTATCACAACCTCGCTTATCTCAAATAGCCGCTTATCTTGAAGTGAAAATCTGGTCCCTGCCTAAACATGAAAATCTAATAACATGTAAAAAATATTGTGGAAAAGAGGAGAAATTGCTCCTGAGGAGCAACTTCTCTTCTTTTCCACGATATTTTCAATATATCTCTAACTTCAAGAGTCCAATTACACATATATTTGTTAAATGTGGTTAATTGAATTAGTTTTTCCTCAATTCTGCAAATCAGATATGTCGAAGTACAGATATCTCGAAGTATTTCAGAGAGTCCCTTGGAATTTGAGATAACGGGTGTTGACTGTAGATTATAGTTTATGAAAACATAAAGATGAAAGCTTTTGCCTCTTAGCCACATAAATATTTTTCTTATTTCTCCACTTAAACCTATGTTGTATGTACTCAAATGAGTACTGTTACTCGTTAGAAGCACCTTGGCACATCTAATGAGTATCCAGAACATATGTTTCTGTGAAGAAATAAGAAAAAGTATACATTTTCTTATTTCTGCTCAAAAACATAGATTGTGGGTACTCATTTGAACTGTCTCACCAAGGCAGTTCTAACCAGTTCTAACCAGTACCCACAATCTATGTTTTGAGCAGAAATATGAAAAATATCAGAGTTTTTCATCTGAAAATTTTAGTTTTTGGAGGTGAAATTTTCTATATATTTGAATAGGCATGTTTTCGTAATGCTTATCAGGGTCTTCTTTGTTCATTGATATTTTCTACAATATCTGCTGATTCTAAAAGCTGGCAAAGTCCTGATCAGATTGTGTTTAAGGTTCTTGTTGTCCACATAAATGTAAAGTAAAACTTAAACACCGAACACGGATGGATCATTAACTCTTTCGGTTCAGATGACATTTGTTTTGTTTGTGTTGAGGTTTTAGGGCCCAGTCAACCCAATGGGGTCATGTCGAGCGCGGTCAATTTACCTTACCACACATTTATTGGGCAGGCTTAGTCCTCTAAGCGGTTAACCAGTAGTGTGCACATTCTTTAGCCAGAAACTGACAACTGCCCTTCTTGAATCAGCGGAAGGGAGAGAATGACCGTAGAAAATATTTCATGATCAATCTCCACGAAAGAATGTTGCCGACCTCGGCGGGGTTGAACCCGCGACCTCCTGGTCTCCAGTCGGACGGCGCATCCAATTGAGCCACCGAGGCCGACTCAGATGACATTTGTCGTCAGTCTTTTTTTTATGTTAACAAACTATCGCTGGTAAAGAAGTTTATAAGGAAAGTTGACAGACTGAATGTCAAACAGCTAGGATCCAGATGAGACGGCTCATTACGAGCCGTCTCATCTGGATCTATGCTGTTTGCAAAAGCCAAATATTATTGCCTGTGGCAGTAAAAGAGTTAACAGTGGCTGATTAAACTCATGGTATATTTCTAACAAGAATTTTGGAAAAAATGCCTGAATTTTTTCTTTTCGAAAAGAACATTCTCTGAAGTCATGATTATAAGTGCAGTCATACCTGTTTACAAAATAAACTTACCTGACTAAAGCTGTCCAGAGAAACACCATTTGTAGTAAGAAATTTTCTTGTTTCTGTCACTACTTGTGTTTCACCTAAGGCCATTCTAACACCTAAACTGCCTCGAATATCCTGAAATTTGGAACTGAGACTACAGAAAATGTCCTAAAATTGTTAACACTTTATTCCTTGGTTGCCCAAGTTTTTGTTCTTTGTGCAATTGATTCACAAAATACTTTGGCAAACAAGGTAGACCCTGATCAGACTATTCCTGTAGGAGAAGTATAATCTTGGTCTGCACTGTTTGCTTATGGCATTTTGTAATGAACAGCAGGGCCTGACAAATCCATTGCCCAGCTGCACGGGACAAGTCCAAATTTTGGCTGGGCAAGAGATTTTTTTTATTTCACTTTCCCAGAAAAATGTATAGAATATATAGGGAATATTGTAATTCCAAGCCATTTTCAAGATGCTGTGGAATGTCGGGCAAGTGCCTGAAACTTGGATTTGTCAGGCCCTGAATAGGTAATGCGAACAAAGGTAATGCGAACAATCTCAATCGTCAAGGCATATTATATACATGTACGGAAGCAGCCTTATCAGAGCATATTTTATGCAATCCAAGACACATTTGACATTCTTTTTTATCAATGAAACTAAAACAGTTCTATTCAGAAAAGCTTTAGACCTTGCCATGCTGAACAAATTAAGATGTCATGTCTTCTAATTTTCAGATTACTTGATCAAGGTTATACAAATTCACATACTTAATAACAAACAGTGCAGATCCAGAACAGTTGGCTTCCTACTGATCTGGAACTACACTGTTTGCAAAAGCGTGGTATATCCAGATTCAGCAGGACCAGGGTTAGAGGAGGGTGACTCAGTTTTTTTTTTATACTTCGACTGGTGTCATCTAAAAAAAGTAGATGTTCAATGATCAGAACAAGCTTATAACCTTAAAATAATCAACCGGATGTTTTCTGATATTTTGACATTATTATTTTACTAACCAAATGGGAGCAAATTCTTTCCTTAAGAGTAAACACCTCTTTAGAAAGGAGACAAAACAATTTGACAGTTACCTCCCTTGAAAGTGCATCAATTTCATTAATCCTTAAAACGCCAAGAAAACCTGCATCAGAAAATGTCGTCTGTTTATGTCGTCTGCTGAATATTCTTGCAAACTTTTCAAACCTATTTTTGCATAGCAAACAGTGTGGACCCTGATCAGACTGCTCCTAGAGGAGCAGTCTGATCTGGGTCAACACTGTTTGCAAAATTGACTTTTAAAATCACAAGCAGCTGACAAAGCAGATGACAACTGTTGTGATTGGCAGTTTAAGGGTTAACTATAAATCAATAAACTTACAGTGTCCAATATTTTACTTTTAGCAGCTTCATACTTCTCGGCAAGAACATCAGCAACAGCATTTGCTCCAAGAAACAGGGCATTCCAGTTATGGGAACTACAATATAGTGTAAGGATCTATCACTGGTGTGAGGGGTAGATAGAAAATCTGTCCCGAGGATCACTGGTCTGGCATCCCAAGGCTTGACTGTGATCCCAAGGGACGGATTTTTCTATCAACCCCTAACACCAATGATAGATTTTTTTTCTTGCACACCTTTCATTTCTCAACATAGATGTTTTAATAATGCAGCCACTGATGTCCGCCATATTGTGATGACATTACTGTGGCATTTAATGATGTCACATTCAGTGACATAAACCTTATTGATGGTGTACATTACAACCAGTGCATATCAAAAACATGAGAATTCTCAATTTTTATCTTACCCTGGGTAGGATAACCTGGGTGGGATAAGAATTTCTATCCCAGGATTTCCTTATCTGGTGTGCAAGAAAAGTTGAGTTCTTATTTAATGACACATCAACCCTTGTAGGTCATGTTGTGTTGCTTCCCAGAAAAAGGGATAAAAAGGATTGAGGAGCTAGAAGATAAGAATTAACAAAGGAGGATGAGGGAGACAGTCAATGACAGTTCAGAATCAGAAGAAATGCTAACTTACCTCTTTCCTCACCTGCTGCAAGTATTGCAGACTCTTACCACCACCCAAATAATTTAGAAGGATTAAAACATTTATCCATTATTAGGACAGACAGGCCTGAGCAAACAGTGTAGACCCTGATCAGATGGCACAAAATGTGGCATCTGATCAGGGTCTACACTGTTTGTCACTCATCCAACAGTTTTTAGACGTATCAACAGGAGGTCCAATGGACTTGCTCAAATTTTAGAACAATTACGGTTAAGGCCCATCCCACTGATTAGGGTAACTAAGGTACAAGGGATATTACTAGGCTGCACCCTGTGCTAAATTGTACATCAAACTTGCCAAAAAAGCACAGAAATCAAATTAGTGTGTCAAAAGGCATGTCGATAGTTGAAAAGGAGCATCGAATTCAGGTAAATGTGTCAACTAAAATTAGACATTGAAAGGAGGAAGTTTAGTTTCATGCAAACATGCTGTTATCATAGTACTATAAAAGCTTATGTTGTACAAAACAGTATATAAAGTATTTATGTGAAACTGATTTCCAAGCTTTATTAGAGCAAACAGAACCTGACTGACACTTTGAGTATATTCAGAAATTGTCTACTTGCATGGAATCAGTACAAACAGATTTGCTCCTACACACTGACAAAACAAGTTTCAAATAATGATAAATTACCAATTTCTTGTGGTTTGGTGGCAAAATATAATTGGTACAACTTGTTTTTATACGATATTTTCATATTGCACAACTTCGGTAATGAGACATTTCAGTACCGAGATGTTTTGTTAACTAAATGTTCCACACCTGGGCTGATTCATAACAAATCTGAAAGCTTTAATGTCAGAGTGATCTGGTCATCTTTAAAGTGACCATTATAAAGCTGCTTTGTGGTCCTTTCCTTGAATTTTACTCTATGTTTCTATACACTTCAAGTTCATGAAATTTTCTGAATAACATTTTTATGTTTCTTGTCACTTCAATTTTTCCTTTTATTCCAGATGAAGGAACAGTACGTTTATTATTACGAGAAAAAAGTCACAGAAAGACTGTCTAAGCAGATGAAAAATGCTCAAATTCAATTTCTGCCAGGGCATTTCAGCCCCTGGTCCCCTTAAGGCCCATCAACCAAAAATTTCAGAAAAAAAAAAAACAACAAAAAAACAATTTTATGTAATAAATGCCATACCTCTGTGCAAGAGCTTTCTGTTTGGCTTGTTTCTGTTTTTTATACGATGATCCTTCTGAAAAACATAAATTCTGCTATAGACCATGTTTTATTTACAACAGCTCTACTTTGGTTCATAAGGTAAATACATAGCACTAGTTAAGGTGCTTTTTTCAATCCAAAAGTATTGATATTTTCCTTATTTCTGCAAGAAAACATATGCTGTTGTACTCATTAGAAGCGCCTCGCCGAGGCACTTCTAATGAGTACCCACAACATATGTTTTCGTGCAGAAATAAAGAAAATATTTACCTGATACCCTCCCTTATCTAGGCCTATGTAAATATCTTAACATTTCAAACACTTTATTCCATACTTGTTTTGCCTCAATTTTGCTTTTAATGTAGCTGTTTCTTAAAATACTTAGTGGAATGACAAACAGTGTATACAATGATAAAACTGCTATTTTAGGAGCTGTCTGATCTTGGTCTGCACTGTTGCATGTGCCATGTTGTTACAAATTTTGGTGTATGAAATTTAAGGACATTTGCCGTAATCATGAAATTACATCCAAATCCCTCACAAAACAACATTCCCCAATAAAGTAAAAAATCCATACATCTCTCCAATTCATAACTGTTAGACCAAGTTGATCATTACACAAGGCACAACTTTTGTTTGTGTTGAGGTTTTACGGCCCAGTCAACCCAATGGGGTCATGTCGAGCGCGGTCAGTTTACCTAAACACATTTACTGGGCAGGCTTAGTCCTCTAAGCGGTTAACCAGTATTGTGCACATTCTCTCGCCAGAAACTGACAACTGCCCTTCTTGAATCAGCGGAAGGGAGAGAATGACCGTAGAAAATATTTCATGATCAATCTCCACGAAAGAATGTTGCCGACCTCGGAGGGGGTTGAACCCGCGACCTCCTGGTCTCCAGTCGGACGGCGCATCCAACTGAGCCACCGAGGCCCAAGGCACAACTTTATTTCTCACACACTTCCACTGGTTTCCCAATGTACTGGGACACACAGGTTTGGGTGTTTGAGTAGGAGTTTTACTGTCCAGTCAACATTTTTAAGGTCTTGTTGAGGCAGCCAATTAACCTACTCACATTTTTCCTGGGAGACATAGTCTTCTAAGCGGTCAACCAGTATTTTGCATACATATCTTGGCCTAATAACTAACAACTGCCCTTCTTGAATCAGTGGAAGAGGATAATAGCTATGTTAGTAATGAGACCAAGCTGGGAGCCAAACTTGTGACCCCTGGATCAGCAGTTTGACACACTACCAACTGAGTGGGCTATGGAGCCCAGCTGAAAGCTGGGGTGGGAATAGTTGCTAATAATCAATCCTGAAATCTAAAAAATCAGTCCTGAAATCAAAATACTTTCCCCAGGTAGGACTGAGAAATTACAATAAGATAATTCATAGCTCAAGATTAGGTGTTTGTTTTGTTTGTCTTTTTTTTTTCATCCAAAAACTACTTTTAGTTTTCTTATTTCTCAATAAAAACATATGTTGTGGTACTCATTAGAAGGGCCTCGAAGAAGCATTTCTAATGAGTATCCACAACATATTTTTTTATTGAGAAATAAGAAAATTATAATGTGGATAACCCCTCTTATCTGGAGCTATGCAACTAATAATTAGTTTAATAATTAAATTATTTCAGGCATATTACCCAATAACTACATTTTGACATTAAAGGATGGTCTTGTGAACATGGGTGAAAGTGAAATTTCATGCTTAAAATGAATCCTGAAATCAAGATTAATCCCATCCCTGTAAAAATCAGGTTTGAGGGAAACAGTGTAAGCCCAGATCAGATACCACATCTGATCAGAGCCTACACAGGTTTTAGACAAATCAAGCGTAAAATGAACTTCATAGAGCAGATTATATTTTTACTTCCTTTGGGATCATTGATCCCATTCTAGTTACTTTGAAAATCGAATACCACTAGGGGGAGAGGCATATACAGCCTTGTAAATTTTTTTTTTTTTTTTTTTTTTTTTTTTTTTGTGTGTTGAGGTTTTACGGCCCAGTCAACCCAATGGGGTTATGTCAACGCAGTCAGTTTACCTAACCACACATTAACTGGGCAGGCTTAGTCCTCTAAGCGGTTAACCAGTATTGTGCAAACTACACGGCTATATATGAAGACATAATAAAACTGAGTCTCTAATTTTCATCCTTTCATGTCTTCTTTGACTCCAAAGGGAACATTTTAGATTTTCATTGTTCAAATATTTTTAAGATGCATTGCAAATTTATATGTTCTAATACTTAGGGTGAATAGGTTATGTACAGCAAACTATCAAGATTACATATTGGGTCAGCCATTTTGTTTTTGCCCAGTCAACACTGTTAAAGTCATGTTGAGCCCGTCAGTTAACCACCGCACGCTTTTTCTGCGCAAGCTTAGTCCTCTAAGCGGTTAACCAGTACTTGTGCACACACATCAATCTCCACAAAATTTAAGTTGCAATACTGAACTTGAACTTGCAACCTCCCCTGCATCAGCAGTCAGACATGCTATGGACTGTGTTACGGAGCCTCATTGGGTCAGACAGGCATGAGTAAATAGTGCAAGCCCAGATCAGATGCCATAGTCTGCTGAACATGATTAGCGTCTACACTGTTTGTTACTCTTCTGGCAGCTTTTAGACACAGCAACAGGTGGTAAAATAAATATTTAAATTCCTGGGCCCAGTTGTTCAAAGCATCATTAGCTTAACGAGCTCATTAGTGGTCAAAACGTTAACTGTTCTAGTAAGTACAATATCTAACTCACATGTATTTTTGCTGAAAAAATGTGAGTAGCTTTTGCCAACGACAGTGTTAGTTTCGAACAACTGAGCTCAGGACAAGTAGAGTATGCGGTCAAGGCATCTAAATATTTATGGTAAATAAAGTGTATACAGCAAAAGTTCAAGGTTATCCTCTACAGACAAATATTAGCTATTAAAAACCAAAGTCTTATAATATGAAGAGTAAAATACTGTAATACTCTTAAGTAGTGGGACACCTTAACTCCTTACCATACTTGTACTAAATTTTGAACAAGTCTCTTTACTTACTTTTGATGCGTCTAAAAACTGCTGGATTGAGTGACTAACAGATGTCAGATCAAAGGCTACACCATTTGCTCAGGTCAGTCTGTCCCAATACTTAGGGTTATTTTGGTTCATTGAAAAATATCACCATCGCCTGTTATAATTGACTGCAGCTTGTATGTAGCTCCAAACAACAGGAATAGACAGATAAATATTTTTTCTTATCTCTCCACAAAAGCATTTTATGGGTACACATTATTTAAGTCATATTGTGAAGATGAAAGGATGATAATGAAAGACTCTGTGCAATGAAGTGCCATACAGTTATGAGCTGAATTTTGCCTCTTGCAGAATTCAAATCAAGAACCCCATGATCCGAAGTTGGAAGTGCTAATCACTTGGCCACCCCGACACCTGGTGCTCATTTGGAGCACCTCAGTAAAATGCTTCAACAACATCCATTTTTGTATAGAAATTAGATAATTATAAAAAAAAAAAGAAAAAAAAGATGCTTTTTATCTGTAACAATATTGCAGTAGGATAAAGTTCAAAGAGTGTGTAGGAAATACATGCTAAGACTTGAACTTCTACCTGTTCCTTCTTCTGTTGGCTCTTTTTTCTCCTTCCCTGGCAAAATATGAAGCATTCTACCCTGTAACATAAAATACATGTTACTACTGTAATATTTACCTATTCAGACAGACAGGCCTGAGCAAACAGTGTAGACCCAGATCAGATGCCACAGAATGTGGCATCTGATCTGGGTCTGCAGTTTGCTATTCATCCAGCAGTCTTAGACATCAACAGGTGGTAAAATGGAGTTGTTGAAATTTTAAGACAAGTATAGCAAGGAGATTAGGTGTTTGAATATTTAACATAGATATTGCAAATATGATTCATTCTAATCTGTATGAAAAGCTATTAAAACCAGAAATGTGTGCACAGTACCCCTGTGGGGTACCTGACTATAAAACTGCTAAAATTCTACCTGGTGCAAATGCCTTAACCTGAGTCTAACAGGATCACGTACGTACGAATGTATGTCCTTCTGTATGAATGTGTGTACGTATGTATGTACATACACACATTGGTACAGAAGGACATACATTTGTGCACACATACGCACGTACCCATGTACGCACGTACGGAAAACCGAAAAACTATATGCCCTGGCATCATCTGATGCAGGGGCATAACTAAGAAAGCTTTTACAAAAAAACATAACAAAACAACAAGTAAATCTTGTAATTACATGTCAAACTATCTATGAAAGTGATAATACCCTTCCCTTGTAGCTGTCATTTTATATGTTACATGGAAAAAATACCAAGGATTGAATGACAATCAGTTAAGACCCGAATAAAGTAGCCTAAATAAAAGCACATACAGTCGAACCTCAATAGCTCGAACACCGATGGCTCGTTCACCATGGCTAATTCGAACTCATGTTTGAGTCCCAACGAAATTCTTCTGATAGCTCAAGAAAACAAACATCTAGGGAAATTTTCTTATTTATCATGAAATTGTATATTGTGTGTACTCCTTAGAATTGCCTCATTGAGGCAATTCTAATGAGCACACTCAACATATAATAACTGTGTAGAACATCGAAAAGATTTCCCTAAATTATCACTATTTGCTTCCTGACCTGGCACCATGATTAATCCTCAGTGGCTCGAACTACCCATATCTCGAACGAATTTCTATGGTCCCAAAGATGTTCGAGCCACTGAATTTTGACTGTAGATTATTATCTGGAAACTACAAAATTGCTTGACTGTGCACTTATAGTGGTTTGTGCGTTAATTAGGTTGAATATGGTATTTCAAAATCCTGTCATACATGACAAAGTTATGAGCTGGACAAAAATGAAGAGACATAAATGGACTCATCTCTACATTTATTTCAACCAAAAGGTAGGGATTTTTTTCTTCTTTTGAACATTTAAAATATTTTTGTGGATATTAATTAAAAAAAGAACTTTATTTCATAGAGAGAACATATTTATCTGGGTACCCCCTTATCTGAATCTATGATGCCCTGAAACGTCATTTAATCATGACCAATTTTCTTCCCAGTCTATAAACCCCCTACCTGAAATATCTTCCCATCCAGTTCGGCATATGCTCTCACGGCATGTTCTGGGATCATGTATGTTATGAAAGCAAAACCTTTCAACTTCTTCGTCAGAGAATCAATTGGTAGGGTCACTTCAGTCAGAGGCCCTGTAGTGGAAACAATCATCACAAGAAGATAATATACATTAAATGTCATCTTATTTTCTCCAAAATCAATTTTAGAATGTTGTCTGCTACAAATTTGCTTTAATAGTTCTTTATGGATTATTTTTCATCTTTCATTTATTGCAGATTTTATTTTAACGCAAAACACTCTGGCTAAAAAGTTTCAGCAGACATCACAAATGTGACCATAAGTGAAACACTTCACATATATATGGAGCCAGATATATGTGTAATATGCAGTTTGCCTGGTTTAAAAAAATATATAGTGGATATTACATTCTTTGTAATTTCATATAAAATTTAAGAAATGAGCCTTCTGCGAGTTTAGTAACTTCCATATGAAGTGACTCTATCATTTTATATGAAATTTATGAAATGAGCCTTTGACAAGTTTGATAAATTGAAATGAAAATGAAATTTGCCAAAGGCCAGTTTCATAAATATCATACTAAATAACCAAGAATATAAGATTCTGCTTATCACATCACTTTTAAAATGTATTTTATGGACATTGAAATTGAACTGGGCCCAGTTGTTCAAAGCTAACGATGTTGTTAGTTAACCATTCGTTAAAATTTACATCAAGTGATACGCAAATATGCTGAAATTTTTTGCTGAAAAAATGTGAGTAGCTTTTGCAGTGCAAAAGCTACTCATATTTTTTCAGCAAAAAATATCAGAATATTTTATATTGAATCCGCTAAAACAGTTAACGAAATGACCCTTGACGAACTTGTTAAGCTAACGACGCTTTGAACAACTGGGCCCTGGTTTTCAACAGACAAAATAACGTCGTCACGGATAGCTTGATGACATTACATGCCAGTAACCAAGTGTTATATAATGTGTGGTCATATCATCCTATTGACATGACATTATCCATTGAATAATAGCAACATCATATAATAAATTTATATTTGCTAACATTCAGGGCCCAGTTGTTTAAAACTTTGATCATTAAATATAGAATATACGCTAATATTTTGCTTAAAAAATGTGAGTAGCTTTTGCATTTGCAAAAACTATTCACATTTTTTCAGCAAATGCAAAAGCTACTCATATTTTTTCAGCGAAATTAGAAATGTGAATTAGATATTGTACTTACTAGAACAGTTAACATTTTGACCACTTACAAGCTTGTTCAGCTGACGATGCTTTGAACAACTTGGGCCCCGATTTTTAAAGCAAGGTCATATTACCAAACTTCTTAAACTTTTCTTCCAAATCCTCTTCTGTGCAGCTATAAGGTAAATTCCTCACAAACAAACGACCAGTCTGTAAAATCATATACATAAAATGGAACTTGGCCATATTTTAATGCTTGTCCTGCTGAATAAATCGAAATGCCAGGCCCACTTCTAATTTTCAGCCAATCAGGTTACTTGATTCAGATTGTTGCTATAAATTTGCCTACTTGATGGCAAACAGTGCAGATCCAGATCAGTTGGCTTCTTCAGAAGCCAACTGATCTGGATCTACACTGTTTGCAAAACAGGGTACATCCGGGTTCAGCAAGACAAGGGTTAAGTGCCAGATGCAATACTACAACTACCTTATCACAGATGTGAACTGTACAGACTCACATAAGATTATACAGTAACACAGTCTGGTCAGAGTCTGCAGATTTGCCATACACAATCTCTGAACCCTGTAAAACTTTTATTTTACTCTACTGTAGCTGGTGTTGCGTCATGTGGCAGCCGTAAAAAAGTCTTCCAGTACATCGTTCATAGTGCAGGTTATATTTTATTTCCTTTGGGATCATTGAGCCCATCCTGGTTATTTTGAAAATGGAATACCCCTTAAGCTGGTGCTAGGGGGCATATGCAACCTCGCAAACTACAGTGTTGCATATGAAGAGACTCAATCAAACCGAGTCTCCGATTTTTTTTGTGATTTTGTGTGTTCTTTGTTTCCGAAGGCAATCCTTTTTTACTTTAATTTTACTCTACTTTAGCTGGTGTTGTGCCATGTGGCTTCCCATACATCATCGTAGTGTAGGTTATATTTTATTTCCTCGATTTTGTGTGTTCTTTGTTTCCAAAGGCAATCCTTTTTGACTTTAATTTTATGGTGATGGTCTTAGCGGTTTACTATGATGAAAGAGCACAATTCCACAAGTCAATGAGGGCAGTTCCTTAATGTAGTCATTTTATATACATACAATTGGTAAATTATACAGATTTATCATAGGTCTAGATAAGAGAGGGTATCAGGCAAATAATTTTCTTATTTCTTGATGAAAACATATATTGTGGGTACTCATTGGAAGTGCCTCGGTGAGGCACTTCTAATGAGTACCCACAACATATGTTTTTGTCAAGAAATAAGAAAAATATAGATACTTTTTTGTCGAAAAAAGCACCTTATCAAGAGCTATGTTTATGACATGTAATTTGTGAGTCTGGCATACCGCATAATGATGAGGATCCATTTATCCTTGTAATATCTCATCAGGTAAATAATGTGATGTGTACACTTAAGTGTTGTAAATTGCTCTTCTTTAGAACTATAAATATTGTTTGAATGCACTCAATAATTACTGAGTCATCTGTTTTTCATATTTTTTTTCTATTTCTAAGAAAACTGTCATACAATGATTTAAACCTTGTCTTTGAATGATCATATTTAATAGAAAACAAATTCCTACAAAGATTCCATAATATAATAATACCTGGTAAACATAAGAATCTGTTGAAAATGCACAAATAATTATGATGCCGATTTTTAATGCTACAAAGCAAAGAGTCACATGGATACAGCACTTGAATGCATAAATCAATGACAGAAAGATATATATCATATTCAACCTAATTACAGCACATATCCCTATAAGCTCCATAGGTCTAGATAAGAGTGGGTATTAGGCTAATAGTTTTCTTATTTCTCCACAAAAACATATGTTGTGGGTACTCATTAGAAGCACCTCGGTGAGGCGCTTCTAATGAGTACCCACAACATATGTTTTGTGGAGAAATAAGAAAAATATCAATACTTTTGGATTGAAAAAAGTGCTTTAACTAGTGCTATGGAGTTCACAGTCAAGCAATTTCTTAGATTTCAGATTACAACTTGTGTACTTTTATCTACTTCTTTATAAAAGCAAATGTAGTTGGTACTCATTGAATCTTATAAAAGCATATGAAGTTGGTACTCATTGACTTAATTTAAACAGGTACCAACTACATAGGCTTTTATAAAGAAATTGAGAAAAAAATGCAGGCATCATTAAATACATCCCTTAAGAAGTCCTCTGCTGATCTTTCTTCAAAGTGTGCTCTTATTACGTAGATATTTTACCGCAATTTTTTCCAGAAATTTTAAAAAACCTAAGTATACAGTGCAGTAATTATGTTGAACATCATATATACACGTGGTATACAAAAGGTCAAAGCACTGTATATGTATGGTTCTTTCTTACCTCTGCTATGTCCTCTTCATCTGCATCATCTGCTTTCTGGAAAAAATATAATAACATTCTTACAACAAAAATAGACTTAAAATAAAATATTATGTTTACCCTACCCTTCCTACATACCTTAAAAGTCCTCAATCCAAATAATAACATTCTTACAACAAAAATAGACTTAAAATAAAATATTATGTTTACCCTACCCTTCCTACATACCTTAAAAGTCCTCAATCCAAAAACTTCATGTCTTTCAAAAAAAAAAAACAAGAGGCCCACGGGCCACGGGTCGCTCACCTGAGTGACATAGCCACTGCAGATACGCAGATGTTATGCAACATTTTTCCAATCCTGTCATCGCAACTAATGAAAAGATCATCATTTAAGCAGTTCTTTATTTTGAAGAAGATATATGGCATGCCAGTCAATTGAGCATGATCATTTGAACAAACTCTAAATGGCAGCAAGCTTGGATTTACGATCGGCACAATTTTAGCTATTTTTGATCTACGAGTCACCCCAATGCTTCCTACCAAGTTTCAAGTCAACTGGCCTTTCAGTTCAGGAGAAGAGGCGAAAAATAGATTTTCAAGATGGCTGCCATGGCGGCTATCTTGGATATCCGGTTAGCACAATTTTAGCTTTTTTTTGATCTACAAGTCACCCAAATGTCTCCTACGAAGTTTGGAGTCAATTGGCCTTTCGGTGCAGGAGCAGAAGCCAAATATAGATTTTCAAGATGGCGACCATGGTGGCCATCTGGGATTTCTGATCAGAACGATTTTAGCTATATTTGATCTACCAAGTCACCCTGATGCTTCCTACTAAGTTTCGAGTTAAGTGACTTTTGGGTTTAGAAGAAGAAGCGAAAAATGAAGTTTTTTAAAAGTAAAACATATTTTAACGAGTAATACTTAACCTATAGATAATGTGCTATTCTATTCCGTTTTCACACCTTCCACAGAAAAAACGACCTTTCAGTCGTTAATTAAAGTCTTAAACCAGAAGGTCCCTTAGGCAGTTACCTGTGTGACGTAACTCCCCCCGCTCAATTGACCACGTGTCAGTTTCTTTTATGTGTAAAACAATAGACACAATTAGGAGAGATAAGCGAGGGTGGGCGGAGGGAGATAATTGATTATCTATAGGTTAAGTATTACTCGTTAAAATATGTTTTACTTTTAAAAAACTTCATTTTAACTTCATAATACATTAACCTATAGATAATGTGCTAGAATTTGCAGAATAGGAGGGAGGTGCTCTCCTAATTCTAACACCAATAATATCTCACCACTTCTGGTTAAGACTCAGGAAACTCAAAGGAATCAGATACATTCTAATTCTATATTTAATAGAAAGAATGATTTAGATTCACAAAATAGCATACCTTTAAGGTGTTATGATCTAACAACCTTATATATATTAGTAGACTCTAGAGGAAGCCAGTTCTTAAGTCTCAGAGACCTAACATTGGCCCCCCCACCCCCCTCTTTTTTTCTTTTTGGGAAACAACAATTGGCTTCAAAAAGAAAAGGGAGTCATTGAGACATAACATAAATATTCCATCGCAAAGTAAGCTAGGAATATAGAAATATTTTGAAAACAAAATTTGTAAAACAAAAAGCCAAGACCATACACTGTAAGTAGTCTATGTAGGATCTTGAATAAATAAGGAAAAGTCTACTCGGTGGAGTTTCCTATAGATAACTGACATATGTAGATATTTTGGAAAAAATTCTAGATATGTGAAGCTATGTAATTGTAATAGTCTAAGCTATTAGAATTATAAACTAATTAAATTCTGTTAATTGGAGCGACAGGACAGTTTCCGATGAACAGACACAGACTTAAAATAACCATAATGTGTAATTATTTCCCTTGATCAAATTAAAGAAGGGGAGATAATAAAAGTAGATGGAGTTAACTTAACTATAACTAAGTTATCCATCAGAAGAAAAAAGGTATAGACAAACATAATGGTTAAAACTATTGCTAGACTAATTGTATAACGAATTTTTAGTCAAGCAATAAAATAATACAGAGTTTGCATATAACTGCTGGGAAGAAAAAACAACCTAAACCATTGATAATTAGTTTTGTCATAGACATATAAAAGCGTTTGATGTCCTGACAAAAAAATAAAGAATAAACTGTCAACATCATAACTAAAGAGTTTGACAGAGAATAAGAGAGATAAGAATAAGGTTGATCGCAGCAAACTGTATGACGGTCATAGTTTGGCTAAATCTTACCGTATTGATAAGATTAAGCAATAATAAATAAGCTGGATACAATCTTTCTATACCAGAAGATTGCCATGAAAAGTACTCCTGAGTAAATAATCATGGAAATCAAGAAATGTTAAAAATCCACTTTGATACGAATCAAAATGTTCATAAAAAAAGAAGGACTCAGAGAAAAAGTAATAGTGTGATAATCTCTGAAGAAAGATTATACAATAATACTGATTATTAATCTCAAAAAACACTAAATTTAAAAGTTAAGAGATAGTATTACTATTCTATACGCATATTTAAGAATAGTAAGAAATATATTAATACTAAATAAAAATTATACTACTGAACAAAATTCCCGCTATAAATCATAGGTTAAGCGTAACTATTATTTAAGCAAGGAATTATTAAACATATAACTCTCTATAAAATTACTGCCCGGAAATTTTATAGATAAACATTCAATCAAATTTTTAGAATTGAATATTAATAGAATAAATCTATGTCTGCATAATTGGTAATTCCTGAAATATCAAATTACGTACTCGCAAATGAGTTCAGGAAGAAAATACATATATATACTCTCGAGATCTATGTGTAAACCATAGAGAGTAATAATATTATTACCTGACGGAAGGGTAAAAACATGTATATGAAAGAGATAATAATTAATTTAACGTCATATAGGTTTAAGATAAAATTTGTTTAATCTTTAACCAATATGCAGCAACAGTGACTCGATATTCTGTATTCGTACGTAGAAAAGGAGTACTTGGTCATTAGAATTTTGAATGATTGAAAAAGAGATAATGGGATCTAAAAGGATGTATCTCCATGAACTGAATCGAAGGATAATATCCATTCAAAAAAAAACTAGGGCTTGTTTTAGGCTTAGTTTAACAAGCGTAGAATTGAATTATTTTCAAGTATTCATGAAGTCGTTATGCTCTGAATACTGAGAAAAATGTTAAAATATTGTTTAGGAAATAAAAAAGTGACTGTTCCACAATGTTAGCTAGATTTAAACCTGGAACGTAGCGAGAAGGTCAATCTAATTTAAAAGTAAGATGAGAAAGATAAATAATGAAGATAGATATATAAATATCGGATTAATATATTATCTCCAACAATTATCAAATAATCTGAATGTTAAAAGCATAAATACTACCCGAAAGTTTATTTACCGAATGTATAATCGGAGAAAACTTTCAGTATGTTCAAAAACGTATCACAAAAGTAAGATCTGACCAGGAATGTAGGTGCAGCACTTACTAAGTTGTGAAGTTAATATAAAAATATTTTATATTATAAATTGAAGCAGTGCATTTCAAAATCATCGACATCTTGAAATGACTTATTGTGTGGAAAAATAAATAAATATCCAGTTTCGGAAAGATATTTATCTATATATATAGACCATTTTTGATGCGGACTGGAAATCAAGATATTAATCTTTGCATTATTCGCAAACTGAACTTGAACTCTTAGCGAGAATTACTATGATCCCTTTAACGAATGTAAACATAAAGGAAGGGTAAAGAGATAATTAAGAGTGTCTTAATTCTTTACCGGCTCGTAATTAAGGATGTTTTCCCTTTTGTCTAAGCCTAGACTATAGATTGATCAATATAATTATAATAATATCTGCTATTATGAGGTAAACTCTCGTTAATTAACCTCTAAGCATATATCAAAAATATATATCAACATAATCTAGATCTTCGGTAAGTTTAGAGGAAGGAAATGATTTGACTTTGGCAGTTTCTGAATAGTTACAAAGTCAATAAAACAAAATATCAAAAGGAAAGTATTGTATATAAAATCTAATTTAGGCAATAATAATCTGTCACGTACTGAATAATTAATGCCTTTACTAAATATGTATCCATTGTCAATACCAAAGTGCAAGAAAATTTTGATTGACATGGACTCTAGTTATAAATAAAATATTAGAGGTATAGAGCTAGTCGAAGCAAAACTATTCCTCAATAAGATAAAGTAGACCTATAATATACGAGGATTAATTGGGTCTAGAATTATAATCATATTAAAATTATTATTCCAATATGAAGAATCTTCAGCGTAATAGATTCTTACTGAGGCAAAAATATCTGGTATATTGCTATCGTAGTCTTAAATGATCCAGAAGAAAAAATAAAACAGGCAAAGTAAAGAACGTATCGAATTATATCTATGCCTAAATATAAGATTTTTTCTTATTTATTATTTTATAGCAGAGTTTAGACAGAGCACGACTGACCTAGACTCTAATATAATCAATCAAAAGATAGTATAAAATAGAATAATAGCTTATCGGATCAACTATTTTCCATGTAGAAAAGGCAAAAGGAAAATATGTACCTCAACTAGAATTTTAAATCGTAGTAATCTAGAGAGGTAGCGAATAAATAAATAAACTGTTAATTTATTTATCTGGTTGGTGTAAATTTCCGATACCTTAAGAATGAAAAATTAATAGAAAGTAGAAAAGATCGATTGCTACTTTCTTGTCAATTTACTCCTTAGATTACATGCTGATTACATATCGGAGCATGTAGAAGAAAAACAGGGGAGGAAAGAAGAAAATTTTTTATATTTCGTGTATATTTTTCTTCTTATACAGTACAGTCGCCGCGAAAGTTCGATGGTTCGCGTTCGCGCGTGATGCGCGGAAATGCGCGGAAAGGATTAAGGTCCACGCAAAGCCCTACAAAATTCGCGCAAAATTCGCGCGAAATTCACGCAAAATTCGCGCATATTTCGCGCATTTGTCTAAAAAATCCACGCGTGAACTTTTCCTCGCGTGATCGATTGAAAGCTCACGCATTCTCCGCGGCAGAAGTTCGGGCATGAAACGGGGAGGAAGCAACATCAGAATTAACTGAGTGACTCTTAAAATCGCTTTTGTTATTCAGCAAATGTGAGATATGTACATGTATGCTCATTTTGTTTAAGAAATGCAACATGAGCGCAAACAATTATATGCGGGGAAAAAAAAAAAAAAAAGGTGTCCGTCCCTGTTTTTAGCTGCCGACGCCAGTACTGTTTCTCGTCATACAGAAAAAAAAAAAAAAAAACAAACAAAAAAAAAAACAAAAAAAAAAAAACAAAACGTTCCGATGCCTGGTCCTCGTCGCGTGATAACGTTTTTTTATTTTTTAATTCTAAGAGCTCAGTATTTAGTGTCTGTCAAAGGTTACAGGGCGACATGGTAAAAAAAGTCGCCCTGCAGTGGCTCACTTCGCCGAAGAACTGCAGAACTCATTTAGTAATCCCTACGTAGATCCTCATGGGTCTTCTCAGATAGAAATCGGTCGACGACAGGCAATTCTGGGACATTCTCACTTATAGAGTACAAAAATGTATGTGAAAATACCCAGAAAATGCAGCAGACATACCCTTGCCCCGCATGAAAGAAACCGCGTGCTCGTAACGGTAACGTCACGAGAAATCGTGGCGGAAACCACTTGGAGAGAAAAACACACTTATGTTCGTTAAATTACAGAGCATATGAAACTGGCATGTATTAAAAGTAGAACCTAAAGTATTGGGACAGATAGGTCTACGCGAATTGTAGACTCAGATCAAACCTAAGGATCAAACGCCGCAGAGAACAAGGGAATGAAACTAGTTTATGGGGGGAACTTGCAGGGGGCACGGAAATTTGGAAAACACTTAAGACAATAAGTCGTGCGACCAGTGAAGACTCAGATCATCTTCCGATGCAAGGGCGGTCAGATTTTGCCATTTGTGGTGACAAAAAGACATGTAATCTCCAGTTCTTGGAGAGATTACAAATCTCTGGTTAAATACACCACCGTTTCAGTGAAGGTTTAAATGCGTTCTGCAGCGTTTGATCTGGGTCTACACTGTTTGATCAGGCCTGTCTGTCCGAATACGTAGAGTATGTACGGAAATTCGATCAAATTCAGAAATCACATCCAGAATGCGCCCCTGATTCATAAAAACTATTGGGCGCGAGTCATAAAAGTTATTTTTCAGGCCTATGCAATTAGCTCCCTTTAAACAGTAAAACCTAAAGTGTGATGGCCGTACTCCGCATTTACCAGGGTAAAAATAGATATTAGTAATGCTATTTTTTTACATTATCTATATATTGAAAACATTATAATTATTAAAACACAGTCGAACCTCAATAGCTCGAATCCGGATGGATCGTTTACCATGGCTGATTCGAACTTGTTTTTGAGTCCTACGAAGTTCTTCCGATATCTCAAGAAAACAAATATTTAAGGAAATTTTCTTATTTTATCATGAAATTGTATGTTGTGTGTACTCATTAGAATTGCCTCATCAAACTCATCGAACCTCATCAAGGCGATTCTAATGAGTAGTCTCAACATATAATTATTGTATAGGATATCGAAAAGACTTCCCTAAATTATTGCCTACGCTTCCTGACCTGGCACCATGATTAACCCTCAGTGGGTCGAACTACCCATGTCTCGAACAAATTTTATGGTCCTAACGATGTTCGAGCCATTGAAGTTCGACTGTACCCAGACAATGCAAAAGTCACAAAGCAACATTTTCCTTGTCCCGCATGAAGAAACCACGTGCTTGTAGCGGTGACGTCACGTGAAATCGTGGCGGGAAACCGCTTCGGGAGAAAAACAAACTTAATTTATTGCGCCTTTCTCCTCAGAAACATACGAAACTGGCACGTATTAAGAATTTAAAGAACCTAAATATTGGGACAGATAGGCCTATGCAAACAGTGTAGACCCAGATCAGACGCCGCAGAGAACAAGAGAATGCAACTAGTTTGGGGGAACAGGGATCATGAAAATTTGGAAAACAATAAGACCTGTGCGACCAGTGAATACCGTTCATTTGACGACTCCGTAATGATCAATTCTATAGACTAGAACAATATGGAGCATTATTAAACATCAACAACACAGTTTTTGTTTTTTTTTGCTTCCACAATGCAATCACAACTATTAATAAAGTTTGTTTGTGTTGAGGTTTTACGGCCCAGTCAACCCAATGGGGTCATGTCGAGCGCGGTCAGTTTACCTAACCACACGTTTACTGGGCAGCCTTAGTCCTCTAAGCGGTTAACCAGTATTGTGCACATTCTTTCGCCAGAAACTGACAACTGCCCTTCTTGAATCAGCGGAAGGGAGAGAATGACCGTAGAAAATATTTCATGATCAATCTCCACGAAAGAATGTTGCCGACCTCGGCGGGGGTTGAACCCGCGACCTCCTGGTCTCCAGTCGGACGGCGCATCCAACTGAGCCACCGAGGCCGGCTTTTTTTTAATAAAGTTAAAATTAAAGTACGTGAACAGCAACGTAAAATAATTAATTAGATAAATAAATAAATAAATAAAAAGGTTACCAACCTACCCTATCTAAAAATTGAAAATAATAATAATAATAATAATACATCAATAAATAAAAACGTTTAACTATAATACCCCGCCATTATCATGTCGGCGCAGATAACGTAAATAAGGTAAAAAATTGTCGAAGTTGTTCCATTAGCAATCCCAAACTAGATCTCCACAATATCAATGCACATACCAAGTTTGGTGAAAATCCATTGTGTCACTCGGAAACGAAAAAACGGACGGGAAAAAAACGGACTGGCGGACGGACAGACACATGGACGTCATATGTGAAAGCATAATACCCCGCCGCTATCGTGTAGCGGGGTTTTAAAAAAAAAAAAGAGTCTGATCTGCCTACCCTATTTTATATGTTCATGCAATAGTAAACAACCCTATTTTTTTTTCATTTAATTTCATTCTATCGGAGGTGGGGGCAGACACCAACATGTATGGGCTAAATTCTGTTGTCGTGGTGGTACATTTTTCTTTTAGTACCCCGTGTATATTCTTTAATTTGCCTCACTTGTTGTTGATTCTTTTCACCAAATGTAAGAAAATTAATTGGCTTGCTGTTTATTTTTGTTGTTGCTTTATCCCAACCGATTTGCGATCTCTCAGACGATTTGTTTTGTTCTCGTTAGGGGAGACAATCGCCATGTTGTAAGGCATATGCAGTTAGCTCCCTTAAAACAGTAACCCTACAGAGCCTCGAGACAGAGCGAGGGCCTTACCCCATATTAATCAAGGTACAAATAAATATAAGCAATGTGATTCTTTTACATCATATACATTTAGACCATTTTAATTATTGGCATACAGAGAAATCTTCAGAAATTCCGTCAGTCATGTTAAGTTGTCTGTTTTTGTGCTTTCAGCATCCGATATGCAAAACCATATCTTTATTATTATTTTTCTGAGAAAAAGGGTGACACGTGGTAGATTAGCGATAGGACTTATAGCTAAATGTGCTTAAAAAATAAATAAATATATAAAAATAAAGGACTGGCATTTCATGTGAATCGTCTGCTATGTCAATCTTTTTTTCTCTGAAAAATAATAGTTTAAAATATGTATGAAACAGTCGTCTGATGCAGTCGGAAATGGCTAAACTATTTGTAAACAGTGGGGACCCGGATCAGACGCCTTTCTCTCTCTCTCTCTCTCTGAATTAGGTAGCGGAAACTCTAGTTCATTTCACTTGTATGTTTTTTGTTTTTTTGTTTTTGTTTTTTGTTGTTGTTTTTTTATTTCTTCAAATATGCAAGTTAGCGACCGACGACGATTCTCAGCGAATCACTGCACATATATTATGTACGCTCTAAACTATTCTGAGCAGCAGCAGGACCAGACAGCACAAATGCACACACTTATATAAATAGGTGTATTTGTGTAAGTGGGTGACGAAAAATTCTGCGGCTACATGTTCCAACGACCAACTCTGAGACTGATTTGTGTTCAGCCGCGAGTATTAAAGGGTATCCGAACAAACACCTGCTAACCAAAATGCGCAAGACTGGCCGCGCATTTGGTCCAATGCCTCGGATGATTATAACTGGCCGAATTTTAGTTCTGGGCGAATTAGGGGTGGTGTTCACTGAGTCTATTTGTTTTCATGTGACAAGCACTTTTAACCAGACTGGCCCGATTTTTTTTCCGTGTCATTTTAACAACAGAAAAAAGCCTTTAAACCATCTGTTTTTTTTTTTTTTTTTCTTTCTGCCAAGAAAAAAATTTGAACCCCTGAAGCGCTGCTGAAAATTCTAGAGCAGAAGCTGATCTGTTTTCAGTATTTTACAGCGAAAACAAGGCTGAGATTTTCACGTGAATCGTCTGCCCAGCAGACGGTTCACTGTAATGTCATGCCTTATTTACACTGGAAAATAATAAGAAAAAAAAATGAAAATGCCGTCTGCTGAATGTGCTAAGGGCTTCCAGGGTTAAGGGAGACCTTAAGGAGTACGGATACATCTCATTTGACATGGTAGACAGACACGGACCGGCTGGAATATATCTACACTGCTCGGAGGCCTGGACGGTTGATGGTGGACCAGGGTTAGGGCTGTCAATATATATCACCACTTAACGATGATCTGGTGTCTTATATCTCTTTCAATATAAATTATTAAAGTCATTTCGAAATGATAGAATGTGGAGTCTGATCAGGGTCTTCACTGTACACAAAAATAAGTAAGCCATTATTCCCCAGGAATGTCTAAATCTCATAGCCGGATGTACCTAAAATTGACGGACCAGAATCTTATGTTTGCAAACTCTCTCTCTCTCTCTCTCTCTCTCTCTCTCTCTCTCTCTCTGGAATGCTCCTTCTTTTTCACCCTCATGCATCATGCAAATATGGTGTTTTCTTCTTTTGAGCTAGAAGTTGTTACCACCGACTTTACTGAAAAGAATGTTTCGCACCGGCGGGAATCGAACTCGAGACCTGATCGCGGATTCGATCCCTGCCAAGGCTGCACTATTCTTCTGTTGCGGTTTATCATGAAATACATGTATTTGCTATGGTCATACGCTCCTCCCATTGCTTCAAGATTGGAAGATACAATTTTCTGATGAAGGATGTTCAGTGGTTAACCGCTTTTGCATAAGCATCTACTGGCGTGATTCATAAAAATGCAGTCCGTAAAGCAGTTGCAGTTAGCCCCCTTTTAAACAGTCAATTGCAGTTAGCTCCCTTCAAACTGTAAAACCTGCAGAGTGAGGACCTTACCCCGCATTTATCCGGGTGCAAGTAAATATTATGGTATGTTTTTCTCGTACAGTATACATTTAGAACATTATACTTATTGGCTTACAGAGCAATCATCAGAACTTTCGTTGTCGTGTAAAGTGTTCTGTTTTAGTGTCTGCAATATTCGATATGCGAACAAAGACCGTAATGTATTTAACAAGTAAATTGTCTTGCTCACGCCACAATACTTGGTGCACGCGGATCGAACCCGCAACTTCTGGATTACCACTCTCTAGGCTAATTCAGCAGACGACAAATTCTTTAATTTTTTTTTTTAATTTTTTTTATTTCCCGGAAAATAGGAAAACTGGATATGTCATTCCGTGCTATGTAGACAATTTGCATGAAATGCCAAATCTGTTTCCTTGGAAAAATGAGAAAAATGTCATCTGTTGAAAATTTTACCGTCAAGAATTGCACAAACAATTCGCATATGAGTGTGCATAACAAAACCTACAAAAACTGGTACGATGAGACGGATCAGCCTGCACATCAGTAGTCTGACCAAAGCCTTTACTAATCGCATTTGACTCCTATAATCTCCGGGTTTACCAATACGTCCTGTTCGACGAGCGAAGACTCGGGTCAGTCTGCGCAGCTGCACATTCTGATCAGAGCATTCGCTGATCGTATCTACCATGTTTTCGGACGCCGAATTTCCGAGCGAATTTCATCACTGATATCACTGGCACGCCGTTAAAAAACTAACACATAATACTCAGTTGTGAGTATATTCCGTGATTGTGTTGAGGTTGAACGACACGTGAACCCTTGTGAGTCATTTTGTATCGTCTCCCAGAGAAAGGCAGAAAAGAGATAGAAAGGATAGCAGAGGAGATGAAAGAAAGGGACAGGGAAGAAAGAGAACAAGAATGAAAGTGAAGAAACAGAAGAAATACTCCCTCTCTATATATGCCGTTAAAGAGATATAGACAGATAGATAATGTTTAATGTTTATTACTTTCTTTTGAAAAGCGATTAGCAGTGGCAAGCATAATGGTAGCGCTTAATACGCGAGAAAGCAGCCTGCGCATCAAAACGGCTATTCATGTTGGGAAAAGACTGTTTCTAAGTCCCACAGGAGCTGTTTAGATTCTAATTGGTCTGTTCAGCTACGCCCCGCGAGCGACAACACGCAATTCTTGGACATTCACATTTCCAGTACAGAGTAATAAAATATAAATGAAGATACCCAAAAATGATATAGTCAAAAGGTATCATTTCCATTGCCCAGCATGAAGAAACCCCGTGACGCACGTGAAATCATGGCGGGAAACCGCTCAGAGAGAAAATCAAACTTTTGTTAGACAAATTATAGAGCCTTTTCTCGTCAGAAATGCATACCAAACTGACACATATTAAAAATAGAACCTAGGAATTGAGATAGACAGGCCTATGCAAACAGTGTAGATCCAAATCAGACGCCATAGAAAGCGGCGCCTGATCAGGGTCTTCACGTTTTGCCATACACACAGCAATATTTTGGAATATTCAACTGATGTTTATACGGACAAATAATATTCCGTTGAAGTTCATCCAGAAACGAAAACGACTAAACGTATTTTTTTTTATTATTATTATTGTGTAGTTTCTAAAACAATGGAGAGTGGCCATCTTTCCCCAGGAAAAAAAAATCTTTCTTGGCTGATTGATTGATTGATTGTGTTGGGGTTTAACGACACGTCAACCCTTGAGGGTCATTTTGTGTCGTCTCCCAGAGAAAGGGAGAAAAGAGATAGAAGAGAGAGTAGAGGAGATAAAAGAGAGGGACAGGGAAGAAAGAGGGACAGGGAAGAAAGAGGAACAGGAATGAAAGTGAAGAAACAGAAGAAATAAAAACATTCCCCCTCTACCCTTACCCACTACAAGGATAGCAGGCCTTGCCCAACTGTAAGCCAATATCAGTTGGACGCCCCGGTGATGTAAGATACACAGCACCTTCGCACCACCCGACCACCCCCCTTTCTTGGCTGAAAAGAAGTTTTGCGGGGAAGTTATCGTATCATGTGTCGAAACATCAGTTCATGCGCGGAAACCTCGCGCTACGCTAAAAAAATCTCGCGCATGCAAGAAAAAACTTCACGCAAAATTCACGCAAAATCCGCGCGAAATTCGCGCAAAATTCACGCAAAAACTACATAATAGAAACGCGGAAAATTAAAAAAGTTCATGCGCGATGCGAGAACGGTCGAACTTCCGCGGAGACTGTACTGTAAATAACGATAGTTTTATAGTTCACCTTTGCCCTAGAGCCGAATAAGGTGAATATGTAAGAAGTTAATCTCTTTGTAGCGAATAAAAGAGATATAATTATAGCTGGAAGTATCTTCTACACTTAGTGAATGAATTGCGAATTTGATCGTAACCGATAATTCTTAATTCATTTTCAATAATAAATATATATATAGAATTTAAGTCAAGTTCAAAAGTGACTGGACAGAATTCAACAATATAAATGGCTACTAGGTATTAGAACCCATCGCTGTCATTCAATAACCTATAATCCAAGACTTTACATGTCTATAGTGGTTATAAATGAATATATGTTGAGCGAGTACTAGTGACTACTACTCGCACACTAGTAATCCGACACAAAGTCTACGAAACTACTGCCCGGTGGAATTTCGTTAGAATGACCTGGCACTACTCTACGAAGTGCCTCCCGATGAAATTTTCGTTAGAGCCGGAATTTAACCGCTTTCTAGCGAATTAAAGAGATAAAACATCATTTGAATGACCTGGCACTAGTCTACGAACTGCTGCCCGGTAAGAATTTTATTATAGTCGGAAGTTTAACTCTTTCTAGCGGATAAAAGAGATAAAACATAAGTTAATTTAAAATATTAATGGAATTACACACCTATAATAAGTCAATGGAATATTAAAGATTCTAGTCTGATTTGGGAAAGACTGTACAGAATTTTTTTGTATAAAAAGTTATTATGTATTTCACTTAATAACCTATATCCATTGACTTAAACGTGAATGGAGCTCTATGAACGATAATAGATTGTTCGGGAATTAGTAATCATTATTTTGACACTAGTTACCCGACACAATGACCGGACACTAATATTCGTAACTGTTGCCCGGTAAAGTTACAAGTAATTTGACGAATTGATCGGATAGTAGTATTCGTAACTCTAGTCCGATGAAAAAGGGAGATTATATATGAAAAATGAGCGGGCACAAGTATTCGAAACTTTTTCCCGAAGATAATTAATTATTAGGCAAAAATTGACCAGACACTTTCTGTAAAAGTTTGCCTGGTGAAAAATCAGAAATAATATAATAATATGACCGGGTATAAGTATCAGAAATATTACTGATACTTTGCCCAGTGAAAAAATTTTTTAATAATTAGACATAATGACCGGAAGTTAGTATACGTGACTATTTTGTCCGGTGAAATATGTCAGAAACTAAGTCTTTCCAGAAAATAATTAAATGATTGACTGGAGACTAGTTGACTGGTGCCTGGTTGATCGGTGACTGGTGACTGGTGACTGGGTGACTGGGTGACTAGTGACTGGGTGACTGGTGACTGGTGCCTGGTTGACTGGCACCTGGATGACTGGTGACTGGTGCCTGGTTGACTGGCACCTGATTGACTGGTGACTGGTGAAGCTGATTGACTGGTGCCTGGTTGACTGGTGACTGGTGCCTGGATGACTGGTGACTGGTGACTGGTGGACTTAGACTTTATAGGATACTAAGTACCCAAAGATGCCACCTTGATGGGTCTTACCCCGGCAGTATAGCCATATGGGGTGGGGCTCCCATCAGTAAAGAATTGTCTTATAACCCATCAAGGGTTGACAAGTTCTTTACAATCAGCTTCTCCACCATGAGAATCTTTAGTCAACTGAAGATCTCTGCAAACAAAAGTCCAGGAAAAACATATCGTAATTGCTGAATAACCTGGAACGAAAAGAACAAAAATATTCTGCATATATAAACACGACTATCGAACCGATCGCGCACGAGCGTTGTGCCGAATAGCGAGAGTCGCCAAAACTCATGCCATGGCGGCCATCTTGGATTTATGATCGGCATGATTTTAGCTATTTTTGTTCTACAAGTCACCCAAATGCTTCCTACCAAGTTTCGAGTCAACTGGCCTTTTGGTTCATGAGAAGAAGCAAAATAGATTTTCAAGATGGCTGCCATGGCGCCCATCCTGGTTTTACGATCGGCATGATTTTAGCTATTTTTGATCTACAAGTCACCCCGATGCTTCCTACCAAGTTTGGAGTCAACTGGCCTTTCGGTTCAGGAGAAGAAGCGAAAAATAGATCTTCAAGATGGCTGCCATGGTGGCCATCTTGGATTTCCAATAGGCAGGATTTTAGCTATTTTTGATCTATAAGTCACCCCAATGCCTCCTACCAAGTTTGGAGTCAATAGGCTTTTGGGTTTAGGAGAAGAAGCGAAAAATAGATTTTCAAGATGGCTGCGCAGCCATGGCGGCCATCTTGGATTTCCGATCGGCACGATTTTAGCTATTTTTTGATCTACAAGTCATCCTGGTGCTTCCTAGCAAGTTTGGAGTCAATTGGCCTTTCTGTTCAGGAGAAGAAGCAAAAAATAGATTTTCAAGATGGCCGCCATGGCGGCCATCTTGGATTTCCGATCAGCACGATTTTAGCTTCTTTTGATCTACAAGTCACCCTGATGCTTCCTAGCAAGTTTGAAGTCAATTGGCCTTTCTGTTGAGGAGAAGAAGCGAAAAATAGATTTTCAAGATGGCGGCCATGGCGGCCATCTTGGATTTCCGATCGGCACGATTTTAGCTATTTTTGATCTACAAGTCACCCTGATGCTTCCTAGCAAGTTTGGAGTCAAATGGCTTTTCGGTTCAGGAGAAGAAGCGAAAAATAGATTTTCAAGATGGCGGCCATGGCGGCCATCTTGGATTTCCGATCGGCACGATTTTAGCTATTTTTGATCTATAAGTCACCCTGATGGTTCCTAGCAAGTTTGGAGTCAATTGGCCTTTCGGTTCAGGAGAAGAAGCGAAAAATAGATTTTCAAGATAGCGGCCATGGCGGCCATCTTGGATTTCCGATCGGAACGATTTTAGCTATTTTTGATCTACAAGTCACCCTGATGCTTCCTATCAAGTATCAAGTAAATTGGCCCAGGGGTACAGGAGGAGTAGGCTTTTAAAGCAATTGTTGACGCCGCACGACGGACGACGCACGACGGACATTGACTGACCACAATAGCTCACCATGAGCACTTCGTGCTCAGGTGAGCTAAAAAAACATTCTGACTGTGCCAAAACACTCAAACTGAAAGAAGCTTTAGACTACAGATTATATTTTCTTATTTTTCCCAGGAAAAACAGAGTTTGACAATTCATGCAAATTGTCTCCTTAGGAGACAATTTGCATGAATTGTCAAACCCTATTTTCTGCATCCATTCCTCCTTAATTCCAGGACACGTATGATGATTTGGTGTTTTACATCCCTTTCAATATTATTAAGTCATACTGAGATGATCCAGAATAACTATGTTAAGGTGTTTTGTTGTCTGAAAACTTGGAATAAATTAAGTAACAGTACAAAAACTACCAAGAACATTCTCTCACCTTAAATTCCCATGGTCTTGGTTTATCCATACTAACTTCCTCTATGACTTCAGCCTGTGTTTTCTTTAGGAAGATCCTCTTACCGCCACTAAAATTTTTATTTCTACCAAGGGCTTGATTGACATCTTTCTCAGAGTTGAAGCCAACATAGGCAACTCCTGATAAAAATTTAGTTACATGTAACAACTAGGTTTTTTGTTTTTTTTTGTTTTGTTTTGTTTTTTCAAAGAAAGTAAGTCTTGACATCTTGTGTGAATGTTCTGCTTGGCAAGACTTATTTGCTACAAATTTTGGTGCTTTGAGGGTTAAACAATAACACAAAGTGTCAACAAGAGATAACATAGCTCTTGACAAAAAGTATTGGTATTTTTCTTATTTCTTCACAAAAACATATGTTGTGGATACTCATCTGGGCCCAGTTGTTCAAAGCTAACGATGTCGTTAGCTAACGATTCGTTAAAATTTACATCAAATGATATGCAAATATGCTGAAATTTTTTGCTGAAAAAATGTGAGTAGCTTGTGCAGTGCAAAAGCTACTCACATTTTTTCAGCAAAAAATATCAGAATATTGTGTATTGAATCCACTAAAACAGTTAACGAAATGACCCTTAACGAGCTCGTTAAGCTAACGACGCTTTGAACAACCGTGCCCTGAAGTACATCTGCTGTACTCATTGAATGCACCTTGCCAATGCACTTCTAATGCGTACCAATAATGTATGTCTTTGTGGAGAAATAAGAAAAAATTATTTGATACCCTCTCTTATCTAGTGCTTTGGATAACCCAGCTAAAAACTAACTTGAATTTTTTTTTACACACTGCCACTTATCGTATCGATTATTTCTGCGAAGCTTTATGAAAACTTACAAAATCTATAGAATTAGTTCACTCCTTTAACCTTACTACACAATCTATACTGCCAAGGGCAAATAACACTGCAATGAAAATTATTAAACATCGCATACATGTTCTGCTACTTATCTGGCTGATCTTTTTTTTTGTTATGGGAAATCAAAAAACAAATATGTAAAAGTATTTTGTCAACTTTTTTTTATTCTGTTTTTTTTTTTTTATTCTTGGATAACTAAGAGTACTAAGAGTACAAAACATAAAGACTCTTCAATGATAAAATGACTTTTTCTGCCAGAGCCCTTTTTCCCACACTGCATGTAAAAAGGCAATGGCAACTGAAAAAAAAAGAGCCTAAAGGACTCTAATAGCCCCTTTAATAGCCTCTACTAACTTTTTTATAAATGAGAGAATATATGATCTTCCCATGATCATCATCGTGGCTATTGCTGGAGATATGACTATCACAATCAAATTTTCTTCTTTCAGACTATTTGTGAGGAACTTTATCTTATCTGTAAGCTGACCAGAGGTTGCAAAATAAATAACCAATACTTAAGCCCTTCTAAACAGAAACCAACCTTATGACATATGTGACCAGTGCAAATCCAGAATGTCGACTTGCAATTTTGCTTAGTAATTTAAGGGTTAAAGTCAAAACATAAAAAAAATAATAATAATAATAATAAAGTATAGATGAAAAAATAATATGACTGACATAATGAGTTACCTAATGGCTTGTTCTTGGCATTTCTGGGAATTCTTATTTTAGCAATATTCAGAGGATGGAAGAACTCCTTTATTGATTTCTGTAAAAGAGAAAAGTACAAAAAGTGTAATAAACTGTAGTTGACCTAAATATCTGTACATATTAGATTCTTTTTACTGAATATTTAATATCATTAATTTCAAATTTTCAAGGGAAGTTCTAACTTTTATAATGGTAAAAATACCACTCAACTTCACAAATTTATCATACAGATCAGTGTTTACATTCATTCCATGAAGGTGAGTCCACTACACTACAAGGCCTTTTTTTTTTTTTTTTTTTGGTCCTGTTTAACCCATTGTATTCTGGAAACCCCTAAAAGAGTAATTGGCAAACAGTACAGACCCAGATCAGATGCCACAGAACGTAGCATCTGATCAGGGTCTCCATTGTTTAAAAATTTGTTTGTTTGTGTTGAGGTTTTACGGCCCAGTCAACCCAATGGGGTCATGTCAAGCGTGGTCAGTTTACCTAACCACACGCTTACTGGGCAGGCTAAGTCCTCTAAACGGTTAACCAGTATTGTGCACATTCTGTTGCCAGAAACTGACAACTGCCCTTCTTGAATCAGCGGAAGGGAGAGAATGACCGTAGAAAATATTTCATGAGTACATGTATACTGAATCCCCGACCTCCTGGTCTCCTGTCGGACGGCGCATCCAACTGAGCCACCGAGGCCGACAATAACCCTAGGTATTGGAACAGATAGGCCTTTGCAAACAGTGTAGACCCAGATCAGATGCCGCAGAATGTGGCATCTGATCAGGGTCTTCACTCTTTGCCATATATACAGCAATATTCTAGACACATTGAGAGGTAGTAGAACGAACTATTCAAATATTGGGACAAGTATGGTAAGTAGGCAAGGTATCCCAATACTTAGGGTAAATAGGTTAGGTTATTTATTCTTCCTCTTAGTAACTAACACTGGTAGGCTATGGTCTGTGCTTGATGTACTTCATGGACATCTTTGCTAGCTTTCACTGTTAGCACATGATGCAGCTTAGTTTTAAAGCATTATTGCGTAACATACATGCACTTGCAGAGAAATCACTTTTGTACTACAAAAACAAGAAAACTTTGGAGCTTATAGTTGACCTCCCTCGCTAATATTAATGGAAATAAACTTCTGAATAAAACCCACTGAAGTACAATCTCACCTCAGAGGCATTGGCAGGCAGTCCTTTCATTTCAATCATGTACACAGCAGTGGAGTCACTTTCCTGAAACATACAAAGCTGAAGATAAATATTTCTGTACCCATGGTCTATTGTGAAACAATATTGCCATGATAATATATCTTTTCAAATATGCAGATTTTTTTTTTTTTAAATAAAGTGGAACCACCCCATACGGTCACCTACAAACAACAGCCACATACCTAGAACGGTCACTTTTCTGAGTTTCCAAGAGCCATTTTACTATTCAACCCATTGTAGTCTGGAGGCCCTAAAAGGGTAATTCACAAACAGTGCAGATCCTGATCAGACGCCGCAGAATGTGGCATCTGATCAGGGTCTCCACTGTTTGCAAACAGTTCAACCATTTTTTTTCTCTCGGAATATCTAAATCACTTAGCCTGACATATCTAAAATCGAAATTAGAATCTTCCAATATATAGTGTGGGGGAGTTCATTCAGTAAACAATGAGTTAAGCTTTCCACCTCTTTACAACAGCTAGTTTTTTGTCTTCCAAAGGTTGACTTTTTAAAAGACCCTGACATGGTAATCAAAATGGCTTGAGACAGATAACATTTCTTCTATTTCTCATGAAAGAATACATGTGTATTCTTAGGAAATGTTTCAAATGAAATCTCAAGTCCTATTTTCTGGATTAAATAAGAAAAATGGTTTAAACAGTTCTCTGCTAGTAACTGAATTCCTTATTTCATGGGTTCAAATCAGGTATACTCTGAGAAAACAATGCAACCTCTCTACAACACTCAGCCTTCGTAATCTATAAAACTGGCCTTTGTAAAGAGGTGGCTTGTGTATTTGTGTTTGTGTTGAGGTTTTACAACCCAGTCAACCCAATGGGGTTATGTCGAGCGTAGTCAGTTTACCTAACCACACTTTTCATGGGCAGGCTTAGTCGTAATGAAAGTCTCTGTGCAATGAAGTGCTGTACGATCAAGAGCTGAATTCTGCTTCCAGCTGGATTCAAACCCAGAACCTCATAGACTTGACAGAGTACTTCATAGCTACAGATAAGTGGGGGGTATCCACATATATTTTTCTTATTCTCTACTAATACATATGTTGTGGGTATTCATTAGATTTTGATTGACTGACTGTGTTGGGGTTTAACGACACGTCAACCCTTGTGGGTCATTTTGTGTCGTCTCCCAGAGAAAGGGAGAAAAGAGATAGAAGAGATAGTAGAAGAGATGAAAGAGAGGAACAGGGAAGAAAGAGGAACAGGAATGAAAGGGAAGAAACAGAAGAAATAAAAACATTCCCCCTCTACCTTTACCTACTTCAACGATAGCTGGCCTTGCCCAACTGTAAGCCAATATCAGTTGGACGCCCCGGTGACACAAGATACATAACACCTTCGCACCACCCGACCACCCCCGGTATTCATTAGAAGCACCTCGGAGAGGCGCTTCTAATGAGTACCACAACATATGTTTTCATTGAGAAATAAGAATGATATCAGCATTTTTCAGATGAAAAAAGTGCCTTATCTGTTGCTATGGTACTTGCTGGACTAACATGGGAAAAAATGTTGGTTATGTCACATTCTCGAATAGAATTGAGCTGAAGTTTTACATCCCAATGTTTCAGTCATGTCCAGACATTACCTCTAAATTTATGGAAATTTTTCTTGACCAGAGACAATTGATAAGTTCAATTCCTGCCATATACGACTAACAGTTCTGCTGCAGAGACACAATCTATTTCAGAAGACTCCAATTCTAACAAGAGCTGTCGGAGGACAGCGAGCTCGCCTGCTGGGTACATTTTATATTGTAACATTTTTATCATTAAGCCATATAATATAGGTCACACTGACCTAGATGTATTTGTATGTAAATCATTTTGTCACATAGATATAATAATCCAGGTATGACAATTCTCCATGAAATAGTAATAAAAATAAAAGGCAAAATCACTGAAGCATGAAATATAGGTCACAATGACCTAGATATAGTAAGTGGTCATTCATTGGGTCACATGGAACTAATATCCCAGGTGTGACATTTATCCAACAAATATTCAAGATATAAGGCAAAATCACTGAACCATGAAATATAGGTCACACCAACAGAGATATATTTTGACGTCAATAATCGGGTCACAAGGAACTAATATCCCAGGTGTGACATTTATCCAACAAATAGTATTCAAGATATAAGGCAAAATCACTGAACCATGAAATATAGGTCACAATGACCTAGATATAGTAAGTGGTCATTCATTGGGTCACATGGAAGTAATATCCCAGGTGTGACATTTATCCAACAAATAGTATTCAAGATATAAGGCAAAATCACTGAACCATGAAATATAGGTCACACCAACAGAGATATATTTTGATGTCAATAATCGGGTCACAAGGAACTAATATCCCAGGTGTGACATTTATCCAACAAATAGTATTCAAGATATAAGGCAAAATCACTGAACCATGAAATATAGGTCACAATGACCTAGATATAGTAAGTGGTCATTCGTTGGGTCACATTGAACTAATATCCCAGGTGTGACATTTATCCAACAAATAGTATTCAAGATATAAGGCAAAATCACTGACCCATGAAATATAGGTCACAATGACCTAGATATAGTAAGTGGTCATTCATTGGGTCACATGGAACTAATATCCCAGGTGTGACATTTATCCAACAAATAGTATTCAAGATATAAGGCAAAATCACTGAACATGAAATATAGGTCACAATGACCTAGATATAGTAAGTGGTCATTCATTGGGTCACATGGAACTAATATCCCAGGTGTGACATTTATCCAACAAATAGTATTCAAGATATAAGGCAAAATCACTGAACCATGAAATATAGGTCACAATGACCTAGATATAGTAAGTGGTCATTCATTGGGTCACATGGAAGTAATATCCCAGGTGTGACATTTAACCAACAAACAGTATTCAAGATATAAGGCAAAATCACTGAACCATGAAATATAGGTCACAATGACCTAGATATAGTAAGTGGTCATTCATTGGGTCACATGGAAGTAATATCCCAGGTGTGACATTTATCCAACAAATAGTATTCAAGATATAAGGCAAAATCACTGGACCGTGAAATCTAGGTGACCTGGACCGTAAAATGTAGGTCACCATGACCTTCACTCTCTTACACTTAAACTGATGTCACATAGTTAGCTGATGTATAACCAGTTGTGTCTATAACCTGTAGGCATATAAGATTTTACAAATGTGTCCTAGATTTTGACCCCTAGCCCCACCCCAAGGCCCACCCTGAGGTATGAACCCAGGGCTATGTTCTTTTGGAATCTCAGAAGACTTGTCCAGGTACCCAAATTCTAAATATGAATGCTCTATGAGGAGTGAAAGTCAAGATATAAGAATTTGAAAAACTTTAACACAGTATTACAAAGGTGTCCTAGATTCTGACCCCTAGCCCCACCCAGGGGCATGAACCCAGGGGTTTATTCTCTTGGAATCTCAGAAGACCCTCCAAGGTACCTAAGTTCCAAATTTGATGCCTCTGTGAGGAGTGACTGTTGAGATATAAGCATTTGAAAAACTTTAACGCAGTGTGACGGGAACGGGAACGCAAACGTGGACGACCGGGGTGACTACAATAGCTCTCCATGTACTTCGTACAGGCGAGCTAAAAAGGAATGTGGTAGCGTTGTGGTTAATGCACTCGTCTCTGGTGCTAGATCCCCACTCTCGGTGAGAAATTTTCTTAGCTTTTCTTGCTCCATTAGCATCATGGGAAGGCTGTTTCAGACTGGGATGTTAACTGTAGGGCACCCATGATGCGAGAGACACCCTCTGTGCAGGTTAAATATCCATCTACTGGAACAAAATTGCTACTTAGTGATCCATCCTGTGGAATTGGCTCCCTGCAAGTCACGATCAAATACAACACACTGTAGAAATAGTAAAACGAAATATCAACAGCTATTATTACCTTAGTTTTCTCAGGACTTTTGTCTCTAGACTTCTCTTTCTCGCTCTCTTCTTTTTTATGCTTTTTGTCTCTTAGCTTCTTCTTAAGTTTTTCTTTTGTAGAACCAAGATCATCATCATCTGACGATGACTCATCACTGGAATCATCACTAGAACTGGTGTCACTCAGAAATGCTCTATTCCCAACCTTAGATTTCAGGTACTGCAGAAATAAAGTAAAAAAAAAAATACTTTCAGGCCCCCAAACAGTCTCTCTTAAAATAAAGGCTTTTTATAAAGGCTATTTTTGGTCAAATAAAGATAAAGTTTTTCCTGGATAAAGTTTGTACAAAATAAAGAGCATTTTATGGTTAAATTTCTTGGCAGATCCCAAGCAAAAGAACTCCTTGTCATTGCCTCTCAAGGAAAATAGGGAGAAAAATTTCAGAGAAAATCTGATATTTTCATCTTTAAATGGTAATGACAACATTAACTTGCATTTCTGTTTAGAAACATGAATCTAAGTAACAGAACTATAATTGTTGTTACGAAATGCTACATATTTACTCCATCCTTCTCTTGCATTTACAAATTGTCAAATATAAAGGTTTTCTCATCAAAATAAAGGTTTTTACAGGTTTTTAGCTCATTTAAAGGTTGTGAAGGATTTCAACAAAATTAAAAGTTTTTTAAAAGTTTTAAAGGTTCCCCTTGGGGCCTTGTACTTTGTTCATCAAATGTTAAAATGCTTTGCTTGTGCCTGTATGAATGTCTTTTTTTTTTTCCTTGAAAAAAAAAAAAAAAAAACAAGAAAAATTAAGCCTTAACTAACGTAAGTCTCCAGATAAACAGAATACCATAATAACCCTAAGTATTGGGACAGATAGGCCTTGGCAAATAGCGCAGACCCAGATGCGGCATCTGATCTGGTTTATGCTGTTTGCCACTCGTCCAGCATTTGTTTAGGCATACCAACAAATAGTACACCAAAGTGCTTCTAATGAGTTCCCACAACGTGTTTTCATGGAGAAATAAGAAAAAATATCCACATTTTTGGCTGAATTTTCCATAACCTTTGGCCTTTCCATGTGTAGCAACTTTTTACATTATAGCACTAGAAAAGGCACTTTTTTAACTGAAAAGAACTGCTATTTTTCTTATACCTCCATGAAAACATACATATTCTTGGAACTGCCTCACTAAAGTCAGTCAAACAACTACCCACAATATATGTTTTCATGGAGAACTAAGAAAAATAAGACTGATTAATACTCTTCTCCAGTGCTTGCTTACATCTAAGTCTGAAATTTCTGTTTGCTGTGCAACCTTCCCTCCAGTGTCTGCATCTTTTTCTTCATCTGAAATAAGAAAACCAATGCTATTAAATCATATTTACCCAGATGTCTTGTTAAAGAGGAGAAGTGCCTCAGTGAGACACTTCTAATGAGTACCCACAACATATGCTTTTATGAAGAAATAACAAAAATATCCCAGAATTATCATCCAAAACTCCTCTTTAACAACCCTTTTACTCTAAGTATTCAGACAGAAAGGCCTGGGCAAACAGCGTGACCCAGATCAGAGGCTGCAGAATGCAGAGTATGATCTTGTTCCACACTGTTTGCCACTATGTGAACAAGTAGTTAAATGAGCTTGTTTATATGGAGAACTTTGTACTATAGTACAGAGTTATCATGTCCCAATATTCAATTTAAATATGGAAATATATCTTTTTTTTAAATTTTCCTGAAAAGAGGGCTTATCCATTCATCCTAATCAAATTCTTCCTATGTAAATAGTTCCGGATAAGGCACTTTTTTCAACATAAATGTTTTAACCCTTGCCTTGCTGAATAAATTAAGATGCTATGCCCACTTCTAATCTCCAGCCAATCAGATTATTTGATCAAGGATTTTGACAGAAATTCACGTTTAATGACAAACAGTGCAGATCCAGATCAGTTGGCTTCTGAAGAAGCCAACTGATCTGGATCTTTACTGTTTGCTAAGACAGGATGTGTCGTGTTCAGCAAGAGAAGAGTTAATACTTTTCTTATTGCTACACAAAACTGATACTGTGGTACTCATCAGACACGTTTTTGTGAAGAAATAAGAAAAATATTGGTACTTTCTTGGCTGAAAAAAGCACATTACCTGGAGTTATGCCAGAGAATGTATTTGGTGAAAATTCTGGGATATTTTTTCTTACATGTACTTCATAAAAAAACCTATGCTCATAGCACTAGTTAAGGCGCTTTTTTCAGTCCAAAAGTATTGATATTTTTCTTATTTCTCCACAAAAACATATGTTGTGGGTACTCATTAGAAGTGCCTCACTGAGGCACTTCTAATGAGTACCCACAACATATGTTTTCGTGAAGAAATAAGAAAAATATTTACCGGATACCCTCCCTTATCTAGACCTATGCTATGCTGTGGGTACACATTAGAAGTGTCTCCTCAAGCTCTCCCAATGAGTACCCACAACATGTTTTTATAAAGAAATGGAGAAAATTATTCCAGAATTATCATCAAATACTTCTTCTGAACAAGTCTATTATATGCTTTTAGTACTTGTATAAGTCAAATCTTGTTATCTCAAATTCCAAGGAACCTGGGCCCAGTTGTTCAAAACTAACGATGTTAAATCTTTGATCATTAAATATGGAATATATGCTAATTTTTTACTGAAAAAATGTGAGTAGCTTTTGCATTTGCAAAAACTACTCACATTTTTTCAGCAAAAATACCTGTGAATTAGATATTGTACTTACTAGAAAAGCTAACATTTTGACCACTAATGAGCTCGTTAAGCTAACGATGCTCTGAACAACTGGGCCCTGACTTTTTTGTTTGAGATAACAATAGTTTGAGATAAAAGAAGTTGAAATGTGAGAAACATATAGCAAACTAAACCAATTATTGTCCTTTGTGTAGTTTGACCTAAGCAGTAGTTTGAGTTTTCAGTGTTTGATATAATGAGGATCAACCATACTTGATATAAAAATAAATTTAATACCTTCATCCCCTGATTTACTTATTTCAACATCATCATCATCATCATCAGCATCATCACTTTCATCATCACTATCAACTTGTCTCTTCAATTCCTTCTCAGCTTTCTGTGTTTTCATACTATCATTCGTCCAAACTGGTTTGGCACCAACATTCTGGTGAACATCCAGAAACTCTTGGAAACTAGCATCATCCTTCAACTGTGGGATGAAAAATATCTGCATGCAACTCTTGTAAAAATTCTGAAGTCACTATTCAAACAGTATGATAATATGTTAATGGACATTCTTTTTCAACACATACATTTGTTATTTCAAGTACTCTTTATGTAAGGAGGTTCTTTATATTTTAACAATGGTTTTGAATATAAGATGGTTTAAAGATGGAACCCAAAAGTGTTGTATCCTACCAAAAATATATAAATTATATAGATATGGTCATTATAATCCATATATTTTTGTTTGGATACAATGTTTAGCTAACATGGGCCCAGTTGTTCAAAGCATTGTTAGCTTAACGAGCTTGTTAGTGGTCAAAATGTTAATTGTTCTAGTAAGTACAATATCTAATTCACAGGTATTTTAGCTGAAAAAATGTGAATAGCTTTTGCAAATGCAAAAGCTACTCACATTTTTTCAGCAAAAATATCAGCATATATGCCATATTTAATGATCAAAGATTTACGATTTAACATAAATTTAACGTTAGTTAACTAACGACAATGTTAGTTTTGAACTGGGCCACGGTTTTTGCTTTGGATCCCAGCAATACTGTTATCAAGAGGTTCTCATGTAGTTCCCAGAACAAAGGTTTTGATAAAGAAATAAGAATAAATAAAATCAGGACCTTTTATCTGAAATCATTTGTGTGTGTGTGCATGTGTATGTGTGTTTCAAACATAGGTGAAATATAATTACCTCACCAAGAAGTTCATTGACAACCTCTTGTTTCTCTTTCTGTTTCTTCTTATCTTTCTGAAAAATTAAATTTCAATATTTACATTCATTTCATTAAAAAAAAAGACTTCAAATTTGCCGACAGTCTTTTACTTTTGACCACAAAATTGCTATGCAGATGCTGATGCTTATACTAAGATCCAGCCCAAAAAGCAATACATCTCTCTCCACTTCTGGTTGAGAACATAATCATGGAACATTGCAAAATGTACTGGCAAACAGTTCACCCATTTATGCCTAGCGTCCCATAAAAGGGCCATAAGCAAACAGTGTTGACCCAGATCAGACGCCGCAGAATGCTGCGTCTGATCCGAGTTTACACTGTTTGCATTAAGTTCAGAAACATGATAATTACAAAGACTAACCAGACATCCATTATATATGAAATGGACCTGTCCAAAGATTTATGGTAGATGTCCACTCGGCGTATATGGGATAAGGTCATGATCTGCAAAAGTTGTCTTCCATTGAAAAATGGCTGTAAAATCCTCAATGATATCCATTCCCATGAACTCATTTTTCATCAAAGTGTAACTTGGTATATACTGGTTCTTGTTTGTGTTGAGGTTTTATGGCCCTGTAATGGGGTCATGTGAAGCGTAGTCAATTTACCTAATCACACTTTAACTACAGGTAGGCAGGCTCAGACCTCTAAGTGGTTCACCAGTATAGTGCACATTCTTTCACCAGAAACTGACAACTGCCCTTCTTGAATCAGCGGAAAGGAGAGAATAACTGTAGAAAATATTCCAAGATCACTCTTCACGAAAGAATGTTGCCGACCTGGCGGGGGTCGAACCTGCACCTCCTGATCACCAATCAGACAAGCATCCAGCTGAGCCACCTAGCTAGGCTGGCTGGTATACCCTGGTACTGTCCAAGTGAGATTCCAATGAGTGCAAACATTATTTTAACCCATTGTAATCTGGAGATCCCTAAAAGGGTATTTGGCAAACAGTGCAGACCCAGATCAGACACCGCAGAATGTGGCGTCTGATCAGGGACTTTACTGTTTGCAAATAGTGCAACCATTTTTCTCCAGGACATAGCCTGACATACCTAAAATCGAAATTAGAATCTGCCAATATATAGTGTGGGGGAGTTCATTCAATCTACAATATGCTAAATGATCACCTCATTTATTACCTCATCTGGTGCGATGCTACAGAAAAGATTACCATAGTTACCCTAAATGTTAACTCCTTATCACACTTCTTAACCCTTAAACTGCCAATTACAACAATTGTCGTCTGCCTTGTCTGTTTGTGTTGAGGTTTTACGGCCCAGTCAACCCAATGGGGTCCTGTCGAGCGCGGTCAGTTTACCTAACCACACGTTTACTGGGCAGGCTTAGTCCTCTAAGCGGTTAACCAGTATTGTGCACATTCTTTCGCCAGTAACTGACAACTGCCCTTCTTGAATCAGCGGAAAGGAGAGAATGACCGTAGAAAATATTTCATGTTCAATCTCCACGAAAGAATGTTGCCGACCTCGGCGGGGGTTGAACCTGCGATCTCCTGGTCTCCAGTCGGACGGCACCTCCAACTGAGCCACCGAGGCCGCCGTCTGCCTTGTCATCTGCTCGTTTTTGCAAACAGTGTGAACCCAGATCAGACTGCTCCTAGATGAGCAGTCTGATCTGGGTTCACACTGTTTGCCTGTATGCAAAAATGGGTTTGAAAAGTTTGCAAGAATATGTAGCAGACGACATTTTCAGATGCAGATTTTCTTGTAGTTTTAAGGGTTAAAATTTCAACAAAACAATTTTAGTTCCAGCTGAAGTGAGTAAACTTTGCTGGGTGAATGAGAAACAGTGCAGACTCCGATAAGACACAGCATTCTACAGTGTTTGATCTGGGTCTACACTGTTTGCTCAAACCTGTCTGTCCAAGTACCTAGGGTAAATATGTCCAATAAAAAAAATACCTTTTTTAGCTTTTTGTCTGCTGTTTCCTTGCTAAGCTTTCTCTTCTCTTCATCAGCTTTCTGGTTAGCTGAACTCTCCTTAGAATATTTGCTCCAAGCTCTCGGTTTATCGACATCTCCAAAATCTCTTGCTATCTCAATCTATAAATATTTGACTTGTGTCACGAGAAAAGGAGACTATATGACATATGGGTGCTCATAACAAGCGCTTCACCAAGGTGTTTCTAATGAGAATGCACAAAAAAGTAATTAAATATATTTAATGCTTTAAAAAAGTAACTAAATGTATTTAGTGCTTTATCCAGAAAAAAAATTGCATAAAAGCAGTGTTGCACGTTATTAACAGCAGTGCATTAAGCCACAAAAAGCCGTGTATTAACAAGGCAATTCATGCGCTGTAAATGCACGGCTATGCAACTATCAATATGATCATACCAGGGCCACAGATTTGCTGCCACTACGAGATGTGTTTGTATGTGTTGAGGTTTTACTGCCCAGTCAACCCAGTGGGGTCATGTCGAGCGTGGTCAGTTTACCTAACCACACGTTTACTGGGCAAGCTTAGTCCTCTAAGCGCTTAACAAGTACTGTGCACATTCTTTTGCCAGAAACTGACAACTGCCCTTCTTGAATCAGCGGAAGGGAGAGAATGACCGTAGAAAATATTTCATGATCAATCTCCAAGAAAGAATGTTGCCGACCTCGGCGGGGATTGAACCCGCGACCTCCTGGTCTCCAGTCGGACGGCGCATCCAACTGAGCCACCAAGGCCGGCTACGAAATGTGTACTGCCTGGTCCTAGAATAAGTATAGTCTGTGCGAATTGCGTTCATAAGACATCAGTGAAAAGGCGAAACAAAATAGTGCAAGAAATAGCATGAAATGTAGCAGATGTTTTCAGTTTTTATGCAATAACAGCGATCAAACATGTTTTTTTTTCAATGCATTAACATTTGCCAGGTCCCTTGGGAGGTGTTGAAAACCGAGGTCTCTGGCACCTCCCACAGGACATGGCGAATGTTAATGCATGAAAAACCATGTTTGATCCCTATATTAATAAAATGTGTTCCTACCTGTAACCTTGATGTATCTATAAATGTCCTGTTGAACTGATTCAAGGCTGCCTGAGCTTCTTTCTCTGTCTTGTATCCAATAAATGCAAATTTTCTAAAATGACCACTGTGGGTAAATTTCAAATTACAGTCAGTTATCTCCCCTGTCTCACCAAATAGTTTTCTAAGCCTTTCTTCTTTAATCTGAAATGAGAAAGTATATCACATTTATCTGAAATGAGCAGAAAGCTATGCATGAGAGAAAAGTGCAGAACCACACAAAACATCTTAAGCAGCAGTCTATCCAGGAATGCATGATTTAATTTTCACCAAATACAAACCGTCAAATGGAAAAAAATGTAGGGTAAATATAGTAAAGAGTTACAATGTTTGTATAGTTAGTAAGGCTGGCACAATTAATCGGAGAATCAATTAACTGATCGAAAAATTCCACAAAAATGATTAACGCTTCAGATGTGCTAATTATCGATCGTTTGATTTCTTTGTCTGTGTCTGTTACTTTACCGTATTTACCCTTAGTATTCAGACACCTCAACTCCTTACCATACTTTATCTAAAATTTGACAAGTACAATTTTCCACCCAATGTTGTGTTTAAAATAGCTGGATGAGTGGCAAACAGTGTAGACCCTGATGAGATGCGACATCCAGTGATGATGATGATGACTTCCATGCTGCTCCCACTAGCAAAGAAGCTTCCAGGTAGCCAAGTGGTCAGCGCTCCCATCCTCGGTCTTGGGTTCAAATCCCACTGGAGGTGAAATTCAACTCACTACCAAATGGCCCTTCACTACACATCAGCTCCTAGGTACTCGGAATTTGCCTGCTGTAGGGATTAGGACTATTTTTTGGGGTTTAGAATTTTCAATTTTACTATTTTTTGGGGTTTGGGGGAAAAATGGCTATTTTGGGGGTCACTTTCAAAACTGCTATGCATCAGTTCAATGCCATTAAAGTAAAAACATAGCCAATGTTGGAAACTGTTTAAAGCACATATATTATTAATACAATCATTATACATGTATGATAAAAATGAATGAAAACCATACTTTTATAAAAAAAAAAAAAAAGCATGGGGAATATTTTTTTGGTGGGTATGCTAATATCTGCAGATAGTTTTTTGGGTATGGGTTTTTTGGGTATTGCTGGTATACCAAATATTTTTTGGGTATGGCTGATATACCATATATATTTTGGGGGGTAAACACTAGATGCTGGGGCCCTTTCTTTGTAGCAGACAAAATTCAGGGGTCGGTCTTATTCCGGTCTTATTCCCCAGGACACCGGAGGACACCCTAGGAGTCCTTTAATCATATGTTTTAAATATATTTTGACTTAAAAGAAAGTATGATTTGCTTAAAAAGACATTTATGTACACTATGAAATACAAATTAACTGATTTCCACCCCCCCAGTCATCATGACAAGATTTTGTTTCAGTATGATTACTGTAAAAAGATGAGTTAGTTCAGGTACTAATTAGATTATATGGCAGTGTTGTTACCGTAGTTTTCGTCCTGTCACATTTCTAGATACACCTCTAAACTGGAACTAGATAATTCATCAGGGTTTATGCAGCTTTCATGATGGACAGGTGGAAAAACATTTTGCACTCACATAGCCTTAACACATGGGGAATTCATGTAGCAGGTTGAATTCTGCCCATAAATAAAAATAATGTTACTCACGCACATTGGAGACAATTTGCATGAAATGTCAAAATCTGTTTTCTGAGTAAAATAAAATTATTTCAATTTGTCGCCTGCTGAAAAATTTTACACAGAGTGCTAAGCGTTAAAGCATTGCACTGACTAAGTGACCTGGCTCAGATAAAGGACTGTTGTGTCAGAATATGAGAAAAGAGAGATTTTGGATTATGCAAGCACTGAAGGCCCAGAAAAGACTGCACATCTGCACATATTCTGATTTTCACTGTTAATATATTCTTAAATCTACAGCAATCAATGTTTCTGCAGGTAGCAAAAGACACGCATCAGTCTGCCCAGATGTGTATATCACTGTCATAATGGTCCGTTTCTAATGTTGCTGTTCAATTGATGGTTTGACAAGGTTATGTATTTTGCACGAGCTATAGATCAAAATATAACCTGCTATTTTTTACAATACTTGTCCTACTTTCTTAGCATGGACATTCCAGTATCTATTGATTTTTCAAAGCACTTCTGGGTAAGTTGAAAACAGCGTAAACCCTGATGAAACACTATTGTCTGCAGCATCTGATCTGGGTCTATACTGTTTTCACAAGCCTCTCTGTCCAAAAAAAACTGGGGTAGTAACATTAATTGCATGTATAATCCAAGGAAAATGACATTTTATTCATATATGCAAATCACCCAACACAGGAAATACTATGTCTCTCCAATTAAAGGCAGGATTTATCATGTGCAACCATTCTAGTTCCAAATCAGTATGTGCATACATTGTTTGCTATTAGAATGTGCAAAGTCCATTCAATATGCAGTGCAGACTCGTCAGATAAAGGGGATGCACAGCCTGGTACACTTATTTAGTTGCAATTCAAAATTTTCGCATAATATAATCTCCACTGAAGTGTTTGAAATGTTAATTGTGGGTGTGTGAGCATTTGAGTCTGACTGTATATTTATGCTCAAGGGCTAATCAGTCTGCATTTGGAATAAATTCTTCTATTTGCTGTACAAAGTACAATATTGCATTTATCATATTTTTTTCAGGTAACTGTATATAATTCGGCATTTCAAAAGCTTTCAAAGACCAAAATAAAACAGAAGTTCACATTAACATATTAAAATATATATATAAAAAGGTGAAACGAAAATCCTTGCTTAATTTATTCATTTATTTTTTTTTAAATAATTGATATTTTAACTAACAAATTAGAACTAAAATGTTTGCTGAGTGTCAACTTTGGGGTATCATCAATCAACAGTCGTGCGTTTGTAAATTATGTGTGAAATGGATAATCTGTTGTGATGGAATTAGCGGTATACATGTATTCAGTAATAATAAACAAGCAGGTGTTTGCATAGGTAGCATTTGCAGGTAATTTACAGGTATTAATGTGATTAATGTATTCTTCAGAAAAAAAATATAGATAGATTGATGGATAGATAGTAAGCTTTTATTTTCGTTAACTCTGGAAACAACATGTTTAAATTAGCAAACAAAAAGTCCTAGCCTGACAATTACATATATATCTGTATTTTATTTATGTCGAGTGAACCATGCGGCTGCCTTTTATTTGAGGCCCTTTACATAAAAAAAAAAAAATAAAAAATTAAAAAAAAATGTTGGTATATACACCACAACCTCTTTATAACACTATTGTTGGTGTCCATAGCATAAACCAAGTTAGTTAAACAACCATGTTATATCCAAACAAAAAGGTATAGATTATATTGAAAAATGACCATTTATGGTCATTTTTCAATATAATCTACGGTAAATGTCCTAAAATTTCGAACAAAATTAAATAATTTCAGTTCTTGCTGTTCGAAATTTTAGAAACTATGATTTGCTAAAAAAATTACTGTTCGAAAATTTAGGACAGATTCACTTACAGCCAAAATTGACCTGGCTATCGGACACTTTCGGGCACCCGAAATGACAAAAAAGGACCTACATGACGAAAGTGTTTTCTTATTTGCTATGTGTGATTGGTAAACTGAATGTGAAATTGTATGAACAAATAAATAAATACCACACTGATGTTTGTTTTCAATTCCATCCGATTAATTCCATGTCGAATAATGTTTCTCATAACAAAACAATCAATTATCCGGTACACTAATTAATCGCCAGATACGTTTGTTCGGCACTCCGGGAATGTGCCACTTTCTTAAACTAGGCTGGCTTAGTCCACTGTCTTCTTACGTAACAACCCTCTTCACTTTACCACACTGAGATACACAAGCTGACCAAAAAATACTTCAAAAGGTTACCGCACGTTTGTTCTTGTTTGAGCCACTACAGAAACACAAAAGTCCCTTTCCTCAAAGGTGAGGTGTACTGAGTTTAAATGTGAAAAGCGCAGACTGATTAGAATTTCCGCCTTTTTGAAGCGCAGTATTCACACTGCTTGCTGACATCTGAGGCTGACATAATGCATTCTGTTGGCGATATGCGTAGACCCAGATCAGACTGCCCCGATACACAGACTGCGCGGATGCGCATGTTGATCTTGTCTATGCTGGTCTCAAATGTCATATGGTTTTCTATTGGAAAGGACTCATACATAAACGAACAGTGCGGACAACCAGATCTGAATGCAGCCTGATCAAGATCAAAGATTTTAGCTCTACACCAAACTGAACTACGTATGCCAAACCTGTGAACTGCCATTATTGTTTTTAGCAATATTTCTTTCGTTAAAAAAAATGTATTGTCGTTTAGAATTCGGTAACGAAACTTATTGCAAGAATTATGTGTCATCAATATTAATCCTTTCATTGGATCCCTGTTCAGGCGAAAATGACCCTTTGTGTATATGTGTAAGTCAGATCAGAATGCGAGACGCAGTCTAGTGCAGAATGAAGTCCACTTAATTTGCTGATTAGGTCATTGGTATTAAACACTGTAATACGTGAGTCGCAGTCTCCAGCAAGTGCACAGACTGATCACATTTGTAACAAATGATTAGGTTCATTTTGGCTTATTGGGACCTGTCATCTCTGTTGGGATCATTACCTGTTCAAATAGGATGCAGTGAGCATATCATGACAATCACGCGATCAGACAGGAAATATTTTGCTGGAGGCTAACGTTAATCCCCACGACGAAAACGTTTTCGGCGTGCTTATTGAAACTTTTGGCACGCTAAACTTAAATATTAGCGGCAGATATTATCGAAGAACACAGTGTACGGACGAGCAGGAACGACCCAGATCAGAATGCGTGGATGCACATGCTAATTTACAATTTCGCGTGTAGCGCTTTCTTACTATCGCATGTGCATCACGCTTTGCAGAAATGATCAGATCAACTTTGGAATTCTGGTTAAGCGGTCACAAGACTTACCGAAATAACGGAATACTACAGGAATACCCGTGAAAAATACAGGAATTCCTGGCTTTAATTAAGAAACGAATATACTCGGAGGACGATCTTGAGAAGCCCAGAGGCCAATTCCCCTATTCCCCCAAATTTCATTCCCTTGTTCACTGCGGCGTCTGACCTGGATCTACCCTGTTTGTATAGGCCTATCTGTTCCAATATTTAGGTTCTTTTAATTTTTTAATACGTGCCAGTTTTGTATGCATTTCTGACGACAAAAGGCTCTATAAAATAAGTTTGTTTTTCTCCCGAAGCGGTTTCCCGCCACGATTTCACGTGACGTACCGCTACGAGCACGTGGTTTCTTAATGCGGGGCAAGGGAAATGTTCTCAGGAAATGTTGCTTTGCGACTGTTCAGTTTCTGGGTATTTTAGTAATTATGATGTTCTCAATATATACATAATGTAAAAGAATTACAGTACTTATATTTATTTTACACCCTGGCAAATGCGGAGTAAGGTCCTCATGCACTTTTTAGGTTTTACTGTTTAAAGGGAGCTAACTGCATATGCCTTGATGATGAATTTTACGAGTCGGACCCAGCATTTTTTTTTATGAATCAAGGGCGGATACAGGATGATTTCTGAAGGGGTTCGATTTGGTCGAATTTCCGTACTTACTCTACGTAATCGGACAGACAGGCCTGAGCAAACAGTGTAGACCCACATCAGACGCCCCAGAACGCATGTAAAACCTTCACAGAAACGGTGATGTATTTAACCAATTATTTGGAAACTCTCCAAGAACTGGAGTTTACATGCCTGTTTGTTACCACAAACGGCAAAATCTGACTGCCCTTGCATCGGAAGATGATCGGAGTCTTCACTGGTCGCACGTCTTATTGTCCTAAAAGTGTTTTCCGAATTTCCATGTTCCCTGTTCCCCCTAACTTGTTTCATTCCCTCTTTCTCTGCGGCGTCTGATCTGAGTCAACAGTTTGCATAGGCCTATCTGTGGCAATACTTAGGTTCTATTTTAATACCTGCCAGTTTCATATGCATTTCTGATGAAAAACAAAATGCTCTATAATTTAACGAACATTAGTGTGGGTTTTCCCTCTTAGCGGTTTCCGCCACGATTTCTCGTGACGTTACCGTTACGAGCACGCGGTTTCTACATGCAGGACAAGGGAATGTGACTGTTGCATTTTCTGTATTTTCACATATATTAAAAATATTTATCATGTCTGCCACAAGGTAACAACAGTTCCAGATCGCCTGCGCATAATCTAACCCTTATCACGGGGACGTGACTGTCACGTGGAAATGGCTAGCATTGTGATGGAAGTTTTTTTTGTTTTTTTCTTGTGGATTTTCAGTCAGTATCTCCTGTGTTTGTATATATTAAAATACAGTTCCCGTGCCATTTTTGTACATAAAATTTGTTATGACACTGCTGTGTGCATATACATTTTGCGGTGGCTTTCAACACTGCTACTTTAGTTTCCGGTTCCGTAACGGGGAAAAAAAAAAAATATACCGAAATTAGAATGTGCTGGTAAAAAATTATTTGAAGCAAGCTGTGTTCGAAATTTTAGAAATACCCTTTTTGCAAAACTGCTACTGTTCGAGATTTTAGGACATTTCCAGAAATTATTTTGGGCAAAAATATTAGGTGTTCGAAATTTTGGAGTGTTCGAAATTTTAGGACATTTACCGTATACATTTTTGGGATCCACCTTAGAACTGTGTTATATCTAAAACCGTGTTATAACAAACTGTGTTATAAAGAGGTTGACGTGTACTTGCAGATCATATTTATTTAACAGTTTCTGCCCTTTATATGCATTTGACTTCTATGATTTTTTAACAATAAATACTGTTGAACAATAATAAATGCATTCTTGGGTGTCAATTACAGGTAGGACTGCTGAGTGATAATAGTTAGGACTGCTGATTGATAATAAGTATATGAGTATATAGTGTCTTGTGTAGCTATTCAATATTGTAAGGCATATTTCTTGTTCAAGAAAAGGAAATAAACAATAAATAAAGATGCCCTGGGGTGTCTTCCGGTGTTCTCCGATGTCCTGGGGTAATAAGACTGACCGAAAATTCAAGAGTATCACAAGCAGATGGTTCCCAATTTACTGTCCATTCCTTGATATAACCTACAGTATCAAGAGACAGATCAAATTATGACTGACAGTACTGAAATTAAAAAAACAGAAAAAAGTTGATTTAAATTTCTATATACCGAGGTGGGTCAAAAGAGACTACAGTAGAACTTCAAGTGTGACTGCTATGCTGCAGTCACTTAACTGGAGACGTCTTGACCTACACCGCATTGACAACAGACTCTCAGTTATGTACAAAATCACACATGACCTTGTTGCTATCCCCAGAGACCAGTATCTAACAACCCTGCAGAGACAGTCTAGAACCTCCCATCCGATGACATACAGACAGATAGCTACATCCACAGACTATATTAAATACTCTATCTTCCTGAGTACTATTGTTCACTGGAACTCATTCCCACCAGAAGTAGTCTCCCTGCCCAACGCTGATGACTTCAACTGGGCATTTAGCCAGATAAACCACGTCTCACCCTAATTTAACCAGTGCCTTGCTTTTAATCGGGACCGAGACAGTTCACCGACAAGACAGTTCACCGACACGTATTTTGGAGACAGTTCACCGACAAAATTAGAGACAGTTCACCGACACATTTGAGGACAGTTCACCGACAAAGAAGTACTGCTTTATGGGTTTTAATGAAGAAAATAAACGGATGGTTTTGAAATAAAATAGCAAGATTTTCACTAAAAGAAATGGAAAGAAATTTCATAAGTTACTGTCTTTGCTGTTTATTTGCCAAAGATTCGGTGACACACTAGACAAGAAATGACATCATTTAATTACTGGGAAAACTAAAAGTTAACATCTTGTTTGTGAATTTTCTTACTAAGTTAATTTTGTTTGTGTGCCTCAAATGCCGCGTGAAGATGAAATAAAAAAAAATTAGTATATGAATCATTATATAGGTCATATATTTTTTTTTTACACTTTTCATCATTTATTTGTAATACAGACGTGTATTTATATTTTATTTATAAAACTAATAGGTATTTTCAAACAAAAAGCAAGATTACTTTAAAGAAAAAACTTCTAGGTTTTAATGGACCAGTGAAAGGTATACAGCAGGGAGCAAAGACACAGATCAGCCTGTGCATGTGCGCGTATTGTTTTTTCGTTTACCTAAGCAGTGGAACAATATGCCTAAGGAATAGCATACTCGGACCCTGAATCATATTAATAATATATTTAGAAAAATAGCAAAAAAAAAAAAATAAATAAATAAAAATTAAAATAAAATAAACCCTTTTCCCGGAAAAGGCTAGAGTCTGCATGTTTGTCAACTCGTCTTATGGTCAAATGAACTTTCCAGTTTTAGGATAAGTAAGGGAAGGAGTTATGATGTGCGAATATATTGGTAAACACAAAAGACAGTTGAACATACCATACATGTCCAGTAAGTATGATGTGAAATATCAATACAAATATTTTCCTTTTTTACAAGTATGTGCGAGCACATCATTTTTCTTCATCTTAAGTTTCACAAACATTTTTTCTTTTACTTTTTGTCGGTGAACTGTCTCCAATTTTGTCGGTGAACTGTCTCCAAATTACATGTCGGTGAACTGTCTTGTCGGTGAACTGTCTCGGAACCCTTTTAATCTAGTAACTAGACCTTTTTAACATTTCAGCTTTTACTTTCCTTTAAACCACAACTTTGTCTTTTCTTAGCCTGGCTTTGCACTCACATGCTACAAGTCCCAGAAATGGGTTAAGCATTATTGGGAGATAGATAGATCCCCTGACCCACAACATAGTGATAGCGCCCGATCCACGAAAACTGGTGACATCTCCCTAAAATCTGTTTAAATGTACAGAATATATGTCTCATTAAACTTTTACTGTTTTATTCATGTACCCAAAATGCCTACCCCACTTGGTAAATTCTTTACAATGAGCCGTGACATCTTTGAGTGAGTGAAAACTAGTTGCACAACTTGACAGTTTTCACGTGGATAAACACTTGTTAGAGTTACTTCCCTTGTAAAATATGAACCGTAAAGGAATATAGGGTCCGAATATAATAAAAACAAGTATTATTAAAAAAAAAAAAAAAAAAAAAAGCTTGCAGATTTATTTATTTATTTTCTTTATTTTATTTTTTTGGTGTTGTTTTTTTTCAAAAGAGGTTAAACACTTTATTAGTTAATTTGAAATTTGCATGCGATATTGTAAGTGAAAAAAGTAGGAAGAGCCAAATGGGAACTTTGGGTTAATTAGCAAATTATTTTCTTACCTACAGACAGAGAAACGTTTTCGGTATCATTATTCTGTTTAGACAGCAGTATGTTATCGTTGTTGGAGTGAAATCTGGTGTTCCCTCGGGTACAGTTCTAGAATCTAAGATTCCGTTCTCTCTATGGATAAACGATACAGGCAAATAAAAAAATAAAATAAAATAAAGGAATGAAGTATGGTCAGGAAGTAAGGTGTCCGAATAGCTAAAGTTACTAGTACTATGGTAATACATGAGCAAGCTGTGCTGAACCAGATCAGATGCCAAAGAACAAGACGTCTGATCAGGATCTACTCTGTTTACCACTAAGCCAGTAGTTTTTAAATACATCAACAGACAGCTGTTGAAATTCTTGAAGTGTGGTAAAGAGGTCAGATGTCCAATAAGCTAAGGGTCAATACAGTTATGCCTGCGCAGTATAGACAAATAATGTGCCACAGAGCGCAGTATCTAACCAGGGTCTACTCTGTTTGTTACTCACCCAATCATTCATTAGACACATCTTTGGGGCGCCGTTTTACTATTTACTCATTTATGGATATCCATAATTATTTATTGATATCCATAATTCGAATAAGTGATATCAAATAATCTAAATGATTTATTGATAACACTAATTCAAATGATGGATATCACTAAATCGATTTATGGATACCACTAATTCGAATTATTGATATCATTAAATCAGGCCTTTTATGGATATCACTAATTCGAATTATGGATATAACATATTCGAAATAGTGATTTCCATAATTCGAATTAGTGATATCCATAAATCATTTATATTATTGGCTATCTATAATTTGAATTAGTGATATCAATAATTCGAATGATGGATATCAGTAATTCGGCCCAATTATTGATATCACTAATTCATATCAAGTATATCAATAATTCATCTTTGCAAATAAATGTTTAAATTACAACTGCTCCCTTCGCAAAGCGGGAATATTAGCTTTCCTACCAGATTATACTAAGATATACTAAGATTCCTACCCGATTATACTAGGATGGTGTCTTAGGAAGGGAAAAAATCGCCGAGAGAGAATTAATTGCTGCATGCAGTCGCTTTTTCTTTTTTTTTTTTTTTTTTTTTTTTTTTTTTTCATGGTGAAATTACTTTAGAGTTAGCGATATGGAAACTTACTTCCGTCACCGGAGCCAACCCTCATAGGCTTGGCTCGGAATACAGTCACGTACCCGGAGACACAGGGTACCGAATACATTCATGTATCTGGAGATTCTGGGTCTCTCGATACGGGCACGTACACGGAGAAACTTCCTTTTGAAATATTAACAGCTATTCTTGTCATACCCTTTTCTGAAATTGTCGATGTTCTTATTGTAAAACATTTCGTCGGCTCGGTGACAAAATCTTGTAAGTGCACTTTTTAAAACTTTACAGCCTGTTATATGTGTGAAATTAATGACACGTCAAATAATGCTTAAGTGCGTCAAAACCCAACGAGTCCAGGATAACCGGTGGGACACTACAATATAAGATGAAGAAGTAAGCGTGCACACTGCAAACAAATGGTAGATACGATGGAGTTTGCTTCTCAACATTTACGAGGGTCATGCAAAAAGTTCTGTCACTAATAGGCTTCATTTTAAAATATATCCTAGGTATATTTTAAAATGCTTCACTGCACTTGAATGGTGTGTTCAATAGCTAACGATACCAGTTTATTTCGTTCAAATTGCTTTCCAACTGACCGAGTTATTTCAAATTGAAATAGATAACGCCTCCTCTCATAAGTGTGAGTTTGTTAAGTCTTTTTTGGCTTCTGAAAAGGTGAAAGTTTTAAACCATCTACCTTATTCACCTGACCTGAGTCCATGTGACTTCTTTTTATTTCCAAGGCTTAAGAAAATGCTTTCTGGAAATAAGTATACGTCTAGAAGTTCTCTTGGCAGCGCTATTTATCAGTGTCTCCAACAGATACCAAAAGAAGACTATTTATCTGCTTTTCGCGACTAGGTAAAAGGTTACAAAAATGTGTTTCAGTAAAGGGGGAATACTTTGAAGGTTTGTAATAAAAATATGTTTGATAAAACGTAGCACTGAAGTAATCCGAACCCAGTGACAAAACTTTTTGCGGGACCCTCGTAACATACACGTTTTATATTATTTATATGTGGAACGCAAATAGAAATTAATCGTGTTTTTTTTTTTTTTTTTTTTTTTTTTTTTTGTTTTGTTTTGTTTTGCTCTAGAATAATGCTGCCATTACGCCATCATGAAATCACGCAAGAACTCAAACACGTGACTTAGGGAGTAATCATTTAAAGGGGAACGCAATGTAAATTGTAAGTATATCTTGGAGTAAATTGCTTAACAAGCCATTTATTTTGATGCAAGAGTTTTCAAAATCTGACTAGAAATAAGGAAGTTATGGCGGTTTAAAAGATTGAAAATGGCTGTCATGGATGCCGCCATATTGTAGGCTTTGTGACGTCACACAGCCCAAATTAAATATGCAAACCAAATTATAAAGGGGTTTTAAGAATAATTTTGCTACATATTTTTTTATAATCTTTTAATTCTAGTGACAAGCAATCATTTCCCCCCAAAAGAAACCAATTTTATTAGAATAACTACCTTTATGAAACAAATTTTGATTTTTATGAAACCTCATTAAATATTCCAAATGGCGGCCCGCATTCCACCAATGTTAAAATATTCAATTGTCTATAACTTACTTAATTTTTCACCGATTTTAATAAAAATTTGTGTCAAAATTCATTCTTTGTAAAGTTCTTTACTTTAAAGCACAATACCTTTTAAGGTTGCGTTCCCCTTTAAACAAAGGCCTTTGCGGTGAATTATGGAAATCACTAATTCAAATTATGGATATCAATAATTCAGCCCGATTTACTGATATCACTAATTCGAATTACGGATATCCATAATTCGAATTAGTGATATCGCAAATTCAACCCATTTATTGATATCCATATTTCGAATAAGTGATATCTAATTCGAATAAGTGATATCCATAAATCGGGCTGAATTATGGATATCTATAATTCAAGTTAGTGACATCAATAAATGGACTGAATTACTGGTATCACTAATTCGAATTAATGGATAGCCATAATTCGAATTATGGATATCTATAAATAAGGAATAGATAGTGGGAATAGACAGTAAAACGGCACCCCATACACATCAACAGGTAGTAAAATGGACTTGTTCAAATTTTAGAACAAGTATGGTAAGGAGCTACGGTGTCGCAATATTAATGGTTAAATAGAGTACCCCTGAGCAAACAGAGTAGACCTGGCCCCGAGGTTATTTATTTATTTATTGCGTGCTCAACTCAGCTGAGCATGAAATTAATTGTCTCTGCTAATGAATATGAAAATGCCAACAATAGTTGGCGTTTTCATACTTATTAGTAGAGAAATTTTCATGTTTGTCACGGAAGAATTTGCAATTGTTATTATTTTGAGATTTATTAGCAGGACTCACATTTCATGCTCAGCTGAGTTGAACAAGAAAATTTTTTTATAACCTCGAGGCCAAATCAGAACGCGGCGTCTGATCAGGGTCTAGACTGCTTGCCTTTTATCCACCAGTTTTAAGATAACAGGCAATAAAATTGAGTGTTTTTTTTTTTTTTTTTTTTTTTTGTTTTTTTTTTTTCAGATATTTGGACACATAGAAGTTACAGTGTCTCAATATTTAGGGTCTAGAAGGGATAACGATCTTTTAGCATCCCGACTTAAGTGAGCCACGTCTTGCAGCTTCACTGACTGAACAGGGCCGTTACTGTTCGCCGATATATAAGACAGTAAAGCCCATGAACAGAATGACCCTAGGGAGCACCAAAGTCCCGGAACAGACTGCGCATATAGACGCTGACGGTAAGGAAACAAACAAAACTCAGATCAGACTTCGCTATCCACAAATGCCCAGAGATCCATTTTCTCACTGTATTAACCCATTTATACCGACTGGAAACTTCTACCTCAACTCTTTGAATTGGTCCATTTTCAATAAAAGGGGTGTCTGGTGAGTTTTTATTATTACTATGCTTTATAGAAATCCCAGTATTTACTGCAAACAGTGTAGACCCTGATCAGACGCCGCGTTCTGCGGCGTCTGATCTGGGTCTACACTGTTTGCCAATGTCCCTTTTATGGGACGCTATAGGCAGAAATGGGTTGAGATTGAAATATTTTCACAAAGACATTTTTTTTTTCTGGTAAACACCATAAGAGCCGCAACGTGAGAAAACGTACCTTCTGACATGTGCGCCAAACGAAGATTCGAATCAGCCCACGCATCCGCGCAACCTGATTAGAGTCTTCGTTGTCCGCAAGAAGAAACTTTGTATCCTTGGCTATCTAAAATGCGCCTAGTGAAGATTCTGATCAGATTGCGCGAATGCGCAGGCTGATCTGAATCTTCGCTGGGCGCAACCATCCGAAGGTACGCTTTCTGACGTTGCGGCTCATAAATTGAAACAAAGTTTTCAGAAAATACTCGTAAATCGTGACATTTTATCTATCCTTGACGTTAATATATCACATATCAATTTAGAGGTCGTAAACAATGTTTAATGCTAAAAAAAACGTTCAATGCCTACAGCTGGATTGAAAAAAGATATTTGAACCGCAATGTGAGAAAACGTACCTTCTTACATGTACGCACGACGAAAACTCAAATCAGCCTGCGCATGCGCGCAGTCTGATTAGAGTCTTCATTGTCCGCATGAAGATACTTTGCATCCTTGGCTATCCATAACTGCGCCAAGTAAATATTTCGATCAGACTGCACGAATGCACAGGCTGATCTGAATCTTCTCTGGCTGCACATGTCTGAAAGGACGTTTCCTGACGTTGCGGTTCATTTGTTGTAAGATGAAATGATACGAAATTGTTTTTACTATATTGGTTTGATAATATCAGCCTAGCTTTAAGACGTGACATTGCTCTTTTCTTTATTATATTAGCAAGATATTAGATATTAGACTGTGAGTCAATCAGCACTCCTGTCACAATTGGTTCGCTGTGCCCTTTAGGGGACTGGCTTGTCCACCATAATTTGACAAGGGAGACAACTTTTGTGACTTCCTGTTTGCTTTCCGATGCACCAATACCCTTCTGAAAATGGGTCTACTATAAAATGAACTATGTAAGTACAACGCAAAAAAATGGGTCTACTATAAAATGAACTATGTAAGTACAACGCAAAAGCATGTAGCAGTTGGCGTTCCAGAAAATTTTTTATGACCGTGATATTACTATATCAACCTCCATTATTCGGACAGACATTCCTTAGCAAACAGTGTAGCAGTTTGATCAGGGTCTTCACGTTTTGCCATTCAGTCACCAATTTTTAGACTTTTTGTTCGGTTTGTAGGATAAGTATGGTTATATATATTGGAATATATGGGGTAAACACGGTGATTCAAGGTTAGGCCAGCAAATGTCATTTCTCGTACATCACGAAAACGCGCCTATATTTGAACCCCCTAAACCCCTACTTTATATAGTAAAACTGGGGTTTACAGGGGTATACATTATTTTTCTTATTTCTCCTCGAAACCATAGATTTTGATTCTGCGAGGCGGTTCTAACGAGTACCCACAATCTATATCTTGAGCAGAAATAGGAAAAATATTAGAGTTTTCTATCTGAAAATGTTCAGTTTTTGGAGGTGAAATTTTCTGTATATTTAAATAGGCGTGTTTTCTTAATGATGTTTACTAAAAAGGATCAAAGATACTACATTTTACTTGTAAAGTAGCCTACAGTTAAAGTATTCAGATGTTTAAAGTTAAAAAAAAAGTTATTTGTTTCTTGATCCAATTTTACGACGCAATTTCCTGGCTGAATAAAATTAAGATCCGTGCCGCTATGGCATGCGAACTGCCTAGACCCAGACCAATATTTCCCCCTTTATTAGTGTGGTATTGATCCCTGCTATTTGCTTTATCAATGTTGTGTGTCTCAAAATTGAGGGTCCCCGACCGCACTGCGTGTTTGCATAGTACGACAAAATGTAAACGTCACAAACTCACCAAAATGGCGGCTTCCATGACAGCATTTTCTAGATTTTAACCCATTGTAGACAAAATAGACTCTCCCACACTATCTATTGAAAGAGTCCAATTTCAGTTTTAGGTACATCCGGCTATGAGATTTACAGATTCCTAGAGAAAAATTGCTAAACTATTTGCAAACAGCGGAGACCCTGATCAGACGCCTCGTTCTGCGGCGTCTGATCTGGGTCTGCACCGTTTGCCAATTTCCCTTTTACGGGTCTCTCGACTACAATGGGTTTAAAGCCCAACAACTTTCTTAATCTCTCAACCGGTTTTCATATTTTTTATCACATTACGAAAACACGCCTACTCAAATATGTAGAAAATTTCACCTCCTAAAACTGAAAACTTTCAGATAAAAAAAAAATGATATTTTTTATATTTCTGCTCAAAACATACATGGTGAGTACTCGTTAGAACCGCCTCGCCGAGGCGGTTCTAACGAATACCCACAATCTATGTTTTTGAGCAGAAATAAGAAGAATAATGTATATCCCTGTAAACCTCAGTTTCACTATGAAAGTGGGGTTTAAGGGGTTCAAAATTATATGGGTGTGTTTTCGTGATGAGGCATTATCAGCTTAACAGGTTCTTTATTTTCTGATATGTTTATTTGAGGTCCGTTTTCCTTTAATACGTCTTTCCCGATATAATACCTCAGAGATACAAGAGTCAAGTCTTTTTACGAGTAAACTATTTCGAGGGAGACGAGTCTGAGAAAACAGTGAAAACCCAGATGCCACAGAACGCGGCGGTCGCAACTCATCCTATCAGTCACTGCATCAACAGGTAGCAAAAAGACTTATTCGCATTTAGAACAGGTATGGTAAGAAGAGACTATTAAGGGTAAATATAGTTATCATAAATTTACGAGAAAATATGTTCATTTTGCATATGTGGTACTAACATGACTTTGAAGCACATATCACTCTTGTGGAGCGCAAACGGTGTGATAATGGGTCACTTGGGTGATACGGTTTTTTTTCCCCGGGCAAGAACCAATATCACCAGGTCACGTGGGTGGTACGGCGTTTTTGCCCGGGCAAAAAAAAAAACGATATCACCACATTCGGAACACTCGGCGGTCTTGCCTTTGACTCCGCATACGATATCAAATAGGCAAAATTGTCAGAAAGAAAAATGTATGATAAATAAATTATGACATGGCAATTTTCATATCATACCCCATATCAATTCTCGAGGCCATATCAGGCCGCGGTCCTTCGGCCCTCGGGCTAATATGGGTGTCTCGGGTTGATATGGGGTATGATATGAAAATTGCCATATAATAATCTCTATTTATCTCGGAATGATAGGCCAGGGCAAACAGTGAAGACCCAGATCAGATGCCACAGAACGCAGCGTCTGTTCCGGTTCTACACTGTTTGTCATTCATCCAGCAGTTTTCATACACATCAACAGATAGTAAAAAAAAGACTAGTTCAAGTATAGTAAGGAGTTACTAGTCCTGCTGAACCGGGATATGGCTTACTTTGCAAACAGTGTAGATCCAGATCAGTTGGCTTATGAAGAAGCCAACTGATCTGGATCTACACTGTTTGCCATTAAGTATGTGTATTTGTATCAACAACCTGGATCAAGTGATCTGACTGGCTGAAATGAGAAATGGGGGTGGCATCTTAATTTATTCAGCATGGCAGGGGTTAAGATATCCGAATATTTAGGATAATACGGTGTCAATTAAGATTTGCGATGAGGTCCAGAAGTCAGTGCCTAGCAACATTTTTAGTCATCTTTGTCGTGAAAAATGTATCTTGCGCATGCAATAAAACGTCAAAGCACGTAACGTAATTACCTGTACAGGTTCGCCATTTACGTGAGGTTACACCCGCTCCGCCCTTGCTAATTGTTAAATTAAGCGTTGAATTAGTACTTTAGACAGTTTTATGTAACAGCTATTAGTGTTAATTTGTATGGACAGTCAGCCACACGCTATCAAACTGTCATGTACCGTGTGGAACATGGATGCGACAGCGAAGGATTTTCGTAATAATTGTACAATTTTATTGCCGTATTATAAAATGGGAATAATAAAAGAGAGAGAAAAGAACAACAAGTAAAAAAAACAGTGGACAGTTATCTGCTACATATGTAAGAAACAATAAAATAAAATAAAAATAAAAGTAGTTTTATATTTGAGCAACTTTTAAATCATTTAAAAAGAAACGAGTCTTAATCTCTTTAAACAGTCAACAAAAGTTTAAATAAAACAGCTTCAAGTCCTGACTACACTAATGAGTGACTAATTCCGATGAAAAAAAAAAAACAAAAACAAAACAAACTTGTTCTTATAAACATTTGCGTAAAATTTTAACAAAATAATTTCGAATCATGGTTTTATACAGTTTTACAACATTTTCCCGCAACAATAACCCACTTATGCCTAGCGTCTCATTAAAGGGACAGTGTATACCTTGATCAGACGCCACAGAACGCCATAGGCGTAGCTCTCATTACGCAAATACGCATTTGCGTACCATGTGTAAGAAACATTTTTGCAATAAAGAGACATTAATATAAAATATTTGGTTCTTTACGTTAGGGGCTGCTCTTAAAGGAAAGAATTTGCTCCCTCTGGGAGCAAATTCTTTCCTTCAAGAGTAGCCCCTAATTTAGAAGAGCTTCCAGGCATACTCTTTCAAGAGTTTGCCTAGATCTGCGTACAAATAATTCCGTTCTGGCTACGCCTCTGAACGCGGTGTCTGATCAGAGTCTACATTGTTTCCTTTAAATACAGGAATTTCTATAAAACATGGTGTAATAAAATTAACCAGGCACCCTTTCTATTGGAAATGGACTGGCCTAAAGAATTAAGGTAGAAGGCTTTACTCGGTATACATGGGTAAAGACATAGCTACACGTTCACTAGTAAAACTTGCAAGCTTTATCCCCTTAAAGTATTTTTGCATATTTTCAAGAAAATGGCTTGACTTCCTGTTTGACTATTCTGCACATCAAGCCCCTTCTGAAAAGCGTTCTGCGGCGTCTGATCTGGGTCTGCAATGTTTGTCAATTATCCTTTTAGGGATCTCCCGACTACAGTGGGTTAAGTGGTTGTTGTTGTTGTTTTGTGTGTGTGTGTGTTTAAGTGGTTGTTGTTGTGTGTGTGTGTGTGTGTGTGTGTGTGTGTGTGTGTGTGTGTGTGTGTGTGTGTGTGTGTGTGTGTGTGTGTGTGTGTGTCGGAGGAGGAGGGGATGCGAGGGAGTGGGGCGTATATTTGACAATGATGTTTATAGCTATATGGCTACTTTCCCCAAGTATGATAAATTACCGTGCTCAAGGATATCATTTTACCGCAAAGTGCCAACCACATAAAACCAAATCCTGATTTTGTATTTTTCATGAATAGAGCTCGCGGGGGTATAGGGATGAGGCCATATGTAACCTGAGTCGAAATCACGATTTCAGTGTAATTCAGTTGATCTTGTGGAAAATAACATGTCTGTCAAAGCCTCTCCTCTGATTCTGAAAATATATTCGGTCTCGCACTTCCATAGAACTTGTTTAAAGGCTGTTAATATACATATGGTCATGACATATATCTTTGGAGCTAGGCCAGTTCCCAGCGATTTTTTTTTTTTTTTTTTTTTTTTTTTTTGCGAAATTTGCAGATTTTATCTTATGGATGCGCCATATTCAAAGTGGGTTAAAGCAACAAAGAAGATGTTTAGCGGGTGTTTACCATATTTGGTAATGGTCACCAACTTGAACGTAAACAGCTTTCTCGAAGATATTTTTTAAAGATTCTCCGCATGTAATTAACATTAGACACCTGCAGAATTTTGCAATATAGGGATCGAACATGGTTTTTCATGCATTAACATTCGCCAGGTCCCGTGGGAGGTGTTGAAAACCGAGGCCGGAGGCCGCGGTTTTCAACACCTCCCAAGGGACCTGGCGAATGTTAATGCATTGAAAAACCATGTTCGGTCGCTATTATTGCATAAAAACTGAAAACATTTGCTACATTTCGCGTTATTTCTTGCACTATTTTGTTTCGCCTTTCCACCGATGTCTCGCGAACGTAATTTCCACTGACTATGCTCGTTCAAGGACCGGGCAGTACACATCTCGTAACGGCAGCAAATCTGTGGCCCCGATACGATCATATTGAAAGTTGCGTAGCCGTGCACTAACAGCGCGTGAATTGCCTTGTTAATACACGGCTTTTCGCCGGTTAATGCACGGCTGTTAATAACGTGCGACACTGCTTTTTATGCAATAAAAGAAGTCATTAAAATGTTTTACCATATAGTCATAGCAAGCCAATTGGGTGCAAGCTGCAGATATGTCTTTGCAAATCTAAAAGATAGTGTCCCAATAATACTCTTTTGTAATTTTGACCTCAATCAGCCTTGCAGCTTCTCAGAACAAGTCGTTTCTAATTTATTGTCATATATGCTCCTGGCAGCCACTTTGGATGCCGGTTTCCTGTAAGTTTTACAAAAATAAGTTTTACTCTAATAATGTTCAGTCTGCAATTTTGCTTCAATTGGCCTTTTGGTTTCAGTGAAGGAGTCATTAAAGGTTGACTGCGGTCATGGAGGCCTTCAAGGATGCCAGTTTCCGATAACGGTGAAGGAGTCATTGAATGTTGACTGCGGTCATGGAGGCCTTCAAGAATGCCAGTTTCCGATAATGGTGAAGAAGTCATTAAATGTTGACTGCGGTCATGGAGGCCTTCAAGGATGCCAGTTTCCGATAACGTTGAATGAGTCATTAAATGTTGACTGCGGTCAAGGAGGCCTTCAAGGATGCCAGTTTCCGATAACGGTGAAGAAGTCATTGAAAGTTGACTGCGGTCATAGAGGCCTTCAAGGATGCCAGTTTCCGATAATTTTCGCTAAGTTGAAAGTTCTTGTCCCAAGAAAGCGTCGTATGCATTTTTGATGGAATGGAAAGGTGGTTTCTCAAATTAAAAAAAATGGTAGTTGAGAATTTTTCAAGAAAGGACCCCTGTCACATTACATAGTATATCAATGACATCAAGAGAAAGAGTAAACAAAATACAGTAAAACCTCAGTGACTCGAACATGACCCCCTAGGAAATTCTTCCGACAGCTCAAGAAGACAAATATTTAAGGATATTTTAGGAATTTTTCCTATTTTATCATGTTTACCATGAAAATGTATGCTGTGTACTCACTAGAATCGCCCCATCGAGGCGATTCTAATGAGTACACAAAACATACCATTATTTTATAGAAGGTCGAAAAGAGATCCATATAGTATTCCCATTTGTCTCCTGCCCTGGCGCTGGTATTAACCCTCACTGGCTCGAACTACCCATACCTAGAACAAATTTCGTGGTCCAAAAGATGTTCGAGCCATTGAGGTTCGACTGTACTTCAGATAACTACAGGTTTCAAAGAAACGAAAGACAAAGCAGTCAGCCACATTTTCCCCAACGAGGTGACCACAATGCCAGACACAACTCACCAAACACAACCCGACAACGAACACGGCCCAGTTGTTCAAAGCACCGTTAGCTTAACGAGCTCATTAATGGCAAACTCGTTAACTGTTGTAGCTAAGGTATTTTCAAATAAATTGATATTTTTGCTGAAAAAATGTGTACCTTTTGCAATGCAAAAGCTACTCACATTTTTTTTCAGCAAAATATATCAATACATTTGCCACATTTAAAGATAGAAATTTTAATATCACGTTAGCTAATAAATTCGTTAAGTTTTTAACAACTGGGCCCTGCAGGTCTTTATAAAAAAAAAAAAAAAAAAAAAAAAAAAAAACGTAGGGAACAGCCATAAGCGCCACAAAAAAGAACGAACAACAGTAGAACCGTCAGTAGTAAAAACTACCATGGCAAGAGTTTAAAAAGAAAACATAAGGTTAGCAGGAGCGGATTCAGAGGGGTTCGGGGGTTCAGTCAAACCCCCCCCTTTGACTCAAAATTTAATTTTCATATTTCTCTTCAGCAAGTCCATTTTACTGCATGTGAATGTGTGTAAAATTGTTGGGTGAGTGGCAAACAGTTTCCTCTAATTTGTCCTCTCTGATACCTTTACACATCCTCGAACATCAGCTAATAGAGAGAAGAACATTAGGATAGAGAGATAAGATTTAGAAAATAGTGTAATTTAGGTACGAGTTAAAAAGAGAATTAAATGCAGATAGCCGAGGCCCAGATCAGCCTGCGTATCCACGCAGTCTGATCAGGGCCTTCACTGTCAGCTAACAGAATCACTGGATACTACAGAATATATGAATGGAGAGCAAAGGCCCAGATGATACTTTGCGCATGCGCACGATGATCCGAAACTGCGCACTTGGCGCATGTTCGAAGGCACTTTTCGCTTGACCCGGCCCGTAATATCTCATCAGACTTTTTAAGTCTAATGAATTTGGTTACTTTGTGGGCAGGTTTACAAAGTGCGATGAGTAAAGCATAACCGAATTCAGGCTTCAAGTGATATGGTGGAGACAACCACAAAACAGTCTTGCATATTAAAAGGTAAATCAACCTGACTCTCCCCAAGCATAGCTGCTGAAAGGACACTCCAGACTGTCAAATTTCTGTATAAAACTCATTAATTCCAGGGTCACCCTAACAAGTCACATCAAGGCAAGTATACACATTAACGTAATGATTGGAGACGTTTGCCCGAGTTTTACTAGACTGTCATATTTCTTCTTGCAATTCTCAGATGTCACCATTTCTTCTTTTGAGAATGCATCAACCATCTGGGTCATTTGCTTTTACCTTCTTATGAACCGTAACGTCGGATCACGTGCCTTCTGGAGTGTGCGACCAACGAAGACTCAAATTAGACTGCGCATTTGCGCAGTCTGATTTGAGTCTTCGTTGGGCGCATGAATAAACTTTGTATTCTTGACTATCCAAAATGCGTCCAGAGAAGATTCTGATCAGACTGCGCGAATGCACAGGCTGATCTGAATCTTTGCTGGGCGCACATGTCTGAAGGTACCTTTTCGAACGTTGTGGCTCATATGGGGAGGGAGGGGGGATGGGGGGGGGTGGGGGGGCAGAGAACACAGAATTTATCCTGACTATTCTGATAGACAGGCATCAACAAACACTGTAGACCCAGACAGACGCAGAACCCTAGTCAGACGAAAGGTCTTCAGTGTTTGCCACTCATCCAACAGTTTTCAAGAGGATTAGATACATTTGGTAGATTTTCCGCCATTTTGTTCAAGGGAGTAAACTTTTGGGACTTCCTGCGTTTGCCTTCCTATACACAAAGTCCTTTCTGAAAATGGGGTATATTCTGAAATGAAGGTTTGCTTTCAAGGACACAAGTATGGTAAGGGGACAAGACGCCCGAATATTTACCGCCCTGGATGCTGGGTGAACTTTTAGCACATTTTTAAATATTTTTCTTATTTTTTTTTTCAGGAAATAGGCTTTGACATTTCATGCAAAGGAAGACAATTTGCATGAAATGTCAAATAAAAATCTAAATGGTTGCCTTTGTAAACAAAGAACACATTACAGGTAGAAAATGGGAGTCTCGGTTTTATTGAGACTCTTCATAAGTTTGCAACACTGCTTACGCCCTCTAGCGTATACAAGAGCAGAACTCCGTTTACAAAAATACAACAATGGGCCCAGTGATCCCAAATGAAATGAAAATATAATCTGCACTATGGTGAAGCACGAGGAGACATTCTACGGCTGCCACACGGTACTAACATCAGCTGCAGTGTTGTAAAATAAAAATCTAAAAGGTTGTCTTTGGAAACACAGAACACATTACAGCTAGAAAATAGGTTTTATTGAGCTTATTTTCTGGAAAAAAAGGAGAAAATATCATCAGTTTGTCGTCTGCTGAATTACCACGAGAGCCGTGTTCTTAGTAGGATATAGTAATGTCAGTGTCTGGCAGGGTTGGGTCATCGTTGTTTGCATATCGCATGGAAAATATTTTTCGTTTGACACACTTCACGTTATTGTCTCTTCATGGGGATTAGGGGAGAGGGCGGGGAAACATGTCAGGAATCAGGACCCAGTCCTTTTCCCGGAGGAACTTTTTCTTATTTTCTTATTTTCTTTTGTAAATATGGGCCTATACATGTATAGAAGTTGTCTCTAAAAATATATAGATCAATAAATGCATGTATTCAAGACAAAAGGATAAAATATTTACTTGAACGATATTCACAACTGCAGCAGACGACATTTTCATTTTTTTTTCCGAAAACAAGGCGACATTTTATGGGAATTGTCTGCTGCTTGGCAGAGATTCACATGAAATGTCAAGACTTATTTTTTCTAAAAAAAAAAAAAAAAAAAGAATTGTTTCCTGGTGCTTTAAGGGTTAACATGGATGTTTCAATATAAAACTTTTCACTACAATAGTAAAGGTTTAAATGATTCGTCACAACTTTGCTCCAGCAGTCACGCTTGTAATGTGCTAATGGGCATTGTTTCAGTGAATGAAACTTAGTGTAAACAACATTTTGACGCCTTTAAGTCCCTAAGATACAGTCGAAAACATTTTTTTATTGCTTACTCTTTAAGCGCTAAGAAAAATTGTAGCAGAAAGCATTATGTTCTTTATTACTATTATTCAGAGAAAATAACTTAGCATTTTATGTGAAACGCCTGCCTTTTCAGAGGAAATAAGACTTGTCATCCCATGTGAATCGTCTGCTTGGCGGACGCGTTTCTCATGAAATATATCAAGTCTTATTTTCTGTGATAAATGTAAAATCAAAATACCGTCTGCTGCAGTTGTGATTAGCACTTAATTCATTAAAACTGACATTCAGCTACAGGTATCGAGCTACAGGTAGCACTCGAATATACGACACAGACCGGTTTGCGCATCCACATGGTTTGATCGAGTCTTTTTTTTTTTTTTTTCCGTTCTTGAAGCTAGGGACAATGTAATTGTTCAGAACAAACTCTGTTTTCCTTCTTCAGTGTTAGAACTCCGTAAGCTCAAATCGAGCTGTGTATATAAGCAGTGTGCTTTGGGTATGTGCATTTAGCTTAATACAATCTACAGTCCAAACAGTTTGCATCACGAGAACACGCCAATATAATGTTGACCCCCTTGAACCCCACTTTTATATAGTAAAACTGGGGTTTACAGGGGTATACATTATTTTCTTATTTCTGCTCAAAAACATAGATTGTGGGTACTCATTAGAACCGCCTCGCCGAGGCGGTTCTAACGAGTACCCACAATCTATGTTTTGAGCAGAAATATGAAAAATATCAGCATTTTTATCTGAAAATTTTCATTTTTTGGTGGTAAAATTTTCAATATATTTGAATAGGCTTATTTTCGTAATGGACTGTAGACTATCATAAGCTAACTGCTCATGCACCCATCTTGTCAGAGCACGTGCAATTCTCGCCTGAAGACACTGGTCATGTCGCGGCTGAAATAGTACACACTATTGATCTTAAGCATATATATATATATATATCTGCAGACGGCCTCTTGCGATAAGCAAGAGTTATGAGTTATGAGTTATGTTTTTTGTCAGCTGTTCTGTAGTCACTTTGTTTGCCATTAAATTATCAGTTTAAGCGGACTGGATACACTTGGTTGATTTTTCGCCATTTTATACAAAGGACTGACAACTTTTGTGACTTCCTATTTGCTTTTTCTGCGCATTATGCTCTTCTGAAAAGGGACGCAAAACAATTTTGACAGAGTTTCCGCCACTAAAAGTGTCTCCATTCCACTTACTGATAGTTATTGTGAGCGAAGATGTAAAGGCGAGAAACAGTAATATTTTAACCCTTTTCTGGCCTGGCACCACACTATGAGTTTTACATTTCTGATCTTACAAAGGTAAAATCTCCTAGACTATTTTTTCTACACATATCATCTCCCTTACCAGCCAGAAACTCATAGCCTAACTGATCAGCCAAATCAAAGAGAAGGACATTCCAAAAGATTGGATTTTTGTAAAATATAAATAGTTTTTATGTTGATTTATGTATCAGTTAGACGGGAGCCAGTCTAACCCTTTTCATGCTAAATAAATTTAGATGCCAAGCCCACTTCTAATTTTCAACAATCAGATTACTTGATCCAGATTGTTGATACAAATATACATACTTAATGACAAACAGTGCAGATCCAGCTCAGTTGGCTTACTGATCTGGATCTACACTGTTTGCAAAGGCAGGGCATATACGGGTTCAGCAGGACAAGGGTTAAACATGTTTGTTTATCGTAGCCCTTAAAAGCAAAGTTAAACCCCCGTATCTCTGTCCTCTGTCCCCTACCCAGCTACACCCACCAGCACCCCTCATCCCCTCCCCCGCCCCCAAACACACACACACACACACACACACATACAAGCGGATTTAGAGGCAAACCTCATCAGTATAATATTTTGTCATTATGGACTGACTTTTTTTTTTTTACTCCGCCCTTCAACTCTGATTCATGAGTCTGATAGGTCGCCTCTGGACGGATTTATAGCATTGTTATTTCTTTTTGTTTTTACCATTCATATAGAAAAATAAGTCCCGGAAGAAGGTAAATGATTTATATCCACGGTTAAATGCCTCCGCTTGTTAACATCAACGTTTTATCTTACTTCCATATCTTATATAAACAAGCATTGTAATCAGCGCCCCGGGTCATCACTTTTTCTATATTAATATCATCTTAATGTCGTTTTCTTTCTTGCGGAAAAAGAGCGCATTAAATTTATGGCTGTGAGAAGAGATGGATTATTAAATTAATGATATAAATTATGAAATAAAATACTGTTTTATGTCAAGTTATCTCTACAAATTAAACTGGATATATAAGTGATGCATTAAAAAAAAACATTGTCGCTTTACGAACACTGACAAAAAGATAAAAAGATGATGTCTAAAAGTATTTATTATTACAATCTGGAGCACAACTTGCGTTTTAGTGCACACTTTTCCTTCGTTTCATGACGTAAAATTAAAGATTCAAAGAAAACAAACAACAACTACTACTACTACAATAATATCAATATTAAAAGATTGATTTCATCGTTTCGGTGCCACGTTTAACATTGGAAGGGAACAGAACAGTTGGAAATAAAAGACGGTGTATATTCAGAGTTTGCACTGAAATATTATGAAAAAGTAAAGTTTGATGATGTGATAACTATGATTGTTCGCAGGTCATTGTTGTTGTTCGTCTGCTGCTATATGACTATCTTCTGTGTACTCCAGAACTTAAAATATAGTTTTCAAGGACAACAAGTGCTTCAATTTCAATTTCCGGAAACCGACAGAACAACAGTTGACTTCATTGAAAATCAGTCCCCTCGCAGCAGACGACATCTTTCGGAACTGCAAAATCATGTTTCAGACAGTTTTTCAGCGGCCGGCTCTTTAAATTATTCTTTTGGGACATTCAACTTGACCATGTGTCAGAATCCTGAAAGAACGATAGACGGCAAGTACTTGCACAGCCTTCAGAATGAAGAAAAAATCGGAAATCTTTTGAACGACTGTGATAAGTTTTCAGAGAACCATGGTTATCTAAAGTTTCCAATCACAAAGGAAGAAAGAGATTTTCCGCTTGCGTTTGGAATTAAGATGCACCAGAACCCAGAGCAGGTCGAGCAGCTGTTAAGGACCATATACCGTCCGCATAACGTCTATTGTATACATGTTGATAAAAAATCAGACAATGAAACATTTTCTATTATGAGCAGGATTGGAGGCTGTTTTCCTAATGTAATTGTTATACTGGAAAGAGAAAAAGTAGTGTATGCAAGCTATTCACTTGTAAGAGCGGAATTAAAGTGTATGGAGGCGGTTATGAAAAGTGAAACAAATTGGAAATATTACATTAATATGGCGGGACAAGAATTTCCGCTTCGAACAAATTTGGAAATGGTAACCATACTAAAGGCAATGAGGGGTGCCAATGATATTGAAACCTACGATCATCCCGTATTTCTAGACTGGAGGGTTCAAAGCAGTTTTTCTGTGTTTGGCAACAGTCTGGCGGAAACTGGAAAGAAAGGTAAATTCCGTTACAAAATAGATATCAGTAAAGGAAGCGCTTATGGACTTTTTACTAAAGGCTTTGTAGATCTTTTGCTCAATGACCGTGTAGCCAAGGAGGTCAGAGAATATTTCAATGACACTTTTGCTCCAGAAGAGAATGTATGGGCGACACTAAATACGTTGCCGTGGGCACCAGGCGGATATTCTATGGAAGTGCGACACTTGCTGGGTACGTTTATGTCACGTGCAGTGATATGGTCTGGTGACTCGCCGAAATGTCACGGAAAGTTCGTGCGCGGGATTTGCGTTTTTAAATCTGGAGACTTAGCTTGGTTGGTGAAACAGCCAGAATTTTTTGCTAATAAATTTGACCAAACATTTGATCAAAATGTGCTGAACTGTTTGGAAAGTTGGTACAGGGCAAAAGCTTACGAAAAGTCGGTATTGCTCGACTGGAAGTACTATTTAAAACTACCTCATATTAAGTACTATAGAGATATATCAGATTTCAAAAAATCTAAGAATTATCTGTTGACTCTTAAAAGGAAGTGGATTAAAGAGAATAAAGTGAGAAAGAAACTTTAACCCATTTATGCCTGGTGGAATCTTCTACTATAACTCTTTGGGCCGGTCCATTTCCAATAGAAAGGTGCCTGGTTAGTTTTTATTATTACGTTTTAATATAGAAATACGTATAGTTATTGCAAACAGCGTAGATCCTGTTCAGATGCCGCGTTCTGCGGCGTCTGATCTGGATCTATATTGTTTGCAACTGTCCCTTTTATAGGACGTTAGGCATAAATTGGGTTAATCATAAATAATTGAAAACAAATCTTCTGTTTCGTTTACGCACAAGAAAAATCCATTTTAATTTATTATCTTTACCATTAAAATACATTCCAATGTTAATAATGAATGTGTTTTATATACTAAATGTGTTCTAAATTAATTTGGTTCCCATCTGAAAAGGGGTCTGCTCTAAATGGAATTTGCTCCCGAGTACTCCTTTTTAGAGACGACACCCTTTCAGAAGGGACTTCATGGATGCACAGGAGAGTTACAGGACGTCACAAAATTGTTTCCCTTGTAGAAAATGGTAGAAAAATCTACCAAATGTATCAAATCCTCTTTACCCATTGTAGATTGAATGAACTTCCATACACTATATTATGGACGATTCTAATTTCAATTTTAGGTATGTCAGGCTATGTGATTTGGATATTCCTGGAGAAAAATGGTTGAACTATTTCAAACAGTGGAGACCCAGATCAGATGCCGCATTCTGCGGCATCTGATCTGGGACTGCACTGTTTGCTAATTACCCTTGTAGGGGTCTCCAGACTAAAATGGGTTAAGAACATGCCGCTTGTCGTTTCCCTTGCTTTCCATGGGGCGTACTACGAGAATTCCTGGGTGTGTCTCTTCCAAATATGGGAATAGCTATGGCCCAGATCATCTGCATTCAGTTCTGTCTGATTGCATCCTTTGTTGATCGGTAGTAAAATATTTCTGCATGGTAATAGCAAACGCTTTGATCGGACTGAGTGGATGCGCGGTCTTACACGCGTGATGGTTTTTTGCATTAACGTTTAAGGGAACTGGATGTAGATATTTCGGTAGATTTTCCGTCATTTTTACAAGGGATTCCTTTTTGCACTACTGCTCACCAAGACCCTTCTGAAAAGGGATCTTGTCTAAAAGGAGAGAACCTACAATGTACTTCCAAGGGAGCCAATTCTTTCTTTTTAGGGTAGACCCCTTTTCAGAAAATAGGCAAACCTATTTTCCCGAAAACGTACTCATTGCCCTTTAGTCCCTCTTTTTTGTATGATGCAGCTCTTGCGCGCGCGCCGGTGTGAGTGTGTTTTAATATCCACTTATGATATTAAGTATTAATTTAATATAATTAGATTAATGTGATGACGTAGTAAGAGTTACTTCCTTGCAGACTGCTGATGGTTGACCTTTGAAGGTGATAGTCGTACAAGGAACGAATAATTACGAAAGTACCCGGATAATTACGATAATACCCGAAAAACACCCAAAGTTCCAACTGTTTGGCTTTTTTAGAGGTTTGCGCAAACATATATCTAGCAAAGAAATTACAAAGCTCCAGACAAATAAGCCGGGGTACAGTATTTCCTACAATACTGTACATGCGCCAAGCGAAGACTCAAATCAGCGCGCAGGCTGATCAGATTTGGATCCTTGGCAACCCACAGAGCTCACCACAGAGTGCTCTGCGAAGATTCTTATCAGACTGCAAGTATGTCTTGTAGGAAATTCCGTGGCCCGGATACAATGCCTATTCAGTATTACCTCTTGTGCCACAAACGTGAAAAGAGCCTAGTTTACTGATGACTGAGGCTGCCTAATTGACTGAAACTAGCTTGGATGGCCAATAAAACCGTTCAAACTTGAAAAGAGCCCGGTTTACTGATGACTGATGACGACTTATTGACTTGAAACTAGCTAGTCCGGCCAAGAGAACTGTTCAAACGTGAAAAGAGCCTGGTTTACCGATGACTGACGACGCCTAATTGACTGAAACTAGCTAATCTGGCCCAGAAAACCGTTCAAACATGAGAAGAGCCTGGTTTACCGATGACTGACGACGCCTAATTGACTGAAACTAGTTAGTCTGGCCCGGAAAACCGTTCAGCACTTCATTTATTTTCATCTTCACGTGTGTGTTCATTGTGCTGGAGGGTCATTCCTTTTAAAATCCATCTATTACTGTCTTACAGGCAATTAAAAATTAGCATGCAGGGCAATGATTTCAGTAGATGACATGCCCAAATATTATTTTTTCTTACCTTTTCCAGATAACAGGTTTACAGAGGAATTGTTATGGAGGAGTATTTGGTGATAATTCTAAGATAATTTTTTTATTTCTCCATAAAAACATGTGTTGTGGGTACTCATTAGAAGCGCATCACATATAAAAACATGTGGATACTCATTAGAAGTGCATAGGTTAGGTGCTTCTAAGGAGTACCCACAACATATGTTTTTATGGAGAACTGGAGAAAATTATCCCACAATTATCACCAAATACTCCTCTTTAACGATTCCTCTGGGTTTAACATTTCATTCAGATTGTCTTGCTTTGAGACAATCTGCATGAAATACTAAACCCTATATTTTCGGGGTAAATCATCAGTTAGTCTGCTGATTTTGACCTGAAATGTTAAAAGTTATAAACAAGACTTAAATTCTACGATTTTTTTATTTCACAAAACAGTTTTATAACTATACATATATCATTTAACAGCATGAGGCAATCTAAGAGAAAACCAGCTTTCTTCAAGTGTGAGATACAGATCAACCTGTGCAGTCTATGCAGTCTGACCAGGATCACAATTATTCACTGCATGAGTTGCATCAATTGAAAGTATGTCTTTGATGCACTCATAGTCAATAAAGACTTAACACTTAACCCTTGTCATGCTGAAAGAATTAAGATGCCACGCCCACTTCTAATTTCTAGCCAATCAGATTACTTGATCCAGGTTTTTGATGGAAATTCATTTATTTAATGACAAACTGTGCAGATCCAGATTAGTTGGCTTCTTCAGAAGCCAACTGATCTGGATCTACACTGTTTGCTAAGACAGAGCATGTCCTGTTTAGCAAGAAGGGTTAAAACCTATGGACAGATTCAGCAGACGACAAACTGATATTTTGCTTATTTTTCCAAGAAAATAGGATCTGACACTTCTTCAGGAGACAATTTGTATGAAATGTCAAATCCAATTCTCTTGAAATATTTTTCTTATTTTTACCAGAAAATAGGATCTGACACTTTATGCAAACTGACCCCTTAGGAGAGAATATGCATGAAATGTCAAATCTAATATTCTCTACATTATTCATAGGTGGGCTATGAAATAAGAGATGCAGTCTTGGGGCATATGCCAAGTGTAAACACTCAGAAAAGTGGGTATCCATCTATGCTGATCAAGGTCTTTGCTGGCAGACTTTTGAATACTGTAGAATGTGTGTGACCTTCAATGCAGAAAAAAGGCCGCGTAGCTCTAAATAAGAGGGGCTATCAATTAAATATTTTTCTTATTTCTCCATGAAAACATATTTTGTGGGTACTCATTAGAAGTGCATCAGTGAGGTGCTTCTAATGGATACCACAACATATTTTTGTAGCGAAATAAAGCAAAATGTCAATACAAGTTTTTACCACTCTAAGGGCTAATTCAGCAGACGACAAACTGATGATATTTTTCTTATTCTTTCCAGAAAATAGGTTCAGACATTTCATGCAAATTGTCTTGGAGACAATTTGCATAAAATGTCAAAGCCTGTTGTGGTAAAATAAGAAAAATGAAATATAATATATTGTCTGCTGACAGATCATCCTGAACTTCAAAGCAGTCTGATCAGGGCCTTCACTGTCAGTACATTCTACACTAACCATTATACAGGAAACAAAGACCCTGATCAATCTCCACAAAAGAATGTTGCCAACCTGACTGGGGTCGAACCCATTACTTCCTGATCTCCAGTCGGAAAAGCCTAAAAAGGTACTGACTAAATAGCAAACAGTGCAGACCTTGATCAAACTGCTTCTTTGGGAGCAGTCTGATCTGATTCTACCATGTTTTCTCTGGTCTATCTGTCAAAATACTAAATAAATGAAATCACATGGGAGGAATGCTGATATTCCTACAGAACCACATATCATATAAATAAATCTAACATTTAAAAAATGAAGCTATCACAATTTCATGAGAGATCATATTAATAAATTAAGATCTGGGTCACTCAACACATGGTAATACATCTTGAATTCAGAAACAGACAAAAATTACAAGGGTCACGACAACTCGAAGCAAAGATGTTTTTAAAGGGAACTAACAAATGATAAACTTTCAGGGAAGGTTCTTGTCAAACTTTTTTGCCTCTCATCTGAAAAGGGGTCTACTCAAAAAGGAAAGAATTTGCTCCCAAAGGGGAGCAAATTCTTTCCTTTTAGAGTAAACCCTTTTTCAGAAGGGATTGGTGTGCTCCACTTTGGGAGCAAATTCTTTCCTTTTAGAGTAAACCCCTTTTCAGAAGGGATTGGGTGTGCAGAATAGGCAATCAGTACCAGTAATTCACAAAAGTTGTCTCCCATGTAAAATAAAATAATAATACCCTGACACTATTGTGCGGTGGGCAGATAACTGTCATGAAATGTGCCCTTTAGCAATCCAAAACCCCATCTCCACAATATAAATTCACATACCAGCTTTGGTAAAAATCTGTTCATATTTAACACTAATAGTGTGGTGGGTATAAAAATGACAGAAACTCTCCAGGTGTAGCCATTCACCATAACACTGTGTTTGATTTGTATAAACTTAGAAACAGGAGCTCAGTGCAAAACTGTAGCTCTGCTGGCATCAATTTACTCCCCCATGAAGCAAAGTCTATCTTTTAGAGCAGACCCCTTTTCAGACGGGAGTGCCTTTGCGAAAAACATAGCCATTTGAGGTCATAGGTGCCTGCAACCCAAATAAAGCGGTCTGGATTCTGATAATTTAAGATTAAAACATTTTGTACAATGAAGACAAAACATTATGGCAATTATTTAATTTATTTTCTTTTTCAGTAAAAAATAAAAAATCTGCAATTTTGATCTGAAATTTGCATTGTGACTCATATAGATGAAAACAAAACATTCTTGTAGATACAAAAATCTATTATAAAACCAAAAACACTGCAACAACTTCTTCACTTCAATATACAGTAAATGTCCTAAAATTTTAAACACTTTATTCCAAACTTTTTGTCCTAAATTTTGCTTTTTCATGCAGTTGTTTCTTAAAATACTTAGTGGAATGGCAAACAGTGTTGAAAGAGAAGTCTGATCTGGTTCTGCACTGTTTTCATATGCTAGTTTGTCAGAAACTTTGGTGTATGAAATTTTAGGATATATACCGTAGTAACCCGTATAGGCGTATACATAACAACACAGAATGTAAAGTTTCTGCTGGAACATTTGATACTAATAAACTTAAAGTGCACAACTGCAGCAGACGACATTTCGATTTTTTAAAATTATTTTATTATTTATCAGAGAAAATAAGACTTGACATTCCACGTGAATCACACGAGTCTTATTTTATATGAAAAATAAAAAATAAATTAGAATGTCATCTGATACAATTTTGCATAGCGCTTTAAGAGTTCATAACAGGACTTTAACAAATGTATCATTAAATATTTAACAATATTTTCACAACAAACACAGTAATACATACTGTATACAAACACAACAGGTACACACAGTTTAATACAAAGAAATCTACATATGTCCATATCAGATGAATGAATAGATCTCTCTGTCAATTAAGCAAGTATTTGCCTTCCTTCTTAAAGGCTCAATATTCCTCAAAAATAGACATTTTTTTATCCAAAAAAGGTTTAATAAATTGATATATAGTATTAATATGATCATAAAATGTGGCATCTGACAGCCTGTAAAATTTCAGTTAGTCTCTTAGTTTTGAACTGGATCAAAAATGAAATGATTTTTTCTCTGAATTAATGGTGGCAACATTAATTCAGAGATACGACAAAAAATCACTTCATTTCAAGAACAAGAGACTAACTGAAATTTTATAGGCTGTCAAGTGTCACATTTTATGATTGTTTTTATACCATATATATCAATTTATAAAACCTTTCTTGCATAATAAATATCTATTTTTGAGGAATATGGAGTCTTTAAGAGGCTATTCTAAAGGAAAAAAATCTGTTGCCATTGGAAGCAGAAGTCTTTGCTTTAAGGGTATGGGAAAGTGAAAACATATCTTTTTCTGATGGAGTTGTCTCCCTTTAAAAACAGAGCTAAAACTTTTTTTACTTAACAATGCTCTACTTTGAGATGTATTACTTTGAGATGTATTCATTCACCTTAAATCCACAGGACAGTAGGAGGAAGTAACTGCATTGAAGTGGCTTCCGATGGATTATTGCTTTGTCAGTTCATCAATGCATTCTACTGGTTCTGTAAGCAGACAATGAAGGCTACAGAAATGAGCTGGCTGATCTGACCCTTTGGTGTCCATTTACCTGAAGAGAATTCGAGAGCTCCAGATAAGGCACTTTCTTCGACTGAAAGTATTGATATCTATCTTATTTCTCCAATACTAAACCACTGAAGACTGAATGAACTGCCCCACACTATATATTGGAAGATTCTAATTTCAATTTTAGGTATGTCAAGCTATGTGATTAAGCTATCCCTTGAGGAAAATGGTTGAACTATTTGCAAACAGTGGAGTCCCAGATCAGATGCCGCATTCTGCGGCATTTGATCTGGGATGCACTGTTTGCCAGTTACCTTTTTAGGGGTCTCCAGACTACAATGGGCTAAGGCACTTCTGATGACATATTTTTTGTGAAGAAATAAGGAAAATATTTTGTGGATACCTCTTTTATCTGGAGCTATTGAAGACCATGACCAGACTAGCTGGTCAGGGTTGTCATTGTTCACATACATGTATGGGCAAATGCTGGTTTTCCTAGCCAGCCTCATTTCTAGCTGTCTGTCCACTGCCTTCACTGTTCACAGGAACTACCGTATATCTTATATAAGCCTGGCACAACATTACCTACAAGACTGCATGTGCACCCAGTGAAGGTTCAGATCAGCCTGTGCATCTGAGTACATGTACTCTTATCAGAGTCTTTGCTGTGCATTCTATGGATAGCTAAGGACTTACGGATGTGACCAAAGACTGATCAGACTGCATAGATGGACACACATGTAAAATTGTAGGAAAAACTGTGGACTGGCTCAAAACATTATGTTGTGGGTTATTAAATAACTCTGTGCATGCTGGGTAATTTTGCATGCTTCTTTGTCCTCTGTGGATTATTTTTTTTCAATTAACTTTTTCAAAAAAATCTTTCAGGAATACCATCAGAATGTCAAACAGTTTGGATCCAGATCAGGCCAGACGTTTTGTCTGGCCTGATCTGGGTCCAAACTGTTTGCAAATGTTATCAGCAGACAACAAAAGTCGCCACTAGCAGGGAAAGAGTTAAAAGCGGCTCAGTCTAATGAGTACCCATAGCATGTGATTTCATCCAAAAATAAAAACAATGAGTAGCCCAATGGGCAAAGATCATTCACCAAGGTCAAAGAAGTCATCTCTTTGCATGCTGGGTAATTTTACATGATTTTTTGTCTTCTGCCGATTTTTCTTTTTAAATTAACTTTTTTGAATTAACTTTTCAAAAAAATCTTTCAGGAATACCATCAGAGTGTCAAACAGTTTGAATCCAGATCAGGTCCAATGTTTTGTCGGGCCTGATCTGGGTTCAAACCGTTTGCAAAGGTTATCAGCAGATGACAAAAGTCACCAGTAGCAGGGAAAGAGTTATCTGGCTAGCTGTACACTTGATCTAAGACTAAAAAGTTGTAAATATGAGGTTTTTTTGGGGTTTATTTTGTTTTTTTTTTGCACTCAAGGGCAAATAACTCCCATGAATTGCTCGATATAGCTGAACTTGTAACTATTGCTTGAGTGTATCGTTCGTCAGCCATCTGATACCTGATGTTGAAAGCTTTGATGTTACCAAAGGCCATCTAATATATATACTTTTAATGTAATACCTCCTATTGCCCAGTTTATATATATACTTTTAATGTAATACCTCCTATTGCCTAATTTAATGATGGTCATTGAGCCATCAACAGCAAAAAAAAAAATGTTGTCGACCGACCACCATTTTTTATGTAATACATATAAAATCTCAAGATCTGACCTCTGTGCAAAATAAGCTGAGAAAAGTTGTAGACATCATTTTTCTATGTGTTGAAGGGCAAGTAATTCCTAAGTAATTTAGTGGTCCGATCTGGACAGAATCAAACTCAGTTGAAATTTTATTGCAGCACAACTTATCTGGAAATAGCTGAAGATCAGATTAAAAGTGGCCAAGAAAAGTCGGAGACAGGGTTTTCACCATATGAGGAATTTCAAGGGCACATAATGCAGAAGTGGGTAGTAAGATCTGACTGAAATCCAAACTCGTTGAGACTTTATGCCTGTTTTAGTTACCTGCAAGTTTGAAGAAGATCTGGGCCCAGTTGTTCAAAGCTAACGATGTCGTTAGTTAACGATTCGTTAAAATTTACATCGAGTGATACTCAAATATTCTGATATTTTTTGCTGAAAAAATGTGAGTAGCTTTTGCAGTGCAAAAGCTACTCACATTTTTTCAGCAAAAAATATCAGAATATTGTATATTGAATCTGCTAAAACAGTTAACGAAATGACCCTTAACGAGCTCGTTAAGCTAACGACGCTTTGAACAACTGGGCCCAGATCAAAAATGGCAGAGAAAACTTGGAGACACTGTTTTCCCCATTATAAGTCAATAGAACTTTTTACATTGCCACAGTAATCAGAGTTTTATAAGGACTATGCAGTTAATGCCCCATCCCAACAAATACTACATATGAAGTTTGATTCACATTGGCCTACTGGTCTTAGAGATATTCATGTTTCAAAGTGTCACCATATCGGGAATTGCTTCTAAAGGGTACACGACTCTGAAGTGAGCAGTCTCGTCTGGCTGAAATTAGAACTCCTTTCAAACTTTATGCCTGTCCTTGTTACCTGCAAGTTTGAAGAGGATCTGATAAAAAATGGCCAAGAAAAGTTGGAGACACTGTTTTCCCTATCGGTAGTCAATAGCACCTTTCCAAATTATTTACCTAAGCAACCAGTTTTGGAAGGACCTGGCTCAAGCCAATATGCAATCAATCCTCCATCTCAACAATGCTATAAATCAGATTTGATTCAGAATGGCCTACTGGTCTTAGAAATATTCTTATTTTCCAAGTATAACCATATTGGGATTATTTTCTGAACTCAGGGCATATAACTGAAGTGAGTAGTCTGATCTGGCTGAAATTCAAATTCATTCAAGACTTTATGCATGTCCCAGTTACCTGCAAGTTTGAAGACGATCCAATTAAAAATGGCTGAGAAAATGTGGAGACATCTTTTTCCCCGATGATAGTTAATGGAACATTTTGGTTGCCATAGCAAACAGAGTTTTGGAAAGACCTGCCTTTAAACAATATGCAATCAATTCCCTATCACAACAATGTTACATATCAAGTTTGATTCTTCACTCCCTTCCACTGATTCAAGAAGGGCAGTTGTCAGTTTCTGGCAAAAGAATGTGCACAATACTGGTTAACTGCTTAGAGGACTAAGCCTGCCCAGTAAACGTGTGGTTAGGTAAACTGACCGCGCTCGACATGACCCCATTGGGTTGACTGGGCCGTAAAACTTCAACACAAACAAATCAAGTTTCATTCAGATTGGCCAACTGGTCTAACAGATATTCTTGTTTCCAAGTGTGAACCATGACTCACAACGGACCAAACTTATACAATAAGCTCACCACACCAGCCTTTGGCTCAAGTGAGCTAAAAATGTTATGTGGATACCCCTCTTATCTGGAGCTATGAAAGACCATGGCCAGACTACATATATACAGAGATTCAAGCTGGTCTGTGTCTTTGTAGTTCACATATAGGCAAATTCCAAGTACTTACACACCATTGGCAAATTCCAAGCACTTACATCATTGCCTTCTCTATTCTGTAACATCAAATGATTCTGCAAGTGGAAAACGGGCACCCTGATGGACACCCTGCATAATTATTTTAATAGCACCAAATAAGAGAGGGAATCTGATTAATTAATTTTCTTATTTGACCACAAAAACATGTGGGATGAGTACTCACAATGTACAGAAAACTATAAATTATTTTTTTACTGAAAAAAAACAACAACCAACTTTTATTTGGAACTATACCCTATCAAAGACCATAACACAACTACACAAAGAGCCAAACTGGACTAGGTCTTTCTTGCTCACATATCGAGGGTTGAGCGCAAGACTAGAGTAACTCAGATGGTTGTTTTTCCCCAAACCTAATCTCCTCACCATGAAGGCATTATGAAGATTACGACATTTCTTTCTGTAAACAATGAAAATTTAGGTGCCATTGCTCGTACGAGCAATGGCACCTAAATTTGCATTGTTTACAAAGGGGTCCAAGTTGCCCCTAAACAAGGGTTTCAAAAATATGTTTGCGTTACCATAGTCTTGCGCTCAACCCTCGATATGGGCAAACGCTGTGTTTCCTGTTCAGCCTTATTTCCAGCCGTCTGTTATTACTTTCTCTTTTCAATGATGCAGTTTTCGATGTAAGCAGACAACCACATTTTGTTTCTTGCGCCCACTGATAAAGCAGTGAGCCACAAGTGAGAACATGAACCTTACGACAGGTGTGTGATTGATTAGCCTAAGATTTCTGCACAATCTGGCCCCGATGTTATAAACCTTTTTCATGCTAAACTCAGCTGAGCATGAAATTTGTCCTGCTAATAAATCTCAAATTACTAACAATTGCAGTTTCTTTCTTGCTAACCATAGTTGAGCATAAAAATTTCTCTGCTAATAAGTATGAAAATGTCTACAATAGTTGGCATTTTCATATTTATTAGCAGAGAAATTTTCAATAATTGGCATTTTCGTATTTATTAGTAGAGAAATTTCCATGCTCAGATGAGCTGAGCATGAAAAAAGTTTTAACATCTGGGGGCCAGATTAGAGCATTCTCTTTTCACCAGTACATTCTAACTATCCATCTTTTCTGTAAATGGAAAATAAAGGCACTGACCTGACTGCTCAAAAGTGCAGTCTGATCTGTGCCTTTCTTTTCCGCATGTTACAGTTACTACTCATGTGGTTCAATTCATTATCTAAAATAAACAAACATAAAGGTGTCTAAGAAAAATTCTGTGCTTATGTATAACAGTTCATATAATAATAACATTCAACATACTTTAACAAGAGGACCAAGATAGTCATGTATTGCTCACCTGAGCACTAGATATGTAATCCAGAGATAAAGGCAGACAGCATTAAGGGATAAAGGCAGACAGCATTAAGGGCAAAACATGCATCCAAAATTTGCCCCTTACAAATGTATGGGAAATGTATAAGGAAGCAAATTTAACCTTGCTGTAAAAAGGTCATGGGTCAACCTAGGAATACCATTTGAACAAACTCTTAATCTCACTTCAAGAAGTTGTGTAATGAGTTGGATGACAAACACCAGACACCAGACGATGGACAAAGAAAGATGACAATAGCTCTTCCTGTGCCTCCTGCTCAGGTGAGCTAAAAATAAAAATAGACAAAGTAAGTGACTAGATTAATAATAGATATACTCATAAAACAATTTTAAAAATGACTAGAAAAATTAAAACTTGGACTTAAGCTAAGAAAAAATATCTTTATCTTAAAAACATCTCAAACTCATATCCAAAAGATTCTCATTTACAAAATGTGTGAGATTCTGAAATTAAAACAGATGTCAGCTTTCACATTATATGCAGCAAGGAATTCCTTGATGTTTAACTCATTTAAGCTTGGTGTCCTATAAATGGGACATTAGCAAACAATGTAGACTAAGATCAGAGGCAGAACGTGGGCATCTGATCTGGGTTGACACTGTTTGCATAAAGTACAGGAATTTCTATAAAACCATGGTAATAATAAAAACTAAGCAGACACCACTTTTACCGAAAATGGCCTGTCCAGAGTTAAGGTAGAAGAATCCACAAGGCATAAATGGGTTAAAAGTAAGATTAATAACACTGAAACAAGGGAACTAGAAAGAGTGAGACTCAGTCCTAAAGAGTGACAGATTACATATCCATAACTTGCACAGAGCTGTTCTTATCTTATCATCTCATCACTGTCCCAAAATGACCAAAATACTGTTGCCAGTATATACGAATGCTGGGCTATCAGTATTGATAAGCTGATATTCCAGTAGTGAAAACTGTGATACAGTTCTAGAAAACAGGAGTACCCAATTAAATAGTTTTCTTATTTCTCCATGAAAACATGTTGTGGGTACTCATTAGAAATGCCTCAATGAGGCACTTCAAATGAGTACCCATAATACAGTCGAACCTCAGTGGCTCGAACATCTTTGGAACCATGGAAATTCGTTCGAGACATGGGTAGCCACTGAAGGTTAATCATGGCACCAGTTCAGGAAGCAAATAGCGATAATTTAGGGAAATCTTTTTGATTTCCTACACAATCACAATGATTGTATGTTGAGTGTACTCATTAGCATTGCCTCAATGAGGTGATTCTAATGAGTACACACAACATACAATTCCATGATAAAATAAGAAAAAATCCCTAAATATTTCTTTTCTTGAGCTATTGGAAGGATTTTGTAGGGACTGAAAAAAAGAGTTCGAATCATCCACAGTGAACGAGCCATCCAGGTTCGAGCCATTGAGGTTATGCTTTTGTGCAGAAGAAAATACCTATTATTTTTCATTGAAAAAAAATGTTATCTAATGCTATGTAAATACAATGTACTTACCATAATGTGCTTAAGTACTGAGACAGGAATATAGAGGATCTTACATGAGTGGTCATTTAATATGAAATTTATGAAACAAGTTTGGGTAATTTTGGTATTTTGCGAGGTTTAGCAAGCAAAAACCGAAATTACCCAATGAGTTTCATAAATTTCATATTAAATGACCACGAATGTAAGATTCTGTTTATCACATGGCCCTTCCGATGACAAAAAATGCAAAAAATATATTTTTAAAGATAACGGCTTTCCATAGCTAAGCCGAACAACTCGCTACCAAGGATTCAATAGTACTACGCAACAAATATAGTTTGCATAATATTTGATAAGTACTGAAAATAACTAGAAACAAGATAAATATGCCATTTATGACTTCGTTAAACTGAAGGAAATAATGATGATTTTTATCTGAGCTAATAAAAATTTCATTTTAATAAATCAATTCAAAACTAAACATTCCATTGAACAACGTCATTCAGCGAGTCAGTACGTCACTGAGAGAAGCAGTAGGGAAATCCCCCACAATCATACATGTATTTAAAGGTGATTGACCTTGATCAATACAGTTTTATGCGGTGGTTGACACACTCAAGTAAACGACAGATTTCAAGATTATTAAACGTTTTAAATGTAGTTTGGATTTTGATTTGACACATTTACTGACTGGTAAGAGTTATGTCATCCTCCAATGCTTTTTTGGAGGAGGTGATTTTTTTTTTTTTTTTTTTTTTTTCATTGACAGTTTGACGATATCAATGTTGAGAGTGCCTACAAATATGTTGCCGGAAAACATCGAATTTTAACCAACATGAATATTTCTGGTAGCCGTGTTATTAACAGTGTGATTGTTTTGTCTTCCCCCCTCCGTCGGTCTGACGTGTATCGTTCTTCTCAAAATCATCTCAAAATTGAAGGCAGGATCTGTTCCAAATGTAAAAGTTGTATCGGCGAATGCGGACACCATCTTGGTTATTATCAATATGCAGTGTAATACGAATATTAATGAGGGTAATTATGCTAACCAATGGGAAGCCTTGCAGGTGTTATAACACGTGTGGTTATATGATTTTTGTGACATGGGTTATTTCACTGAATAACTTGACGGTCATGTGATAAAAATAATTATATTTCAGCTGTCCCGATACTTAGGACAACAAAAAATAATTATATCATGTACTTTTAGTTGTTCCGTATATATTCTGTTCAGTAAGTCAGTCACAAAAAGCACTGGTAGCCATCATGTGTCATGACTGGCAAAAGTTGATGACAATTAGAACATGCAGGAGGTATCGCCTTTTTTATGTACCAGTATTATTCTTTTCAAATTACACTTATAACACGGTTTTGGATATAACACGATTCAAAGATGGATCCCAAAAATGTATAGATTATATTGAAAAATGACCATAAATGGTCATTTTTCAATATAATCTATACATTTTTGTTTGGATATAACACGGTTGTTTAACTAACACGGTTTATGCTATGGAACCCAACAATAGTGTTATAAAGAGGTTGTAGTGTAATTACATGTTATAACTGGATAAAATGGATTACCACATGACTGCTTTGTTCCTTTTTTATATTGTATAAATCCCCACATTCAATTCAAATCATTAATCCCAAATTACAACAGTTAAATTTGTACAAATGTGTTAAAACCAAACAAGATAATTACGCCACTGACTGGTAGGGTGTGATTTCAAAAGTCAAAGGTCATCGCTGTATGGTTAAAGATCTGAGAGAAAGTTCAATCATAAAGGGTGCCTTTGACTAGTTTAGGTAATGAATTTCAAAAGAGGAACAACCGCTCATTGCGATGAAGCTAGAAAGGCATGCTGCAGTTAATCAGTCCTATAATCATTGGCCAATTAAACTGCCGCTTTAACAAATAGTACGCCTTTTTTGCACAGCAAATGAATTTTTGCTACATCTAAGTATCTTTTGTCTATTCATTAATTATCATATGGTTTCACGCTCGTTTATTGGCCTGTATCCAATGATTTTGTAAGTAAGCTAATGTAGATACAAAATGGAAGAATTAAAAAAAAAATACGGATAAGTTTGTGGTATGCTTTAAAAGTAGTGAAGAGTTTTTGCCTCTGACATGGAAAACTTTGGATTCACAGGACATTAATGAATTAAAGCACTAATTGTGTGTGTTTGGACAATCGGCATCATACAATATCAGTGATACAGAAGTTGAAAGTGCTCGAGTAACATCATTAAATGCTGATACGGTAAATGTTCTAAAAATTCGAACACCAAAGTTTCTGATAAAATGATACATGTATATGCAAACAGTGTAGACCCAGATCAGACTGCTCCTGAAGGAGCAGTCTGATCAGGGTCTACACTGCTTGCCATTCCACTAAGTATTTTAAGAAACAAGTGCATAAGAAGCATAATTTAGGCCAGAATAGTAGAGAATAAGTCAGTGTTGATGATAATTTAAGTCAGAAAAAAGTTTGTCGTGTGGAAAGTGACAGTACTTGTAATATTAACAGTGCTTCTGAACAATTGGAGGTACAAAGTACCAGTAAATGTGACAGTGGCAGTGATCAGATTCAATCTGATAACCTTCATCTAAGTGCTAGTAACTTTTGTGGAAATTATAAACATTTCAGTGTCAAGCAAAAGATAGAATTTTCCAAGCTGCAAGGAATAGGAAATGCAGTGAAACTTTTTAAAATTTCTAAATCTTCAGTGTCTAGATGGTGTATAACTGACATTACAAGCTGTTTGCATGGTAAGAAAATTCTTCTACCAAAATCAGAAAGACCCTTAACTTACCCAGAGGAACTTGACCAAAGACTTCTGGCATATGTACTAGAACAATCTGACTTACAAAACATTGTCAGCATTGAGGATATATAGGTAAATTTTAAACCTGGGTCATCCGGGTTCACAGCAAGCAGGAGATGGGCCATATCGTTCATGAAACTTTCCTACGAAAACATCACTTTCACAGCACCTTCCTCATAATCTGGAGGATAAATTTTCATCCTTCATCAGTTTGTAAAAACAAAGGCTGAAGAGGAGAGTTTGATGACAATCTTATTACACCACAACCTCTTTATAACACTATTGTTGGGGTCCATAGCATAAACCGTGTTAGTTAAACAACCGTGTTATATCCAAACAAAACTGTATAGATTATACATTTTTGGGATCCATCTTTGAACCGTGTTATATCCAAAACTGCGTTATAACGAACCATGTTATAAAGAGGTTGAAGTGTACCAGTATTAACATGTATGAAAACCAGTTTACATGTATTTTGATTTGCAGCCAGGAAAGATAATAAACAAAAGCGGTGAAAAAAGTGCTCTTATCAGAACTACCAGAAGTGAAATAAAACATTTCACAGTTATACTAGCTATTACTGTGGGCAGTGTTATGCTTCCACATATGGTAATATTAAAAAGGAAATGGGACTTGATATTTGATGTTCCTTCAGTTTTAATTGTAACTGTTCAAGAGAAAGAGTGGATAGGCACTTTGATGCTGAAATGGATTAAGGACATTTATATCAAATATACAAAGAAAGATCAGTCTTTACTTGTGCTGGACAGTTTCCGTAGACATTTGACAGAAAGTATAAAGAAAGCTTTCAAGAAAAGGAAATACTGTAATGGGGGTAATATCAGGAGGATGAACATTAAAAGTTCTGCCACTGGATGCTACCATAAATAAACAATTCAAAACAGAACTGAGAAAATCCTGGGGAACATATATGCACAAACTGCTAAAATCTCGAGAGAAAACAGTGAACCTATTAATCCTGCCTGCAAGGAACAAGTAGTAAGCTGGTTGCTGTTTGCAGTCAATTCAATTGAAGAAAAACCAGATTTTTTTTTTATTCCTTCCTTGTATGCAGAATCAGCAATCCCCTAATGGCAGCAAAGACAATCTTATTAGGAAATACATCCCAAGACAACAATCAGAACCACAAAATGAGAGTGAAAGTGACAACAAATCCCGAGGGTTTGGAATTGAAGACTTATACTATTCCTCTGAAGAACTATGTAATTTAATGTAAAAACTTGGAATTATCTTACACATCATCAATGATATACATGCATGTGATATCAGTGATTAACCAGAATATAGTTATACTAGCGGTTACTGTGGGCAGTGTTATGCTTCCACTTATGGTAATATTAAAAAGGAAATGGGACTTGAAATTTGATGTTCCTTCAGTTTTAATTGTAACTGTTCAAGAGAAAGAGTGATAGGTACCTTGATACTGAAATGGATTAAGGACATTTATATTGAATATACAAAGAAAGATCAGTCTTTACTTGTGCTGGACAGTTTCCGTAGACATTTGACAGAAAGTATAAAGAAAGCTTTCAAGAAAAGGAAATACTGTAATGGGGGTAATATCAGGAGGATGAACATTAAAAGTTCTGCCATTGGATGTTACCATAAATAAACAATTCAAAACAAAACTGAGAAAATCCTGGGGAACATATATGTGCAAACTGCTAAAATCTCAAGTGGAAACAGTGAACCTATTAAATCAGCCAGCAAGGATCAAGTAGTTAGCTGTTTGCAGTCAATTCAACTGAAGAAAAACCAGAAATGATTATGTATTCCTTGCTTGTATGCCTAATGGCAGCAAAGACAATCTTATTAGGAAATACATCCCTAGACAACAATCAGAACCACAAAATGAAAGTGATAGTGACAACAAATTCCAAGGATTTGGAATTGAAGACTTATACTATTCCTCTGAAGAACTATGTAATTTAATGTAAAAACTTGGAATTATCTTACACATCATCAGTGATATATGTGATATCAGTGAATAACTAGAATATAGTTATACTAGCGGTTACTGTGGGCAGTGTTATGCTTCCACCTATGGTGATATTAAAAAGGAAACAGGACTTGAAATTTGATGTTCCTTCAGTTTGGATTGTAACTGTTCAAGAGAAAGAGTGGATAGGCACTTTGATGCTGAAATGGATTAATGACATTTTTATCGAATATACAAAGAAAGATCAGTCTTTATTTGTGCTGGACAGTTTCCGTAGACATTTGACAGAAAGTATAAAGAAAGCTTTCAGACAAAGGGAATACTGTAATGGGGGTAATACCAGGAGGATGAACATCAGAAGTTCTGCCATTGGATGTTACCATAAATAAACAATTCAAAACAGAACTGAGAAAATCCTGGAGAACATATGTGCACAAACTGCAAAAATCTCAAGAGAAAACAGTGAACCTATTAAATCTGCCAGCAAGAACAAGTAGTTAGCTGGTTGCTGTTTGCAGTCAATTCAATTGAAGAAAAACCAGAAATGATTATGTATTCCTTCCTTGTATGCAGAATCAGCAATCCCCTAATGGCAGCAGAGACAGTCTTATTAGGAAATACATCCCTAGACAACAATCAGAACCACAAAATGACAGGGAGAGTGATAACAAATTCCAAAGGTTTGGAATTGAAGACTTATACTATTCTTCTAAAGAACTATGTAATTAAATGTAAAAACTTGGAATTATCTTACACATCATCAGTGATATATGTGATATCAGTGATTAACCAGAAAGTGGAAAACTGGATTATTCTTTTTTCTGTTAAATATTCCTTTTTTCAGGAGACAGAAACACTGGACGATAGCAAGAAATGTCAATAAGCAGTGCTCATCAGATAAACCTCTCTCAGAAACCAAAATGTAATGGACAGATGGACAGACAGACATACAGAAGACAAGGTGAAAACAATATCCCCACAAAGATAACAAGAGCAAAGGACATTATTATAGGGGAGGCAGCTCTGACAAAACTGTTTGACTCCCTTCTGCTCTAAAGGGAAAGAATTTGCTTCTCTTGGAGTATCCATTATATTATTTCTATACCCGACCTCAGAATATATGCTTTTATGGAGAAATAAGAAAACTATTCATTTCAACCCATTAATGCCCAGTGTCCCCTACAAGAAATGTGCCAAATGGCTATGTTGCGACTGCTGGTGGTGTTCAAGAAATGGAGCTAAACACACAGACTAAATATTGTTCAGCAAAGAGTGAAAATTAGGTCAAGGCCAGTAATTTCTGGATTCTGACCAGTCAAATTCGGAGGATGAGAGAAAGAATGCACCATCCACATCTGCCATGGAGGCTGAAGCAAGGGATAGCACCGACTACGTGCATTTTCAGATTGATGATGACTCACAAAAAAAGTGGAGTTTACTGGAGGACATGAACAAATATATGTCCAAGAAATTTAACAATTTCATACCAGACAAGACCCTCAAGGAGAAGATTTTGGATAAATATCTTCTGCCCTCTTCCTCCGCTATCAAGCCTCCTGATCTTGATGACTACGTGCCAGAGATATTCAGTGCTAATAACTCATCCTATGGCAAGTCTCATGATATCAACGCATCAGATTCAAGGGCACATAGGGAAGTCATGGGTCCACTTAGTAGAATTTGGCTTGACCTAGACAATATCAGATCAGGAGGAGAATCAGGGGAGAATTTGGACCCGATTGAGTGGCTGAAAATAGTAGAGAAGACAAACACACTGTTAGGTCAAGCCTTTATAACAACCACCTATCATAGATGGATGAGTCCTAGCATGCACAGTTCAGAAGATATGCTATGCATCAAAAAGCATGCAATGTAAAAATGCCCAAAGTTACAAAGGGCCATAACTCATGAAGTATTTTTCAGAATTTATTCAAAAGTTAATCAGGTCATCTACTCATCAATACCAATCTATTCACCAGGTTTCAAGGCTCTAGCTTCAATAGTTTTTGAGATATTTTGTTGACAAGATTTCATCCATAATTTTTCAAAGGGCCATAACTCAGGAAAGGGACAAAATCCTGATGGGAGAAAAAATACATGTCAGCTATTTTTTCATGAGGAACCCATATATGAAATTTCAAAACCCTAGCATGCATGGTTCAGAAATTATGCTATGCATCGTAAAGCGTAATGGATGCACGCACAGACGGGACACATGAACATCCCAGAAGCAATATTAGAAGTTGGGGCACGCACTTCTAATGAGTACCCACATATGTTTTTATTGAGAAAAAAGGAAAATTATTACATGGATACTCCCTCTTAGCTATGCAACTAATAATAAGTTTAATAATTTTTAAAGTTATTTCAGGCATACAGTAACCTAAATAACTACTTTGGACACAAAAGGATGGTATAGTGAGCAAGTGAAAAAGTGAAATTTCATGCTTAAAAAGTTCTCAATCCTGAAATCAGAATTAATCCTGAAGTTTCCCAGCCTTGATTTTACTACCTGCTGATGTAACTAAAAACCAGTGGATGAGTGTAAAACTGTGTAGACCTTGATCAGATGCCACATATTGTGGCATCTGATCTGGGTCTACACTGTTTGCTAAGGCCTGTCAGTCCCAATACTCAGGGTTATTATGGTATGTCTTCTGAGGATTCTTTTTATCTAGGGACTGAATATGACCCTTTTTTTCTAACTGCAAGACTAGAAATGCAAGTTTATGAAACATTGTGCACCAACTATATTCTTATCTCTACACAAATATAAGGGGCAATTAAATACCAAACTTGAAAAAATGGCATAATTCCAATAAAATTAACCTGATATTTTTCAAAAGTCAATCAAGGGATATACTCCACAGCCCCAATAAATCTGCCAAATATCAAATTCCTAGCTCAAATACTTTACAAGATATCTTGTACACAGGGTTTTCATTTTTTTTATTAAAGGGGTTTAACTCCTATATATTGGCTGGATCAGCTAATTTTCCATAAGGAGTCCATGTATGAAATTTCAAGACCTTCACATACAACCTTCATCAATTATAATATCTACCAAAAATAGTGATGAATGAACAGTTTGTATTGAGGTTTTATGGCCCAGTCAACCCAATGGGGTCATGTTTACCTACTCACATGGTCAGTTTACCTACCCACATGTCTACTGGGCAGGCTTAGTCCTCTAAGCGTTTAACCAGTATTGTGCACATTCTTTTGTCAGGAACTGACATCTACCCTTCTTGAATCACCAAAAGCGAGACAATGACCACAGCAGATACTTCATGATCAATCTCCACGAAAGTATGTTGCCAACCCAGCCGGGGTCTAATCCACAACCTCCTGATCACCAGTTGGAAGGACATTCAATGAACAGACAAACTGATGAATGGATGAAGAAAAAGTGATAGGCCTCCTCATTTTTTTTTTTTTTTTTCGTGGGGGCATAAAAACTATGCATCTGTATGGAAAGACAGATACTTTTAAACAGACTATATATCTGGGGCTTCTGGTCCCTCCACAATAAGCCGAAACTCTGGAGAAGTGGTACTAGTCTCACTGTCACTGTCATTTATTACCTCCCTTGGACTTACAGCAATGGAAAATGGCTTTGGGGTCATTATGTACCCCTTGTAGTCTCCTTCTAGGGACACCATTTCTTCTGAATCTTGCTTGAGATTGAGCTGATGAAGAAGGTGGGTGAAGAAAATAAAGAGTTCAATGTCTGCTAAACTTTCGCCAGGACAAGCTCGAAGACCTTCACCAAATGGCAGGAAGTGATCAGGAATATGAAGTGTTCCATCAGGCAGAAGAAACCTACAATGAAATAATTTAAGGAATTGGGTACACGTTCAAAGGAGGCAACTCTTTCAAAACTGTGCCTCCCTGCTGAAAAGTGATCTACTCTAAAAGGAAAGAATTTGCTCCAAAGGGGAGCAAATTCTTTCCTTTTAGAGTAGACCCTTTTCCAGAAGGGATCTGGTATACAAGAAAGCCAGCAGGAAGTTACAAAAGTTGTAAATAAAACTGTAAATAAAAATGTAAAACGATAATACCCTGCCATTATCGTGTCATGGGCAGATAACTCTGTCAAAAACTGACGAAATTTGCCCATTAGCATCAAACCAGATCAGTGCATGTACCAAGTTTTGTTAAAATTCTCAACTCAAGGTATCGTCTGGAAAAGAAAATATGGGTGTGTTTCAGGCAGATAATTTGCCTATTCGCAATCCCAAACCAGATCTCCACACTATCAATGCACATACCAAGTTTGGTGAAAATCTATTGATGTTAATTCAAGTTATCATCCGGAAACGAAATAAGAACATATGGATGGATGGATGTATGGCTGATGGACAGACGGACAGACACATGGATGAAAACCCTGTGTACAAGATATCTCGTAAAGTATTTGAGCTAGGAATTTGATATTTGGCAGATTTATTGGGGCTGCGGAGTATATCCCTTGATTGACTTTTGAAAAATATTAGGTTAATTTTATTGGAATTATGTCATTTTTTCAAGTTTGGTATTTAATCACTATCCTGTGGCAGGGTATAAAAAATTGCAGAAAATATATCAAATCCTCTTAAATTCAAACAAAAATATATGAGCTCTGTAAAAATGTGCCTTTAGGGCTTATGCAGACAATGAAGGTCAAGATCTTCCTGAGCATATACACAGGATGATAAGGTTCTTCTCTGTCCTATTACATAACAAGTGGATTCTGTAGAATATACTGATGTATAGCAAAGGCTCCTTATCAGACATACATCTTTGCAGGCTGATTTGGACCATTATTGTTCACATTATGCGAAGTAAGCAGGAGGGGTAGATCCTAGTTTTGATTTGGAACCTGGTCCAATAAGATCATGAGCATGACAACTTCCTGTGTGCATGATATCTCTTGAACCACTGATGAAAACTGATCATTTTTTATTTGTTGAAACAGTGTTTGTGTTGGGGTTCAGGGTCCAGTAAACCAAATGGGGTCATGTCGAGCTTGGTCAGTTTACCTAACCACACTTTTACTGGCCAGGCTTAGTCCTCTAAGCGGTTAACCAGTACTGAGCACATTCTTTCGCAAAAAACTGACAACTGCCTTTCTTGAATCAGCTGAAGGGAGAGAATGACCATAGAAAATATTTCATGATCATTCTCCATGAAAGAATGTTGCCGACCCAGCGGGGGTCGAACCCGCAACCTCCTGATCACCAGTCAGACGCGCATCGAACTGAGCCACCGAAGCTGGCATCACAGAGGACTTGTTAAGAATGAGTATTTGGTGATAATTCTGGGATAATTTTCTCTAGTTCTCCTTAAAAACATATATTGTGGGTACTCACTAGAAGTACCTTGCTGGGGCGCTTCGAAGCCCCTCACTGTGGTGCTTTTAATGAGTACCTAGAATGTTTTCATGGAGAAATAAGAAAAAAATATCCCAGAATTATCACCAAATACTCCTCCTTAACAAGTCCTCTGGTGAAATCTTGGTAGAAACCAAGGCCTAAGTCAGACTGTGCAACTGTGAAGCTGACCTGAACCTTTGCTTAAGGTGAACAGATACACCTTCAAGGGAGAAAATTCTTTCCTTTATGAGTAGCCTCAGTTTTGACAAGTTTCAGCTACTAGGGAAAAAACTTCTTGTCTGCAGAAGTTGTCTCCCTTTCAGAAATGGTGACAAAACTTTCATGTGTATCCAGTTCCCTGAAATGCTGAATAAATTAAGATGCCACACCCACTTCTTATTTTCAGCCAGTCAGGTTTAATACTTGATCCAGATTGTTGCTATAAACTCACATACTTAATGGCAAACAGTGCAGATCCAGATCAGTTGGCTTCTTCAGAAGCCAACTGATCTGGATCTACACTGTTTGCAAAAGCAAGGTAGATCCCTGTTTGCATGATACTACAAGCCATGAGAGAAAGTCTAAGACTTCTGACTGGTGATGAAAAAGCTCACTTTGTGGGATCAAATTTTATATAAGATCATGGTAATAACTGCAAACACACAAAACATCTTAAAATCTCATCTCAAGGGATCAAACTTCATTGTGTAATATTCAAGTACATTGTGTATGGGATCATAACGAAAACTCCTGATCTCCCCTTAACCCTTGTCATGCTGAATAAATTAAGATTCCACGCCACTTCTAATTTCCTGCCAATTAGATTACTTGATCCAGGTTTTTGATAGAAATTCACATATTTAACGACAAACAGTGCAGCTCAAGATCAGTTGGCTTCTTCAGATCTGGACCTACACTGTTTGCTTAGACAGGGCATGTCAAGTTCAGCAAGAGAAGGGTTAAAAAATGTCTAACTTTTTGTGATCACAACGTTGAGTTAGGTTGAGATCATGATGATAATCAGGAATCATCAGTAATCACACAAAATTGAAGATCTCAATTAACTGAGTCAACTTCATTAGATATTACTTGTTCTAGAGATCATGACGAAAACTCAATAGATCACAAAAATTAATGATCTCACATTATGTCATCAAATTTCACTGGGTATTTTCATAATTTGGGATCATGATGAAGAATCAATAAATCAGAAAAATATAACAGCAGCATTGTAAGAAAACATACTTTTTGACATATGTGTCCAATGAAGACTCAAATCAGCCTGCGCATTTACGCATTCTTATAAGAGTCTTTGTTGTCCCCATGAAGAAATTTTGCATTCTTAGCTATTCAAAATGTGCCCAGGGAAGATTCTGATCAGACTGCATGATGTTGCAGGCTGATCTGAATCTTCACTGGGCATACATGTCTGAGGGTATGTTTTCTTGTGTTAGGCCACAGTTTTCTTTATTTTTAGGTTTATGGGAGAGACAACCCCATGATTTTAGCCCACCAGAAAAACAAAAATTTGCATTTCAATTTTTATTTTTATTTTATGTCCCTACCCTTCTAATTTAGGGCTGAAATATTGCATTTTTACATATATTTTTATTGCAAAATTATTTTATTTCATCGACCAAAGCTTTTTCACATTTTTATTTTTATTCCTACCTCCAGACAGCAACTTTTTAAGAAATCTCCTGTAAACCTGAAGATAAAAAACTCTAGCCTTACAGCTCATAGATCTCACCTTGTGGGATCAAACTTCATAGGATGTTTCCAGTATCTAGAATCATGATGGAGACTCCAGACATTAAACAAGACCATAGTGTCTTTCGGAAGATTATAACCTGGAGAAGAATAATCAAGTTTCTTAATATGGTAAGTGCCATAAAATTTCATGTACCAAGTGTCCAGAAAAATGGCACATGCAAACAGTGCAGACCCTGATCAGACTGCTCAGGGTCTACACAGTTTGCTATCTCATTATGTATTCTAATAAACAACTGCATAAAAAGCAAAATTTAGGCCAATGAGGTATGGAATAAAGTTTTCTAAATTTTAGGACATTTACCATAAGTAAGTTGTGTATATTCAGATGAATATAAGCTATGACCTGAGAAATGTACCTTATGACATGAACAGCCAGGGATGACTCCTTTTCATTTTTTTTTTTTTTTTTTTTTTTTTTAAGTCCCTTACAACCTTATTTAACCCTTGTCCTGCTGAATAAATTAAGATGCCGCGCCCACTTCTAATTTTCAGCCAATCATGTTGCTTGATCCAGATTGTTGCTATAAATTTGCATACTTGATGGCAAACAGTGCAGATCCAGATCAGTTGGCTTCTTCAGAAGTCAACTGATCTGGATCTGCACTGTTTGCAAAACAGGGTATATCCGGGTTCAGCAGGACAAGGGTTAAGTCATATCGGTGTGAAGGAAGGGTGATGATAATGAAAGGCTCTCTGCAATGACCAATGTACAGTCATGAGCTGAATTCTACCCAGCGGATTTGAACCAGGACCATGTGTTCCGAAGTCAGTAGCGCTTATCACTTGGCCACCCAGACACTCCCCAGGGAACACTCAGATCAGCTTGTGCCTCCATACCATCTGATCAGACTTCACTGAGCACTCCGTGGATAGCCATGGATCTAAGGAGCTTCTACAGGTAGTGATGGATCCTTAAGTAGCAGTCTGAGCATGGTTTGTACTGTTTGAATTTGCTGTTTTGTTCAAAATGTTAATTTATGAATTTTTATGTTCACTAGAATGTGTTTGTAATGCTCTATATCCCTATCTATATGCTTGTCATTTACAAAATGTCAAAGTTAGCAAGGGGCATAACTCTGACAAGATTAGTCCAATTTTTCTTTTCAAAAGTTAATCAGGTGATCTACTCATCATCATAGAACTACAAATCCGACCGAAAAAAAAAGAAAAAACTATGGGTCAAAAACTGTCAGCTTAGTTTCCATCCTTATTCTTTATATGAAATATCAAGTTCCTATCTTTAACCCTTCTTGACCACACGCTAAGTGTGATAAACAGATAAACAAGTGAAAAGTAATATGCCCCTCCGACTTCTTCAAAGCTGGGGGCTTTATTATCATTGGCAAATTATCTGCAACCCATGGTAGAGGCAATGAATTCAATCCCCACCCAGCCAAGTCAAACCAAAGACTTAAAATAATGCTACTAGTACTTTTCCCAGGCACTCAGCACTGAAAAGGTAGAACTAGGAATCAAAACTAGTTGGTTAGGCGTCAATAAAAGGTAACTGTGCAGAACATTGTATCTTGTATCTAGGGCAAGATTCAGTAAGGCAGCACTCCAAATGCAAGCACTGATCTCCTGGGCCCAGTTGTTCAAAGCGTCGTTAGCTTAACGAGCTCGTTAAGGGTCATTTCGTTAACTGTTTTAGCAGATTCAATATACAATATTATGATATTTTTTACTGAAAAAATGTGAGTAGCTTTTGCAATGCAAAAGCTACTCACATTTTTTCAGCAAAAAATTTCAGCATATTTGCGTATCACTCGATGTAAATTTTAACGAATCATTAACTAACGACATCGTTAGCTTTGAACAACTGGGCCCTAGTTGCATTCAGACACTGAAAGACTGGTATTTTAAAGCAAATACACCCACTCAAACTGTCAGAGTTTGATGTGGTAAAGTGGATTATCAATCTGCATACTCATTTCTTTGCAATTAAGTTAGATTTAAGTGGAGTGCAGCAGTACAGCACTGAACTTGAGATCAAAGGATGCAAAGTTCGAGTGTTACAAGTTGTGGCTTTGAGCAAGTCACTCAAACCACATTTCTCTATTGAGAGTATATCTATAAACCAAAGAGCTTCCTGCAGAATCAAAGAATTTTATGGGACTTCAATCAACAATGAAATGAAATTCTAGATAGCATATTAGCAAAAAAAAGTCTTGAGGTTACATACATCCAGTCTATTGTATTTTACAATATTGACAGTCTATGTAGTTCATTTAATGTTGTTTGATGTGATATCAGATTTTTACCTTGGAATTCAGTATCTTCTCTCACTGTATGAGGTATAAGAAATGGAAAGACAGATGCCATTCTATGCATTTCCATGACAACAGCACAGGTGTATGGAAGGTAAGGTTGGTCTGTCAACTTAGGGAGTCTGTCTTTGCCAACTACTGTTAACAATTCTTCCTGTATCTGCAATACATATTTAACATACAATATTCATTACCATGACAATAGCACAGGTGTATGGAAGGTAATGCTAGTCTGTCAACTTAGTGAGTCTGTCTTTACAAACTACATGTACAATTAACAATTCTTCTTATCTGTAACATACATTTAACATACAATATTAGTTTCCATGACAACAGCACAGGTGTATGGAAGGTAAGGCTGGTCTGTCAACTTAGCGAGTCTGTCTTTACCAACTACTGTTAACAATTTTTCCTGTATCTGTAACATACATTTAATACACTTTATGAGTTTCCATGACAACAGCAGAAGTGTATGGAGGGTAAGTCTGGTCTGTCAACTTGGAAAGTCTGTCTTTACCAACTACAATTAAAAATTCTTCCTGTATCTGTAAAATGAAGTTTTTTAAAAGTAAAACATATTTTAACCTATAGATAATGTGCTATTCTATTCTGTTATTCACCCCCTCCACAGAAAAAACGACCTTTCAGTCGTTATAAAGTCTTAATTCAGAAGGTCCCTTTAACAGTTACCTGTATGACGTAGTTCCTCCCGCTCAAATGATCACGTGTCAGTTTCTTTTATGTGTAAAACAATACACAATTAGGAGAAAAGAGCGAGGGAAGGGAGGTGGGACGATAAATACTTATCTATAGGTTAAGTATTACTCGTTAAAATATGTTTTACTTTTAAAAAACTTCATTTTAACTTCGTAATACATTAACCTATAGATAATGTGCTAGAATTTGTAGAATAGGAGGGAGGATTTCTCCTAATAAGTTAGTCCCAACTTCTGAATTAAGGCTTAATAAAAGGATTTATTTTTTATATATATATAATGAGGACATAATTAGTGCTTAAGGCAATAATAAGATCCTTTAACCAAGGATAAAGTAATCCAGGGTTAACATATATATATAATAAAGATATAATTAGTACCTCTCTAGTATAGCATCAGGTCTAGGGGGGCTGTTGACGTTGTCTACACATCCATAGCTGATTGCTGTTGGCCCCCCACCACTTTTTGGGCCACTACAATGGGGCCCAAACTTTGGAGATTCTGTGCTTGTTGAGACATGTCTCTGAGATAGAATTTGGCAAAAGTTGATGAACTATTCCAAACCGCTGCTTGAAGTATATCATTGAGAGGAACTTTGTCGAAGAAAGCCCAAGAAGAGGAAAGAGCTCTAACTTCATGAGCTTTGATTTTAAGGAAAGAGATATCTCGTTTAGTGAGTTTCCTATAGGCAAGTTTAACAGTGTAAGATATCCATCTCGAGATAGTATCTTTAGAGATATCCTTATTGCCTTTAATAGGAAGAAAAAGTCTAGTTCTATTTTGGCGATAAGAGCTAGTCATTTTGAGATAGAATTTCAGAGCCCTAACGGGGCAAAGAAGTCTGTCAGTATGTTCCCATTTACATATTCGAGCAAGACTAGGAACAACAATAGGATCTGGTTTAACAGAAGGAAGCTGGTTTTTTGCTAAAAAACCAGATTTAAGAATCAAGGAAACTGAACCATCAGATTGATTAAATCTTAAATGTTGTGAATCCATAGCTAGAGCATGTATTTCACTACACCTTTTAGCAGTGGCAAGAGCTAAGAGAAAGGCTGTCTTAATAGTAACGTGAAATTTAGAAGCCTTATCAAGAGGTTCAAAAGGTGGTTTTTGTAGACATACTAAAACCCATGATAAGTCCCATTTAGGTGTAAGAGATCTTTGTACTGGTCGTTGAAGTTCAAAGGATCTGATAAGTTCAGATAAAACTGGATTAGATCCGATTCTATTACCAGTTTTGAATTTTAAAGTGTTAGAGATCATAGATCTATAACCTTTAATAGTACTAATCTGACATTTCTTTTCCGAAAAAAGAAAGATTAAGAAATTGGCTATAACTGTAATAGGGGCCGAGATCAGATTAACCTTTTTTGTATGACACCAATTAGAGAAGATGGTCCATTTTGCATCGTAGACTTTTTGTGTAGATGCTCTTCTTGATCTGGAGACAAAATCTGCAACGTTTTGTGAAAATTTCTTATCTCTGATTGATTGTTTGATAACTCCCAAGCGTGAAGGTCGAGAATTGGGAGGTTTTGATGTACAAATCTTCCTTTGGATTGAGTCAGTAGTCTTGGAATTAGTGGCAGACGAATCGGAGCTGACACTAATAGAAGAAGAAGTTCTGAGAACCACTGTTGCTGTGGCCAGAACGGAGCTATGAGAACTATTCTGCACTGATGTTGTCGGATTTTCTCTAGAACAGCAGGTATCAGAATAAAAGGAGGAAAAGCATATGCATGAAGATGATTCCAGTCCATGGACAGGGCATCTATCGCTAGTGCTTTGTAGTCTTGTACTGGAGAGACATATAATGGGAGTCTGTGGTTGAATCTTGTCGCAAACAGATCCACATTTGGGAAGTTGAGCATCTGGAATACTGAATTCGCAACTGTTTGATCCAGAGCCCATTCTGTCTTGATAGGTTTGTCTAGTCTTGAGAGGCGGTCTGCAAGAATGTTGAATTTGCCTGGGATGTGACGTACTCTGATAACTATGTCTTGTTCCAGGCACCAATTGAGTATTTTCCAAACTTCTACGCAAAGATTGGGGGAATGAGTGCCACCCTGTTTGTTGATATATGAGACCACTGTTGTGTTGTCTGTGGATATCATGATGCAAGAATGGTGAATAAATGTTTTGGCTTGTTTCAGTGCTAATCGTATGGCCATCATTTCTAACATATTGATATGTAGCTGGGATTGGTTTTCTGTCCAGCGACCATGAAAGGACAGTGTTGTCGGCTCTAAATGAGCTCCCCATCCGTAATGACTGGCATCCGTATAAAGAAAGGATTTCGGGTCTGGAGGATGGATTGAAGTCCCTGTCTCGAATCAAATGGGGTTTATCCACCATTGTAAGTGAAATCGAATCATACCGTTTATCGAGATCGGGTGATCGAGAGGAAGAATATGAGGTTTCCAGACTGACAGCAGGCACATCTGAAGAGGACGTAAGTGCAGTCTGCCCAGGAGAACAAGGTCTGCTGCAGCACTGAGTTTGCCCAAAAGAGAAAGGAAAGTTCGTGCCGATACATGTTTTGCTGACATTATTTTCTTGATTGTTAGAATTAGGTTCTGTACACGATCCGCTGGAACCCTGACTAAATTTTGTTGCGTCAGAAATTCCATACCTATGAAGGTGAATTTCTGAGCAGGAAAGAGGTCTGACTTCTTGAGATTTGGCAGAAAACCTAGGCTTTGAATAGTTTGAATGCAAATCTTTGTCTGAGTAATCAGACGGTTGTGAATCAGATTTTTTATCAGCCAATCGTCTAGGTATGGAAAAACTGATATGGCACGTTGGCGTAGAAAAGCTGCAATAACGTCCATCAGTTTCGAGAAAATTAACGGACTTAGGGACATTCCGAACGGTAGGGCCGAAAAGTGATATACTTGATCTTCGTGTACGAAACGAAGATACTTCCTGGATTGACGATGTATCGGCACATGTAGATATGCATCTGTTAAATCTATGGAGACAGCCCAATCGTTGAGTCTCATCGCTTGTCTTACCGATTTGACTGTCTCCATTTTGAATGCTTGTTTCTCTATGTAACGGTTTAATAAAGACAGGTCTAATATTAAACGAAACTTTCCGTTCTTTTTTGGCACAAGGAATATCCGGGAATAAAAGCCGGGAGTTTCCGGATTCTGTACCCTTTCCACTGCCCGTTTGTTGAGAAGATTTTCGATCTCTTCTCTGAGAAACGGGGAGGAGGATTGACTCATTCTGATCGGAACAGATGACAAAGGAGGAATTTTGATGAATGGTATCCTGAATCCGTTTCGTACGATAGAGAGGACCCATTTGTTGTCTGTTATTTCCTCCCATTTTTCCGCAAAATGGGCCATTCGTCCTCCCACTGGAATGTCCGCGAGCGGAAGAGCAGGCAGTGGAAAGGGCGGGCCTTCATAATCTTGCGGAGGAAGAGGCAGGTTTAGAGGAGGGGAACTGACGGATGTTACCAGTCCTCTTGATATTATCTTTCTTAATGTGAGAAGATGAGCTTTGAGGAATATTTTTGGACCTATACGACTGCGTAGGTTTAGGTCTGGATGTTGTTTGTTTAGCAGGATATTTAGGTATCTTGAAAGCTCTGCTCTGCGAAGGAGGCTTATAAGAATGAGATTGTGACTGAATGGATGTAGAAGCTAGAAACCTTTGCTGTTGAGCTTCGAAGTTTGATTTAGCTATTTCTTTTATCCTGCCGTCAAATAAGGATTTTGAGTTAATAGGAGCATTCCTTAACTCGTATGTGGAATTGTCGAGTAGTAGTTTAGACGAAGCTAGGGCTGCGTCCCTCCTAGCTTGGAATAATTCAGTAGTTAAAAGTGTAGACATGGCAGTAGCATGTTTAATCGATTTGGCTACGGCCTCCAGAAGTCTGGAAAGGGCCGCAACCGACATCGATTCCTGTTGTAATGAAAGGAAGGCAGCTGAAGAAAATAGATCAGCATGAGAATTAATAGCGACTAGTTTTCTAGCCTTCCTTTCCCATGCTTCTAGATTCTTGAGCGGAATAGAAGCTCTTCCTTTATTAGAAATGTCTAGGAGCGACGCATCCGCTTCTAATTGAGGGATATTATCAGTTGGCAAATATTGGTTTTGGCTCTTGTAAAATTTAGTCGGAGCAAGAGCCGAAACCAAGCTTTGCGGGCAAATCCAATCTCTTGAACATTTGTCCGATTCTAGTCTATTTTGAATATATTTTGTTGTATTTTGTACTAATTTGGATTGTGGGAGGACAAGTAATGGAGTGGAACGAGACTCCATTAATTGTTCGATCCCAGAGAGAGGTTTTAATGGAGCTTGATCCTGCTGATTTTTGGGGCATAACTCAGGAGGAAGAAGCCGGAAGACCTCGTTAATCGCACGATCAAATGACCAGACTTCGGATTCAGTTTCTGAATCCGACTCCTTATTCTGTTGAGTGAGATTCGGCTGAATCTGATCGTAATTAATAGGTTGATTTGTGATTTGACTAAAATTAGTCTCCTCAGGTTGTATTGGAGTTGGCGTTTGAACAACCTGGGGAGATTTATGAGCCCTTGTATATCTACCAATGTCAAGTTGAGATTGGGAGGAATTTGATGAAGAAGAAGGCGTCATCGATCGTCTTCTTCTCTTTTTATGAGAGTGCTTAGATCTCTTTGAATTTTTCTTTCGCCGAGAAGAACTCAAAGAGTCTGATCTGGAAGTAGAGATAGAAGAAGAGGACGATCGATGTCTTCTTCTCTTTTTAGATTTATGCTCTCTTTTAGACTGATCCTTCCTTGAAGGTCTGGAGATAGATAAATCATTTGAATTTGGAGGCTCAATCATTACACTCGGATCTGAGACCTGCGAAAAATCAGGTTCGAGTGGAATAATCTGTCTAGAGGAAGAAGCTGGATTAGGAAGTTCTAGTCTATTAGAACGTTCGTAACCAGGAATAAAGACATTGGATAGTCTGTGGACACTACCCTGTGAAATATGGCTACTTATGGACGGAGCGTAGCTTTGTACAGGCACATTTATAGGAATATAACCAGGCGGAATTTGTGTTTGTAGGTCATACGCGAATGACTGTAAACCCATGCCTGGTTGACTGGAGCCTAGTTGACTGGTGCCTGGTTGACTGGTGACTGGTTGACTGGTGACTGGTTGACTGGTGACTGGTTGACTGGTGACTGGTTGACTGGCGACTGGATGAACGGAAATAAGTTGCCCAGTGACTGGATGACTGGTTGACTGGTGACTGGTTGACTGGTGACTGGTGACTGGTGGGCTTAGTGCCCGGTCAGACTCTAAGTCCGCCAGGCTGCCACCTTGATGGGTCCTGCCCCGAGCAGTAAAGCTATGAGGGGCGGTGCTCCCATCAACTGTCCCGTTGTCAGACATGTCTGACTGGGACTTCTTGGATTTCTTTGATTTCTTCTGTTTTCTCTTCTGCGTCATAACTGATTATCTAGTAGCATGAAGGCGTCTTCTTTCTGCTAGGTTCCAAACTTTTTCTGTCCAGGAACTACAAATATAACACGGAGAGATACGTGTGCAAGAATTACAAGTTAGACAAGATAAATGTGTATCCCATTTAGCTTTTAAATGGCCACAGTTGCCGCGGGCGAAATGCATCGACTGACGCGGAAACAAAGGAAGAAATTTAACATTGAGAAAACAAGAAATCTAAGATCGATATTTCGAAAATAAGTACATAGATAGTAGAAGGAGTGAATATAGAACCAGAGAAAGTCAAGGATATAAAAATTTTAACCGTGTAGAATAATTTTAATCCATTTTTTCTAACACAGAATAATAATCCTTGAACATTCAAAGTCCACAGAAAAGAAACTGACACGTGATCATTTGAGCGGGAGGAACTACGTCATACAGGTAACTGTTAAAGGGACCTTCTGAATTAAGACTTTATAACGACTGAAAGGTCGTTTTTTCTGTGGAGGGGGTGAATAACAGAATAGAATAGCACATTATCTATAGGTTAATGTATTACGAAGTTAAAATACACTTAATACACTTTATGAGTTTCCATGACAACAGCACAGGTGTATGGAGGGTAAGTCTGGTCTGTCAAATTCTTCCTGTATCTGTAAAATACATTTAATACACTTTATGAGTTTCCATGACAACAGCACAAGTGTATGGAAGGTAAGGCTGGTCTGTCAACTTGGGAAGTCTGTCTTTACCAACTACAATTAAAAATTCTTCCTGTATCTGTAACATACATTTAATACACTTTATGAGTTTCCATGACAACAGCACAAGTGTATGGAGGGTAAGTCTGGTCTGTCAACTTGGAAAGTCTGTCTTTACCAACTACAATTAAAAATTCTTCCTGTATCTGTAAAATACATTTAATACACTTTATGAGTTTCCATGACAACAGCACAAGTGTATGGAAGGTAAGGCTGGTCTGTCAACTTGGGAAGTCTGTCTTTACCAACTACAATTAAAAATTCTTCCTGTATCTGTAACATACATTTAATACACTTTATGAGTTTCCATGACAACAGCACAGGTGTATGGAAGGTAAGTCTGGTCTGTCAACTTGGAAAGTCTGTCTTTACCAACTACAATTAAAAATTCTTCCTGTATTTGTAACATACATTTAATACCCTTGAGATTCCAAGGCAACAGCACAGGTGAATGGAAGGTAAGGCTGGTCTGTCAACTTAGGAAGTCTGTTTTTATCAACTACTGTTAATAATTATACTCATCCTGAAAATCTAACAAGTCCATATTGAATGTAAAAAGTGCTAGCTGAATGACAAACTATCCTGAGAACTTCTCCCTGTAATTAATGTGCTTAATACATGCTAACATTGTCCATTCACTTGTGTATAACTTGTCCAAAACAGGACAAAAACAAGAAATGTCAATAAGCAGTGTTATTAGATACCTTCCCACCCCCCCCCCCCCTCCACCTGACTGACATATGGGCGGGCAACATGAAAACAATATACCTTGATTATTCAAATTCCTGTTAAGAAAGTTATACTTTTGCTAGTAACTGACAACTGCCCTTCTTGAATCAGCAAAAGAGTCAGAATGAATGTAGAAATTACTTCATGATCGATCTCCGCGAAAGTTATGTGCCGGAGTTGGGATTCAAATTTGCAACCCCTAGACCTGCTGTCAGATGCACTACTGGCTGCGTGATGAAGCTTGGAGGGGGTGGAGGAGGGGCAATCATCATTCCCCGGGTTTTACTTTATAAAGTATAGGAAATGCAGGGTTCCTTTCACATAAAGCATTTCACATAATAAATGCAGACTGTTCAAATGTAGCATCTGATTTCAGCATAACTGCCTAAATATTTAGGGTAAATATTGTACTCAGCACACTATGGGAAAATTCAGCTGACAACAAACAGATGATATTTTTCATTTTCAGCAGAAAATAAGCTTTGGCAGGGAGACAATTTGCATGAAATGTCAATGCCTATATTCTGGAAAAAATAAGAATAATATTTCAAAATGACATCCACTGACTTTTTTACCCAGCATGCTAAGTGTTAAATCTGAACAACAAAAAGAAAAATGTCATAGCTTGAAAAAAAAAGGCAAATTACCTTGGCCTGAATATCTGGGTAAGATGTCACATACAATATTAGCCATAGAAGAGAACAGGAGACAGCCTTGTAACCTGAACCTGACACTTCTATAAACAGGTGGTCCAGATCTTCGTGGTCCAGTAGTCCCATATCTTCATTGTTTTCTAACACAACCAACATATGGTCGATCAGGTCTGTGACTATCCCAGGGTTATAGCAATCCTTATGTCTGAAAGTATAAGTAGCATAATTGTGCTAAATATTTTGGAATCTAAACTCCTTACCATGTCTATCATATTCATCAAAATAAGCATACACCAAGGATATTTTCTGAAACATACATCTGATGCTCTTTTAAGCAGAAAGGTGTTCTGTGATAACCCTAAATACTAGGACAGACAGGCCTGAGTAAACAGTGTAGACCCAGATCAGATGCTGCAGAATGCAGAATCTGATCAGGGACTACACTGTTTGCCACTCGCCCAGCAATATTTCAAACACATCAACAGGTAATGGAATGGAGTTTTACAAATTATAGGACAAGTATGGTAAGGAATTATGGTGTCCAAATATTTAGGGTAAATTCCGTAACCAAGAGTGTCCCCTGTTTGTTGATGAAGTTGAAAGAAGTCAAAATGACACAACCTTGTTCAATAATACATGTTAGCGCTAATTTATCTAGCATTAACATAGCTCCAGATAAAGTGACAATCACAGCTCTTAATAAGATGCGTTTTTTCAATCCAGAAGTATTGATATTTTTCTTACTTCTCCATGATAACATATGTTGTGGGTACTCATTAGAAGGGCCTCATGGAGGTCCTTCTAATGAGTATCCACAACATATGTTTTTGTGGCGAAATAAGAAAATATTTACCTGATATCCACTCTTATCTAGACCTATGAGTGCTGCTTTTTTTTTTTTTTTTTCAACCAAACAATCAGGGATCAATTTTAGCACTTGCTAACTTGCTAAATGCTGGTTAATTTCCTCAAAAAGCAAGCTGCAATTTCCATCACTTGATAATTCTAGCAAGTTGGAAAGTTTCTCTGTAATTGGCGGAACCTGAGGCATTGTTGCTGAAGTTTTGCAAATTTTTTTCCAAAAGTAATGACGATATTTTTCTTATTTTTCCCAGAAAACAGGTTTTGACATTACATGCAAATTGTCTCTATGGAGACAATTTGCATGTAATGTCAAAACCTGTTTTCTGGGAAAAATAAGAAAAATATTTTAAAATGTCTGCTGAAATGTTTACCTAGAGTGCTAAGATTTAAAGCCACATTTAACAGTGTTTATAAGTGTGAAAAAGCAAGTTGGCTGAAAGGTTTAGCAAGTAAAAAATAATGCTACTTGCTAATTTTAGCAAGCTGTCAAAAAAGTTAAATTTGAACCCTGACAATATTGATATTTTTTCTTATTTCTCTGCTAAAACATGCTGCACTCATCAGAAATATGTCGTCAGAAGTACTTTTTGAAACCAAACAGCATTGATATATTTCTGATTTTGCCACTAAAACATTCCATACTCATTAGAAGCTTTTGGCTAGATAAAGTACTTTTCCAAACAAACAATGCTGATAAATGTTGTAGTACTCATGACATCGCTGAAGTACCTCATTTTTTAAATATCTGATAATACAAAAGTAAATTTTTATCCTGGACAAAATCGTCAGATGACAAATTGTTGGTATTTCACTGTATTTGTCTCCTTGTCATCTGCTGAAACTTTTACGCAGTAAGAAATCACTTCGGGGTAAATTCATCAAAGGAATGAACAGCATTTTCTTCACCGGTCAAATATTACCGATATTCACATGACTTGGACATACCTGTTAATTATGGATCTCTGATATTCCAGATGTAAATTAGTTCGCTCCCATACTCCCAGACTCTTGTGCCTCTGAAATCTCTTCACAAATGGCAAAAAATCTGACCAGTTCTCGCTATATGTCTCAAACCTCATATTAAAAGTTCGCCAAATTTCCAAGAAATTTTCGTCATCCCCATCATACAGTTTTCCATTGACTATATAAAGCATAATTCGTAAAGTGAGAGATTCTATCATATTAGCTATGTCACATGACTTGTTACTGTCCAATAGGGTGTAAGCTAGCTGCAGAGCTTGAGCAGACAACAATTCTTCTAGACCATGTCCTCCACAGCAGAGCTGATCCAACCCTTGTAGTAGAAAATCTTTCTTCATCTTACACTTGATGCTGATATCTGAGAAACAAATTCCTGAAAACAAAAATTCACAAATACATGTAATACATGTATTTTAACCCTTCTCATGCTGAACACGACATGCCCTGTCTTAGCAAAAAGTGTAGATCCAGATCAGTTGGCTTCTGAAGAAGCCAACTGATCTGGATCTACACTGTTTGTCATTTAATGTGTGAATTTCTAACAAAAACCCAGATCAAGTAATCTGATTGGCTGGAAATTAGAAGTGGGTGTGGCATTTTAAACCCATTTCTGAAGGGAATAAAACATTTTGACAGAGTTGTTTCCCTTGAAAGTGTATCACTTCCCCTAAAGGCACCATTCAAAACTGTATGACAGACAATATTCTTTTTTTTCTTTTTTCCTAGAAAGTACGGCTTGAAATTTGGTGTGAACTGTCTGTCTAGTAAATGATTCCATTGAAATGCCAACCCTTATTTTCTCAGATTTTTTTTTTTTTATATAAATTCAGAGTGTCATCTGTTGCTGTTGTGTATGGTGCTTTAAGGGTTAACATTTAAGTTTACCAAGAAAAAGCACATTCTTACTACAAATACAATATATATGTAAATGTAAATGGTGAAATTTTACAGTTCTCACCTACAAAAAAAAGCAGTCTCCACTTCCATAGTTTATGGAAATACTCTCCACCTCCACAAAAAGAAATTCACTGAATGGCTATGTTGCGATTGTTGGTGGCATTCAAGAAACCTAGCTAAATGCACAGACTGAACAGTGTTCAGCCAAGTGTCAAGGTCAGTAACTGTCTATGGCAGTATGCTTAGAGCATCATGGCAGATGTGTATATGAAGTTTAATTTGCTAGAAGACTTGGTGTTTGAGAAACGGGAGCTAAATGCACAGACTTAATATTGCCGACGCCAAAAATGATGCCAATGGTATTGATCCCTACATGTACGAATGTCGCTTATGCTTATTAAAGCAGTCCCTAAATGAGCCTCATTCTGATCTGGGTCTGCAGAGTTTCCATATGCAATTTTGTCCGAAACTTTGGGGTATGAAATTTTAGGACATTTACCTTATGGCAATGGTTCATAGCTCAAGATAAGCTGCCAGTATATATACAGTTGTGCATGTTTTGGGAGAGGAACAAAATAAGCTTACAAGCTTCCGTTCTAATCCTGGTTGTGCTATGACATTGTATGTTTTGTACATGTACTAAATTGGTAATAAAATCAGGGGTCATCCTAGAGGGCGATTTGGGAGAAAAAGTCTCCCAAAGCTGGCTGACTTCTCCCTATCTTGAGCTGAGGGAGAAGTGAAAATGTATAGAATGTATAGGGAAATCCAAACTTTTGACTAAAACTTCTCCCTGAAATCCTGAAGTTTTCACAAAACTTCTCCCTCTCTGAAAGCTCTAGGATGACCCCTGAAAATATGTTGTGAGCACTCATTAGAAGGGCCTCACTAGCTCGGTGAGGTACTACTAATACTTTCCATTATCAATACATTTTGGTTGGGGAAAAAAAAAAAATATCAGGAATTATAAAAACAATGCTTTTATACAAAATTTCAAAATTATCTGCAGTAAAACTTCAATGAAGCGCACACCAACAGCTTGTTTACTTTGGCTGATTTGAACTCATTTTTGAGTCCATAGGAAGTTCTTCCGATACCTCAAGAGTAAATATTTAGGGATATTTTAAGAAAATTTTCTTATTTTATCATGAAAATGTATGTTGTGTATACTCATTATAATATAAGGAGTATACACAACATACATTTTCATGATAAAATAAGAAAATTTCCATTTTATAACTGCCCCACTGAGGCAATTCTAATAAGTACACTCAACATACCATTATCTAGTAGAACAATGAAGACATCCCAAAATTATCTCTATTAATTTTGTCTCCTGACCTGGCGCTATGGTTAACCCTCAGTGATTCAAACTACCCATGTCTAGAACAAATTTCCATCGTCCAAAAAATGTTCAAACCATTCATCATGAAAACATGCCTTAAACCCAATGTTTATATCAAGGCGGTTCTAATGAGTACCTACAATCTATGTTTTCAGCAGAAATATGAAAAATATCAGAATTATTTACCTGAAAATTTTCATTTTTTGGTGGTAAAATTTTCAGTATATTTGAACAGGCTTGTTTTCTTAATGAGAAGTTTGACTATATTTGGATACATCCCAGCCAAGTACATTCTTACCTCCATCAGAACGGCCATTAAAGAGAACTCTATTAGAAAATATAGATGATCTCCCACTGAACTTATGGCTGTTCTTAATAAGTCCCTCTTGTATAGCTTCTACAGAACACGCAACAACAGCACGATATTTGCCCAGTCGTAGTGAGTAAATATCTCCATATTTCTTCTGAAGATATGTTAAATGAAGATGTGGTTTCTCTCTGAGAACCTTTAGATTGCCAAAAAATGGCCAGCTCCAAGGACCTGGAGGAAAATTCTGAAGCAGGGCTCTCTTCAAGTAAATTAAGCTTAGAAATAGAACAACTAGCAAGACGACAGTGTTCGTGGTATCAAACATATCAGTGAATATGTCTGTCATTGTTGAATTAAGTAAAGTTTTCTATCCCATCATCATCTCATCATCTGTAAAAAACAACAACAAAAAATGCATTGTGGTAAACATTCTAAATATTCGAACAGGAATCAACTCTTAAAGTGGTAAGCAAAATTTGTAGCAGACAACATTCTGTCTTTTTTTTTTTTTTTTTTTCATAAAAGATAAGTCTTGACATTTTATGTGAATTGTCTGCTTGGCAGATCATTCACATGAACATTCACCTATTTTCAAGAAAATTTGTACCAGATGACATTCTGATTTTTTTTTATTTTCCATAGAAAATAAGTTGACATTTCATAAAAATCGTCTGCCAAGCAAGCAATTCGACTCACATGAATGTCAAGGCTTATTTAAATATATTTAAACGTGATTTCTGCTGCAGTTGTGATGGGCACTTTCAGAGTTAATAATTAATTAAAGAAATCATAAAATAATTGTCATGTATTGAACTAGAAAAGAGAGATATCGAGATAAGTATTTTTTTCTCTTCTATCCACATGAAAACATGTATACATTGTGAATACTCATTAGAATCCCATATACTGGTACATATCATGGCTCCAGATAAGGTGTTTGTTTTTTTTTTTTTTTAACCAAATATGTTTATATTTTCTTATGGGACGTGTTTTTAATGAGCAGCTGCATCAATATATGTTTTCATGGACAGGACTTGTATCTAACATTAGCCCAAAATATCAACTAAATCTATCTAGGCATTCAGGAAACATAGAGCTTTAAAGCTTTAACACGAAAATTAACATTCTGAGTGTGAGTGAACAAATCCTAAGTTCGAAATCAGTAGTTCAGTAGTACTGCTTATGTCTGGCAATGGAAAGGCTCTGAGTTCAAGTCCCAGGAGGGACAACATTACTTAACAAGAATAGGAGAAGTATTTCTAAATCAATTTTATTTATAATCAACTACCTTTGACCATGAGTGTGAAAAAAAAAAATAAATAAATAAAAAAAAAAAAAAATAAAAAAAAGGCCATTTACAGCATTGAAAAAAAATCTCCCTGAGACTCCAATCTCCCTCTCAGATATCCCAGATCTTCTTATCTGGGCCCAAGAAAATATCAATATATGAACAGTTTAGGGATATACAAAACTTATCCATCTTAACCTTTGTCCTGCTGAACCTGGATATACCTTGCATTTGCAAACAGTGTAGATCCAGATTGGCTGGCTGCGCTGTTTGACATTCAGTATGTGAAATTGTTTCAATTACCTGGATCAATTTATCTGACTGACTGAAAATTAGAAGTGGGAATGGCAGCTTAATTTATTCAGCAAGACAAGGGTTAAAAGCATAATTGTGAATATGCATTGAGGTACAAGCAAACCAGAAATTACCAGATTCATTCCCCATATGCAGTAGCAACATCATAAGCCAATCAAAAAAAATTACTTTAAGGCTTATATGGAACAAGAATCAAACAAAATATCACTGACTCACTTGAGTTTGGTGTAATTCAGTTAGTATTACTACACCTTACTGGATTTTGTGATGTGGTGTGCATATACTGTGTGTGTGTGTGTGTGTGAGTGTGGTGGGGTGCCTCTTGAAAGACTATGGAATAATATATATATATATTACTGTTTACAGCATTAATAACTCAGATTACATTTCACTGCGTATGTCTTGGTCGCGGAAAGAGCCTTACATTCGTTCTCAAATTGTCCTTAGTCAAAGTCAGCTCAGCTTCAGCAGCTGATAATTTTGCCGCTTACGCATATGTAAAATAAAATATTTGCAACAACAATTTACAGTAGACAGTGATAAACATAGACTAACATAGATCTAAACTTCGTTTGAATTATTTTACTAGTAGGCTACTTAAAACTAGATATTTCGTGGACTAATTTTGACAAGATTAATTTGTTAAAATTGTAAGCGATTCAAGATGTCAGCCCCCTGCCCTTGATTTTGTTTTTGATATAATTTGATGAAGTTATTGGTTAAGGTTGAATCTTTGGTCACAATTAAGAAAGCGGAAAATGAGTAGACTAATTCGACAAATTCAAAGGTAAAGTTTATTCGACCCATTCTTTTCATCAATATCTTGCACTGATGTCGTCCTTCAACTGCTACACTTTATAAGAGTGGGTGGGGTACATGCTAAATTTTCTAACAGCACCTTTAAGTGTCGCATTACATTTTACACAGACAATATTTGTGCAAGATGTTGAGTGGAATTACGGACAAATTGTACAAAAGACCACTCATCCCATTAAAAATCCTGACCAAGACAACTCGCTGCACTTTACCGGATGAATCCGTTTAAGGATAATCTGCCACATGTCCAAACATGATGATTTAAAAAAAAAAAAACAAAAAAAAAACTTTCACCAGTGTATATAGAGCTCACGCACACGTCAAGTTATGGCCCAGCTCAACTTGGCATGTATGTATGTATATATGTATGTATGTATGTATGTAACTATGCTACAAGTCTCAGAAATGGGTTAAGCATTATTGAAAGATAGATAGATAGATGTATCCAAATTTTTCAGCAACCCTTAAAGTATAATATAAATAATTTTCAGCACCATTATTGAATTATTACATTATGACTTGTCAGATGTCTGATCTGCTTGACAACTGATTGTCATTAGGAATACCTTAATCTACTTTGTAGTTATACAACCAAGTTCTAAGGGGACAAATTACTGCCCAAAAAAATACATGTACTCTGACAAAATACAAAATTTACCTTTGATGTTTTTTTGTTTTTTTTTTTGTAAGTTTACTAAAAAGCTTCTCTTACATATTTGTAATGTTACATTATAAATTTTTCATGTTATTTTCACTTCAAGGCTTATTAGTGTAGGCAAGAAGCATTGTATAGTTGCTTAATGCTGAATAAACTGTTTGTTTTATTTTATAATTATGGTCGGTTTATTTTTTAATTAAGGTCGGCTGTTTCCATATACATGTAGTTTGCTTACATGACCAGTCATGTATGAAATGCATGCTACTTCACATCTCTATTCATCTGCAACAAACGGTTCATAAAGAAATGGTTGTAAACTGTTTCTTTTGTCTCACTTCAAATAATCTGCCTTAAAACAGATGTCCTTTGAATTTTCAATGTTGATGTTACAACTGCTGATTGACATTATTAAAAATGCTTAGTCCTGCCCATTTACCATCCACTCTGCCTCTTTAGCCGATCAAAAAGTAAAATTTCATCATAATGTCATATGTAAACAAAAGGCGACATTTTTGGGCAACTCTCGCAGTATGTTTTTCTCATTCGTTCCAAAAAGTCTTTAAAATGGTTTGCTCTAAACAGGTGCCCACAGACACATTAAAGTGCATTTTACGTATCATGGAGGAGAAAAGTGTTCATTAATTGACACAAATTTAAATGCATTGTATAGGGTGGATTATTACTTTTCATCTGTTTTCCATGAAAACATATTTTGTTGGTACTGGTTAGAATTGCCTCAATGAGGCTCTTATGAGTACCCACAAGGCATTTTTTAATAGAGAAAGAAAAAAGTCAAATTATCCCTGAATTATCACTAAATACCCTTCTTATCTTCTTTATTAAATTTCAAGGCACTTTTACTAACTTATGGCTTGTATAAATTAACCCAAGCAATCTCTGACATAATATTTTACCTGTGTAGTAAAGTCATAACCCTGATCAGAATACAGACAGATCAGGTACAATGTAGGTTGGTTGTTCATGTAGCGGTATATCAGTTCTAAATTGGGGAAACAGAGAACCGATGAAGTGTTTTATCTGTCACTTCAAAAGAGACAAGGCAATGTCTGTATCTGTTATGAGATAACAGGAACACTTAGAAAATTTTAGGCAGCAACGGAAAGTTGAAAATGAAGAATGGGGGCCCAGCTGGTTACGGGCCGAGTAGACCCTTTATCTTACAAGACAACTCGCCCGAAACATTAAAGACAATTCACCTTGCTGCATTTTACTAATACATATGTCACCATCCAAGACAGTGAAATGTAAAATAGAGAAATATATAATGTAATAAAATGACCTTAACTCTTGACCCGCTAGTGGCGACTTTTATCGTCTGCTGATAACCTTTGCAAACAGTTTGGACCTAGATCAGGCCCAACAAAACGTTGGGCCTGATCTGGATCCAAACTGTTTGACACTCTGATGGTAGTCCTGAAAGATTTTTTTGAAAAAGTAATTATTAAAAAAAGAATCCACAGACGACAAAAAAGCATGCACAATTATGCAGCATGCAAAGCTGTATTCTATAAACAAACTGTTATGTAGGAACTTAAGTGTAACACTTAACATGTATATCACCTCTACAGCCTTGTTATGGAAGCTAGTTTTTATGGCGCTTTGAGTAGGCTGATTGACTCTTTCACAAAATTAAGCAATGTATATTGCTATTAATTAGAACATTGATGGGTGACCAAGGTGCTTGACTTTTACCCGGCAAATGCTACAGAGGTTAGTGCACTAAGCTCTTGTGATCCCAGGTTTGATCTCCGCTGGGATGAGAGACTTTCTGGGTCGGAACTTGCTCTATTAGCATCATTGGCAGGAATGATGTTAATACAGTGCACCATTCTTTAGACCAGGGCCCAGTTGTTCAATGATGTAGTTAGTTAACATATTGTTAACCCCCACCCCCTACCCACAGGTTTGAAAATGCTGTCTTTAAGTGTTAAAAAAACAACAAAATGTCCGGAATACTTTTTGGTTGCAGGTTTCCATGTATTGGTTCTTGTGGTGCAAGACAGCTGTCAGGACAAGGTAAAATAAATAATGCGAAATGGTAATGATTAACTCTAAAAATGCTATGAAAAATTAGGCAGACAGCATTTTGAAATAGTTACATGTACCTTATTTTCCCAGAGATTATCTTATGATCTAGATCAACAAGTGCTTTCATAGTCTGTTCAGAGGTTTTGCCCTTTGGTATTACATTCTACATTACCCAATAATTCTGTAAGCATATAGCAAAGGCCCTGATCAGACTGCAGATGCCCCAAAGACACCTTTTATCATGGCTTGGCAGTTATATATTATTGTACTGTATAAAGCCAAAAAAAAAAAATATGTGTGTTTAGAACCCTGCCCTACCTAATTTTCCTGGTGAAACCTAGCAATTTTTTTTTCTGTTTAACTTGGATAAACTACTTATGCTAAATATTCAGAGAGTAGGTCTGAGCAAACAGTGTAGACCAAGATCAAACTGCTCCTGTGGGGTCTACACTGTTTGCCATTCTATCAGCACTTTTGGACACATCTATTGATAGCCAAACAGACTTAATTTTGTGCAATGTATGAGTGAAGTCCAAATATATTTGATAATTATGGTATAATTCTACATAAAAAAATGTAAGAAAAAAAAATCCCTACCTACGCAACCTATTTTTTTCTAACATGTTACCCTAAACACACATCTTTTATTTTGCCATATCAACAGATAGACAAAGTAGGATAGGTGCAGTAATTTGTTGAAATGTTTGGGGTATTTCAGATAGTAATGCCATATTTGTCCTAAGTATTGGCACAGACCAGCCTGAGCAAACAGTGCAGACTCAGATGAGAATGCAGCATCTGATCATGGTCAACAATATTTGCCAAGCAGCAGTTTTTTCACACATCAGCAGGTAGTAAATAGGACCTTTAGATATTTAATTGTTCAATTTTTTGTAAGTATGGTAAGAAGATAAGCTCTCAGAATATTTAGAGTAAGTATGGCATTTCTCCATAGAAACCTGTGCTGTGGCATTTCATCAGAATCATCTTGTGAGGCATATGATAAATGATCTAAACTTCTGAACACTTAATTCCATACTTTTTCTCTATTTTTTTGTTGTTTCTTTTGTGTATTTGTTTCACAAATTACTTTGTCAAATTCAATGAATTGTAAACAGTGTAGGCCCTGGGCCCAGTTGTTCAAAGCTAACGATGTCGTTAGTTAACGATTCGTTAAAATTTACATCGAGTGATATGCAAATATGCTGAAATTTTTTGCTGAAAAAATGTGAGTAGCTTTTGCAGTGCAAAAGCTACTCACATTTTTTCAGCAAAAAATATCAGAATACTGTATATTGAATCCGCTAAAACAGTTAACGAAATGACCCTTAACAAGCTAACGATGCTTCGAACAACTGGGCAATGTAGGCCCTGATCAGAATGTTCCTTTCACCTGTTTTGTCCCGTATCTCCTTTCTCTGAGACAACACAAAACAGTCCAAAAGGGTTGACACACCTTTAAACAAGAGCCCAAACAAGCAAATGAAAGCAGAGTGGCGTATTTAAGGTATTATATTCACTAATCCATGTTATGATGGAAAATGTTAGCTTCAGAAAGCAACTTTCTTGGTGCAAACGTGATTATGAATAATATAGAATATATTGAAGTTTAAGGTTGCTATATTTATGAACATGGTTGCTGGCATTTTGTTAACATCCTGTGAACAAGAATATATGCTTATATGAACTGGTTGACATGTATACAAATGAACATTATTATAGATAATTGTGAAATATTTTTCTTATTTACCACCCTGCCCCTCACCCCCCCCCCCCCCCCCCCAAAAAAAAAAATAGGATTTGACATTTCATGCCAATTGTCTCCTTAAAAAAAAAAAAAAAAAAATTCAAAAAGTTCTCCCAGCATGCATAGCATTAATATAAATCTTGTTTGTTTGAGCAGCTCCAATACAGAAGATACTGATCGCTAACCGGGGAGAGATAGCCTGTAGAGTGATTAGAACAGCCAAGAACCTTGGTATTAAGACTGTATCTGTATACAGTGATGCTGACAGAAACTCTCTCCATGTTGCTATGGTAACACTTTGTTTTATCAACATAACTTGAGTACACAAACTGACTGTATTATTATCTTTTGTTTGCAAGTGCAGTAGATCCAGACTGGCCTACTGGTATGTACTACGAGGGCGAGTCAATAAAAAAACAGCCTAACTTATTTCTGGGTGAGATCGATCTCTTCTTTTAACTTCGTAATACATTAACCTATAGATAATGTGCTATTCTATTCTGTTATTCACCCCCTCCACAGAAAAAACGACCTTTCAGTCGTTATAAAGTCTTAATTCAGAAGGTCCCTTTAACAGTTACCTGTATGACGTAGTTCCTCCCGCTCAAATGATCACGTGTCAGTTTCTTTTCTGTGGACTTTGAATGTTCAAGGATTATTATTCTGTGTTAGAAAAAATGGATTAAAATTATTCTACACGGTTAAAATTTTTATATCCTTGACTTTCTCTGGTTCTATATTCACTCCTTCTACTATCTATGTACTTATTTTCGAAATATCGATCTTAGATTTCTTGTTTTCTCAATGTTAAATTTCTTCCTTTGTTTCCGCGTCAGTCGATGCATTTCGCCCGCGGCAACTGTGGCCATTTAAAAGCTAAATGGGATACACATTTATCTTGTCTAACTTGTAATTCTTGCACACGTATCTCTCCGTGTTATATTTGTAGTTCCTGGACAGAAAAAGTTTGGAACCTAGCAGAAAGAAGACGCCTTCATGCTACTAGAAAATCAGTTATGACGCAGAAGAGAAAACAGAAGAAATCAAAGAAATCCAAGAAGTCCCAGTCAGACATGTCTGACAACGGGACAGTTGATGGGAGCACCGCCCCTCATAGCTTTACTGCTCGGGGCAGGACCCATCAAGGTGGCAGCCTGGCGGACTTAGAGTCTGACCGGGCACTAAGCCCACCAGTCACCAGTCACCAGTCAACCAGTCACCAGTCACCCAGTCACCAGTCAACCAGTCACCCAGTCACCAGTCAACCAGTCACCAGTCATCCAGTCACTGGGCAACTTATCTCCGTTCATCCAGTCGCCAGTCAACCAGTCACCAGTCAACCAGTCACCAGTCAACCAGTCACCAGTCAACCAGGCACCAGTCAACTAGGCTCCAGTCAACCAGGCATGGGTTTACAGTCATTCCCGTATGACCTACAAACACAAATTCCGCCTGGTTATATTCCTATAAATGTGCCTGTACAAAGCTACGCTCCGTCCATAAGTAGCCATATTTCACAGGGTAGTGTCCACAGACTATCCAATGTCTTTATTCCTGGTTACGAACGTTCTAATAGACTAGAACTTCCTAATCCAGCTTCTTCCTCTAGACAGATTATTCCACTCGAACCTGATTTTTCGCAGGTCTCAGATCCGAGTGTAATGATTGAGCCTCCAAATTCAAATGATTTATCTATCTCCAGACCTTCAAGGAAGGATCAGTCTAAAAGAGAGCATAAATCTAAAAAGAGAAGAAGACATCGATCGTCCTCTTCTTCTATCTCTACTTCCAGATCAGACTCTTTGAGTTCTTCTCGGCGAAAGAAAAATTCAAAGAGATCTAAGCACTCTCATAAAAAGAGAAGAAGACGATCGATGACGCCTTCTTCTTCATCAAATTCCTCCCAATCTCAACTTGACATTGGTAGATATACAAGGGCTCATAAATCTCCCCAGGTTGTTCAAACGCCAACTCCAATACAACCTGAGGAGACTAATTTTAGTCAAATCACAAATCAACCTATTAATTACGATCAGATTCAGCCGAATCTCACTCAACAGAATAAGGAGTCAGATTCGGAAACTGAATCCGAAGTCTGGTCATTTGATCGTGCGATTAACGAGGTCTTCCGGCTTCTTCCTCCTGAGTTATGCCCCAAAACTCAGCAGGATCAAGCTCCATTAAAACCTCTCTCTGGGATCGAACAATTAATGGAGTCTCGTTCCACTCCATTACTTGTCCTCCCACAATCCAAATTAGTACAAAATACAACAAAATATATTCAAAATAGACTAGAATCGGACAAATGTTCAAGAGATTGGATTTGTCCGCAAAGCTTGGTTTCGGCTCTTGCTCCGACTAAATTCTACAAGAGCCAAAACCAATATTTGCCAACTGATAATATCCCTCAATTAGAAGCGGATGCGTCGCTCCTAGACATTTCTAATAAAGGAAGAGCTTCTATTCCGCTCAAGAATCTAGAAGCATGGGAAAGGAAGGCTAGAAAACTAGTCGCTATTAATTCTCATGCTGATCTATTTTCTTCAGCTGCCTTCCTTTCATTACAACAGGAATCGATGTCGGTTGCGGCCCTTTCCAGACTTCTGGAGGCCGTAGCCAAATCGATTAAACATGCTACTGCCATGTCTACACTTTTAACTACTGAATTATTCCAAGCTAGGAGGGACGCAGCCCTAGCTTCGTCTAAACTGCTACTCGACAATTCCACATACGAGTTAAGGAACGCTCCTATTAACTCAAAATCCTTATTTGACGGCAGGATAAAAGAAATAGCTAAATCAAACTTCGAAGCTCAACAGCAAAGGTTTCTAGCTTCTACATCCATTCAGTCACAATCTCATTCTTATAAGCCTCCTTCGCAGAGCAGAGCTTTCAAGATACCTAAATATCCTGCTAAACAAACAACATCCAGACCTAAACCTACGCAGTCGTATAGGTCCAAAAATATTCCTCAAAGCTCATCTTCTCACATTAAGAAAGATAATATCAAGAGGACTGGTAACATCCGTCAGTTCCCCTCCTCTAAACCTGCCTCTTCCTCCGCAAGATTATGAAGGCCCGCCCTTTCCACTGCCTGCTCTTCCGCTCGCGGACATTCCAGTGGGAGGACGATTGGCCCATTTTGCGGAAAAATGGGAGGAAATAACAGACAACAAATGGGTCCTCTCTATCGTACGAAACGGATTCAGGATACCATTCATCAAAATTCCTCCTTTGTCATCTGTTCCGATCAGAATGAGTCAATCCTCCTCCCCGTTTCTCAGAGAAGAGATCGAAAATCTTCTCAACAAACGGGCAGTGGAAAGGGTACAGAATCCGGAAACTCCCGGCTTTTATTCCCGGATATTCCTTGTGCCAAAAAAGAACGGAAAGTTTCGTTTAATATTAGACCTGTCTTTATTAAACCGTTACATAGAGAAACAAGCATTCAAAATGGAGACAGTCAAATCGGTAAGACAAGCGATGAGACTCAACGATTGGGCTGTCTCCATAGATTAAAAATGCATATCTACATGTGCCGATACATCGTCAATCCAGGAAGTATCTTCGTTTCGTACACGAAGATCAAGTATATCACTTTTCGGCCCTACCGTTCGGAATGTCCCTAAGTCCGTTAATTTTCTCGAAACTGATGGACGTTATTGCAGCTTTTCTACGCCAACGTGCCATATCAGTTTTTCCATACCTAGACGATTGGCTGATAAAAAATCTGATTCACAACCGTCTGATTACTCAGACAAAGATTTGCATTCAAACTATTCAAAGCCTAGGTTTTCTGCCAAATCTCAAGAAGTCAGACCTCTTTCCTGCTCAGAAATTCACCTTCATAGGTATGGAATTTCTGACGCAACAAAATTTAGTCAGGGTTCCAGCGGATCGTGTACAGAACCTAATTCTAACAATCAAGAAAATAATGTCAGCAAAACATGTATCGGCACGAACTTTCCTTTCTCTTTTGGGCAAACTCAGTGCTGCAGCAGACCTTGTTCTCCTGGGCAGACTGCATTTACGTCCTCTTCAGATGTGCCTGCTGTCAGTCTGGAAACCTCATATTCTTCCTCTCGATCACCCGATCTCGATAAACGGCATGATTCGATCTCACTTACAATGGTGGATAAACCCCATTCGATTCGAGACAGGGACTTCAATCCATCCTCCAGACCCCAAATTCTTCCTTTATACGGATGCCAGTCATTACGGATGGGGAGCTCATTTAGAGCCGACAACACTGTCCTTTCATGGTCGCTGGACAGAAAACCAATCCCAGCTCCATATCAATATGTTAGAAATGATGGCCATACGATTAGCACTGAAACAAGCCAAAACATTTATTCACCATTCTTGCATCATGATATCCACAGACAACACAACGGTGGTCTCATATATCAACAAACAGGGTGGCACTCATTCCCCCAATCTTTGCGTAGAAGTTTGGAAAATACTAAATTGGTGCCTGGAACAAGACATAGTTATCAGAGTACGTCACATCCCAGGCAAATTCAACATTCTTGCAGACCGCCTCTCAAGACTAGACAAACCTATCAAGACAGAATGGGCTCTGGATCAAACAGTTGCGAATTCAGTATTCCAGATGCTCAACTTCCCAAATGTGGATCTGTTTGCGACAAGATTCAACCACAGACTCCCATTATATGTCTCTCCAGTACAAGACTACAAAGCACTAGCGATAGATGCCCTGTCCATGGACTGGAATCATCTTCATGCATATGCTTTTCCTTCTTTTATTCTGATACCTGCTGTTCTAGAGAAAATCCGACAACATCAGTGCAGAATAGTTCTCATAGCTCCGTTCTGGCCACAGCAACAGTGGTTCTCAGAACTTCTTCTTCTATTAGTGTCAGCTCCGATTCATCTGCCACTAATTCCAAGACTACTGACTCAATCCAAAGGAAGATTTGTACATCAAAACCTCCCAATTCTCGACCTTCACGCTTGGGAGTTATCAAACAATCAATCAGAGATAAGAAATTTTCACAAAACGTTGCAGATTTTGTCTCCAGATCAAGAAGAGCATCTACACAAAAAGTCTACGATGCAAAATGGACCATCTTCTCTAATTGGTGTCATACAAAAAAGGTTAATCCGATCTCGGCCCCTATTACAGTTATAGCCGATTTCTTAATCTTTCTTTTTTCGGAAAAGAAATGTCAGATTAGTACTATTAAAGGTTATAGATCTATGATCTCTAACACTTTAAAATTCAAAACTGGTAATAGAATCGGATCTAATCCAGTTTTATCTGAACTTATCAGATCCTTTGAACTTCAACGACCAGTACAAAGATCTCTTACACCTAAATGGGACTTATCATGGGTTTTAGTATGTCTACAAAAACCACCTTTTGAACCTCTTGATAAGGCTTCTAAATTTCACGTTACTATTAAGACAGCTTTTCTCTTAGCTCTTGCCACTGCTAAAAGGTGTAGTGAAATACATGCTCTAGCTATGGATTCACAACATTTAAGATTTAATCAATCTGATGGTTCAGTTTCCTTGATTCTTAAATCTGGTTTTTTAGCAAAAAACCAGCTTCCTTCTGTTAAACCAGATCCTATTGTTGTTCCTAGTCTTGCTCGAATATGTAAATGGGAACATACTGACAGACTTCTTTGCCCCGTTAGGGCTCTGAAATTCTATCTCAAAATGACTAGCTCTTATCGCCAAAATAGAACTAGACTTTTTCTTCCTATTAAAGGCAATAAGGATATCTCTAAAGATACTATCTCGAGATGGATATCTTACACTGTTAAACTTGCCTATAGGAAACTCACTAAACGAGATATCTCTTTCCTTAAAATCAAAGCTCATGAAGTTAGAGCTCTTTCCTCTTCTTGGGCTTTCTTCGACAAAGTTCCTCTCAATGATATACTTCAAGCAGCGGTTTGGAATAGTTCATCAACTTTTGCCAAATTCTATCTCAGAGACATGTCTCAACAAGCACAGAATCTCCAAAGTTTGGGCCCCATTGTAGTGGCCCAAAAAGTGGTGGGGGGCCAACAGCAATCAGCTATGGATGTGTAGACAACGTCAACAGCCCCCCTAGACCTGATGCTATACTAGAGAGGTACTAATTATATCTTTATTATATATATATGTTAACCCTGGATTACTTTATCCTTGGTTAAAGGATCTTATTATTGCCTTAAGCACTAATTATGTCCTCATTATATATATATAAAAAATAAATCCTTTTATTAAGCCTTAATTCAGAAGTTGGGACTAACTTATTAGGAGAAATCCTCCCTCCTATTCTACAAATTCTAGCACATTATCTATAGGTTAATGTATTACGAAGTTAAAATGAAGTTTTTTAAAAGTAAAACATATTTTAACGAGTAATACTTAACCTATAGATAAGTATTTATCGTCCCACCTCCCTTCCCTCGCTCCTTTCTCCTAATTGTGTATTGTTTTACACATAAAAGAAACTGACACGTGATCATTTGAGCGGGAGGAACTACGTCATAAAGGTAACTGTTAAAGGGACCTTCTGAATTAAGACTTTATAACGACTGAAAGGTCGTTTTTTCTGTGGAGGGGGTGAATAACAGAATAGAATAGCACATTATCTATAGGTTAAGTATTACTCGTTAAAATATGTTTTACTTTTAAAAAACTTCATTTTTCGATGTACATGTAATTGCCCTCTAGAATGATGCACTTGGGCCATCGGTGTTCCAGTGCCATCAGCCCCGAACTGAAGAAGCTAGGGTCCTTGTCTCCGACCCACTCCTCAACTGCCGCCATGACTTCGTTGGACCGGAAATGACGTCCATGGATATCCTTTTTCAAGTTTGGGAATAGGAATTAGTCACTAGGAGCTAAGTCCGGAGAATAGGCGGGTTGCGGTATTAGCTCGTACCCATTCCGCTCAACAGCATCCATTGCAATTTTGCAAGTGTGGACTCTCGCATTGTCCTGTTGGAGCAGAATTCCTTTGGAGAGTTTACCTCGGCGTTTTTCACGGATCGCAGTTCTCAGTTGGTCGAGCAAATTTGCATAATACGCACCTGTTATTGTACTTTTCTTTGCTAGGAAGTCCAACACAATAATGCCTTGTGCGTCCCAAAATACAGTTGCCATCACCTTGCTAGCAGAGGGTTGCGTTTTGAACTTCTTTGGCCTCGGAGACCCTGGCCCTATCCTCTGGCGACTTTGAGCTTTATTCTCTAGCTCATAATAATAGACCCAGGTCTCATCTCCAGTCACCAGACGTAAAAGGAAATCATCTTCATTTGACCTTAATCGCTTCAACAGTGCGCTGCATACTGATGCTCTGGTTGCCATTTGCTTGTCGCTGAGGGATTTTGGGACCCAACGGGCTGTTAGCTTGCGCATACCCAAGCGATCATGTAAAATTGTTGAAACGCTACCTTGTGAAATGTGTAATGCATTCGCTATTTCTTCCACCTTAACTAGCCTATCAGAGTACACCAGATCCCATACTTTGTTACACATTTCTTCGTTGGTGGCAGCTGATGGGCGTCCAGACCTGGTTTTGTCTTCTAAAGACGTTCTACTGCGTTTGAATTCCCCAACCCAGAATTTAACTTGTGCATACGATGGTGCAGAAGACCCATAAACATTGTTCAACTCGCAGTGTATTTCCTGACCTGTTTTCCCTTTCAAAAACAAGTACCGAATTACAGCACGGTACTCAACTTTTGATGAAAAGCTTGCTTTTGCATCGCTAGCCATGTTTGACATTCAATATCTTATGAGTGAATGACACGATAAGGGTGCAATTTTGCTCTCAGGCCTAAAACATGTATTGAAACAAGGCATGAAAATCATGGGTATCTCGATCAATTGGAAACGGGATAGGCTGGTTACTTATTGACTTGCCCTCGTACAATAACATGATCTGATGGTCAATACATTGTATCATATGGAATGGATGTTTTCCAAACACAGGATCACATGAGATACAAATTTCTCCCATCTTTGCCTATATACGAGAGTCATGCGAAAAGTTCTGTCACTAAGAGGCTTCCTTGGTTTTATCCCAGGTATATTTTAAAATGCTTCACTGCACTTGAATGGTGTGTTCAATAGCTAGCGATACCCGTTTATTTCGTTCAAATTGCTTTCCAACTGACCAAGTTATTTCAAATTGAAATAGATGCAGTCATATTCACTGACCAATTTACTTGTTACAATAAGAAACGACCAAGCAAAGGATGGTCTGGAGTCCCACCTTTTACATGACAGTGCCTCCTTTCATAAGTGTGAGGTTGTTAAGTCTTTTTTGGCTTCTGAAAAGGTGAAAGTTTTAAACCATCCACCTTATTCCCCTGACCTGAGTCCCTGTGACTTCTTTTTATTTCCAAGGCTTAAGAAAATGCTTTCTAGAAATGTATACGTCTAGAAGTTCTCTTAGCAGCACTATTTATCAGTGTCTCCAACAGATACCAAAAGAAGACTATTTATCTGCTTTTCGCGATTAGGTAAAAAGGTTACAAAAATGTGTTTCAGTAAAGGGGGATTACTTTGAAGGTTTGTAATAAAAATATGTTCGATAAAACGTAGCACTGAAGTAATCCGAACCCAGTGACAAAACTTTTTGCAGGACCCTTGTACAGGCTTTTTGCCCATGTGAGAAACTTCTGTCTCACATGACCATGCTGGTCCTAGGAACATTCCACTTAAGCCTTGTCCTGCTGAACTTGGATATACCCTGCCTTTGCAAACAGTGTAGATCCAGGTCAGAAGCCAGCTGATCTGGATCTGCACTGTTTGTCATTCAGTATATTTGAATTTGTATCAGCAATCTGGATCAAGGAATCTGATTGGCTGACAATGAGAGGTGGGCATGGCATCTTAATTTATTCAGCAGGACAAGGGTTGAAGGTGGGAGAAAAAGAATCCATCATGAGCCAGTCCATGCAGGATAGGGAAATCTTACCCTCGGGATAGGAATTTCAACCAGGGACGAGGCAAGTCGCTGATTTAAAATTCCTAACCCTTGGGTGATTTATCCCTATCATGCATGGACACTCATGATGAATTCTTGTATTGTCCTTTGTTTGCCTATATGAGATAGGCGTTTTGCCCATATTAGAAACTTCTATCTCACATGATCCCTTCATAGGCCAGCTGGGCCTAGAAACAATCCACTTAAAGGTGGGAGAATAAGAATCCATCATGAGCCAATCCATGAGGATAGGGAAATCTCACCCTGAGGGTAGGAATTTGAACCAGGGACTGGGCAAGCCTCATCCCTGGTTGAAATTCCTACCCCTTGGGTGAGATTTCCCTATCCTGCATGGACACTCATGATGGATTCTTATATTGTCCCACCTTAGCCTATATGAGATAGGCTTTTTTGCCCATGTGAGAAACTTCTATCTCACATGACCATGCTGGTCCTAGAAACAATCCACTTAAAAGTGGGAGAAAAAGAATCCATTATAAGCCAGTCCATGCAGGATAGGAAAATCTCACCCTCGGGTAAGGAATTTTAACCAGGGACTCGGCTAGCCTCGTCCCTGCTTCAAATTCCTATCCTTTGGGTGAGATTTCCCTCTCCAGCATGGACACTCACGATGGATTCTTTTAGTCTTGTGTGATCCAGATATATGGAACATCCACAAGCATCAGATTACATTCTACAGTAATAATGTGTTTATATTATACATTGAAAATTAACCCTAAAAGTGCCATTCACAACAACAACAGGAGAAATTCTATTTTCTTTTTATTTTCTGAGAAAATGGTGTAGAGGAATTAGGCCTCTTAGAACATGACCTTGTCCTATAAACAACAAATCACAATGGCATGTTATAAATCTCACAAACACCCTGAAATGAGTTTTCTCAGATCATATTTTTCTTTATTATTCTTACTGTTACCTTTTGAATTTTTTCCCAAACAAAGCAATGTATAGTGTAATAAAGTACACTTGATTGTTAGAACTATGTATTAGTTGTGTATATCTATCTCTTGTATGGAAATGCCAAGTTTGTTTTTTTTTTACCGAAAACTGAATAATAGTTTTAAGAGTGTTTGCTAATGTTTTTGCCTCAGTTGTCTTCACAATAAAGTCTTTATTTTTTTTTGTCTTGTAAATATGCAATCTTGTAAACTTCTACAAAATTTCAGGCTGATGAAGCCTATAGGATTGGTCCAGCAGCAGCCAACCAAAGTTATCTGTGCAAGGATAAAATCTTAGAAGTTGCTAGGCAGTCAGGTTCCCAGGCCGTCCATCCAGGCTATGGTTTCTTGTCTGAGAACACAGAGTTTGCTGAAATGTGTGCCAAAGAAGGAGTGATATTTATAGGACCACCCTCTTCAGCCATTAGAGATATGGGAATTAAAAGGTATGGTGGGCCATGAATAATTCCTCACAGAAGTAATAATACAGTCGAACCTCGTTATTTCGAACTCGCTTATTTCGAATTACCGCTTATCTCGAAGTGAAAATCTGGTCCCTGTTTTAACATGAAACTATGACAACAAGTAACAAAATAATGTGGAAAAGAGGAGAAATTGCTCCTCAGGAGCAATTTCTCCTCTTTTCCACATTATTTTACATATATATTTCTAACTTCAGGAGTCAAATTACATATTCATTAGTTAAATGTGGTTGTTCAATTTATTGTTTTCCTCACGCTCTCAAGTCTGATATGTCGAAGTACGGATATCTCGAAGTGTTCCAGTGAGTCCCTTGGAATTCGAGATAACGGGAGTCGACTGTAGTTAACACTTTCATGCTGGGTAATTTTGCATGCTTTTTAGCTCACCTGAGCACGAAGTGCTCATGGTGAGCTATTGTGGTCAGTCAATGTCCGTCGTCCGTCATGCGTTGTCCATCGTGCGGCGTCAACAATTGCTTTAAAAGCCTACTCCTCCTACACCCCTGGTCCAATTACTTGATACTTGCTAGGAAGCATCGGGGTGACTTGTAGATCAGAAATAGCTAAAATCGTCCGATCGGAAATCCAAGATGGCCGCCATGGCCGCCATCTTGAAAATCTATTTTTCGCTTCTTCTCCTGAACCGAAAGGCCAATTCTCCAAACTTGCTAGGAAGCATCAGGGTGACTTGTAGATCAAAAATAGCTAAAATTGTGCCGATCGGAAATCCAAGATGGCCGCCATCTTGAAAATCTATTTTTCGCTTCTTCTCCTGCACCGAAAGACCAATTGACTCCAAACTTGCTAGGAAGCATCAGGGTGACTTGTAGATCAAAAATAGCTAAAATCGTGCCGATCGGAAATCCAAGATGGCCGCCATGGCCACCTTTTTGAAAATCTATTTTTCGCTTCTTCTCCTGAACCGAAAGGCCAATTGACTCCAAACTTGCTAGGAAGCATCAGGGTGACTTATAGATCAAAAATAGCTAAAATCGTGCTGATCGGAAATCTAAGATGGCCGCCATGGCAGCCATCTTAAAAATTTATTTTTCGCTTCTTCTCCTGAACCGAAAGGCCAATTGACTCCAAACTTGCTAGGAAGCATCAGGGTGACTTGTAGATCAAAAATAGCTAAAATCATGCTGATGGTAAAACCAGGATAGGTGCCATGGCAGCCATCTTGAAAATCTATTTTTCGCTTCATTTCCTGAACCGAAAGGCCAGTTGACTCAAAACTTGGTAGAGAGCATTTGGGTGACTTGTAGATCAAAAATAGCTAAAATCGTGCCGATCGTAAATCCAAGATGGCCGCCATGGCAGCTATCTTGAAAATCTATTTTTTGCTTCTTCTCCTAAACCCAAAAGTCACTTGATTCGAAACTTAGTAGAAAGCATCAGGGTGACTTGTAGATCAAATGTAGCTAAAATCGTTCTGATCCGAAATCCCAGATGGCCACCATGGCAGCCATCTTGAAAATCTATATTTAGCTTCTTCTCATGCACCAAAGGGCCAACTGACTCAAAACTTGGTAGGAGACATTGGGGTGACTTGTAGATCAAAAATAGCTAAAATCGTGCCAATCGGATATCCAAGATGTCCGCCATGGCAGCCATCTAGAAAATCTGTTTTTCGCTTCTTCTCCTGAACCGAAAGGCCAGTTGACTCGAAACTTGGTAGGAAGCATTGGGGTGACTCGTAGATCAAAAATAGCTAAAATCGTGCCGATCGTAAATCTAAGCTGGCTGCCATTTAGAATTTGTTCAAATGATCATGCTCCATTGACTGGCATGCCATATATATTCTTCTTCAAAATTAAGAACTGCTTAAATGATGATCTTTTCATTAGTTATGATGATATGATTGGAAAAATGTTGCATAACATCTGCATATCTGCTATGTCACTCGGGTGAGTGACCTGTGGCCCGTGGGCCTCTTGTTTATCGTCTGTGGATTTTTTTTTAAAAAAAATAAACTTTTTCCAAAAAATCTTTCAAGAATACCAGCAGAGTGTCAAACTGTTTGGATTCAAATCAGGCCCGACATTTTGTCGGGCCTGATCTGGATCCAAACTGTTTGCAAAAGTTATCAGCAGATAACAAAAGTCGCCACTAGCAGGGAAAGAGTTAAGCAATTTAAAGGGTCTTTTTCATTGAAATGAATTTTCCATTGCATTTTTAATCCTTGTTCCGCTGACTTTGCAAACAGTGTAGATCCAGATCAGTTGGTTACTGAAGAAGCCAACTGATTTGGATCTGCAACAATCTGGTCAACTAATTGTTTGGCTGAAAAATAGAAATGGGCGTGGCATCTTAATGCTTGTTCTGCTGAACCCGGATATGCTCTGCCTTTGCAAACAGTGTAGATCTAGATCAGTTGGCTTCTGAAGAAGGCAGCTGATCTGGATCTGCACTTTTTGTCATTAAGTCATTGAATTTGTATCAACAATTTGGATCAAGTAATCTGATTAGCTGAAAATTAGGGGATGGCATCTTAATTAATCAGCAGTGCCAGTCATAACAGCAGTAGTCGACGCAGTCTATTTATTTATTTATTTTTTTTTTTTTTCAGAAAAAATAAGATTTGATATTTCATGCAAATTCTTTGTAGACAGAAAATTCACATAAAACATCAAGGCTTTATTTCTCTAAAAAAAACTCACACGCAAAAAACAACAAATTTTTAGAATGTTTTCACAGTCATGACTACCATAAGATGATTCATGTGATACATCAAGCCTTCTTTTTTATGAAAAAGTTGGAAAAAAAAAAAGGTTAGAATGTGGTCTGCTACAATTTTAAATGGCACTATAAGAATAATGTAATTTTATCTTCCCAAGTACATCAAAGCACATTATGTCTGCTGCTGGTGTTCCAATCATCCAAGGTTACCATGGTGAGGACCAGTCAGACACCAGATTGAAACAGGAAGCTGCTGCTATTGGCTATCCTATCATGATCAAGGCAGTGAGAGGAGGAGGTGGCAAGGTATGTAAAATATTTGTTTTTATAAAGCCTGGAGGATTAAATCTTTGGCTAAAGAATAGTGTTTAAACCATTGTAAACCAAATGAACTCCCACACACTATATATTAGAAGAGTCCAATTTCAATTTTAGGTACGTCTGACTATGAGATTTAGATATTCCTAGAAAAAAATGGTTGAACTATTTGCAAACAGTGGAGACCCTGATCAGACGCTGCTTTCTATAAAATATAGTAATAATAAAAACTAACCAGATACCCTGCTTTTGGAAATAGATTGGTCCAAAGAATTGTGGTAGAAGAGTCCACTTGACATAAATAGGTTAATGAGACATACCAAAATAAGCCGGCGTCGGTGGCTCAGTTGGATGCGCCGTCCGACTGGAGACCAGGAGGTCGCGGGTTCAACCCCCGCCGAGGTCGGCAACATTCTTTCGTGGAGATTGATCATGAAATATTTTCTACGGTCATTCTCTCCCTTCCGCTGATTCAAGAAGGGCAGTTGTCAGTTTCTGGCGAAAGAATGTGCACAATACTGGTTAACCGCTTAGAGGACTAAGCCTGCCCAGTAAACGTGTGGTTAGGTAAACTGACCGCGCTCGACATGACCCCATCGGGTTGACTGGGCCGTAAACCTCAACGCACACATACCAAAATATGAACAGGTTATGTATTCTTAACTGTTTTTAAAGTTGACTTTTCCATCTTTGGCTTTTGGCACGCCCATTGTTTCAGATAGGTATGGCAGTCAAAATTCAAGAACAGATTGACAAACAGTGTAGATCCAGATGAGACAGCTCATTATGAGCCCTCTCATCTGGATCTACACTGTTTGCAAAGTTATCAAGTTTGGTCCCAACGCTGAAAGGATTGAAGATACACTGTTAAACTTTGACAAACCTTGGTGAAACAAATGAGATTTTTCTTAATGAAAATAAGGGTTTGTGTTTCATTCAGATTATCCTGAAAGGAGAGGACTTGAATGAATTGTCAAGCTGTACTTTAATTTTGTTACACTGGCATGATTTCTTGAGCCTTGATGGGGAAAAGTAAGAAATGTTTTCTGCTAATATTAAAATTCATTTTGAATTTTGGTATATGGTAGTTTGTAGAATATACTGTGAAAAATCAAAGAGTAACATTTATGATTTGAGCCATGTCTTTTTTTTTATTTTTTATTATTAGAAGCAAACAGTGAATTGTCATAAATAAATATTTCTTCTACCATAAGCACTGTCTTTTATGGTTAGCAAACAGTGACATGCCAGATCAGCCTCGGTATCCACACACTCATCCAAGATGAATATAGCTCTAGATAACAGAGGTATCTAGATAGAACTATTTGTTATTTCTCCACAAAAACATGTATTGTGGGTACTTAGTCACTATAACTCCTTTCCTAACTTATTCTAAAACTTGAACCTCCATTTGATTCCCGAAGGAAGTGCCTAAAATTTACCAATGGATGGCAAAAACTGCAGACCCTAATCAGACCTGATCAGACTGCTCTTTCAGGAGTAGCTTGATCTTGGTGTGCACTGTTTGCCGAGGCCTGTCTGACCGAATGTAAGAGTAAATCCCTGTAGACTCATGATTTAACTGCTGATCTGTGTTGATTTCTGATAGTGTATGTCACTAGATTTGATTGCTTAAAAAAGCTAAATTATAAAGTTTTCCTGTTTCATGTTAGGGATTATGTATGTTTTTAGGGCATGAGGATAGCAATGACAGAGTCAGAGTTTGACAGTCAGCTGGAGTCAGCAAAACGGGAAGCTATGAAATCTTTTGGTGATGATGTCATGCTGTTGGAGAAGTTTGTTGAAATGCCACGGTAATAATTTGTTTGTCATAAGTTTTCTTTTCCATCATGTTCTTGAAGAAGAAAATCATTGTATTCAGGAAACACATGCAAAATGCCAATTTGGTACAGGGATGACCCAGATGTGTCCTTGCATTAGCCCAGAGTAAATCACTTCATAGCTCCAAATGAGGGGATATTTTAAGATTTTTTGACATTTTTGTACAAACCATATCTTATAGGTATTCATTGGTATCCTCCCGCTGATGAGTACCCAGAAGATACTGTATTGATGCATAAATAACAAATATGGTCATTTTTCTATATAATCTATACACTTTTGTTCAGATACAACACTTAATAGGGTCCACCTTGAAACCATCTTATATTCAAAACCATCTTTTAATGAACCATCTTATAATGAGGTTTCTGTGTATGTACAGATTTCTCTTTTCTGTATTTTTTTCTAGTCATGTAGAAGTTCAAGTATTTGGTGATCAGCATGGTAACTATGTGTATTTATTTGAGAGAGACTGCAGTGTACAAAGACGACATCAGAAGATCATAGAGGAGGCACCAGCTGTAAGATTTTACTATTTTTTTTAGCTAATATCAGTTGAAAATATTTTAGTCTTGGTCATTTGAAAATATGCCTGTGGGGCATTTGCAGGCAGTGAAAGCCCAGATCAGACTGCACATCTGTGCAGTCTGATCTGGGCTTTCTCTGCCTGCTTAGAGAATCACTGAATAGTGTAGAATGTATTGACGTTCAGCAAAGGCCCCACATCACTATATCTATTTCACTACTAAACCAAATTAATATACCGTTTTGATGCAAATGACCTTTCGAGTTTAACACATTGTTAAACCAGAACTCCTCATCATCAGCAAAGGCAATTATCAGGCTGTGCAGCTCTGCTTGCTGATCAGAATCTTTACTGTTCCTTTATGCCCTGAAGACATCTTTTCTCATGGCAAGGCTTTCTGTTGTAATGTACAATGTATATAATATAGGCATAGTAAATTCTAGATGGATAACAGGTGAGATATAGTTATTTGTGCTACGACATGAGAAAATGTACATTCTCACACACCAGATAAGGTAATCCTGGATTTTACCCTGGGATAGAAATTCTTATCCTACCCAGGGTAAGATAAAAATTGAGAATTCTCACATGTTTGATATGTTGTAACTGACGTCATGAACAGCATCATTGAGGTTTATGTCACTGAACATAATGACATCATGAAATGCTACAGTAATATTATCACAATATGGCGGACATCAGCAATCGAAGTGACTGCATTATTAAAAGATCTGGGCCCAGTTGTTCAAAGCGTCGTTAGCTTAACCAGCTCGTTAAGGGTCGTTTCTTTAACTGTTTTAGCAGATTCAATACACAATATTCTGATATTTTTTGCTGAAAAAATGTGAGTAGCTTTTGCACATTTTTTCAGCAAAAAATTTCAGCATATTTGTGTATCACTTGATGTAAATTTTAACGAATCGTTAACTAACGATGTCGTTAGCTTTGAACAACTCGGCCCTGCTTTCTTAAAAATGTGCAAGAAGAAGAATCTATCATGTGTGTGAGGGGTAGATAGAAAAATCTGTTCCTTGCAGCCACAGTCTGGCATCACTCGGCAAGTCTTGTGATGCCAGACAGTGATCCTCGGGACGGATTTTTCTACTACCCCTCATATCAATGATAGATATTTTGATATGTGTGCCCAGGCTCAGATGAGCCTGCATCATCTGATCTATCTATTTGAACAAACTTTGGATTCTGAAGAGACAGTGCAGCTGTGCAGATTAATCAGTCTTTGCTGGTCGGTCTACATTACATTTACTCATATTATAACTGATTTGATTCCAGCCATAAAAAACAGCTGTGACCTCATTTGCATGTAAGTAAGGCAGTTGTCCTAAAGTTTTGTGGACCAGTTTTTCGGATTAACTGCCAGACTGACACAGCTTAATTGGGGTCTTTAGGGGTTGCCATTCCACCAAGTATTCTGTGAAATAAATGTAAGAAAAGAAATATGGAATAAAGTGTTTCAAAGTGTAGGGCATTTGATGTAGGCAATACCTGATTTCAGCTTTACTAATCCTATATGCTGCTATACTTGTTATGAATAATAAGGACCATGTAAAGTTTTACATTGTTTAACCCTTAAACTGCCAGTCACAACAACTGTCGTCTGCTTTGTCATCTGCTTGTGATTTTAAAAGTCATTTTTGCAAACAGTATGGACCCAGATCAGACTGCTCCTCTAGGAGCAGTCTGATCAGGGTCCACACTGTTTGCCTTTATGCAAAAATAGGTTTGAAAAGTTTGCAAGAATATTCAGCAGAGGACATAAATAGACGACATTTTCTGATGCAGATTTTCTTGGCATTTTAACGGTTAAAAAGGTGAAACTGTGAAACATAGTAAACACATATAATCAAACATTATGATGAAACTAATCATACGGCTCGGTGGTGATCTGCAGTCAGATTAGTTTTATTAAAGCCCAGGGCCCAGTTGTTCAAAGTATCATTAGCTTAACAAGCTCATTAGTGGTCAATATGTTAACTGTTCTAGTAAGTATGATATCTAATTCACAGTGATTTTTGCTGAAAAAATGTGAGTAGCAAAAGCTACTTACATTTTTTCAGCAAAAATATAAGCGTATATGCCATATTTAATGATCAAAGTTTTAACGATACGTTAACTGATGACATTGTTAGTTTCGAACAACTGAACCCAGGTTGACAGTTTCTGTGAAAATAAAACTCAGGTTTGATTCTCTTTACAGCCAGGGTTATCAGAGGAAGTTCGAAGATCACTAGGGGAGGCTGCAGTGAAGGCTGCCAGAGCTGTTAATTATGTAGGAGCAGGTAGGTTTAGAATTTCAGCTGGATCTAGCCAGATCGAAGCAACTTATATGACCCAGATAAGCCTGTGCATATATACTGTCAGAGTGAAAAGCACAGACCGTGTTCAGATAACATAAATTTGAAGGATAATATCATAACTCCAGATCAAGCTGTTTTTTGTTGTTGTTTTTTTTTTTTTTTTCAACCAAAAACTTTTAATATTTTTTTTAGTTCTCCATGAAAACATATATTGTGGATACTTTAAGAATTAGTATTGGGACACCTTTAAAATTCATATGAGTAATTATTTTCGTGGCTTAGACATTTGAGATGTATCAAAAAACCACTTAAATTTTCAGTAATGTTTTGTGCCATATAAATTGGGACAGTGCATTTGGTGGGAGTGTGGGAGGGGCCGGGGAGGGAAAATATATTTAGCCAGCATAAACTGGTCCCTCCCAAGTTTTTGTTTCATTTGTGATTGTTACTGGGCATTTCTTTTTTACCTTTTTAGCCTTTGTTACATCATTAATGGATTTTGAGGGATAGGTTTCCAGTTTTTCATGCATTACAGTGCTTTTTGTTTTGGTTAAATCCATTTTCTGCAATAAGACACTTAATGACAGGACTTGTAATTCAGTGGAATTCCTTTTGAATTCAGGTACAGTTGAGTTCATCATGGACAAGAGCCAGAAGTTTTATTTTATGGAGATGAATACAAGATTACAAGTAGAACACCCAGTCACTGAGATGGTCACAGGACAAGATTTGGTAGAATGGCAAATTAAGGTATGTTAATTCAGGAGAATGGATAGGCCTCCAAGGGAAGTAATTTTGTCATGGAAGTAATTTAAAAGTTAACCTTCTTTCTCATTTTGGGGCTACTCTTGAAGGAAAAATAATTGCTCCATAAATTCCTTCCTGTAAGAGTAGCCCCATTTTAAAATACTGTAGATTCTAGGGAGGCAACTTCATGTTTGCAAAATTTGTCTAAATTTGTGAAATGGAAGCAAAATTCACTGTATCCACATAGCTCTTGATAAGATGCTTTTTTCAATATAAAGGTATTGACATTTTTCTTATTTCTCCGCAGAACATGTTGTGGGTACTCATTAGAAGCACCTCGCTGAGGTGTTTCTAAGGAGTACCCACAACATATATTTTTTCATAGAGAAATAAGAAAAATATTTACCTGATACCTACTCTTATCTAGACCTATGTATAATCCATTAATCTTAAAGCTATTTTCCTGTGCGATAGATTTGAGACAGAAGAATCTACTGGCAGAGGCTGTGAAGGATAATCTTTGATTTAAGGATATGCTTGGTAGAGTTTCTGTCATTTTTTACAACGAAGATAACTTTTGTGACTTCCAGTTTGCTTATCTGCACATTATGCCCCTTATGAATAGGGCTCTACTTTAAAAAGAAATTGGAGCAAATTCTTTCCTTTTAGAGTAGACCGCTGTTCAGAAGGGAGTCAAAAACTTTGAACAAGTTGTCTTCTCTTAATTGTTAATAATGCATAAATGCCAGTTTTTGCCTGAAATGATTCAAATATACAGTACTTAGCCTAAAATTTGGAAACCTCAACTCCTTATCATACATGCCCCAAAATTTGAAAAAGTCCATTTTACTACAGTGGAACCTCTATGACTGGAACACCGATGGCTTGTTTACCTTGGATGATTCAAACTTGTTTTCGAGGTCATACGAAATTATTCCGAAGGCTCAAGAAAACGAATATTTAGGGCATTTCTCTTATTTTGTCAAAAAAATTGTACATTGTGCATTTTCGAGGTGATTCTAATGTGTACACTCAACATACTATTATTGTATAAAAGATCAAATTTACTTCCCTAAATTATCACCATTTGCTTCTTGACCTGGCGCCATGACTGGCCCTCAGTGGCTTGAACTACTCATATGTAGAATAAATTTCCATCGTCCTAAATATGTTTGAACCATTGAAGTTTCACTGTACCTGTTGTTGTGTCCAAATATTGGTGGATGAGTGGTAGACATTATAGACCCTGATCAGGGCCCAGTTGTTCAAAACTAACGATATCGTTAGTTAACGTATTGTTTAAGCTTTGATCATTAAATATGGCATATATGCTGATATTTTTGCTGAAAAAATGTGAGTAGCTTTTGTATTTGCAAAAGCTATTCACATTTTTTCAGCGAAAATACCTGTGAATTAGATACATGTATTGTACTTACTAGAACAGTCAACATTTTGACCAATAATGAGCTCGTTTAGCTAACGATGCTTTGAACAACTGGACCCAGATATTGTATTTTATTATGTCTGATTAGGGTCTGCTCTGTTTTCTCAAGCATACCAAATTTACCCTAAATATTAAGGCATTTGTGAACCTTGCTATACTTTTCCTAAAATTCAAACAACTCTGTTTTACTGTTGATATGTCTAAACACTGCTGAATGAGTGGCAAAGAGTGTGGTAGATTCTGGTCAGCTGTCACATTCTGCAGCATCTGATCTGGATCTACACGCTTTGCATGTTGTGCCGGCCTGAGTGGCTCAGTTGGATGTGCATATGACTGGAGATCAGGAGGTCACAGGTTCGATCCCCGCTCGGTCCGTCCCATTCTTTCGTGGAGATTGATCATGAAATATTTACTATGGTCATTCTCTCCCTTCCGCAGATTCAAGAAGGGCAGTTGTGAGTTTCTCGCAAAAGAATGTACACTAGTACTGGTTAACTATTTAGAGGACTAAACCTGCACAGGAAAAAGTGTGATTAGGTAACCTGACCATGCTTGACATGACCCCAGTGGGCTCACTTGGCTGTAAAACCTCAACACAAACAAATCAGGCATGCTGTATTTACCCGTATGATGGAACACCTCAACTCCTTACCATACATGTCCTAAAACATCAGGAAGTCCACTTGACTACCTGTCTATGTGTCTAAAACCTGCTGAGTGAATGTCAAACAGTGTAGATCCTGATCTGGTGCCACATTCAGCACCGGCCTAGGTGGCTCAGTTGGATGAGCTGTCCGACTGGAGACCAGGAGGTCGCCGGTTCAACCCCTGCCAAGGTCGGCAACATTCTTTCGTGGAGATTGATCATGAAATATTTTCTGCAGTCATTCTCTCCCTTCCACTGATTCAAGAAGGGCAGTTGTCAGTTTCTGGCGAAAGAATGTGCACAATACTGGTTAACCACTTAGAGGACTAAGCCTGCCCAGTAAACGTGTGGTTAGGATAAATTGACTGCGCTCGACATGACCCCATTGGGTTGACTGGGCCGTAAAACCTCAACACAAACAAAGCCACATTCAGCAGCGTCTGATCAGGGTTGACATTGTTTGGTCATGCCTGTCTGTCCCAGTACTTAGGATTATAACTGTAATCTGTTTGTCTCGTAGATTGCCAGTGGAGAAAAGCTTCCAGTAACACAGAGTGAGATTAAACTACAAGGTCATGCCTTTGAAGCTCGTATCTATGCTGAAGATCCTAATAACAGTTTTATGCCAGGGGCTGGTCCCCTGCACCATCTTTCTACACCACAGCCAGATCAGAACACCAGGATTGATACAGGAGTCAGACAAGGTTAGTGATGAATTACTGGTCCTCTTTTTATGTCCCCCAACCTACGGAGAGGGGGACACATGATTTTGGTGCAGATCCTGTTGGCTGCAGCATTGACGTGACACTTTCTTGTTAGCACGATATCTTGTGAACCAGTGGTTGGATTCTTACCAAATTTTCATGGATATAATTATTATAGTAACATAACAGAGGTGATTAGATTTTGGTGACCTTGACCTAATTTTCTAGGTCACAGCAGTAGAAAAACTGAAAATTCACAGTTGGGGGGACATCTGTTTTTCTGTGCAGTAATTTTTTTTATAAAAACTTATTTTTCTAAGGGAGTGAATTACAGTACAACCTCTTTTCAACAGCTTCAAAACTGACTGTTAAAGGAAGCTGGCTGTTGTACAGTGGTTGGATAGACAGTAAAACCACTTTGGGAAATCTGAAAAGTTGCTGTTAAAGGGAGGTGGCTGTTTATGAGAGGTGATCATTCCACTGTAAATTGCATGCCTTTGCAAGATTGTTTACTGCCCTTTGTTTAAGTGGTGAAGAAAGCTAATGAATTTGGTTCTTACTACTTGTTTGTATGTTTTAAATTTACCATTTGCTCTTTTTTATCAGGTGATGAAGTGTCAGTACACTATGATCCTATGATAGCTAAACTTATAGTCTGGTCTGAAGACAGATTGTCAGCTCTCAGGAAATGCAGATCAGCCCTCTTAGATTATCAGGTTGGTTGTTTCCTTAATTAGATTGTCGGGTCTCAGAAAATATAGATCAGCCCTCTTAGATTATCAGGTTGGTTGTTTGCTTAATATAAGTCAGGGTCCAAGATAAGCAGAGAATGAATGTGAAAATGTTTACGGTACCCAAAACACGTACATTCTGGGATCAAATATAAGTTGATTCTCAGTTCTAATGAGATCCAAAATCTTTTATTTTCTGAAAAAAGCAGAAGAAAATTTATTACCTCTTCTCACCAAGGGCCATTAAAACTATTTACAAGCAGTATATCAGAGACATGCTAACATTCCTCTCTAAAAAGGACTGGAACAGTGGGAATCACTATATGACCATGACCTTTAATCATGGTCCATTGACTGATTCTTTACATGAATTTTAGTATTAAAATCCCTTATAATACTGACAGCTGCAGGCAGATACAAGAATGCCTACTTGGCTTATCAGTTTTTTATTGTCATTTTCAAAGGGAAAAATTGCAACATTTAATCCAGAATAATATTATACAGTCGACTCTCGTTATCTCGAATTCCAAGGGACTCTCTGAAACACTTCGAGATATCCGTACCTCGAAATATCGGAGTTACAGAAGTGAGGAAAACAATAGATCGAACAACCACATTTAACAAATGAATATGTAATTTGCTCCTGAAGTTAGAGATATATTGAAAATATTGTGGAAAAGAGGAGAAATTGCTCCTTAGGAGCAATTTCTCCTCTTTTTCACAATATTTTGTTACCTGTTCTTAGACTTCCATGTTAAAACAGGGACCAGAATTTCACTTCGAGATAAGCGGTTATTCGAGATAAGCGAGGTTGAGACTGGATACACTGGAAACTAGTTATAAGACTGTTCATTATCAGATGGTTTTGGATATAAGACAGTTTAAAGGTACTCCCAAAAATATTGTATCCAAACAAAAATGTATAGATTATATACAAAAAATAACCATTTATGGTCATTTTTTTTTTGTATATAATCTATACATTTTTGTTTGGATATGATACGTTTGTGTAGATAACATGGTTTTTGCTTTGGATACAAGTGACAATGTTATAAAAAAGTTGTGGTAGTTTTGTTCTTTTTAAAAAAAATCAAAGGAAAACTGCCTCAACATGTCATTATCTTTTACATTTCAGGTATTAGGTTTGAGCACCAATATACAGTTTCTGACAAGTTTAGCGAAACACTCAGAATTCGAGGCAGGTCAAGTACACACAGATTTTATACCTCAACACTATGATGATTTATTCCCAGCACAAGTGATATCGGACCCAACTGTCTGCCAGGCTGCTGTTGCATTGGTTATTAAACAGGGAGAAAAAGTCAGGGAAAGAGCAAGAAATACATTGGGTAATTTTCATCTTCATGGATTTTAGACCTGCTGCTGCTATAAAGCTTTTTTTATTCAAGACAAGTTTAATAAATTGATACATAGTATTAATACGATCATAAAATGTGGCCCTTGACAGCTTGTAAAATTTCAGTTAATCTCTCATTTTTGAACTAGATAAAAAAAGAAATGACTTTTTATCGTATCTCTGAATTAATGTTGGCAACATTAATTCAGAGATACAATAAAAAATCATTTCATTTCAAGAACGAGAGACAAAATGAAATTTTACAGGCTGTCAGGTGCCACATTTTCTGATTGTATTAATACCATATAACAATTTATTAAACCTCTCTTGGATAATAAAATGTCTATTTTTGAGGAATATGGAGCCTTTAAGAAGAGTATTCAAAGAACATTTTTCTTATTTCTCCATGAAATCATATGATGTGGATACTCATTAAAAGCGTCTTAGCAAGGTGCTTCTAATGAGTACTCACAACATATCGAGGGTTGAGCGCAAGACTAGCGTAAGTCAGATGGTTGTTTTTCCCCAAACCTAATCTCCTCACCATGAAGGCATTATGAAGATTAAAACATTTCTTTCTGTAAACAATGAAAATTTAGGTGCCATTGCTCGTATGAGCAATGGCACCTAAATTTGCATTGTTTACAAAGGGGTCCAAGTTGCCCCTAAACAAGGGTTTCAAAAATATGTTTGAGTTACTATAGTCTTGCGCTCGACCCTCGATATGCTTTCATGGAGAAATAAGAAAAATACCAATACCTTTGAAATATTTTTGGTCTCATTTTCTCAGAAGATAGGATTTGGCATTTCATGTAAATTGTCACCTTAGGAAAGAATTTGCAGGACATGTCAGGTCCAGTTTTCTGGGAAAAATAAGAAAAAATACCAGTTTATGCTCCGCTGAACTAGCCTTGGTTGCTTATGGTTTAATAGTACCACTGCTACTACTGTAATAACCCTAAGTATTGGGACACCTTATCTACTTACCATACTTATCCTAAAATTTGAAATAATCCATTTTGCTTTCTGGTGAAAGAATGTGCACAGTACTGGTTAACCGCTCAGAGGACTAAGCCTGCCCAGTAAACACGTGGTTAGGTAAATTGACCATGCTTGACATGACCCAATTGGGTTGACTGGGCCGGAAAACCTTAACATAAACAAAAGCCCATTTTACTACCTCTTGATGTGTTTAAAATATTACTATATGTATTGCAAACAGTGTAGACCCTGATGAGACACATCTGATCTGGATCTACATTGTTAACAAAGGCTTATCTGTCCCAATACTTAGGGTTAAAATGTATGTTTTGCTATTTTTATTCCTCCCACTCATGTATTTTGTTTGCAAAAAATTTATTATGTATGTATTCATATACAGTCGAACCTCGTTATCTCGAACTCGCTTATTTCGAATTACCGCTTATCTCGAAGTGAAAATGTGGTCCCTGTTTTAACATGAAACTATGACAACAGGTAATAAAATAATGTGGAAAAGAGGAGAAATTTCTCCTAAGGAGCAATTTCTCCTCTTTTCCACATTATTTTATATATATATTTCTAACTTCAGGAGTCAAATTACATATTCATTTGTTAAATGTGGTTGTTCAGTTTATTGTTTTCCTCACTCTCTCAACTCTGATATGTCGAAGTACGGATATCTCGAAGTGTTTCAGTGTGTCCCTTGGAATTCGAGATAACGAGAGTCGACTGTATAAAAATATGGCATCTAGGTCTTCACCATATCTATAACAACAAATATTCATTGCAAAAAGTTAATGTGCTATACAAATATTGCAATTTTTTGCATATGAAATTTAAAAAATATTGACAAGTTATAAGTATACAATGATAACAGCCAATAATTGTGAGTTAACCCTTCTCTTGCTGAACACGACATGCCCTGTCTTAGCAAACAGTGTAGATCCGGATCAGTTGGCTTCTGAAGAAGCCAACTGATCTGGATATGCACTGTTTGTCATCGAATATGTGAATTTCTATCGAAAACCTTTATCAAGTAATCTGATTGGCTGTAAATTAAAAGTGGGCATGGCATCTTAATATATTCAGCAAGGCAAGGGTCAAGGATCCAGAGGCCTTGTTATGGAGGACTACTCCAGAATTATCACCAAATACTCCATAACGTCCTCTGGGATCTACATTATTTTATCTTGTTTCAGATCCATACTCCCCATTCTCAATGTGTTCAGCAGCTCGTGTCAACCAGAACCCTGTGAGATTTATCAACCTCAATAATGGGGAGAAAGGTTAGTTTCTTAACTTGATTTATCATGCTTGGTAGTTGGGAGAAAGGGTAGCAATACCAAAGGCAATATTAATAGGCTTTTGCAAACAGCATAGATCCAGATGAGACGGCTCATAATGAGCCATCTCATCAGGATCTATGCTGTTTGACATTCAGTCTTTCAACTTTACATATAAACTTCTTTCCAATTGATACTTTGTTAACAAAAGCAAGTAAAAAAAAGCTGATGACAAATGTAGTCTGAAATTTGGTGCCGAAAGAGTTAATGGTAGGTAGAAAGGTTAGAATTTCTTTATCTTGATTTATCAGGCTCGGTGATAGAGAAAATAGCTACGTGCAGTTGTCTTTATGTTATCGGCCTCAGTGATAGGAAGAAAGGTTAGTTTTCTTTAGCTTGATTTATCTGGCTCAGTTATGGGTAGAATGGTTGGCTGTCTTACTGTTGTCAGCTTTGGCTGGTAGGGAAAAATTTTCTTTTATCCTGATTTATCTGGCTCAGTAATGTGATTTAGTAATGGGGAGAATAGGTGATTGTTTTTGTTATCAGACTCATTGGTAGGGGGAAAGTTCAGTTTTGTTTAGCTTATCAGGCTCTGTAAAGGGGAGAATGGTTGGCTGTCTTACTGCTGTCAGCTTCTATGGCAGGGAGAAAGTACAGTTTTCTTTAGCTTGAGTTATCAGGCTCTGTAACAGGGAGAATTGTTGGCTTACTGCTGTCAGCTTCAGTGGCAGGAAGAAAGGCTGCCGGGTAGCTTTTTATGCCCCCACCCGCCGAAGGCAGCAGTAGGCCATATAGCATTTTGTGATGATGTTACATCTATACATGTGTATGTAAGAAATATTTAAGTTTAAATTTAAGTTTACATGCAAGTTTTTTTCTCTTGGCAGTCATCACCTGGTTACCTTTTACGCTAGGAAGTTGAAATTTGGGATGCTACTTACCCAGACCTAGAGCTTCTACTCTGTGTTAGAGTTGCCTCTGGGTCATGCCCTGGGGTAGGAGTAAGGGGCAGGGGCATTTGTGTACTTTGGACACATGTCTAGTTTCTTCAGTTTCAGCAAAAAAGTATTTATATTTTTACTTATTTCTCCATGAAAATCTATGTTGTGGGTACTCATTAGAAGCAACTTGCTGAAGTGTTTCTAATGAGTCCAGACAATATAGCTTTTCGTGAAGAAATAAGAAAAATATTTTCCAGTTACCCCCTTATCTGGAATAATGTTTATCAGCCTGCTCAGTAGAGAGAATTGCTCTTTTTTAGCATCTGTATTTACAAATTTTCATCTTAACTATATTGCATGTGAAAGATTAGCAGATGGTAATGTAACACTGAGCATGTTTGGTAAAGATTTCAGAAGATGACATTTTGACACAGTGGTATTTGTATCATTTTTCCAAAAATTAGTGCTTAAAATTTCATTTAGATCATATCAACATTTCCTTGTATAGTTTCTGTGTTTTATTTTAGATTTACAAATAGAAGTAGTGACTTCCAATGATGGCAGCTATGATGTCACCTTTGATGGCAAAACTTACACTGTGTCAGCAGAATTGAGACAGGAAGGGGAGAGAAATGTGATAGTATCTGTGATTGATGGAGTCAAGACCTCGGCATCTGTTGTTGTCATGGGACACTCTATACATCTGTTTACTTCTGTAAGTAACCTTTCCAAATGACAGTTCAGACAATATTACATTTTTACAACCAAAGGTATTATATTTTCTTCTATTTCCAGCAGAGGAATTAAAGAGGAGTATTTATTGATAATTCTAGGATAATTTTTTTTATTTCTCCATAAAATCTTATGTTGTGGGTACTCATTAGAAGTGCCTCACCGAAGTGGCACTTCTAATGAGTAACAACAACATAGGTTTTTATGGAGGATTGGAGATAATTAACCCGGAATTGTTATCAAATATTATGCACTTCTAATGAGTAGCGACAACCTGGGCTTTAATGGTGAATTGTAGAAAATTATTCCAGAATTATCATCTAATACTAGGGGCTTTTAATGTGTACCCACACTATAGTTTTTTATGGAAAACTGGAGAAAATTATCCAAGAAGTATTGTCAATTACGTCTCCTTAACTCATTTATGCCTAGCATCCCATAAAAAGGAGATTGACAAACAATGTAGACCCAGATCAGATGCCGCAGAACACAGCATCTGATCAGGGTCTACATTGCAGTAATTACAGGACTTTCTATAAAACATGGAAATAATAAAAACAACCCAGACACCCCTTCTATTGGAAATGGACCAGTCCAAAGAGTTGAGGTAAGAGGGTCCACTTGGCATAAATGGGTCAATGACTCCTCTGTTATTTCTCCTTGGATGAAAAAAATTAGCCACAATATAGGAAGATGTGCCTTAGGATATACTTCCAGTAAAAACATAGGGTTTGCCTGTGCATCCATGCAGTCTGTTGGAGTCTTCACTGTCTGTCAGAAAGCAGAAGAAGCCTTGGATCATTGGTTATGCAAAGAACATTCGGTAAAGCCTGATCAGACTGCATAGAGTTATCGATTAGTGCATATATCTGATGGCTCATGTTCTGACACTGTTGCTTATATACTAGTCCACCTTAAAAAAATGACTCCTTCACAGAGCAGACTTAATCATGCCCACGTGGATAATGGTTAATTTTATCCTTAGACAAACATTCAAAGTTTACCTTTAAATTATACAGGTAAAAATTAGTATGCAATGTTGGTCAAATTCACATGTATCTTAGCTTTAATTGATTGTTAGCCAGTTCTGCAGTGCCACTTGTCTCTCTGAGCATATGCTGTGGCATTTCAAAACAATTGTCTCAAGACAGGAAGACTTTTCTTTTGATGTGAGGACTTTGTACACTTTTAGGGGAGATGTTTGCAAAGTTGCTGTTTTAATTTCACTCCAGTGCATGATACATGTTCAGCATCTGAAATGGCAGTCACCTCCTTTAATAGATTTTGTTTGTGTTGAGGTTTTACGGCCCAGTCAACCCAATGGGGTCATGTCGAGCATGGTCAGTTTACCTAACCACACGTTTACTGGGCAGGCTTAGTCCTCTAAGTGGTTAACCAGTATTGTGCACATTCTTTTGCCGGAAACTGACAACTGCCCTTCTTGAATCAGCAGAAGGGAGAGAATGACCCTAGAAAATATTTCATGATCAATCTCCACAAAGAATGTTGCCAAGCTTGGCGGGGGTTAAACCCGCGACCTCCTGGTCTCCAGTCGGACGGCGCATCCAACTGAGCCACCAAGGCCGACCTCCTTTAATAGGTACCTTATACAAGAGGCCCACGGGCCATGGCACGCTCACCTGAGTGACATAGCCACTGCAGATATGCAGATTTTTCCAATCCTATCATTGCAACTAATGAAAAGATCATCATTTGAGCAGTTCTTTGAAGAATATATGGGCCTGACAGTCAATGGAGTGTGATCATTTGAATAAACTATCAGTCACATTTCAACAGTAGGATCAATGTGAAATTTGGTGGAAATTGGCTAAGTGGTTTCTGAAGAATCATGATTTTATACATGTAGACAGCACAGTGGCAGGGAAATATAATAAACATTAACAAGATGACGGCCATCTTAGATTTCCAATCAGAACGGTTTTAGCTACTATTGATCTACAAGTCACTTCGATACTTCCAAAATAAATGTATATGGCCCATACAAATGCATGGGGAAGCAATTTTGACCATGGAGGTAAAAAGGTCAAACGTCAACATAGAACCATCATTTTAGAAATTTTAGTAGATCTCCTGTACCCCATAATTTGTGCAAAGATTAGGGCCCAGGTGCTTATTTGGTTCTGGAGAAGAAGATTTTTAAATGCTTTTACCATATATGGGCATGGCAGCTATTTTGATCAATGGACCATGCCCATTTTAGCAATCTTTCATTCTCCTGCACAAGGAGGCTCCACATGAAATTTGAGCAACACTGGCCTAGAGGCTTCAGAGGAGAAGTCATTTGAAATTATCAACATTTCTTCCATACAAATGTATGGGGCCCATACAAATGCATACAGAAGCAAACTTGACCTCGCCGTAAAAAGGTCAAATGTCAATGTATGACCATTATTTTAGCACATTTGGTAGACTTCCCGTCCCTGATGAGTATGCAAAGATTAAGCCACAAGGCATCCTCGGTTCTGGAGAAGAAGATTTTTAAAGGTTTTTACCATATATGGGCATGGCGGCCATCTTGGTCAATGGACCATGACCATTTTAGCGATCTTTTGTTCCCCCAACCTAAGGAGGCTCCATATGAAATTTGAGCAAAATTGGCTCAGGGGCTTCAGAGGAGTAGTTTGAAAATGTTAACAGACGGACGGACGCACAGACGACAGACAAAAAGTGATCACTTTAGCTCATCCTGAGCATAGCTCAGGTGAGCTAAAAAACAAAATGTTGCAATTAACATGTGTAAACATAGAATGTCTAATGGTCAGACATGTTGTATTTGCCTTTGAAACTTTGAATCATTTATTCCTGTCATTGTTCAGTTTTTTTTGTGGTGTATTTATATTCACTATTTTCACTATTTTCAGTCAGCATGAAAAGACACTAAATAACCTTAATTTGCCATCCGACCAAATCTATTCCCGTGACCATCTCAGTGACTGGGTGTTCTACTTGTAATCTTATAGTTATTTCCATAAAATAAAACTTTTGGTTCTTGTCCATGATGAACTCAACTGTACCAAATCCACAGAATTACAGGTCTTGACAACAAGTGCCTTAACGCACAAAATGGCTTTAACTAAAACAAAAAGCACTGCAGTGCATGAAAATCTGGAAACCTATCACTAAAAACAAATATATCGAGGGTTGAGCGCAAGACTGTAGTATAACTCAAACATATTTTTGAAACCCTTGTTTAGGGGCATCATATGAGCAATGGCACCTAAAGGGCTTGGTTCACGAATGACCAAAATCTGCCCTATTCAATATATTGATCAAAACGCTTGTAAATATAAGTCAGCATGGGACATCTTCAAAAACAACAACAACAAGTTTGAAAACCAATCATTATGGTTGCTATGGTAACAACAACACACTACATGGTGTACTGTAAAACTGTTTGTTTTAATCAATTTCATAGCTGAAATTTAGGAGCAATGCCACTAAAAGCATTCCCATTTGTTAGTTTCATATTTGTCAAATACTGTAGCACAAAGTTACGAATAAAAATCACCATAACACAGAAATTTCTGTTACCATGACAACAAATATGTCAAATTTATTACAAAAAAGCACGCAGTTTTACTTAATTTATTCTGTTTACTATGCGATTCTATCTTTATCACTACATACAGTATAAAACTTTGATTATCAGTAATGGGAGACACATTAAAAAGAAAAGAAAAACACTAGACTAAAGTTTCTGTTGCCATGGAAACAAAACTGTAAAACCATTTACTTCAGCCAAATAATATGTGGTTTTGACTGATTTGAATCATGAAATGTAAAGTGTGTTTTATTTCATTGATTTAAATGTGTTCTAAAGTATTTGACTGTGCGTAAAAAGTGGCATTCGCATCACTTAACTTTCTGTTGCCATGGAAACAAAAGGATACATTTATCTTATAAGAATATGTTGTTTTTGCTTGACCATATTCAGTTTTTTTTTTTTTTTTTTTTTTTTTTTTTGCTGTATTGGTATCATTACTGCATATTTTTGTTTGTCACAGTTTGCAGCATACAGTTAAAATGTTAAGTATCATGTCACCAAAAGTTATGTACCCCCAACAACAAATTTATCACATAACATTTGGCATGAATGTCATTAATTGGCATGCTAGTATTGATAACAGCTGCGGCATACCGACTGCTACAAAATTACATGTGAGCCAGTGAAGACGCAGATCAGCCAACTCATCATTGATCTATTTTATGGCAATGTCATATTTGATCCCATTGGAAGAAATGTATAAAATCACAGGTCAAAGAGACTTTTAAATTTGCACTATTTGGTCATAGTTACAAAATGTTTCATTTGACATTAAAACTCTGCCCCCGGTGGTAATCTGCTCCTACCATGTCTATGTACATGTATCAAATCATGGAAAAATTGTATATATAATCACAAATCACAGTTCAAAATTATTTTTATGAAACTTGCACCAGCTGGCCATAGTGAGAAAAAATTTAATTTGACATAAAAATTCAATCCCCAGGGTTGATATGCCCCTGTGCTATGTACAGGTATGTAATCATGAAAAAAAAATGTACAAGATCACAGTTCACTGAGATTTTGTTTATAAACTTCCACCAGTTGGCCATCATGGCAAAAGCTTTCATTCGACATCAAAACTCTGTCCCCAAGGGCTTATCTGCCCGTGCTCCAGGGTTATGTACATGTAAAAAATCACAGTTCAATCAGATTTGTTTTCGAAACTTGCACCAGTTGGCCACAGTGACAACAGGTTTCATCCGACATCAAAACTCTGTCCCAAAGAGGTGATCTGCCCCTGTCCTAAGGCTACCAACATGTATAAAAAAATATGTATAAAATCACATTTCAAAGAGATTTCTTTCAAACTTGCATCAGTTGGCCATAGTGACAACAGAATTCATTTGACATAAAAATTATGTTCCCTAGGGTTTATCTGCCGCTGCTTTGGGGCTATGTACATGTATAAAATCCTGAAAAAAAAATGTATAAAATCTCAGTTCAAAGGATTTATTTGAAACTTATATCAAGTGGTCGTGACACAAAGATCTGTCACCCATAGATTGTCTGTCCCCGCCCAGGACCGGAGGTCTCAGTTGAGCTACAGGACTGTTGGTCCTCTGGTTTCCATAGTTGATCAGCTATGTGTAGTGCAAGTATGCAAAAATAAACATCGAACATATCTAGACACTGAACAGACTGGGAAAATAAAAGCTCCGGATTCATTCTAAAGATACAGTTTAGTAGAGCACTATAAACCTGCTAAACATAATATAACAAACGTCATGTTTGTACATACAAGTGCAAATATGTATGCAAATAGAAACATCTTAAATATTAGGTTCAACACTGATAGCAGCCATTTAGTAGTATTTAACTATCTGTCCTTACGAAACCAAGGCCAGCTGGTACACCCTATTGTGAACAAATATAAGTCCAGCAGGACATGACTACAATGTCGCAGTAAAGGTGATGCAATGTCATTCGTCATGTGCCCGCTAGGAACCTTAGCACAGGTATTCATGATAACTGACACATGTACGTAGCAAGGACTCAGATCAGCTTATGCATCTGCACAGCATATTCAGTCTTCGTTGTCTGTAGGAAGAAACTTTACTTCAGCATAGACTGCAATGCGAAGATTGTGATCAGACGCCATAGTATTTGCAAACTGGCCTGAGTATAAGCTCGATGAATTCCGCCTCCAATCGATTCGAAACCGAGACATTGTGATCTAAAGTCGGGAGCACTAACCACTCCGCCACACAGCCGTTTCGCAAATTCTAATGTTTGTGATTACCATATACATGCATGGAACTGTCTTGCAAAGAAAAGCAAATTAAAATCCAAACTTGTGTACAAGCTCAGTAATCTCTCTCCTGTTGTAATATCAACTCTTTAAGCGCCATGAAAAATTGAAGCACACGACAATTTGATTTTTTTTGGTGGGGGAGGGGGATAGTCTTGACATTTCATGTGAACTGTCTGCTTGGGACAGTTCATAGGAAATGTCAACTTATTTTCTCTTCAAAATAAAAGATAACAATTTCATGTTTCTTTTAATTTTTATGAAAATGTCTTGACATTTCATGTGAATTGTCTGCATATTGCATGAAATGTCAAGACATTTTATCTGAAAAATAAATGAAAAAGTAAAAAAAAAACAAAATGCCACTTCCAGGTTTTGAACTCGAGACCCACCGAATACTAAACCGAGCGTTTTACCCACTACACCGCAGATGACGTAGTGAGAGTGGTCAAAATTACAATAGTAATAGGTTGGATTTTTCAATGCACAAGCCGATTATAATAATTTACCGTAAAAAAAATTCTTATTTTTGTATACCATTTTGTTTTATGTACATCACATTTCCTTTCAAATGCTCGGTTTTATCGTTTACAGACAGCATTAGAAAAAAAAAAAAAAAAAAAAAAAAAAACGCCCGCAACGCATGAATGAAGTCGTTTTTATTTCCATTGAAACCTCGAATTTTGGACATTGGAATTTTCATTCGAGAGAAAAAATATAGAAAACTCCAATGTAGAATAAACGAACGCAAAACACCGATTTTTAATTGTAAAACCACCGTTGTCAATAAGGCAGAACTGTCATCCCTCAGCGGTTATTGGAGTGGCGTCCCTTGTAAAAACGCAAATTTCGCATGTAACGTAATTTCGGAAGCCGGGTCTCTTGCTGTCGAAAAACAATGGTTTCATTGGCTTTCTGGATGGAATGTCGTACTTATTGCTTACCTATGATTATTTCTTCTTTTTTCTGGACAAAATTCATTTTATTTGATTATCTTTCTTTCAAAAAGCAGAAAAACTTAGTAGCGCAAACAGAATACAATGAAGAGTCTTATCGAGATCTCTTCAACTATATTTTATTTTATTTGAACATGAAGCCACAATTTCGACACTTTGATTTTTTTTACCAAATATACTTCATTCGTTTATGAAACGTTGCACGAAAAATCATGGTGTCGAATACGGGGCTTCATATTTTTTCAGCTGCCTTTTACACAAAAAATGTGAAAAAATGTCGCGTTTGGTGCTTTAGGGGTTCCGATTTGGTAGTGCTCTTAAAGATTCAAAGCGATTTTGCCAAATATTTCATACATAGTTGTAAAGACGAAATATTATATAGTATAAAAACTTACAAACTGAAGCATATTTTACAGTTTGCTAAAATGAGAATTAACAGGGCAGTATACAAGAATTCGTGAATCTAGCCCTTTTCATTGTTTACAGAAAGAAATGTTGTAATCTTCATAACGCCTTCATGTTGAGGGGATTAAGTTTGGGGAAAAACACCATCTGACTTACTACAGTCTTGCGCTCAGCCCTCAAAATGCTTTTACACTATTCTCTCTCCAGGAAGGACAAAGAGAGTTGAAACTACCGATTCCAAAGTTTATGTTATCAGCTGGTGGGGTTGCTGGAGCTGAGGATGCGGTGGCACCAATGCCAGGTGTGGTGGAAAAGGTGGCTGTCAGTCCAGGCATGGAGGTACAGAAAGGAGATCCACTGGTCATTATGATTGCCATGAAAATGGAGGTATGGTAATTGTTTCATAATGTTGACTGCTTTTCCCTATCCAGCCCTCAAAACACTAAGCAAGTTTTTAGAGGACATCATTCTAAAATTGATTTTGTTATTTTTCAGAGAAAACAAAACTTGACTTTTCATGTAAATCTTCTGCTAGGCAATGTTTGGTTTTATTTGCTCTGAAAAATATGAACATTTCAGCAAGCTGTCTCCTGTAGATGTGATGAGTGTTTTAAGGAATTATACACAATCACTTTCAAATGAGACCAATGGGATCTTCTGTAAGACCATACTTTATGTAAAATGAGCTGTGAAAATTAATCCTTGTTATGCTGAAGAAATTAAGATGCCATGCCCACTTCTAATTTTTAGCCAATCAGATTACTTAATCCAGGTTTTTCATATAAATTCACATACTAAATGACAAACAGTGCAGATCCAGACCAGTTGGCTTCTGGTCTGGCTCTACACTGTTTGCATAGGCAGGGTATATCTGGGATCAGCAGGACAGGGTTAAAAGGTTTCTTTTGGGCATATGGCAATGCCGACATGACATGAAAGGCTCAAAGAGGGCCTTCTCTGATCATTTACAGAATCATAAGATCATACTGTAGAATGTATCAAAGAAGGGCAAATACAATGGTAAGATATGCTGGATGTGCCAGATAATCTGAATCTGCACAATCTTGTCCGGTTCTTTGCTCATCAACATTCTGAAAGGTAAAGTTTTTCTGCTATTGTGTGGGTGTATAGCTCCAGATAAGACAGTCTTTTCAACGAAAAAGATATGATATTCTTTTTTCCACAAAAACATATGTTTGAGTGCTCATCAGAAACATTTTTTTTTTTTGACAAACAAGATACACAATTTTCTGTGTACTTCTTTTATCTGGAGCAAAGAAATTGGTCATAATTTGTCATTCATTGTCTCTGAAGATGAATTGAATTAAATATATTTCCCCCAGGAAATTGGTCTTGGCATTTCATTCAAATTATACAAAAGGATTTGAACAAAAAGTCAAAGACTGAATTTTTTGCAAAAAAAAATAAGAAAAAACTGCTCATTTGTCCTCTGCTCACAATGCCTAGAGAATGCTAATGGTTGAAATGGATTTCTTGTTATTACAGTATGTGATCAGAGCTCCCAAGACTGGTACCATCGAAACAGTATTTTACAAGGCTGGTGACACAGTCAAAAAAGGTGTAGCACTGGTCCACTTTAAAGAAGAGACTGTGACCAAGACAGAAGAAGGGTCTGACACAGAGTGATGTAAAACCATGGACATAGTCTACAAAACTATTTGTATTGAAAGGAGGGAAATGAAGCCACATTGCTAGGTCTCAAGAATGAACTCAGATCAGCCTGCCTATGCAATATCCAGTCATAGCCTGTTCTGCTTTGCAGCCATGTCATGAGAAAAGGGTTGTTATGCAGTTGCAAAGGCTGATCTGGATCCTTTTTGGGTCTGGGTATGCAAAAAAGGCCCTTTTTTCATGGGATTGCTGTTATAGGTTCTGTAAGATCAAGATAACGGGTACACCAACCTCTTTATAACACGGTTCGTTATAACACGGTTTTTGATATAACAGGATTCTAATATGGATCCCAAAAATGTATAGATTATATTGAAAAATGACCATAAATGGTCATTTTTCAATATAATCTATACATTTTTGTTTGGATATAACACGGTTGTTTAACTAACACGATTTATGCTATGGACCCCAACAATAGTGTTATAAAGAGGTTGTGGTGTAATGCTAAGCAGCATCTGTTGGTGCTGACAAGCTAATCTGGATCTATCCTTGATACCCTGGCAACACATCTTTTAACAGAGAAATTTTCCAGTGCTGCTTTTCTTCTGTTTTTGTTTTAGTTTTGTTTTTCAGTTTTCACTATTATGTACAACAAATTTCAAATTTAAATACCGCTCAGTATGTTTGCCAGAAGCCATTGAAAGGTACCTTAAAGGGAATGGGTACACCTCCAAGGGAAATAGCTCTGGCATAGAAATACATGTATCTGCTTCCCGTCATGTTAGGGGTGACTCTTAAAGGAAAAAAAATTATTTGCTCCATTTCTCAAAGAATTAATTGTATCAGGAAGCAAATGCTTTTCTTTAAGCCCAGCAGACAATTCACATGAAGTGTCAAATAAAAGTCAAAAAGGATTGCCTTTGGAAACAAAGAAAACACAAATTCATGAAAATCGGAAACTTGGTTGGATTGAGTCTCTTCATATGCAACACTGTCGTTTGCTAGGCTGCATACGTCCCCTATCGCCAGCTTAAGTGGTATCCAATTTTCAAAATAACCAGGATGGGCTCAATGGTCCAAAGGAAATAAAATATAACCTGCACTATGATGTTGTACGGGGAGACTTTTTAAGTCTTATTTTAGCGTTTAGTCACTATTAATAAAGAATAGTCTCAGTATTAGAAATATTGTAACTCAGGGATCATTATAACTACTGAACTAATGACTGGTACTGGCAGCTTTGTAAATTCAGTGAATTATTCTTTAGCATGGTGAATTTAAATTCTATAATATACTTGTTTTGCTTAAGACAAAGGGATCAAAATTTTATTCATATGACCTGAACATGATTTACATGAAATTTCAAGCCCTTTTCCTGGGAAAAACAAGAAATGTGCTGTGTAAGGTAAAAATGTGTCTACGATGTATGCAGAAGGAAGGCACAGATTAGTCTGGTCATATGATCAGTTTAATCTGGACCTTTGTTGTCTGCTTACAGAATTGGCTTTTGCAGAATGTATCTTCATCAGGGAAAGGCCCATATGCCATGATGAGGTTGCACAGCATCTTCTGAATTTTTGCATTTTCACACAGGTTTGAAGGTACAGTAAAATCTGTGTAAGAGAGCCACCTTTGAGATTGACTTTACTGGTTGATGTGGAAAGATGGTTGCCTTATAAAGGTACATATCATGTAATTTTGCTAGCAAAATTACATGACATGTACCTTTGTAAGACAGACAACTTTTTCCACATCAACCACTATTTAAAGTCAGTCTCAAAGGTGGCTCTCTTACACAAGTTTCACTGTACATTTTTGCTTTTCATAGCTCAAATAATAATTTGTCATCTCTCATTTTTGCCTGGAGCATGTCTTAAGTTCGTTTCCTTCTTCATTGTTTTTTGCACAGGTCACTTAAGTCTTGGTTTTTTTAGAGGAAATATTTGTTGCTTTACAATTTTATACATGACTATATAGTAGTGCTGTTTACAAGTGTAACTGTGCTTTTGATTTGTTTTTGATGATATAATATTCATTCAGGAGGGGTTTCAATTTAATCTGCTAAATTTAAATAGAGCAGACAACATTTCAAAAGATTTTCCTATTTTTCACTGGTGATATAAATCTTTACATTACACAGACTCTTTCTCCTCTGGAGACAATATGAATGAAATGTCAAGCCTTGTTTTCTTTAAACAGTAAAAGGTGTCAGCAATTTGTCATCTGGGCCCAGTTGTTCAAAGTGGCGTTAGCTTAACGAGCTCGTTAAGGGTCATTTCGTTAACTGTTTTAGCGGATTCAATACTGCAAAAGCTACTCACATTTTTTCAGCAAAAAATTTCAGCATATTTGCATATCACTTGATGTAAATTTTAACGAATCGTTAACTAACGATGTCGTTAGTTTTGAACAACCGGGCCCTGGTGATTTAGCTAACAAAACGTTACAGCTTCACCTTTAATGCTTAACACCCTGGATAAAATGTTCAGCAGATGACATTTTGAAATATTTTTCTTATTTTTCCCAAGCAACAAGATTTGCATTTCATTGAAAATGTCAGATCCTGTTTTCTGAGAACAAATTGTCCATTGGAGACAATTTGCACAAATTGTCTAGTCCTGTTTTCTGGGAAAAATAAGAAAAATATCAACAATTTGTCGTCTGCTGAATTTGCCAAGAGAATGCAAACTACCATTTGCAACTGCAGTAGGTTAGAGTTCCATTCACAACTGCAGCAGATGACATTCTGGGCCCAGTTGTTCAAAACTTATGTCATTAGTTAATATATCATTAAAACTTTGATTTTTAAACCTGGCATATTTGCTATTATTTTTGCTAAAAAAATGTGAGTAGCTTTTGCATTTGCAAAAGCTACTCACATTTTTTTCAGCAAAAATACCTATGAATAAGATATTGTACTTACTGGAACAGTTAACATTTTGACCATTAACGAGCTCGTTAAGCTAATGATGCTTTGAACAACTGGGCCCAGGTTTTTTTGTTTTATGTTGTTTTTTTTTTTCCAGCAGATGTTGAATATGAAATGTCAAAACTTATTTTCTCTGTAAAATGAAAGAAAAAAAAAAAAAAAAAAATAGTAAAATGTTATCTGTTAAAATTTTGCTTGGTATTTTTAGGGTTAACTTAAAAACCATTTGATGTACGTCAAGGTTACTGTGTAGCTTTAGTACAAAGAATCAGCAATGTCCAAGGGCTGCAGCTATAAATGGTTTAAAATATGAGGAAAACTTGTTGAGAATTGTTACTTTTTTAACAAAATAATTGTTAACTGTTTTATTAGTAATATGCGTGTAGGAATTAACTGTCTTTTTATTTTATGTCTATTTTTAAACTTTTTTAAATCCAGTTTGAAACTGCCATGAAAATGTTCATTGCTACAGTATTTTCCTGTTTTCATGAAACTGATTGTAAGCAAAGTTAGCCCTAATCCCAATCTGTATATAAGTAAACAACGGATCATATGCAACAACTGATAAACTTTATTATTACCTGTCAATGATACTGCTTTCAAACAGTTAACCTTCACTACTCCCTTGGCTAATTGAGCAGAGGACAAATTGGTAATATTTTTTTCTTATTTTTCTCAGAAAACAGGATGACATTTCATGCAAATTGTCTCCAATGGAATGGAGACAATTTGCATGAAATGTCAAATCCTGTTTTCTGGGAAAAATAAGAAAAAATAATCAATAGTCATCTGCTGAAAATTTTACCTAGAGAGCTAAGTGTTAAGGTCTAGCTCCAATACCCAGCGAAGCCATTGCTATATTAACCGGGGTACTAAGTTTCTTACAGTCTGATCTATAAAGCCTGATCAGTTTCCTGTCTCAATTTTTCCACATTCATATCACACTCACTGAAACGAGGCTTGTCTACATTGATGTCATGATATTGAAGCAGTGTGAACATAAGTATCTGTCTTGAACTGCTCCAAGTGGCCATTAAAGTGCCATTCAAAATTGTAGCAGAGAAGGTCTTTTTTCTTTTCTTTTTATGAGAAAATAAGGCTCAGCATTTTTTTAACATGAAAATGAGGCTTGATATTTCATGTGAATCCTAGATGATTCACCAAAAAAAGGAAGAGCCTTATATTCTCCAAAAATAAAAAAAATAACAAAAAAAAACCCAACCCAGAATGTTGCCTGCTGCTGTTGCAAATGGTGTGCTACGGTGTATAAGATATATACCAGGGCCCAGTTGTTCAAAGTGTCGTTTAAAATAGCTTAACAAGCTCGTTAGTGGTCAAAGTGTTAACTGTTCTAGTAAGTACAATATCTAATTCAAAGGTATTTTTGCTGAGAAAAATGAGTAGCTTTTGCAAATGCAAAACCTACTCACATTTTTTCAGCAAAAATATCAGCGTGTATGCCATATTTAATGATCAAAGATTTAACGATACTTTAACAACATCGTTAGTTTTGAACACTTGGGCCCAGGTACATGTAATTAACACATTATTTCTACATAATGTGGTCTTATGCTCTGTAATGAGTGCATGTTCCCATATCTATGAAGCACACTTGATGCAACCGTCTCATGTGATCCTGTTCTGGGAATAACCACTCGACTTGATTCAGAGTTTCAGATCGTGTTACTGTAGTAATAATATGTATGCATTTACCCTATTGTTTGGACAGACATGGCTGTTAAAATTTTGGTTAAAGTTTTGAATCCAAGTTTCTAAGAGATTATATCTCCTCAACCTTCGAATAAATACAGTTCATTTCTACACTTATGTTACATACTTAGCCAAAGCTTTCATACATACATGAGGTCGAGATCATGGACTTGGAAATTTACAACCAAGTAAATAGATCTCATATATTCTGAGTCCTATGTTTATACTATATCTGGCGGTCTTCACTTGAACTTGTTAACTCTGGTCCTGCTGAACCCAGGTATGCCCTGCCTTTGCAAACGGTGTAGATCCAGATCAGTTGGCTTCTATAGAAGCCAACTGATCTGGTTCTGCACTGTTTGTCATTAAGTTAATTTGTTGAATGGATGCAGCATCTTAATTTATTTAGCATGGCAAGGGTTAGTTGGAGACAGTTTGCATAAAATGTCAAATCCTGTTTCCTGGGGAAAATCAGACAAATATTTCAAAATGTTGTCTGCTGAAATTTTATCCAGAGTGCTAAGAGTTAAGCAGTGGCTCTGTCCAGGGCTATACATGAATCCTGGATCACTTGCTCTAGTTCAAAATCAGCCTGTTCACCTGATCAGACTGCCGTGTGTCCATTGATCTAGACTTGCTGTTTATATGTAAGAAAATTTTTACCAAGTGTCCTAACACTGTATTTGAGAAGCGCCATGAGAAAAAGGTTCCTGCAAGGCATGTGTGAACACTAAATAATCTGGATTGGTCAGGGATGCTGTATATTCTGATAAATTGAGAGTCTTTATTATATCAATATATTCTACTTTACTATCTACTTAATATATACCTGGGCCCAGTTGTTCAAAGCTAACGATGTCGTTAGTTAACGATTCGTTAAAATTCACATCGAGTGATCCGCAAATATGCTGAAATTTTTTGCTGAAAAAATGTGAGTAGCTTTTGCAGTACTCACATTTTTTCAGCAAAAAATATCAAAATAATGTATATTGAATCCGCTAAAACAGTTAACGAAATGACCCTTAACGAGCTTGTTAAGCTAACGACGCTTTGAACAACTGGGCCCTGGAAATCGGTTCGTGCAATATCGGTGACGTTTCTTACTAAATGCAATATACACAACTGACCTCCACTTGGTACAGCTTGACATTCTGCCAATACGATTCACCTTGTGTCGGTACTGTGTCGTATTAGCCCAGTTACTGGTCTCAGTCTGCTGTACTGATGCTCTGCTTAGTGTAAATTAATTAAAATGTCATTAATCAAGTGATTTCGTATTGGCCCAGTTACAGCCCTGACCTTGGACCTGTCACTGGGCTGATACGAAATCACTTGATTAATAATATAATAGTATTGAATGTTTCACAATCCAGTAGTGAAGACCCAGATCAGATTGTACAGATATGCAGGCAGATCAGGGTCTTTGCTTTACCCCAATATCCTGAAGGCACAATTTTATATGGTGGTTCATTTGATAATTGTATGTCACAACCTTTATTGAGGGCCAATAAAATGTGTGATGATACATGGTTAACTAATGTGTGTTATGGCTTATGATATTGAACAAGAATAAACTATATGAAATTTTGCTTACTTCTGTTTTGTTATCAAGTATATTAAAGAAAGTTTTCTGTTAGAAGAAAAATAAAATCAAAGAGAGAATTCCTAATTATATGACCAGATTACAAATGCTTATACCGGGCAGTATCTTCTGCCAAGGGTAATCTTAGCACAACATACATGTCCTTGGCATGTTTGATACCGGATGAATTTCGTCTAACAGACCACAAATCGTACTTTTCTCTGGAAGAAGGGTTTGACATTTCATAAAATTAACTCCCTTGAATGATTCTAATTTTGTCCTATTTTCAAGACAAATATTGTCTGCTGTCTGCTACATTGCCATCTGAAGATGCCAACTGTTGCAACTGGTTTCCAAAGAGATATAGTGGACAGAGTGAAAACAACTCAAACTATGTCTTTTACTAGATAAGGAAAGAAACAAATGAAAACAGAAGGGACAAATTAAAATTTTTGATTTATTCAGATAAAAATTTATACTGCTAGCAGCTGGATCACACAGAGTAAACACCAATCAAGCACCTGTTGAGTCTGAACTGTGTAATAATTATTTGAGATCCAGTCCAGCTTAATTTGTGACAGTTGACTGGTTACTCCTTTTCCACATAGCCTTGATCCCTCCAAACCCACTTCAAGTGATGTTAAACTGTTGGGATGAATATTTTCTTTTCTTAATATATCTATTTTTAAATTATGCACAAGTCCTTTATTTATTTTTACTTTTAGATCAGCTGTGTTTACAATGTTGTTAAATTCTGTTACAAACTGCCGTTCTATAGTAAACGATGGTGTTTTCCCATAGATCCACTCCCATGATTTGAGGTCTTCCAAATGTTTCTCTATGCTTGGAAATCTTTTTGTATCTGCTGGATTTACCGTTTCAATCGAAGAATTCTGAAAGAAAAAACAACCAAAACATTTAATGATTTCTGGCCCCGAGATTATAAAATATTTTTCATGCTCAACTCAGCTGAGCATGAAATTTTCCCTGCTAATAATATGAAAATGCCAACAATAGTTGACATTTTCATATTTATTAGCAGAGAAATTTTCATGCTCAGCTATGTTTAGCAAGAAAGAATATGCAATTGTCAGTAATTTGAGATATATTAGCAGGACAAATTTCATGCATGAAAAAAGTTGAGCATGAAAAAAGTTTTATAACCTGGGGCATAGGGGAAAGAATACACTTTCAGGGGAGGCAGCTCTATCAAAATTAAATTTATCTCCCTTTTGTAAGGGGTCCACTCTAAAAGGAAAGAATTTGCTCCCCTTCTGAAAGGGGTCTATTCTAAAAGGAAAGAATTTGCCCCCATGGGAGCATATTCTTTCCTTTTAGAATAGACCACTTTTCATAAGGGACTTGGGAAAGCAAACAGGAAGTCACAAAAGTAGTTTTCTTAAGAAAATCGTAGAAAATCCACCAAATGTATGAAGTTCCCTAAATGGTTTTACCCATGGATGTATCATTTTTTGGTCAAATTTTAAAATTACAAATGTAGTTAGAAATAAAGCACTAAACTTCTAAAGCTAGATGGTTTGTGTTAAAATAGTGTCAATAACTGTTTAACATTGTTGTTGTTTTTTTTTGTTGTTTTTGTTTTTTTCAGAATATATAACTAAGAGTATATTTTTCAAGAGATATCATGTGGACAGTTCAACACTTTACCAATACAACATTAGAAAACATGATAGGTTTTAATAATAAGACAAGATGCCTTAATCTATACAGGATTCCTGTTTTGTTGTTTTTTGTTGTTTTTTTTTTGTTTGTTTTTTGTTTTGTTTTTTATTATTATTATTATTTCTTAACCCTTAAAGTGCTAATTACAACTGCAGAAGATGAAATTTTGATTTCTTTTTTTTTTTTTTTTTCAGAGAAAATAAGATTTGCCAAGTCTTAATTTCACTGTTTTATAGATATTAAAAAAAAAAAAAAAGAATGTTGTCCCTTACAGTATTGGTTGCATTTTATGGTTTAATTTACCAATTTCGCCTTATCTTATGGAACTCTTTTCATTTTTTTAGTCTGCTTTGAAGTGCTTTCAATTTCATACATTTCTTTCTTTAACAATTACAGAGGACTTGTTATTGAGTAACTGAGAAAATTATCCCAGAATTGGCATCCTCGTTAGGAAGTTATCTGAACCACAAACCTGATACTGGCTGACAAACTGGGAACTAATGACATCCACTAGGTTGTGAAAATCCATGTCTGGTTCCTGGTCTCTGAGGTTACTGACTGCCATTCTTGTGCTCTTTGTAGCATTGCTGGTAACTCCTTTCTGAAAATTATCACAGAAATTGTATTCTGTATATATGATCTAGTCTAGCATGCTCAAATAAGCTTACAGTATTAAACTGGGTCCAGTTGTTCAAAGCATTGTTAGCTTAACGAGCTGGTTAAGGGTCATTTTGTTAACTGTTTTAGCGGATTCAATATACAATATTCTGATATTTTTGGCTGAAAAAAATGTTAGTAGCTTTTACTGCAAAAGCTACTCACATTTTTTCAGCAAAAAATTTCAGCATATTTGCGTATCACTCAATGTAAATTTTAACGAATTGTTAACTAACGACGTCGTTAGCTTTGAACAACTGGGCCCTGGTCATTTTTTCGAGTCCAAACACTAGTGCCTGTTGTTAAGACTGGAGCTTTAACCCTTAAACTGCCAATCACAACAAATGTCGTCTGCTTTGTCATCTGCTTGTGATTTTAAAAGCCATTTTTGAAAACAGTATGGACCCAGATCAGACTGCTCCTCTAGAAGCAGTCTGATCTGGGTCCACACTGTTTGCTTGTATGCAAAAATAGGTTTGAAAAGTTTGCAAGAATATTCAGCAGACTACATAAACAGACGACATTTTCAGATGCAGGTTTTCTTGGCATTTTAAGGATTATGGGTTACCTCTAAGTTTTGAAGAGGTGACATTGATCTAGTGACTTATTCCTCTCTTCACTTAGAATGAGTCTGTAACCCAATGAGCTTCCTTTTAAACTGATGAAAAAAGTATCTAGGAAAAAAGTTGTTGAAGGTTCCAGACAAAATGGGGTACTCAGGAGATATTTGTTATTTAGCTTTTTATCAGAACACGTATGTTATGGCTACTCAAAATGTTTCAATGCATATGTAAACTGCACATTTCCAAACCAATCAGCAAATAGGCAAGCAAAGTGATCAAACGTATGGTCAAGGCACAATTTACATTGAAAAGGTAATTTTATTAACTATCTCCTTTCTATGATCATTTGAGCAGAGGCAGGTAACATAGGTCTAGATAAGGGAGGGTATCCGGAAAATATTTTTCTTATTTCTCCACGAAAACATATGTTGTGGGTACTCATTAGAAGTGCCTCGCCTTCTCCACGAAAATATATGTTGTGGTACTCATTAGAAGTGCCTCGGGGAGAAACTTCTAATGAGTACCCACAACATATGTTTTCGTGGAGAAATAAGAAAAATATCAATACTTTTGGATTGAAAAAAAAATGCCTTAACTAGTGCTATGAGGTAAAAGGTCCATTTGGCAATATGAGGACAGCAAAGACCAATACAACAGTCTGATCAGAGCTTCACTGTCCACTTACAAAACACTGGCTATTGTAGGATGCATCAATGTAGAGTAAAAGCTCTAATGAAGATGTGCATGATAATTTAAATCTATGCAATTACATACTAAATGCATAGCTCTGGACAAGACATTTTTTTTAATAATAAAGTTGAGGTGTTTTCTGCATGACAACATAAAAACATTCTGGATAAAGCTACACGTTAGCATTATGCTATGAGACAACATTTTGCTTGACGTAGCCATTCTGACAAATATAAAAACTACACTAGATCCTCTTTATAAGACGGTTCAATATAAGATGGTTTAACATAAGATGGTTCAATATAAGACAGTTCAATATAAGGCAGTTCAATATAAGACAGTTCGGATATAATACAGTTTGTTGTACCCAGACAAAAATGTATAGATTATATAGAAAAATGACCATTTATGGTCATTTTTCTATATAATCTAGACATTTTTTTTGTTTGGATACAACACAGTTGTTTAGCTAACACCGGTTTTCACTTTGGATCCCAGCAATTGTGTTATAAAGAGGTTGTGGTGTATACCAAATTAAGTGTGTTGGATGCATGCACAGATTTGTAATTAACTTCTTCAACAGCACTGAATCCCAAATGTGTGCAAGAATATCATTTTTACTAAGAGAGGGTGTCCACTTAATATTTTTCTTGTTTCACTAAAAAAACGTGTTGTGGGTACTCGTTACCAAAGAAGCGCCTCGGAGAGGCTCTTCTAAGAAGTACTGACAACATATGTTTTGCAGAGAAATAAGAAAAATATCAGTACTTTGCAGCTGAAAAAAAGCCCCTTACCTGGAGATATGGCATTCCTTACCATATTTGAGTGCAGCAATGTGTTCAATCTGTCTGTATCCACATCATACAATAAAGTAAAATGATGATAGGTTCTCCTCCCTCCCAGCTTGGATGCTGTGCCAGAGATCTGTAACAATAGACAAAATGAGCTGCATCATGAGAAAAGGGCTCTTTGTAGTTTCTGTCAAATCAATCTTTCAGCAGGGATCATCCTAGAGCTTTCAGAGAGGGAGAAGTTTTCTGGCAATTTCGGGATTTCAGGGAAAAGTTTTGGTGAAAATTTTGGATTTCCCTATAGATTCTATACATTTTCACTTCTCCCTCAGCTCAAGATAGGGAGAAGTCAGCAAGCTTAGGGAGACCTTTTCTCCCAAATGGCTCTCTAGGATGACCCCTGTTTCAGCATGCATGCTCAGCCCCTTAGCAAGGCCACATGTCTAGTTCTTCGTCAGATGTGTCCCCTTGGCCTGCCGCTTACATAAGCAAATAGTGTAGGTTCTGGCAAGCCTGCACATATGTGCAGGCTAGCCAGAACCTATGCTGTTTGCATATGCTATAACAGCTTTTTTCCCATAATGGCTCAGGGGGTGGTCGGGTGGTGCGAAGGTGCTGTGTATCTTACATCACTGGGGCGTCCAACTGATATTGGCTTACAGTTGGGCAAGGCCTGCTATCCTTGTAGTGGGTAAGGGTAGAGGGGGAATGTTTTTATTTCTTCTGTTTCTTCACTTTCATTCCTGTTCCTCTTTCTTCCCTGTCCCTCTCTTTCATCTCCTCTACTCTCTCTTCTATCTCTTTTCTCCCTTTCTCTGGGAGACGACACAAAATGACCCTCAAGGGTTGACGTGTCGTTAAACCCCAACACAATCAATCAATCCCATAATGGCTCAAATAGTAAAAAAGATATCCAGGAATAGACACACTCTGACAGTGGGGGTGGGTGGGTGAGGCAAAGGTGTCGTGGGGGTGGGTGGGTGAGGCAAAGGTGTCGTGTATCTTGCGTCACTGGGGCGTCCAACTGATATTGGCTTACAACTGGTCAAGGCCTGCTATTCTTGCAGCAGGTAAAGGTAGAGGGGGAATGTTTTTATTTCTTCTGTTTCTTCACTTTCATTCATTTTCCTCTTTCTCCCCTGTCCCTCTATTTCATCTCTCCTCTTCTATCTCTCTTCTCCCTTTCTCTGGGAGACGACACAAAAAGACGCACAAGGGCTGACGTGTCATTAAACCCCAACACAATCAATTAACCCTTGTCCTGCTGAACCCGAATATACCCTGCCTTTGCAAACAGTGTAGATCCAGTTCAGTTGGCTTCTGAAGAAGCCAACTGATCTGGATCTGCACTGTTTGTCATTTTGAATGTGATTTTGTATCAACAACCTGGATCAAGTAATCTGATTGGCTGTTAATTGGAAGTGGGCATGGCATCTTAATTTATTCAGCAGGACAAGGGTTAAAAACACAGAACATAGCCTACCAAAGATACCTAGAGGAATAGCCAACACACTGTGATGGACAGCACATGCATTTCAAACCCATCAAAGAGCAAACCAGCCAGCTCCCTGTTCCCCAACGTAAATGAGGTAATCACAGTGCTAGACAGGACCTAACAAACACATAAATAAGACAACAAACAGGACAACACATTAAAGGAGCTGCAGCCACACTCCACCATAATTCCATGCCAAATAAAAGCACAGTTGCATCATGCCCCGCCACTGCACTTAAATCAAGCAAGTGCAAGAACTCTGTCAAAAATGAAATCAAAGCGAACGTGCATTAGTCTTTCCCTAAATAAAGTTGACATGAATATATGACTGAGATGACTATTTTCAATGTTCAAAGGGCCATAACTCAAAAAGTAAGTACATAAGACTTACAGTTCTTGTTTTCTGCAGATCCCCTCATGGTGCTTCACATTAGTGTACAAGTTGAAAGTATATCATAGAAACTATTATTTTCAATGTTCAAAGACCCATAACTCAAAAAGTAATTAAGCCAGACTTATGGTTCTTGTGTTCTACACGTCATCTTATGTTGCTTTACATTTTTGCAAGGCTTTAAGAAAATCTCTGGAACCATTTTCAAGTTTAAGAAAGGGCACAAGTATATGACTGGGATCACTATTCACAAATGTAAAATGTCCAAAGGGCAGTAACTCCAAAAGCAGGTAATTCAGAGTTATGGTTCTTGTGTTTTGCACATCATAAAGTGATATACATTTGCATAAAGTTTCAACAAAATATGTTCAATGTTCAAAGGGCTATAACTCCATGAGTAGGTTAACTAGAGTTACAGTTCATAAATTCTGCACATCATCTCATGGAGCTTTAAATTTATTATAAATTTCATCAAAATATCTGAAACAATTTCCAACGTACAGAGGGGACACTAGTACCTGGTAGAAACGGCTATTTTCAATATTTATGCTGTTAAAGGGCTGTAAGTCCATAGGCAGGTTTACCAGAGTTATGGTTCTTGTGTTCTGCACATTATCTCATTGTGCTTTAGATTTGTGTGAGATTTCATGAAAATATCTGGAATGGCTTTCAACTTACATCTAGTGGACACGAACACTTGGTGGAAATGGCTGTTCAATATTCAAAGGGAAATAACCCCAAAAGCAGATAAACCAGAGTTACAGTTCATGTGTTCTGCTGTCGTCTCATGGTGCTTTACATGTGTTTGTGTGAAGTTTTGTGACAATATCATGAATGGTATCAGAGTTATGGAGTGGACACAAATACATGGTAGAAATGGCTATGTTCACTGTTCAAAGAGTAATAACTCAAAAAAGTATGCAAACCAGAGTTATGGTTCATGTGTTCTGCACATCGTCTGATGGTGCTCTACAATGGTGTGAAGTTTTGTGAAAATATCTCATACAGTATCAGAGTTATGGAGCGAATACGAAATTATGAAGTGCTGATGGACGGATGAACACTCAAAAATTTGGGCAGTATAACATAATACCTGGCGGGGCTTATAAAGCGCACCAACACTCCACTCAAAAGCTCCCAACATTCCATTCCAGGTTTTATGCTATCTTTATAGGCCTTGTTCGTATCATTTTTTCTGTCCATTAAATTCCTTTAAATTCTGTGTGCAAATAGTTTGTTGTCTGCTAAAATGTAAATTCGGCACACAAAGGGTACTACAATAACCCTCTGAGCAGCCTTGAGCATTACTTTATATTTGCATTATCACCCTTAAATTTTTAAATACTAATCACAGCTGCAGCAGACAAAATTTTGATTTCTTTTTTGTATTTTTCAGAGAAAATAATGCCTGACATTTCATGTGAATCTGAGACAATTCATCTGAAATGCCAAGTTATATTTTAGTCTGAAAAATAATGATAAAAAATAGAATGTTGTCTGCTACAATGTTGCTCAGTGCATTAAGAGTTAAACAAGTTTTCCTGTTTTAACAGACCTGATTTCAAGCCCCATTTATAAAGAACAAGAGGCCCACGGGCCACGGTTTGCTCACCTGAGTGACATAGCCACTGCAGACATGCAGATGTTCCCAATAATATATGCAAAGATTCAGCCATAAGGCATCCTCCGTTTTGGAGAATAAGATTTTTTAATGTTTTTTCCCATACAAATGCATAGGGAAGCAAACTTGTACGACCATTATTTTAGCAACTTTGGTAGACCGCCTGTCCCCGATGATTTAAGCAAAGACTCAGCCCCAAGACGTCCTCGGTTTTTTAAAGGGTTTAACCATATATGGGCATGGTGGCCATCTTGGTCAATGAACCGTGACCTTTTTAGCAATCTTTCATGCCCCCAACTAAGGAGGCTACATATGAAATTTGTGCAAAATTGGCCCAGAGGCTCCAGAGGAGAAGTTGTTTGAATTTCTGAATATTTTTCCCATACAAATGCATAAGGAAGCAAAGTTGACCTCAAGGTAAAAAGGTCAAATGTCAATGTACGACCATTATTTTAGCAACTTTGGAAGACCTCCAGTTTCCGATGATATATGTAAAGATTCAGTCACAAGGCATCCTCGATTTTGGTGAACAAGATTTTAAAAGGTTTTTCCCATACAAATGCATAGGGAAGCAAACTTGACCTTGCCGTAAAAAGGTCAAATGTCAATATACAACATTTATTTTAGCAATTTTGGTAGATCTCCCGTCCCCAATGACTTATGCAAAGATTCAACCCCAAGGCATCCTCGGTTCTGGAGAAGAAGATTTTTAAAAGTTTTTACCATATACGGGCATGGTGGCCACCTTGGTCAATGAACCGCGACCATTTTAGCAATCTTTCATTCCCCCAACCTAAGGAGGCTCCATATGAAATTTGTGCAAAATTGGCCCAAAGGCTCCAGAGGAGAAGTCGTTTGAAATTCTGAATATTTTTCCCATACAAATGCATAAGGAAGCAAAATTGACCTCATGGTAAAAAGGTCGAATGTCAATGTACGACCATTATTTTAGCAACTTTGGTAGACCTCCAGTTTCCGATGATATATGTAAAGATTCAGCCACAAGGCATCCTCGGTTTTGGAGAACAAGATTTTTAAAGGTTTTTCCCATACAAATGCACAGGGAAGCAAACTTGACCTTGCCATAAAAAGATCAAATGTCAATATACAACATTTATTTTAGCAATTTTGGTAAACCTTCCGTGCCTAATGACTTATGCAAAGATTCAGCCCCAAGGCATTCTCGGTTCTGGAGAGGAAGATTTTTAAAGGTTTTTACCATATATGGGCATGGCAGCCACCTTGGTCATCTAACTGCGACAATTTTAGCAATCTTTCAATCCCCTAACCTAAGGAGGCTCAATATGAAATTTGATCAAAATTGGCCCAGAGGCTCCAGAGAAGAAGTCGTTTGAAATTCTGAACATTTTTCCCATACAAATGCATGAGGAAGCAGAATTGACCTTACCATAAAAAGGTCAAATGTCAATGTACGACCATTATTGTAGCAACTTAGGTAGACCTCCAGTTTCCGAAGATACATGTATATGTAAAGATTCAGCCACAAGGCATCCTCGGTTTTGGAGAACAAGATGTTTAAAAGTTTTTCCCACACAAATGCATAGGGAAGCAAACTTGACCTTGCCGTAAAAAGGTCAAATGTCAATATACGACATTTATTTTAGCAATTTTGGTAGACCTCCTGTTTCCGATGACTTATGCAAAGATTCAGCCCAAAGGCATCCTCGGTTCTGGAGAAGAAGATTTTTAAAGGTTTTTACCATATATGGGCATGGCGGCCATCTTGGTCAATGGACCGCAATCATTTTAGCAATTTTTCGTTCCCCCAACCTATGGCGGCTCCATATGAAATTTGAGCAAAATTGGCTCAGGGATTTCAGAGGAGAAGTCGTTTGAAAATGAAGTTTTTTAAAAGTAAAACATATTTTAACGAGTAATACTTAACCTATAGATAATGTGCTATTCTATTCTGTTATTCACCCCCTCCACAGAAAAAAACGACCTTTCAGTCGTTATAAAGTCTTAATTCAGAAGGTCCCTTTAACAGTTACCTGTATGACGTAGTTCCTCCCGCTCAAATGATCTCGTGTCAGTTTCTTTTATGTGTAAAACAATACACAATTAGGAGAAAGGAGCGAGGGAAGGGAGGTGGGACGATAAATACTTATCTATAGGTTAAGTATTACTCGTTAAAATATGTTTTACTTTTAAAAAACTTCATTTTAACTTCGTAATACATTAACCTATAGATAATGTGCTAGAATTTGTAGAATAGGAGGGAGGATTTCTCCTAATAAGTTAGTCCCAACTTCTGAATTAAGGCTTAATAAAAGGATTTATTTTTTATATATATATAATGAGGACATAATTAGTGCTTAAGGCAATAATAAGATCCTTTAACCAAGGATAAAGTAATCCAGGGTTAACATATATATATAATAAAGATATAATTAGTACCTCTCTAGTATAGCATCAGGTCTAGGGGGGCTGTTGACGTTGTCTACACATCCATAGCTGATTGCTGTTGGCCCCCCACCACTTTTTGGGCCACTACAATGGGGCCCAAACTTTGGAGATTCTGTGCTTGTTGAGACATGTCTCTGAGATAGAATTTGGCAAAAGTTGATGAACTATTCCAAACCGCTGCTTGAAGTATATCATTGAGAGGAACTTTGTCGAAGAAAGCCCAAGAAGAGGAAAGAGCTCTAACTTCATGAGCTTTGATTTTAAGGAAAGAGATATCTCGTTTAGTGAGTTTCCTATAGGCAAGTTTAACAGTGTAAGATATCCATCTCGAGATAGTATCTTTAGAGATATCCTTATTGCCTTTAATAGGAAGAAAAAGTCTAGTTCTATTTTGGCGATAAGAGCTAGTCATTTTGAGATAGAATTTCAGAGCCCTAACGGGGCAAAGAAGTCTGTCAGTATATTCCCATTTACATATTCGAGCAAGACTAGGAACAACAATAGGATCTGGTTTAACAGAAGGAAGCTGTTTTTTTTGCTAAAAAACCAGATTTAAGAATCAAGGAAACTGAACCATCAGATTGATTAAATCTTAAATGTTGTGAATCCATAGCTAGAGCATGTATTTCACTACACCTTTTAGCAGTGGCAAGAGCTAAGAGAAAGGCTGTCTTAATAGTAACGTGAAATTTAGAAGCCTTATCAAGAGGTTCAAAAGGTGGTTTTTGTAGACATACTAAAACCCATGATAAGTCCCATTTAGGTGTAAGAGATCTTTGTACTGGTCGTTGAAGTTCAAAGGATCTGATAAGTTCAGATAAAACTGGATTAGATCCGATTCTATTACCAGTTTTGAATTTTAAAGTGTTAGAGATCATAGATCTATAACCTTTAATAGTACTAATCTGACATTTCTTTTCCGAAAAAAGAAAAATTAAGAAATCGGCTATAACTGTAATAGGGGCCGAGATCGGATTAACCTTTTTTGTATGACACCAATTAGAGAAGATGGTCCATTTTGCATCGTAGACTTTTTGTGTAGATGCTCTTCTTGATCTGGAGACAAAATCTGCAACGTTTTGTGAAAATTTCTTATCTCTGATTGATTGTTTGATAACTCCCAAGCGTGAAGGTCGAGAATTGGGAGGTTTTGATGTACAAATCTTCCTTTGGATTGAGTCAGTAGTCTTGGAATTAGTGGCAGACGAATCGGAGCTGACACTAATAGAAGAAGAAGTTCTGAGAACCACTGTTGCTGTGGCCAGAACGGAGCTATGAGAACTATTCTGCACTGATGTTGTCGGATTTTCTCTAGAACAGCAGGTATCAGAATAAAAGGAGGAAAAGCATATGCATGAAGATGATTCCAGTCCATGGACAGGGCATCTATCGCTAGTGCTTTGTAGTCTTGTACTGGAGAGACATATAATGGGAGTCTGTGGTTGAATCTTGTCGCAAACAGATCCACATTTGGGAAGTTGAGCATCTGGAATACTGAATTCGCAACTGTTTGATCCAGAGCCCATTCTGTCTTGATAGGTTTGTCTAGTCTTGAGAGGCGGTCTGCAAGAATGTTGAATTTGCCTGGGATGTGACGTACTCTGATAACTATGTCTTGTTCCAGGCACCAATTGAGTATTTTCCAAACTTCTACGCAAAGATTGGGGGAATGAGTGCCACCCTGTTTGTTGATATATGAGACCACCGTTGTGTTGAATGTGGATATCATGATGCAAGAATGGTGAATAAATGTTTTGGCTTGTTTCAGTGCTAATCGTATGGCCATCATTTCTAACATATTGATATGGAGCTGGGATTGGTTTTCTGTCCTGAGCGACCATGAAAGGACAGTGTTGTCGGCTCTAAATGAGCTCCCCATCCGTAATGACTGGCATCCGTATAAAGGAAGAATTTGGGGTCTGGAGGATGGATTGAAGTCCCTGTCTCGAATCGAATGGGGTTTATCCACCATTGTAAGTGAGATTGAATCATGCCGTTTATCGAGATCGGGTGATCGAGAGGAAGAATATGAGGTTTCCAGACTGACAGCAGGCACATCTGAAGAGGACGTAAGTGCAGTCTGCCCAGGAGAACAAGGTCTGCTGCAGCACTGAGTTTGCCCAAAAGAGAAAGGAAAGTTCGTGCCGATACATGTTTTGCTGACATTATTTTCTTGATTGTTAGAATTAGGTTCTGTACACGATCCGCTGGAACCCTGACTAAATTTTGTTGCGTCAGAAATTCCATACCTATGAAGGTGAATTTCTGAGCAGGAAAGAGGTCTGACTTCTTGAGATTTGGCAGAAAACCTAGGCTTTGAATAGTTTGAATGCAAATCTTTGTTTGAGTAATCAGACGGTTGTGAATCAGATTTTTTATCAGCCAATCGTCTAGGTATGGAAAAACTGATATGGCACGTTGGCGTAGAAAAGCTGCAATAACGTCCATCAGTTTCGAGAAAATTAACGGACTTAGGGACATTCCGAACGGTAGGGCCGAAAAGTGATATACTTGATCTTCGTGTACGAAACGAAGATACTTCCTGGATTGACGATGTATCGGCACATGTAGATATGCATCTGTTAAATCTATGGAGACAGCCCAATCGTTGAGTCTCATCGCTTGTCTTACCGATTTGACTGTCTCCATTTTGAATGCTTGTTTCTCTATGTAACGGTTTAATAAAGACAGGTCTAATATTAAACGAAACTTTCCGTTCTTTTTTGGCACAAGGAATATCCGGGAATAAAAGCCGGGAGTTTCCGGATTCTGTACCCTTTCCACTGCCCGTTTGTTGAGAAGATTTTCGATCTCTTCTCTGAGAAACGGGGAGGAGGATTGACTCATTCTGATCGGAACAGATGACAAAGGAGGAATTTTGATGAATGGTATCCTGAATCCGTTTCGTACGATAGAGAGGACCCATTTGTTGTCTGTTATTTCCTCCCATTTTTCCGCAAAATGGGCCAATCGTCCTCCCACTGGAATGTCCGCGAGCGGAAGAGCAGGCAGTGGAAAGGGCGGGCCTTCATAATCTTGCGGAGGAAGAGGCAGGTTTAGAGGAGGGGAACTGACGGATGTTACCAGTCCTCTTGATATTATCTTTCTTAATGTGAGAAGATGAGCTTTGAGGAATATTTTTGGACCTATACGACTGCATAGGTTTAGGTCTGGATGTTGTTTGTTTAGCAGGATATTTAGGTATCTTGAAAGCTCTGCTCTGCGAAGGAGGCTTATAAGAATGAGATTGTGACTGAATGGATGTAGAAGCTAGAAACCTTTGCTGTTGAGCTTCGAAGTTTGATTTAGCTATTTCTTTTATCCTGCCGTCAAATAAGGATTTTGAGTTAATAGGAGCGTTCCTTAACTCGTATGTGGAATTGTCGAGTAGTAGTTTAGACGAAGCTAGGGCTGCGTCCCTCCTAGCTTGGAATAATTCAGTAGTTAAAAGTGTAGACATGGCAGTAGCATGTTTAATCGATTTGGCTACGGCCTCCAGAAGTCTGGAAAGGGCCGCAACCGACATCGATTCCTGTTGTAATGAAAGGAAGGCAGCTGAAGAAAATAGATCAGCATGAGAATTAATAGCGACTAGTTTTCTAGCCTTCCTTTCCCATGCTTCTAGATTCTTGAGCGGAATAGAAGCTCTTCCTTTATTAGAAATGTCTAGGAGCGACGCATCCGCTTCTAATTGAGGGATATTATCAGTTGGCAAATATTGGTTTTGGCTCTTGTAGAATTTAGTCGGAGCAAGAGCCGAAACCAAGCTTTGCGGGCAAATCCAATCTCTTGAACATTTGTCCGATTCTAGTCTATTTTGAATATATTTTGTTGTATTTTGTACTAATTTGGATTGTGGGAGGACAAGTAATGGAGTGGAACGAGACTCCATTAATTGTTCGATCCCAGAGAGAGGTTTTAATGGAGCTTGATCCTGCTGAGTTTTGGGGCATAACTCAGGAGGAAGAAGCCGGAAGACCTCGTTAATCGCACGATCAAATGACCAGACTTCGGATTCAGTTTCCGAATCTGACTCCTTATTCTGTTGAGTGAGATTCGGCTGAATCTGATCGTAATTAATAGGTTGATTTGTGATTTGACTAAAATTAGTCTCCTCAGGTTGTATTGGAGTTGGCGTTTGAACAACCTGGGGAGATTTATGAGCCCTTGTATATCTACCAATGTCAAGTTGAGATTGGGAGGAATTTGATGAAGAAGAAGGCGTCATCGATCGTCTTCTTCTCTTTTTATGAGAGTGCTTAGATCTCTTTGAATTTTTCTTTCGCCGAGAAGAACTCAAAGAGTCTGATCTGGAAGTAGAGATAGAAGAAGAGGACGATCGATGTCTTCTTCTCTTTTTAGATTTATGCTCTCTTTTAGACTGATCCTTCCTTGAAGGTCTGGAGATAGATAAATCATTTGAATTTGGAGGCTCAATCATTACACTCGGATCTGAGACCTGCGAAAAATCAGGTTCGAGTGGAATAATCTGTCTAGAGGAAGAAGCTGGATTAGGAAGTTCTAGTCTATTAGAACGTTCGTAACCAGGAATAAAGACATTGGATAGTCTGTGGACACTACCCTGTGAAATATGGCTACTTATGGACGGAGCGTAGCTTTGTACAGGCACATTTATAGGAATATAACCAGGCGGAATTTGTGTTTGTAGGTCATACGCGAATGACTGTAAACCCATGCCTGGTTGACTGGAGCCTAGTTGACTGGTGCCTGGTTGACTGGTGACTGGTTGACTGGTGACTGGTTGACTGGCGACTGGATGAACGGAGATAAGTTGCCCAGTGACTGGATGACTGGTGACTGGTTGACTGGTGACTGGTGACTGGTTGACTGGTGACTGGTGACTGGTGGGCTTAGTGCCCGGTCAGACTCTAAGTCCGCCAGGCTGCCACCTTGATGGGTCCTGCCCCGAGCAGTAAAGCTATGAGGGGCGGTGCTCCCATCAACTGTCCCGTTGTCAGACATGTCTGACTGGGACTTCTTGGATTTCTTTGATTTCTTCTGTTTTCTCTTCTGCGTCATAACTGATTTTCTAGTAGCATGAAGGCGTCTTCTTTCTGCTAGGTTCCAAACTTTTTCTGTCCAGGAACTACAAATATAACACGGAGAGATACGTGTGCAAGAATTACAAGTTAGACAAGATAAATGTGTATCCCATTTAGCTTTTAAATGGCCACAGTTGCCGCGGGCGAAATGCATCGACTGACGCGGAAACAAAGGAAGAAATTTAACATTGAGAAAAACAAGAAATCTAAGATCGATATTTCGAAAATAAGTACATAGATAGTAGAAGGAGTGAATATAGAACCAGAGAAAGTCAAGGATATAAAAATTTTAACCGTGTAGAATAATTTTAATCCATTTTTTCTAACACAGAATAATAATCCTTGAACATTCAAAGTCCGCAGAAAAGAAACTGACACGTGATCATTTGAGCGGGAGGAACTACGTCATACAGGTAACTGTTAAAGGGACCTTCTGAATTAAGACTTTATAACGACTGAAAGGTCGTTTTTTTCTGTGGAGGGGGTGAATAACAGAATAGAATAGCACATTATCTATAGGTTAATGTATTACGAAGTTAAAATGTTAACGGACGCATAGACGGACGGACGACGGACGAAAAGTGATCACAATAGCTCATCCTGAGCATAGCTCAGGTGAGCTAAAAATATTTTTAGATGTCATCTGCTAAGATTTAAGGTGGACCAATACACCTCCAAGTAAGTTTCCAAGGGAAATCACTTTTGTAAAGATGCAGTTAAAAGTCCCAATCAGCAATTTGTCAGTCATGCTGATAATTGCCTCTCAATTCGTGGGACTTTTACCCTACTGGAGACCAATGATAAACTCGTCCTGACTTAACGCTTCATGTAGTGGGTAAAATTTCACAGATGACATTTTGTAATACTTATCTTAATTTTCCCAGAAAATAGGCTTTGATATTTCATGCATATTGCCTCCTCTCTTTGGGAGACAATTGTATAAAATATCGAAGCCAATTGGATGGAAAAATAAAAACAAAAAAAAAAAAAATTTTTCGTCTGCTGAACTTGCCCAGAGAGTGGTAAAAGATAAGTTACAACTGTACTGGCAGGTCTGCAGCAGAGGCACCAAGAAAACCATATATTTCTCTGGACAAAGTGCCTGAGATCACTCTAACCTAAACATATTTGCCCCTCTTCACATAAATTCTCATTATGAAAACAAGCCTATTCAAAAATACTGAAAATTTAACCACCAAAAAAGAAAATTTTCAAATAAAATTTCTGATATTTTTCATATTTCTGCTCAAAACATAGATTGTGAGTACTCGTTAGAAATGCCTCAAATTCACATACTTAGTGACAAACAGTGCAGATCCAGATCAGTTGGCTTCTTCAGAAGCCAGCTGATCAGGATCTGCACTGTTTGCAAAGGCAGGGTATATCCAGCTCAGCAGGAATAGGGTTAAGAGTAGCCTCCAATAAGAAAGGTTTCAAATATTAGGCAACTTCCTACTGCGAAAATTGTCTCCCTTTGCAAACTGGCGACTAAATCTTTCAGACATATCCATTCCATTTAAGGTGACTGAATACACCTGGTAACTTTTTCTACAAGAGAGACAACTTTTGTTACTTTTGGTTTGCTTTCCTGCACACCAAATCCCTTCTGAAAAGGGGTCCACTCTAAAAGGAAAGAATTTGCTCCCATGGGGAGCAAATTCTTTCCTGTCAGAGTAGACCCCTTTTCAGAAGGGAGACAAAACAATTTTGACAGAATTGCCACCCCTGAAAGTGTATCAATTCCACCTAAATTTAGCATGGTAAAGGTTAACCAACGTGAGGGTAATCAATCAGCAATTCTATTAACTTAAGCAATAATGAAAACAGAAACCATATTGGAAATTATCTCACTTCAGTTAATATTAACTGCAGTCTTAATTTAATCAATTTATGGTAACCAGAAAAAAAAAGCTGTCTTCTGAACATCAAGTTTGTTTGTGCTGAGGTATTTATGGCCCAGTCAACCCAATGGGTTCGACCATGTCAAGCGCGGTCAGTTTCACCTAACTACATGTTTACCATGCAGGCTTACGCCTCTAAGCGGTTAACCAGAATTGTGCATATTCTTTCACCAGAAACTGACAATTGTCCTTCTCGAATCAGCAGATGGGAGAGAATGACCGTAGAAAATATTTCATGATCAATCAAGTTATACTGGTTGGTCTATATACTTAGTGCAAAAAAAAAAAGACAGTGCATAAAATATGAAAAGTGTACACTGGTGATGAAATTACCATAATGTTAAAAATAATGAATGGATGGATGGATCAGATCGGGATCAGATCAGATAAGCAGGCAGATAGAAAAAAAAAACTTCTGAATGCTTCCTTTCTGTGACCTACTGTATTATACTTAATTACAGCACATATCCCTCTATAAGTGCACAGTCAAGCAACTATGTAGTCTTCAGATTACGCTAGCCCATGCCGTGACAGGTGGGCCGTGACAGGCTGATTACAATATGTAAAGATTACCTTGTATTTCCCATCAAGTACAATGTCTTCTCGATTATTTAAGCCCAGATCAATGTTCCACCTTGTTTTCAATGTACTAATCACAAATTCTAAATTCTGTTTTCTGTTATACAACTCTCGCCTTTTAATAAAGGAGCAATTTAGGTTTCCTTTGTCATGATACACTGTCCCACCTCCACTTTTTCTTCTAACAATATCTACTTCCTGTTTGAGGCATTCTGGGATATTGCACTCAATCCAAGGATTCTGATGTCGACCAATCACAACTGCAGAGCTATTTCTCCATAGTAACAGAATGCTTTCATGTTCAAGGTCAGCAGTTTCATACAGCCAGTCTTCTAAAGCTAGATTTTCGTAAACATTTGTTGACAATGATACAAAAACTTTATGATGATTTGCAAGCGCAGTACTGAAGTATCTGTGAACAAATTTAATAACTCTAGTTATAGCGTGTCTCCTTGAATGAAGTTTGGATCTGGCAACTTGCAGTGACATTTTTCAGTCACATGTATATCTGTAAAAAGAAGAGAACCTTGGGTTTTAATCCTTAATTAACCCTTGTCCTGCTGAACCCAGATATATCCTGCCTTTGCAAACAGTGTAGATCCAGATCAGTTGGCTTCTGAAGAAGCCAACTGATCTGGAGCTGTATCGTTGCCATTAAGACTGTGAATTTATAGCAACAATCCAGATCAAGCCATCTGATTGGCTGAAAATTGGAAGTGGGTGTAGCATCTTAATTTATTCAGCAGGACAATGGTAAAAGCCTCAATTTCAACTGCAACAGACTACATTTTGATTTTTTTTTTTTTTTTTTTTTTCAGAGAAAATAAGCTTGACACTGCTCTAAAAAATAATTAAATAAAAACGTAAAACGATAATACATGCCATTATTGTGCCATGAGAAGATAACTCTGTCAAAAATTCACCAAATGTACCCAATAGCAATCCCAAACCAGATCTCCACAATATCAATTTGCACATATCAAGTTTAGCGATTTACTCAAGTTATTGTCCTGAAACGGAAATATGGATGTGTCGTGGTCAGTAACACTGTCTAAAATTGATGCAATTTGCCTATTAGCAATCTCAAACCAGATCTCCACAATATCAATGCACATAACAAGTTTGGTGAAAATCAACTGATATTTACTCGTTATCGCCCAGAAATGAAAATACAGATGGATGTACGCCAGACGGACGGTCCAACACACGGACGACCAACGTAAAACCATAATACCCCGCCACTATTGTGTGGCAGGGTATAAAAAAAAAGAAAACAACAGAATGTTTCTTTTTTACTTGGGGCTTGAGGGCTAAACTCCTTGCACATATTCTACCGTATTTATCAGAAGAAATATAGGTCAGGGTTGAAAAAAGACACTGCACTGACTGCAGTATTTGAGACCATGTAAGGGAGAATGCACACGTCATGTTAGATCATGTAGTTATCACAAACTGAGTTAAATGCTATTAAAGGATGATGTAAAAAAAAAATTGTGACATCATTAGACTGTGTAAAATAGGTAATGGACAACTGGTGCAGCACTGTTTGAGTCCTTATTAAGGAGAAAGTGTAAGATGGCTGTATGTGTAATTGTTGTTTGGAAATGAACTTGAATGTTAGGGTGAGATAAATGTTAACAGACAGATGAACAAGTTTAATAACTTTTGATGTCTCCTTCAAAGAAGTTCGGATCCAGCAATTTATAGAGACATTCTTTTATTACCTGTATACAAATGCATATTGTAGACAGAAGAGTAGCTTAAGTTTTAACCTTAACCCTAAAGAGCCAGTCACAAGTACTGCAGACAATACTTTGAAAAGTTTGATTTTTTTTTTCAGAGAAAATAAGACTTGATGTTGCACGTGAATCATCTGCCTGCCCTTAAACACCAATAATGACTGCAGCAAACATTTCAATTTTTTTTTTCAGAGAAAATAAGGCTTGACATTTGTATATGAATTGTCTGCTAGACACATGATTCACATGAAACATCAAGCCTTATTTTCTCTGAAAAAATTTTAGCATGGTTATCTGATATCCAAGAAAGGTTTAATAAATTGATATATGAGCCTACGCATGACAAAACCTACAATAAGACCTGTGTGATCAGCAAAAGCTCAGATCAGCCTGTATACCCACCCATTATGGCAAGGGTTCTTGTTTATCCCTCTTTGGATAGCCTGGAGGCTATAGAAGGCACATGCGATCAGGGAAGACTGATCAGACTGGGCAGATGAGCAGGCTGATCTGAGTCTTCCCTGGTCGCACGTCATATTGTAGGTTTTATCATGCGCGGTTCATATGGTATTAATATGATCATAAAATGTGGCATCTGACAGCCTGTAAAGTTTTCTTCTGTTTCATTTTTTAACTGGATCAAAAATGAATTGATTTTTTATCGTATCTCGAAACTAATGTTGGACCCTATTTTTTTCCCCTTGAAACATGCATAAAACTTAAAAAATCTGATAATCTGCCTTCACCCCTAGATATAATATCTAGGGGTGAAGGAAGATTATCAGAATTTTTAATCATATAGAACAGTGAACTAAGGGTGAGGGTACATGACCATCGCTGAGTATGCCTTGAGGCCCACACCACTGAAACAGAAGCCCTGTAAGGTTCAGCTATATTTGAAAGCGGGCCACATCTTAAATCCCTCCTGTCAGATTACCAGCAAAATTAAGTTTACTTCAAATCACCATGACAAATTTGTGGACCAAATTTATCTCTGCTTTGGAAAGATTTGCATCTGAATGCATCCTCACTAAAATGATCCAAGGGAAATCATCTCAGTGCTCCAGATAAGTTTTTGGTACAATGAGTATTTCCCCTGCTTTTAATCTTAATACACCCCCCCCCCCCTCCCTAATCCCAAGCATAAGTGTAGCATACAAAAGTCACAATTTTTCAGAGAAAATAAAGCTTGGCATTTGATGTGAATTGTCTGCTATGCAGACAATTCTCATCAAATGCCAAGCTTTATTTTCTCTGAAAAAAGAAAAACACCTAAAAATGTATTTGTCATTAGCGTTAATGGGTTAAACCTTTCTGATCTAGTTTACTGCTACTGCTCACAAAAGACTTAATGTGAGTGAAATTGCTTTTTTATTTAAAAGTTGTAAAGTTCACTGAAAACTTTTACCCCCTAAACTCGATTTCAATGCTGAAATCCAAAATTTCATTGAGTATTTTTACGCCCTCAACTTCAGTTTCAATGCTGATTTTCAAAATTTCAATGCTGAAATACCCTTTACTCCCTCTTATCTAGAGCTCTGCATCTCTCCCCTGGATCACCCAAGAAATAAGAAGATAGATCTGGAAGCCTGATCACCTCTATAGGCAGTCTAGGAAAACTGGAGACCAGACAAAATGCTCCCAATTTCTGTGTCTGAGAAAATTGATAAAATGCAAAACCAAATTGGCCTATTCAACTTAACTCTTGTCCTGCTGAATAAATTAAGATGTCACACCCATTTCTAGTTTTCAGCCAATCAAATTACTTGATCCAGATGTTGATATAAATTCATATACTTAATGGCAAATAGTGCAGATCCAGATCAGTTGGCTTCTTCAGAAGCCAACTGATCTGGATCTACACTGTTTGCAAAGACAGGACATATCCGGGTTCAGCAGGACTAGGGTTAACTTGAAGGTCTCCTTGGTTTGGACAACAACAAGCCCACTTCAACTTGTGACAGCAAGAAGCTGTTTTCTTTTCAAAAGAACTCCCAGCAAGACCAGGTTGGCTCACCACCTCTAAAACAAGGCAAAGAACTGAAGACTGAAACCTGTCAAAAAACTAACGTTCAAAATCAACAATTCCAGTCTGTTTTTACTCCAAAGAACCACTAACCCTCCAGGCTGTGTACAATGAAAATACAGGACATGATTGATGACAGATTACTGAATCTTGATTCTGTACCTGCTGGAGTCATACATGTAAGTGCCACCAATGGATGAATTCAAAATCTCAGTGGAGGGCATCACATAACTCTTAAAAAAACTCAAACTAGGGAAAGGAGCTGGTCTTGACATATTAAAACCCCTTTTGCCTAAGGAGCTTACAGAAGAGCTAGCACCAAAGTTACAAATACTGTCTGAACTTCCGGCAGATTGCTGTCAAGCCCTAGTTACGCCAACCTTTTAAAAGGGGGACAAATCATCAACTGCTTACTACAGACAAGTTTCCTCACATGTATACACATGTACTGTTTAAGGCCCTCGAGCATATCATGGCATCTCACTTGGTTGAACATATGAACTCGCATGGCTTATTGTATGACCTACAGCATGGATTCAGAGAAAAACAATCATGTCAAACTTAGCTCACCATGTTGGTCAAGGAACTTGTCCAGAATGCAGGTGTGGGTAACTAAACTGATCTAGTACTGCTGGACTTTTCAAAAGCCTTTGGTAAAGTGAATCATGCAAAACTCCTTTGGAAACTCCATCAGTATGGGATCAGATGAAAAGCACTTGGCTGGATGAGGTCTTTTTGGTAATTGGTCGCAGTCAGTAGTTCTGGATGGTGAGGAGTTAGACTCAGTCCCAGTTATGTAGGAGTGTCTCAGGGCTCTAATATAGGGTTGATTCTGTTTCTCATCTACATATAAACGACCTGTCAGACCTCATCACTTCTAAAGTCTGACTTTTTGCTCACGACACTGCTATTTACCTTACCCCGGAGAGCCTGGATGATCGCTATCCTTCAAAATGATCTTGACAGCTTGTCCATGTGGGAGTCCAGATGGGACATGGAGTTCAACCCCTCCAAGTGCCAGGTGGTGAGGGTGACAACCTCCAGGAGACCTATTACTACTGTGTATTACTTACATGGACAGGTCCTAGAGGCTGTGACCAGGCAGTGCTAGATATTTGGGGGTTGAGATCTTTTCTGGCCTGTCTTGGAATGCCCACATAGACAGAATTACTGTAAAAGCAAACTGCACACTGGGCTTCCTCAAAAGGAAGGAAAAGACAAAACTCCCTAAAGTGAGAGAGAGTGCCTACAACATGATAGTATGTCCCCAACTAGAGTATGCCTCTCCCATATGGAACCCACACACCAAGGACAAAATAGCTCAGACAGAGAAAATACAGTTCCAAGCTGCATGATGGACTGCCAGTGACTATGACACTAGGTCCTGTGTCACATCAATGTTTCAAAACCTAGGCTGAAGGACCCACAAACAAAGAAGGTCAGATGCTCGTCTGTGTCTCTTCTATCAAATTGTTTACAGGTTTGTGGCAATACCCATGCCAGATTACATCCATCCCTAAACCTGGTCATCCAAAAATTGCCACTCAGTGACTTTCCATCAGGTCCACACTCACAGGAACTTTCACAAATACTCCTTTATTCTGCTGGCTATAAGCCAGAGGAATGCCCTCCTTGTCAGTTGTATGTTTGCCAAACCTTGATGCATTCAAGGATGGAGTTGGCAAACCGCACCACTCCATCCCCTAGGTACCGAAAGTGATGTTTTTAAATTTGTTCTTAACCTCTCTATCTTACCAACTGTTTTCAACCCTATCACCTTTTATCTGCATGAGGCAGTAAACAAAGACAGAAAGAAAGATTATCAGATTTTTGTTTTTTAAGTTTTATGCATGTTTCAAAAAAAAAAAAAAAAAAAAAAAAAAATTATTGGGGCCAAGGTATGTGGCTAATAACTATGGGCTTGTGGCTCAATGTGGATGAGGCCATTAAAGTTATCTTTTGTATAAGTTTTTCATAAAGACTTGATTTTTTATTTGACAACTCAGAAGGGACTGGAGTTAGGTATTCAGGTGACACCCATTTAAATCATAATCTAGGCTGTTGTATGTCCTCATCAAGGCCTTGGATTTGATGTCATCGTTTAGAAAAGGACTTCTCGTGATGCCTTTTGGAGTCAGCCAAGACCCTTTCATCTCTACTATTGTTAAACTCCTCATCGAGAACTTCCATTTGGTACCAGACACTGGTATGTAGCCTCAGAGGCAAGGGGTATGGTAGCTTATCCCTAGCCACTGAGCACTGTTAATTAATGGACCATGTTCATAGACAATTTGTCACCCTGAGCTGGACCAACCTACACCTAGTGACCACTTTGCTAGCACATTACTATGGTACGATAACAATTCGTCCATTCTGGATATAAGTACTGTACAAAAAAGGGCTTGCCGAAATTGATATGTGCTTTATTTATCTTTATATAATGTCACACATAACGAAAACAAGCCTATTCAAATTTACTGAAAATTTTACCACCAAACAATGAAAGTTTTCGGATAAAAAGTCTGATATTTTTTCCTATTTCTGCTCAAAACATAGATTGTGGGTACTCATTAGAACTGCCTCGCTGAGGCAGTTCTAACAAGTAACCACAATCTATGTTTTTGAGCAGAAATAAGAAAATAAAGTATACCCCTGGAAACCCCAGTTTTACTATATAAAAGTGGGGTTTAAGGGGGTCAACATTATATAGGCATGTTTTCGTGATGGCACCCTCGCAGGCATTCTTGACAGGTGTGAGCCATCTGTGCAGAAAAGTATGAAAAAATGAGACAAAGCACATGATAGTGGGTGATAAGAAGGCAGGGAAGAATGTAATCCGAGCCTTCTCAGACTTAAAAAGCCTTCTGATATTTACTGATCGGTGGCTTTGTCAAAGACCCCAAATCAATAAAAAGGCTTCCAATAGCAAGAGAAGGCTCTGGTCAGGAAGAATGGTTTTCATTTTGTAAATTATTTTGTAACTTATTTCAAATTTTCATATCAGAATAAAAGGCTGCAATGTTTCAGTTTTGTTTACACAGATATGCTTATTTCAAATTTAAGATACTAAGAATTATCCACTGGCTGTTGATCAGCAAAATATATCATATAATAACCCAGATCCCCACCCACTCTATACTGAGTGGGTGGGGATCTGGACTATTATATGATATACATATTGATGATCAATTATCTATTATCTGCTGTCAATTGACTTACCTTTTCGAAAATCCAGATGGCTCCCTACTTGCATTTGTTTTATAACTTATATTTATATAAGAATCCGATGATAACTGAAAACCAGACAATCTATTTTTAACTCGGTGGAAATTTCCACTTTGTTGTTGACAGAGGTAACCCGAATAACTTTCTGACAGAAGCAACAAAATACGGTAATTATTGTTCAGTTGTTGTTGCTTTGTTTTGTAGTTTATTCTTACAGCTTTACCCCATTTTAGTTGATTTTTTACAGTACTCTAGATATTCACTTGAATCTTCTTGAAGATTGTTTATTAACTATTAAGGCTTTAATATTCTAAGTGTGTTGTTTATACAAGTATTAGCTTCGTAAAACTATAAATGAAAAAGAAAGAAAAGACAAACGCGATTAAATGAAAACGACTGATGAATAAACTAGGATAGGACATGTCTTTGCAGATGGCATTAGAAGTCCAGTCATACTAGTTATTCATTCATCATAAACTATATGTTAACAATAATCTGAATGGTACAGTTTGATGAAACATTGACAAAAATAGCCAATCAATCAAACAGATATAAACACACATGAATTGACTTGAAAAAAAAGATAAATTTACTTCATATTCAGCAAAGCAGAGATTTATCTTTCTCCCCACTCATTTCTGATCATTAGCTCAGGTGGTTGGGTGGCTAAATTTAGAATTTGTAAACATAAAAACTGTAGTTGGACGTCACCAAAATGATTAACAAGCAGTACATCAGAGATATGCTGATGTATATCTCTGATAAAAGGGTTCAAAGGAGGACCTTAAATGCCTCTGTATTCTGTAGTCTAAACAGCGACTACACCAAGTAGACTGTTCCATTATGGAATTGTTCTCAGGAGAGACTCACTACTTTAGGAAATCACTATAGGACAGGTACCATATATACTGGAAGGTATGGGATGTTCTCACTTGTTTCAATTCGGAGATTGTGTCAGAAGTTTAGATTCATCAATGGAAATCGCACTAATATGGATATTATGGAAGGAGAGAGGTCTGCTCTTGACAGCTAGCAGTATTGGCCATTGCATAGATCTACATTTGGCAAGAAACATGCTTTTCACTGCAGTATATTTTTTTTATAGTATAACACTATTTTTTTTTTTTTTTTTTTTTTTTTCATTTATATACATGTAATTAATTATGTTTTTGATAATGTAGCAGAATTTTTTTTTAAACAATTTTTCAAGGTTTTTGTTCAATTAGAAATCCATTTATTATTTTGTCTTTGATGTTTTGTCCATGTCCCTGAAAATACTGTATATAGTAAAAACCATGGTCTGTAGAAGGATGTCATTAATATGTGTTCACTTATTTCCTGTTTTTTTTTACAGTTTAAATCAATTTGTTTGTCATTTCTAACAGGCTTTTGCACTGCATAAATTTCTTGGAAACTAGCTATAATAGTCAAATAATCTGATTTTTTTTTTTTTTTTTTTTTAATTTCTATATACTGAAAATGCACTGTGTGAAATACCACTGCATGGAATATGCATTTTGTGTCTGTTGATGTATTTAGTTAAATCTGGAACATTATAACCTAATCCATTCTCTGGACTTATTAAGCAGACAACAAATTGACAATATTTTCTTATTTGTTTTCCTAGTAAATAGGCTTTGACATTTTCATGCAAATTTCTTATTAGGAAACAATTTACATGAAATGTCAAAGCTTTTTTTTCTGGGAAAAATACAGAAATATTTCAAAATGTTGTCTCAGTGCTAAGCCAGCATGCAGAGTGTTGATAGTTTTATAACCAAGTGTTAACTGAATCTGTTAGCATACTATGGGAATATTCAGCAGATGACAAATTGATGGGTTTTTTTTTTTTTCATATTTTTACAGAAAATCAGCTATGACATTTCAGACAATTTGCATGAACTATCAAGTCCTTTTTCTGGGAGAAATATAAAAATATTTCAAAATGTCATCCAGTGTTTTTCATACACTGGTGTTTTAGGTATTTACCCAATTACAATTTCTGAAAAAGTGTTTCAAATTAAATTTATGGGATAAGTACCCACATATCAGTAATTCTTGCAACCATCAACAAAACAAGGTACCCAAATGAAAAATCCTCATACCCAGTTCAGTGAGAAAGGGGTGGGTAAAAAGAGCCCAAAATACCCATTTGCTTAAAAGCTGGTTATCTGCTGAAATTTTTAACATGCTGTCACGATCACCCTTCCATTACCTCTAAATGCCTCATCACGAAAACATACCTATATAATTTTGACCCCCTTAAACCCTACTTTATCACCCTTCCATTACCTCTAAATGACTCATCACGAAAACATACCTATATTATTTTGACCACCTTAAACCCCACTTTTATATAGTAAAACTGGGGTTTACAGGGGTATATAGTGTACATGTGTTTTTCTTCTTTCTGCTCAAAACATAGATTGTGGTTACTCATTAGAACCACCTCAATGAGGGGGTTCTAACATGTACCCACAATCTATGTTAAGAGCAGAAATACAAAAGAAAACAAAAAAAAACATCAGAATTTTTACCTGAAAACTTTAAGTTTTTGGTGGTGAAATTTTCAATATATTTGCATAGGTGTGTTTTCGTAATGTTAATGTAAAACACCAAATCATCATCTGTTTAAAAAATCAGAGAAGTGTTCCATAGATGACCTACCTTCATTCAGAAGGTGAAATTATAATAACTACAACCCAAAACTGGGGTTCAACTGAACCCTTGGACCGCCTCTGTATCTGCCACTGTTTTGTATTAAAAGGTGACAACCAAGGCCAATATAAAATCAACTGGTGGATTCTCATCCGGTGTCAAGAATACAAGCTCACTTGGGCTGCTTGTTTTTAATCATATCACTTACAGTCTAGTTTGGTTGCCATAGTGACTGAAATTCTTCTTAGACTTATTAAGATTATATAATGTAAACTTTGTTAATTAATTCTCTGCCTGCATTTTTTTTTTTATTTTACTGTTTCTTTCAGGATCAATAAATCTCACATAAGCAAAGCTCACATGGTGCTGCATTTTAACCCTTAAAGCACCAATTACAATTGTAGCAGATGATATTCTGATTCATAAATATTATTATTACATGTACATGTGTATTATTATTTTTCAGAGAAAATGAAGCTTGACATATCATGTGAATCAACTGCCTAGCAGATCATTCACATGAAACACCAAGCCTTATTTTTTCTGAAAATATTTTTTTAGAAATATTTCAAAATGTCGTTTGCTGCAGTTGTATGGTGTTTTAAGAGTTAACCCTTAAAGCGCCAAGAAAATCTGCAACTGCTTATGTCGTCTGCTTATGTCGTCTGCTGCACCTTCTTGCAAACTTTTCAAACTTACATTTTGCATATAGGCAAACAGTATGGACCCAGATCAGACTGCTCCTAAAGGAGCAGTCTGATCTGGGTCCACACTGTTTGCAACAATGACTTTTAAAGAAACGGGCAGAAGACAAAGCAGACGACAATAGTAGTGACTGGCGCTTTAAGGGTTAAGCTTTAATGCTTAACATGCTGGAATGACATTTTGAAATATTTTTTTCTTCTTTTTCACAGAAAATAGGACATATTGTCTCAAGAAGACAGCTTGCATGGAATGTTAAACCCTTTATTTCTGGGGAGCATAAGAAAAAATCACAAACTTGTTGTCTGCAGAATTTACAAAGAGAGCTCTAAATTATAAATATCGGGGCTCAGATGCTCTTAACAGTCTTTAGATTAATGTGACACTGAAGACTGCGACGTGAAATTTCAGACAATTGCCGGCAGTGTAGAGGTCCCATTATCAGTACAGGTAAATATGTGTACAGGCCAAAAATGGCATAGTACCGCTGAGAAAGAGAAGGCTGCGACTGCATGATGCATTTCAGTTTTTGTCCCACCAGCTTAAGTGGCTAATGCCACATAGGCATCTAGTTTTCTGCTTTCTGTCCACCCATCATTCCATTCATTCACTCAGGTGTGTAAAATTTCACTTCGCCGCTTGCATTTGCAAGTAAATTTTAAGGCAGGGCGAGTGAGATTTTCAGAACTTTCTTCTTTTTGTCTTCATTTTTAGCATCTAAATGAAAAATTCAGACCATAAGGCAGAGTAAGTTTTGAGGGAATTTTACACCTCTGTTCACACTTACATCTTGCTCTTATTTCTTAACCCTTTACCCTTGCCCTACGGAATAAATTAAGATTCCACACCCATTTCTAATTTTCATCCAATTAGATTAATTGATCCTGATTGTTGATATATGAATTCACATAATGGCAAACAGTGCCGATCCAGATCAGTTGGCTTCTTCAGAAGCCAACTGATCTGGATCTACACTGTTTGCAAAGGCAGGACATATCCGGTTTCAGCAGGTCAAGGGTTAAAGCACCAGTCACAACTGCAGCAGTCGACTTTTGAATTTTTCTTTGTTTGTTTTTCAAAGAAAAACGTCTTGACATTACATGCTTGGCAGATGATTCACATGAAATGTAAAGACTTTTTTTCTGAAAAATAAAAAAATTAAAATGTCATCTGCTACAAATTTTGCTTGGTGCTTTAAGGGTTAACTTTTCTGTATGATAGATTGACGTTAAATTTCTTCACAGCTTGCCTATGGTCATTCTCTCCCTTCTGCTGAGACAAGAAGGGTAGTGGTCAGTTTTTGGCGAAAGAATATGCACAAATACTGGTTAACCATTCAGAGGAGTAGGCCTGCCAAGGGTAAACTGACTGGCTCAGTATGACCCTAATGGGTTGACTGGGCCGTAAAACCTTAGCTCAATAAAAACTCAATCATCACTGCATGCATTCCACCATTATAGGACCTTCCAATAAAACTTAGTCACTGAAACTAACTTTTGAGAAAAAACAGTGCAGTTTTTGGGATTGGCCTCTCATTTTTCCTTCCATACCCCTCAGTCACATCATACTTCAAGAGTGCATGGATCCACACCAGTCCCGCAGAGCATCTCTTTCAAAACTTGGTCACTGTAACCTACCATAATAACCCCAAGTATTGGGACAGATAGGCCTTTGCAAACAGTGTAGACCCAGATCAGACGCCACAGAATGTCAAGAGGCAGTAGAAAGGGAAAATTTCAAATTTTAGGACAAGGATGGTAAGTAGATGAGGTGTCCCAATACTTGGGGTAAATATGATCCTTTACCTAGAATTAACACCCAATGTAGTTTTCAGGGTCTTCCTCTTAGCTAGGCTTCCACAGACCCTGGTCAAACTTCACCAGAGCATGCATCTTACCACTTCAGGTCATCTCCCATAAAACTAGGTCACTGTGGCTTACTCTGCAAAAATTCACACCCAAGCGGGTTAATTAGCTTGACTGATACACATTTTGTCTCCACTTCCTCAGTTGCATCAAGCTTCACGGTGCTGGAGTAACCCATACGGGACCTGTTGCAATGGGAGTATACTTCAAAAAGTATTAATCTGGTCCTGCTGGATCCAAATATGCCCTGCCCTTACAAAAGTGTAAAGCCAGTTCAGTTGGCTTCTGAAGAATCTGCACAGTTTGTCATTATGTAAATTTGTATCAACAACCTGTATCAAGTAATCTGACCGGCTGAAAGTTAGAGAAGTGTCCGGGTGGCTGAGTGGTTAGCGTTCCAGTTTTCAGATCATGAGGACCAGGGTGCAGATCCTGCTGGAGCCGAATTCAGCTCATGACTGTACGGCACTTCATGACACAGTCTCTCATTATCATCTTTCCATCGTCTCAAGATGAATTAAATAATGTTGAAAGGGATGTAAAACAACTAATCATCAACATGACTGAAAATTAGAAGTGAGCGTGGCATCTTCATATTCAGCATGCCAAAGGTTAACCTTTACCATAACCCATTGTATACTAAATAGACTCTCCCACACTATATGTTGGAAGAGTCCAATTTCAATTTTAGTTACATCTTGCTGTGAGATTTACATATTCCTAAAGAAAAATGGCTAAACTATTTGCAAACAGAGGAGACCCTGATCATATGCAGCATTCTGTTGCATCTGATCTGGGTCTCCACTGTTTGCCAATTACCCTTTTACAGGTCTTCCAACTACAATGGGTTAATCCTTAAAAATGCCAAGAAAACCTGCATCTGAAAATGTCGTCTGTTTATGTTGTCTGCTGAATATTCTTGCAAACTTTTCAAACCTATTTTTGCATACAGGCAAACAGTGTGGACCCTGATCAGACTGCTCCTAAAGAAGCAGCCTGATTTGGGTCCACACTGTTTGCAAAAATGACTTTTAAAATCACAAGCAGATGACAAAGCAGACGACAATTATTGTGATAGGCAGTTTAAGGGTTTTAAAAGTTACCAAATGAAACTTGGAATATTGATAAAGGGCAAGACAAGGATAAATATAACAACTCCAATTTTACCTACTGTATTACTGCACCTAGTCTGGCCCCAGACCCTTTTTTTATTTTTCTTTTCTGTCTTTTTCTTCTTTTTTTTTTTTTGAGGGGACACAACACTTGTATAGCTTGTAGAATTTTTGTTTAGTTCAGTCCCTTGGCTGTTCAGCCATAGGTAACTTGAAGTTTGATTAAAGAGGATCATGATAAAAAAATAATGTAGAGAAAGAGAGAAATAGATATAAAACAAAAGCGACTGGAGCCAGTCTATACTGCACCATGCACTTAAGTTTTTCACAATCACTGGGAAAAGTTGTTGTAAAATATGTGTCGAACTATGGGTACACTTAAAAAAAAGATCAGCTAAGGACTTTTGTAATGTTGCTTATGCAATGTTTTTGTATGTTTTCTTCTGATTTTTTTTTTTTTTCATAAAAGCATATGTTGTGGATACTTATCTGGGCCCAGTTGTTCAAAGCGTCGTTAGCTTAACGAGCTGGTTAAGGGTCATTTCGTTAAGTGTTTTAGCAGATTCAATATACAATATTCCGATATTTTTTGCTGAAAAAATGTGAGTAGCTTTTGCACTGCAAAAGCTACTCACATTTTTTCAGCAAAAAATTTCAGCATATTTGCATATCACTCGATGTAAATTTTAACGAATCGTTAACTAACGACGTCGTTAGCTTTGAACAACTGGGCCCTGAATTGCATTGACACGTCAGTGCAATTCAAATGGGTACCCATAACATATGCCTTTATAAAGAAGTAGACAAAAAGTACACTGGCTGTAATCTGAAGAGTACAGAATTGCTTGACTGTGCGCTTATAGGGGTATGTGCGGTAATTAGGTAGAATACGGTAGGTTAGTTATAGAATGATATCCCTTATTTACCTTTTCCTGTCTGTAGCATATTATTTCAAACAGCTTTTAAGAAAATTAAATGAAACTTCAAATGTTTTGATATACTAATTAGCCCTTGTCATGCTGAATAATTTAAGATGCCACGCCCACTTCTAATTTTCAGCCAATCATATTACTTGATCCAGATTGTTGATACAAATTCACATACTTAATAACAAACAGTGCAGATCCAGATCAGATGGCTTCTTCAGAAGCCAACTGATATGGATCTACACTGTTTGCAAAGTCATGGTATATCCGGGTTCAACAGAACTAGGGTTAATTACCCTAAGTACGGGATAGACAGGCCTGAGCAAACTGTGTTGACCAGATCAAACACAGCATAATGCAAAGTCTGATCTAGATCTACACTGTTTGCCATTCCTCCAGCATTAAATTTTAGTCATTTCAATTGGTGGTAAAAGGGACTTGTTCATTTGACAGGACAAATATGTTAACCATTGTCCTGCTGAATAAATTAAGATGCCACGCCCCCTTCTAATTTTCAGCCAATCAGATTATTTGATCCAGATTTTTGCTACAGATTTAAATACTAAATGGCAAACAGTGCTTCTGAAGAAGCCAACTGATCTGGATCTCCACTGTTTGCAAGGGCAGGGTATATCAGGGTTCAGCAGGACATGGGTTAAGATTGAGTAGACACGATGTTTAGGGTATACATGGTACTGAAAACAGTTATAATCATTCTTGGTCCCCTATTTTTGTTTGTTTGTGTGGGGTTCTATGGTCAACCCATGAGGATCATGTTGAGGGTGGTCAGTTTACCTAACTACACATACACTTTTTCCTGGGTAAACTTTGATAGTCCTCTAAGCAGTTAACCAGTACTTGTGCGCATTCTTTCACCAGAAACAGACAACTGCCCTTTTTGAATCAGCAGAATTGGGTCACCTAATTTAGATTAGTCATTGCAGTTACCAGAATAACCTTAAGTATTGGGACAGATAGGCCTTTGCAAACAGTGCAGATCCTTTCTTTTTCTTTCTTTCTTCCATTTCGCCTTAACCCCAGAAGGGGACACAGACTGTGTACATTATATACACTCCAGGTTTGCAGGATGAAAGCCTACACAGTAATCATGTAAATTACGGTAGGGGTCTTTAACCTGCACAGGGGATGACTCTTCCTGCACAGGGGGCCTCCAGTTAACATCCCGATCCAAAGGAAGGTGCACTTATTGACATTCATCCCTGCAAATGATGCCAATGGAGTGTGTTCGGACACCAAAATTTTTTCGCCGCTGCCGGGGATCGAACCCGGGGCCTCTAGCATCAGATGCAAGTGCACTAACCACTGAGCTATCACGCTCCATATCAGATTTCTGATCAGGGCCCCGGGATCAGGGCCTACATACACTGTCTGCCATACATGATAAAGCAACATTTCAGACACATCAACAGGTTGTAGATTGGACTTTATAAATGTAAAGAAAAGTATGGTAAATAGATAAGGTATCCCAATATTTAAGGTAAACATGGTAGGTTTTATTCTAGTCGGAATCATTTTCTGTACATGTACTTGACAGCTGACATTATAACCTGCAGTACCAGTTTCAAAAAAATGGTAAATTTGGTCACTTTAATCAGCGCAAAATTTCTGATATTTTTTCTTTGTTCCATGAAAACATATGTTGTGGTACTCATTAATTGTGCCTTGCTGAAGTGCCTTGCTGAGGCACTTCTAATGAGTACTCACAATATATGTTACCGTGGAGAAATAAGAAAAATATCAATATTTTTTCAGATGAAAAAAAAACTAACCTTATCTGGAGCTATGTCTTCAGGGTAACAGTACCATAATTACCCTAAAATATTTGGATACCATAGGGTAAATGTCCTAAAGTGTTGTACAGCTAAATGTTTAACAGATTGGTATATACAAACAGTGTAGGTCTATATCAGAACAGTCTGATCAGGGTCTACCTGTTTGCTATTCCACCAAATATTTTAACCCTAAATTGATACCACGCCCACTTCTGATTTTCAGCCAATTAGATTACTTAATTTAGGGTGTTGATACAAATTTGAATACTTAATGAAAAACAGTGCAGATCCAGATCAGTTGGCTTCTTAGAAGCCAGTTGATCTGGATCTACATCTTGGTTCAACAGGACAAGGGTTAAGAAATAGCTGAATAAAAATTGAAACTTAGGCCAAACAATATGGATTAAAATGTGTGAAATTTTAGGACATTTAACGCAAATATTTTCAAATTTGAACAAGTCCATTTGACTATCCAGTGATCTGTCTGCAGAGTGCTGGCTTAGTGGCAAACAGTGTAGACCCAGATTAAACTGATCCAGTTTGATCTGGGTCTGCATTGTTTGCTCAGACTTGACTACCTAAATATTTAGGGCTAATATGGTATGAAAACAAGCTGCAGCCTTAGTTGTCCTGTGGCACCAGAGTTCCAGATAAGATGACTGATTGACTGATATTGTTACACTAATAGCCTAAGTACTGGAATAGACAGACCTGAGCAAACAGTATAGACCCAGAATAGCTGCCAACCAGAATGAAGTATCTGATCAGTGTGCACTGCCACTCATCCAGCAGTTTTTAGACATATTAACACTTAAAGCACCAAGCAAAATTTGTGGCAGACGATAGTCAAAAATTTTTTTATTTTACTTTTCAGAGAAAACAAGTCTTGACATTTCATGTGAATTGTCTGCCAAGCAGACGATTCACATGAAATTTCAAGACTTGTTTTCTCTGAAAAAAAAAAAGTTGTCTGCTGCATTAGTGATTGGCGCTTTAAAGGTTAATAGTTAGTAAAATGGCCTTGTACTCAAAGCTGCTGGTGGGTATGAGGGATGTTACATTTTTTCACAATTCCTCATAATCAGATTATCAAATCTAGTCTGCTATTTTCAGTTTTTTGATTTGTTCTGCATTTCTAAAAGATCCCGGCTTCAGAATACTGTTATCCCAGCAACTGTCGTTAATTGCTTTGTGTGGAGACAATAAAAACCTTACCATCTACTTTGATATGAGCGGCGACATCAGAAAAAGTACCGTCAGACATGTGCACCCAGTGAAGAATCAGACCAGCATGCACATTCATGCAGTCTGAATCTTCACTGGATGCATTTTGGCTAGCTGAAGATACAAAGTTTCTTCGTGTGAATAACAAAAACTTTGATCAGACGGTGCAGATATGCAGGCTGATTTGAATTTTCATTGGAGGATTATGTCAGAGGCGCTGCCTCTATGTGACTCAGTTGCCCGGTAGTGTTAAAAATCTGAATAGTAGTAGATTATGTGAAAAGGTTTATTTTTTCTTATTGTGCCTTATATTGTGTTGATGTATCAAATTTTTGTTCCTTTGGGACTATCGTACTTAAAATTTATAGTATATGCAAAAAAGAGTTTTACTCAGTGTTGAAAGATATCATCATCATCATCATCATCATCATCATCATCAGTAGGCCCCCTTCCAGGTAGCTGGCTTACAGCACGCATGGCAGATCTCACACCAGATTTCCAGGTGTGTCTATCATGAGAGTAGATAGCCAAAAGCTTCCACTCTCTGTGATCCCTGTCTGTCAGCTGCTTCCATGTCATCTTGGGCCTCCCAGGCCCACACTTTCCATCAACCTATATGTCACAGGCTGTCTTGACTGCACCATTGGAGTGTTCCACATGTCCATACCAGCAGAGCCTTCTCTCCTTCAGAATGAGGTCCAGATCCTCAATACCAAGTTGCTCAAGTAGCTCATTGGACCTGATGGTGACAATGTCTTGCGGCTTGACATTGCAGATCTGTCTGATCATTGCCCTGTTATTCTGCTGCAGATGTTGGATGATGATGGATGATGGTGACTGAGAAATAGATGATAGCCTGCTAGGGATCCTTCGAAAACAACAACAACAAAAATTCAGTCAGAAAATAGCAGACTTGGTTTAAGCCTGTTCATGAGGACTAATGAAAAATGCAGCATTCCTCCTGGCCCTTGGCAACTTTAAGTGGACTCTATTTTCACATTTACAGAAATGTCCCAAAATTTAGTACACCAAAATTTGACAAAATGGCATGTGCAAACAGTATAGACCCAGATCAGACTGCTCCTGAAGGAGCAGTCTGATCAGGGTTTACACTGTTTGTCTTTCTACCATACACTAAGTATTTTAAAAAAACAAAACAACTGCAGACAGTTTGAGCTAGTCTGTTCTTAAAGAATAAGGAAAGAATGTAAAATCCCTCATGGCCTTTACTTCAGAATATTTTGTTCAAATTTTATGACAAGTGTGATAAGATTAGTTAACCCATTGTATACTGAATAGACTCTCCCATATTATATATTGAAAGAGTCCAATTTCAATTTTAGGTATGTCAGGCTTTGAGATTTACATATTCCTAGAGAAAAATGGCTAAACTTTTTGCAAACAGTGGAGACCCTGATCAGACGCCATGTTCTACATCATCTGATCTGGGTCTGCACTGTTTGCCAATTAACCTTTTACGGGTCTCCCGACTACAACGGGTTAAGGAGTCTTTGGCATACCATCTGTGTCCACACTGTTTGCTCAGGCTAGGTCCGAATTCTTTGGGTAGATGAGGTAGTGTTTTATTTTTTTCATTGTATTTAACAGGGCAATGTACATCAGCTTATATGGTATTATTTATTTAGATGATATTTCTAAAAAAAAGATACTTAGCTCCTACACAGACAGACAAAATCCCTGGAAACCACAAGCATTGATATTAACTTGACCCTCAGTGAGATATAAAAGTTTATAATGGTACTCCAGATAAATATTTCTGTTATCTGTACTTAGTATAGAACTGGTGGAAACAAAAAAATTCAACATTTCTGCTATCAGTTTGGCATTAATAGAAATGAATAAATGCAATTGCCTGATTTTAATTTCAGCAGGGCCATTTAAGTATTGCTCACACTGGTAAATCAAAAAGCACTGGTGGTTGATGCAACGTTCTGGAGTTGGCTTTTTAACGCACTGGAGTGGGCGAAAATTGGCGGAAAAGGTAAAGAAAAGATATACCTGTTCTTGTTATAACTTTTATCTAAGCTTATTTCAGTTTTATTTTTAAGGACACTAGGCGCACGGAACACCGAAAAGATTGCAGTTCATGACTATGCCAGGCATTTGGAGATTTATTTTATTGTTTATTTTGGCAAATAGAAAATGGATAATAAAAGTACAAGAAAATCATCACGAACAATTTGGCGTGTAGAAATCCTGTTTTCCATTGTAATACCATAGGAATGGAACAATAACGGTGTCAAAAAGCTTAATTTAGTAGCATTTTAAGAAATTACAGGTGAAATCATGACATCGCAAGGACACATGCTAAACTTGCAGCCGATTTGCCGACCAAATGATAAAAATAAATCTCCAAATGCCTTACATAACCATAAACTGCAGTCTTTTCAGTGTTCTTTGCGCTCAGTGTCCCTAAAAACTAAACCGGAATAAGATCTGATAAAAGTTATAACAAGAACAGGTATATCTTTTGTTTACCTTTTCCGCTGTTTTTCGCCCGGTCCAGTGCATTAAGAAGCCGACTTGGGAGCGTTGCAGCCACCACCAGTGCTTTTTGATTTACCAGTGTGTTGCTTGTGTCTGGTCCTGTATTCCAGCTTCTTTATCATGATTAGGAATTCTAAAGTCCAGCCCAAATGTCAACAGTGTCTGAAACAAATTTAACCCTTAAAGTGCCAAGAAATCCTGCATCTGAAAATGTCATCTGTTTATGTCGTCTGCTGAATATTCTTGCAAACTTTTTAAACCTATTTTTGCATACAAGCAAACAGTGTGGATCCTGATCAGACTGCTCCTAGAGGAGCAGTCTGATCTAGGTCCACACTGTTTGCAAAAATGACTTTTAAAATCACAAGCAGATGACAAAGTAGATGACATTTGTTGTGATTGGCAGTTTAAGGGTAAAAAGTTGTCTGTATGTTAGATATGCACTCCATTAGTATGTTATGTCAATTTTATGTCAACTCCATCATTGGGATTTCTAGTCTTTTCTGCATACTTCAGTATGTATGCTGTATGTGGGCCCAAAATTTGAGAATTCTTGTATCAATCATATATTGTATCTATGTACCAGCTGTTTACAAGTCCACATTCTTGACTTTCACCTTCCCTTCACATGTCGCCTTCTCTAAATAACTACAGCTGGGTTGGTGGCAATAGAGTGAAAGGGATCACCATTGATACAGTCTGCTTGGAGTATTTTTTTAATATATTTTTAGAAATTAATGACCTCTCTCCTAAGTAATGTAACCCTTAAAGTTTCAAGCATGATCATGACAAAAGACATCTAAATTTTATTTTTATAATTCTTTCTGGGAAAATAAGCTTGATGTTTCATGTGAATCATCTGCTGATTCAAGATACGTAGTTACTACCATATTTGCCTTAAGTATTGGGACACCATATAAACTTACCATACTAGTCCTAAAATTTGAAATAGTCCTTGCTACGACTACCTCTTGATATATTTAAAATATTGCTATATGTGTGGCAAACAGTATAGACCCTGACCAGATGTCACATTCTTTGGCATCTGATCTGGGTCTACACTGTTAACAAAGGCCTATCTGTCCAAATACTTAGGGTTATTACTATAGTTTTTGGAGAAAGTATGTTTAACTGCTCAAAGTACTGTCTGCCCAGGAAAAGTGTTAGTAGGTTAATTGACCAGCTCAACATGACCTTATCAATGTTGACTAGGCGGTAAAACTCCAACCAAACTCAAACTCTGCCCAAAAACCATGAAATGATTTAAACCAAATTTGACACTAATGATCCTTAGGTGGCACTGTACCAAGCTGATAGTTTGGATATCTGTCAAAACAGTTGATGGTTGCTGTGGCTTCCAAAAGGTCCCATTTATTTTTCAAAGTAAAAAGTTATGATAGATGCCAAAGAAAATAGTTATATCCTTTATAATCCATGAACAAAACTTAATATGAATTTGGATCCTAGGGTGATCATCTACCATACATATTGGTGTTTCTTTATGCACAGTCTGATTGGTTGCCATGGTAATAGTAACTTGTGTTTTTTTTAACCCTTGTCCTGCTGAACCCGGATATACCCTGTCTTTGCAAACAGTGCAGTTTCAGATCAGTTGGCTTCTTCAAGCCAACTGATCTGGATCTGCACTGTTTGCCATTAAGTATATAGCAACAATCCAGATCAAGTAATCTAATTGGCTGTAAATTAGAAGTGGGCGTGGCATCTTAATTTATTCAGCAGGACAAGGGTTAAAATATGCTGTCTTTAAATAACATCTTTGGCATATATCACAATATCAAGAATTGAGATACATCCCTATATTCTAGGTCCTCCAGCATTAGAGATAATAGTTTTTCAACTTAGTTTTCCTGCATTCAATGTCAGTCAATAAAATTAATTTCCAATGTAACATTCAACTTTCATTATAGTTCCAATTTTTTTTTTTTTTTTTTTTTTTTTTTGTGGGTGGGGGGGGGGGGGGGAGTCTAACCCCACCAGGTCTGACAGGCTCATGTGGCGACCAGGCAAACTTTGTCTAAACAACATCTGGTGGTAAATTTGTACAAATGGTAAATGAATCAACACATGTAATCTATTCCTCCCTGCACTGCCCATATTTTGCACTAATCTCTTGGAGTTCTGTTTTAAGTATCTACAATATGAAAGCTAGTCGGCCCCACTGTTGGGATTGTGAGACCTGGTTGTGGAATAAGCACGTGGAAAAGGCCAATGCTGCATTTGAAAGCTTTCAAGGCCTGGAAGACTGGTAAAGGCACTAGGGCATCATATGATGCAGCCAAACACATTGCCAGACATGCAGTGCATCATGCTTGTCAAGAATCTGACAAGAAGGTCTACGAGAATATTGACACCAAGTCTTCAGAAGTCTACCGCCTTGTTAACCAGTTTAGAAGAGAGAGCGCTGATGTTGTTGGTGACAAACCGGTGAAGAATGATACAGGAGAGATGTCAATGAGCAAAGACTCAAAGCAGAAAGCCTGGTTAGAGCACTACCAAAGGTGTCTCAACGTTGAGTTTGAATAGGACCCAGACCACCTGTCTGACGAACCACCAGTGGAATGCCCGCCCATCCCAATCACCAATGATATGGTTAAGAAGGCTATCTCTCAGATGAAGGCAGGCAAAGCACCAGGCCCATGAGGCATAGTGATGGAGATGATACGAGCAGCTGATGACATGGGCGCCTCCATAATCCATGACCTCACAGCTGCAGCCATTCGCGTTGGCAAGGTACCATCCAACTGGGAGCAGAGTTTCATTGTCTGCCTCTATAAGGGTAAGGGGGATGCATGGGAAAGGGGCAACTACCGTGGTCTCAAGCTGACAGAGCATATCTTTGTTGTCAGGCAGCTGCAAGAGAAGTATCTAGCTGCCAACAAGAGACTCTACATGGTTTTTGTAGACCTAGAGAAGGCTTGGATCGAGTGCCTCGGAAGGTCATCTGGTAGGCACTGAGAAAACTGTGCAGGGGGGTGTATGCTATGTCTGTGTTGGTGAGGGGTACAGTGAAGAGTTTGAAGTGAAAATCCGTGTTCACCAAGGCTCGGAACTCAGTTCATTGCTCTTCATCATGGTGCTTGAGGCTTTGTCACGTGAGTTCTGCTCTGGGATCCCTTGGGAGAACCTCTGTGACCTTGTTATCATTGCTGAATTGCTCGAGGAATTTGTCAGGAGGCACTTGACTTGGTAAGAAGCAATGGAGGAGAACGAATTGAGAGTAAATGCAGGAAAGACAAAGATCATGATCTGTTGTACAGGCCTGGACCTCCTGCAGAGTTCAGGCGAGTTTCCATGCGCCATCTGTTGCACTGGAGTGGGCAGCAACAGCATCTTCTGCAACCGCTGCAGGCATTGGGTGCACAAGAAATGCAGTGGGCTCAAGCACTTGACAAAGGACCCTGATTACATATGTACACAATGCCAAGGAACTGCACGCCCCTTGGACGGCAGACCACACAGAGGGAAGTCCAAGTTGGACCTGACAAACTGGAGGTGGTAGCTTCATTTTGCTACCTAGGAGACATGCTCTCAGCTGCGGGTGGCTTGGAGCTTTCAACCACAACATGTGTGAAAACCATCTGGAAGTTCAAGAAGCTGCTACCAGTTCTCTCTTCCCACTACCTCTCTTTCAAGACATGTGGCCGCATGTACAGCTCTTATGTGCGGAGCGCAATGCTCCATGAGAGTGACTTGGGCATTGACACAGCCAAACCTCCAACATTTGCAGTGGAATGACAGGGCAATGATCAGATAGCTCTGCAATGTCAAGCCGCAAGACATTGTCACCATCAGGTCCAATGAGCTACTTTCTCAGCCAGGCATTGAGGATCTGGACCTCATTCTGAAGGAGAGAAGGCTCCGCTGGTATGGATATGTGGAACACTCCAATGGTGTAGTCAAGACAGCCTGTTACATACAGGTTGATGGAAAGCGTGGGCTTAGGAGGCCCAAGATGACATGGAAGCAGCTGACAGAGAGGGGTTGCAGAGAGTGGAAGCTCTCGGCTATCGACCCTCATGATAGACACACCTGGAGATCTGGTGTGAGATCTGCCATAAGTGTAGCAAGCCAGGACCCACTGATGTGGATGTTGCCCCTGTACCTGCACATTAATAAAAAATCCGATGATGATGATGATGATGATGAATATAAAACAAACACAGTTTGTCACGTGACTGTTTATCACATGGATGTCACGTGATCAAGCAGTCTCTTTTATGAAAGCCTAAAATGAAGGTATCTCAAATATTGGTACCTCACTCTCGAAGAACTTTATTTAGAAAAAAGAGCATTGTAAGGATTAAGCCATGTTTATGTATTAGCTCACCTGAGCCAAAGGCTCACTGGTGAGCTTATAGTATGACTAGCCTCAGTTGTCGTCTGTAGTCTGTCGTCTGTAGTCTGCAGTCTGTCAACATTTTCAAACATCTTCTCCTCTGAAACCACTGGGCCGATTGAAGTCAAATTTCATGTGGAGCATCCATGGGATGGGGAAGGTTTGTTTGCGGGGTCCAGGTCACATGACCAAGACGGCCACCATGCCCATATAAGGTAAAACCCTTAAAAAATCTTCTTCTCCCGAACCAGTAGGCCGTTTGTCATGAAACTTGGTATGTAGCATTGGAGACTCGAGCCAACCTTAGTTTGTTCAAATGATGACACTTGGATAACCTCGACCTATTATAGGCCAAGGTCAAATTTGTTTGCATAGGTTTTTGTATGGGGAAAAGTCAAAATCTTGTATTTTTCAGAAACTGTTGCAGCCTGTGGTCTAAAAATTGGTAGATGCAGTGAGCTAAATGAATAAATGAAACTACATGAGTATTCAAGGTAAAGGTCATTCCTTGACCTTGGCCCAAGGTCATTCAGATATGAAAATTAAAACTTGTTTTTCTCAGAAACTACTGGGCCATTTCTAACCAAATTTCATATGAAAATTTTTAGGAACAAGAAAATGAAAATTAGTTAATATGAGTTTGGTCACCAGATCAATATGGTCGCCATGCCATATAAGGTAAAATCCCTTCAAAAATCTTCTTCACCCGAACCAGTAGGCCAAATGTCATGAAACTTGGTATGTAGAATTGGGGATGAGCCAATCATAGTTGGTTCAAATGATGGCACTTGGATGACCTCGACATATTTTAGGTCAAGGTCAAATTTATTCGCATAGACTTTCGTATTGGAATAAGTCAAAATCTTGTATTTTTCAGAAAAAATTTATTGCTGCCTGTGGTCTGAAAATTAATAGATGCAGTGAGCTAAATTAATAAATGAAACTGCATGAGTATTCAAGGTCAAGGTCATTCCTTGACCTTGGCCCAAGGTCATTCAGATATGAAAATTAAAACTTGTTTTTCTCAGAAACCACTGGGTCATTTGTAACCAAATTGCATGTGATTTTTTTAGGAACAAGAAAATGAAAATTAATTAATATGAGTTTGGTCACTTGATGAATATGGCCACCATGTCCATATAAGGTCAAAACCTCTTAAAAATCTTCTTCTCAGGAATCAGTGGGCTGATTATCATGAACTTTGGTATGTAGCATTGGGGACTCAAGCCAATCATAGTTGGTTCAAATGATGACCCCTGGATGGCCTTGACCTATTTTAGGCAAAGGTCAGCTTTGGTTGCATGGCCTTGTATGGGAAAAAAACTGTATTTTTTCAGAATAATTCCAGTCTGTGATCTGAAATTTGTAGATGCAGGTAGCTTAATAAGTAAATGAAACTACATGAGTATTCGAGGTTAAGGTCATTCCTTGACCTTGGTCCAAGGTCATTCAGATATGCCAGGAGACCAGGAGGTCGCGGATTCGACCCCCCCCCCCCCCCCCCCCCCCCCCCCCCCCCCCCCCCCCCCCCCCCCCCGAGGTTGGCAACATTCTTTCGTGGAGATTGATCATGAAATATTTTCTACGATCATTCTCTCCCTTCCGCTGATTCAAGAAGGGCAGTTGTCAGTTTCTGGCGAAAGAATATACACAATACTGGTTAACCGCTTGGAGGACTAAGCCTGCCCAGTAAACGTGTGGTTAGGTTAACTGACCGCGCTCGACATGACCCCATTGGGTTGACTGGGCCGTAAAACCTCAACACAAACAAACATTCAGATATGTAAATTAAAACTTGTTTTTCTCAGAAACCACTGGGCCATTTGTAACCAAATTTTATAGGAAAGCTTTTAGGAACAAGGAGTTTGGTCTCATGACAAATATGGCTGCCATGCCCTGTATGGTAAAATCATTTAAACAAAAACCCTTTTTCTCTGGAACCAATGGACTGATTGCCTTGAAACTTTGGTATGTAGTATTGGGGTCTCGGGGCCCATCGTAGTTTATTCAGATGATAACTGGCTTGACCTTGACCCAATTTACATCAAGGTCAAATTTGGTCGCATATGCTTTTGTGTGGGAAAAAGTGGAAATTAATAATTTTTTGGAAACTATTGTTGCATGTGAACTTTAATTTGTATTTGCAATAAACTAAATGAGTAAATGAAGTTACATTAGTATCAAAGGTCAAGGTCACTCCTTGACCTTCAACTTAGCACAGAATTTAACATAATCAGCAAATAAACTCATGGTACAGACCCCTGGGTTCATGATCCTAAGGAGGGACATAAAGCCCCATAACATGAGCCTGGCTTCTAATAAGCATATTAACGGTCCATGGGACAGTCTTCTATAATGACCTTTAAATTCATTTTAAAAAAAAAATCAGCAGATGATCGGTTTGAGACCATTGGTCCTCTGGTTTCTAATGTCTTTATCTACAGTGGGACTTCTCATTCCTTGGCTGTCACAGCACTTTGGTCATTATAGAATCATTTCTAGCTTCCTTCTACATTCTCTTGAGGACTGGAATTGTTTGTCAACAAGCGATAAGGTCATCTGTACTCTGCAGAGATCTCTGCTTTGAGTGACATGTCTCATGAAAACCAATCTGACACATTATGAGAACCAGTCTGACACCATATGAAAATCAGTCTGGACAGGATTGTCTGCAGACTGGTCATGGCATTTAGTACCTCAAAGTTAAAATGTTATATATTTGTTTGCAAACAACAAAGGCTTGGTCAGATTGCACAGATGTGCAGTTTGACCCGGGCCTTTGTTGCTTGCATTTGGCATAATGCAGGTTTTCCCATGATGAGGCACCGATCTGACACTAGATCATTTCTCAGATTGTTCATTGCCTCATTTGTTCATATTATTGATTGCGTTCTATTGACACAACTTCATGGTGAAATGGAACTAGTTCATCAAGGTAAGGTTTTATAGATTTAATGTAATCTTTACAATCAACTTTTATGACTTTGCTTACAGATTTTTTTTTTTAAAAATTGATCCCTTATATTTTGTTTCTGTATTTCTTGGTTAAAATGTATGTTTTACTTGTGTCAACAGCATTATTGCCGTTTAATTGCCCACATGAGAAAATTGGCATACCATGACTGGTGTTTGGTTGCCTGGGGCTTTCAGCCATATTAACTTTTAATGCTCTCTGGGCAAATTCAGCAGATGACAAACTGATGATATTTTCTTGTTTTCACCCAGAAAACAGACTTTTTCCAAGAAAATAGATTTTGACATTCCATGCAAATTATCTAAAGGAGACAGTTTGCAAAGAATGTCAAAGTCTATTTTCTGGGAAAATAACAAAAAATATTTTAAAGTGTCGTCTGCAGAAATTTTTACCCAGCATGCAAAGCGTTAATGGGTCTGGATACACTTGATAGTTCTTCTGCCAGTTTTTACAAGGGAGACAATTTTTGCAACTTCCTGTTTGGTCTCCTGCATACCAAGTTCCTTCTGAAAAGGGATCTGCTCTAAAAAGAAAAGAATTTGCTTCTCTTGGGAGAAAATTTTTCCTTTTTAGAGTTGATACCTTTTTCAGAATGGAGGCAAAAGCAGTTATGACAGTTACCTCCCCTTAGTGTATCCATTCCATGAACCTTTTACATTCTGTAGATGGAAACTCAGTGGACGACAAGTGATTGATTGACATTTTTCTTGTTTTTCTAAGGAAATTGGGTTGTAAAATTTTTGTGAGAAAACGAAAAATAAATGAATAAATAAAATTAATAAAAAACTATATAAATATCTTCTGCTGCTGTATAAATTTTACAAGCAGAAATTTCATTGCTGATATTTTTATTTTCTACATATATCTAGCCAAAAACGATCGAAATTTTATTTCTTTCCTGTTTTCTTTTGTTGTTTAATACCATTTTCAGCTCAGGTATGCTGGGTAAAAATTTTAGCAAGCAGCATTTTGAAATATTTTATCTTATGGTATTTGTTCCCAGAAAATAGGATTTGAAATTTCTTGCAAATTGTCTCCTTTGGATTGGCATGAAATGTCAAATCATAGAAAATAAGACTTGACATGAGAATCATATTGTAGGCATACATTTTGCATGCAATGTCAAGCCTTATGTTATCTGAAGAAAAAATCAAAATGTCATCTGCAGTTGCGATTATGGTAGCACAAATATTCAGATACCTTATTTCCTTACCATACTTATCCTGACAGTTAACACTTTAAACCATTGTAGACTGAATAGACTTTCCCACATTATATATTGGAAGAGTCCAATTTCAATTTTAGGTACAGCTGGCTATGAAATTTACATATTCCTAAAGAAAAATGGCTAAGCTATTTACAAACAGTGGAGACTCTGATCAGACGCCGCATTCTGCGGCGTCTGATCTGGGTCTGCACTGTTTGCCAGTTACCCTTTTAAGGGTCTTTTGACTACAATGGGCTAAGTAATACCTCGCTATGGGCAGTTCCAGCAGACGACCAGTTGGTGATATATTTCTATTTTCTAGAAAATAGAATCTAACACTTCATGAAGTTTGCCTCCTTAAAGAATTTGCATGAAGTGTCAAACCCTATTTTCTAGGAAAAGTAAGAAAAAATATTTCAAAATATCGTCTGCTGAAATTTTTACCCAGGGTGCTAAGCGTTAAGCATGCCCATTTTACTCCCTGTTAACATGTCTAAATTACTGGATGAGTGGAAAAATAATGTAGACCATGATCAGATGCTGCATTATGCGGCTTCTGACCATGGTCTACACTGTTTGGTGAGGGCTGACTGTTGGAATACTTGAGATAAATATGGTAGTCTTACTATTAAAAGAATAGATATTTTGCCCTCCATCCAAATGTACTCTACAGGAAAACCGAAAATAAAAACGAGGTTGGCATCATTTCCCCACTTTCTTAACCTCTAAGGCTCTCTGGACAAATTCAACAGACAACAAACTGATGACATTTTTCATACTTTTCCCAGAAAATAGGCTTTGACATTTCATGTAAATTGTATCCTTCCTTGGGAGACAATTTGCATGAAATGTCAAAGCCTATTTTCTGGGAAAAGTAAGAAAAAAAAAATCAAAAAGTCATCTGCTGAATTTTTTACCCAGAATGCTAAGCGTTAATGTTGGTCAGCAAAGTTTAGATTTGTTAATTTGTTCGTCTCTCGCCTGAGATTATAGTGTTAATATATTTCCTGTGTCCGGAGGCATATCCTCTACAAACCATTAATTCTGTTGTGGCACGTGAAGCAGTTCAAGACGGCACAGAACAGCTTTTATGGAAGAAGAGTAGCCATAGCTCCAAATAAGGTGATAATTTAGCCATTATCACTTTCTGGGGTAATTCAGTAGAGGACAAGTTGAAATATTTTTCTATTTTTTTTTTTATTTTTTTTTCAAGAAAACAGGATTTGACATTTCATGCAAATTGTTGGAGACAATTTGGATGAAATGTCAAAATTCATTTGTTCTCAGCAGATGACATTGAAATAGAAAACAGGATTTGACATTTCATGCAAATTGTCTCCATTGGAGACAATTTGCATGAAATGTCAAAATCCATTTTCTGAAGAAAAAAAAAATAAGTAAGAAAAATATTTCAATATGTCATCTGCTGAAAATTTTACCTGGAGTGCTAAGCATTAGGATATTTTTTTTTTTTTTAGCAAGAGTACTTTGGATGCTCATTGGAATAACTTTGTTGAGGCAATTCCACTCTTAACCCTTAAAGTGTTACACAAAATTGTAGCAGATGACATTTTAAAACTGATTTTGTTATTATTTTTCAGAAAAAATAAGACTTGACATTTCATTTGAATCATTTGCTAGGCAGAGGATGCAGCAAAATGTTGAGTCTTATTTTTCTCTGAAAAAAAAAAAGAGAAAAGAAAAAGAATTGTTTCTAAGTGTTGTCTGCTGTAGCTGTGATTTGTGCTATGAGGGTTACAGGGATTTGATACACTTTCTGTGGATTTGATAAACTTTTTGACAAATTTGTTTTGTCCGTCTGCTCTAAAAGGAGAGAATTTGTTTTTCTTTTGGAGTAGAACTGCAAACAGGAAGAAATAATATCTTGTAAAAATGGCCTAAAATCTACAAAATATTTCAAGTCCATTTAAGGCATGTTTTGTTGCTAAAAAACGTACCATATTTGACCTAATTACTGCACATACTCCTATAATCTCTCAGTAAAGCAATTCCAGAGTCTTCAGATTACAGCCAGTGTACTTTTTGTTTACATCTTTATAAAGGCATATTTTGTGGGTACCCATTTGAATAGCATCAACTTGTCAATGCAATTCAAATGAGTACCCACAACATATGCATTTATAAAATAAATCAGAAAAAAACCCACAAAAACATTGCATATACATCATTTGATGAGTCCTTCCCTGATCTTTGTTTTTAAAGTGTACCCTTAGTAAAGGTATAGGTTCATATTTTACCACAAGTTTTCCAAGTATTTTCGAAAAACCTAAGTGCACAGTGTGGTAATTAGGTTGAATACAGTAACTTGTCTTATGATTACTGTCCTTATCTGGAGCTGTGAGTATCCTAACACATGTAAATGCTTTTCTTATTTCTAATATATATTCTTGGTACTAATTGGAATTGCCTCACAAATGAGTTCCAATGAATACTCATAACATAAGTTTTCTTTGTGAAATAAGAAAAACATCTACCACATTACTCTAAGTATTCGGAGAGACAGGCTGAAGCCAGCAGTGTATACCAAGATCAGACGGCCCATCTAGCAGTTTTTCAACATATCAGTAGGAAGTAGACTTTTTCAAATTTTCAAATTTTTGGACCAATTTGGTAAGGAGTTAAGTTGTATGAATGAATACTCTGGGTAAATATGTTATTTTTGGGGGTTGAAACAAAAAAAAAAGTATCTTATCTAGAGCTGAGATTTATTTATTATAAAGCCCCTCACCATCCAGCATATCTGGAGTATGGTCAGGGTCCTTGGTAATTAGCCCTTGTCATGCTGAATAAAATAAGAAGCCACACCCACCTCTAATTTTCAGCCAATCAAATTACTTGACCTGGATTGTTGCTATAAATTCACATACTAAATGGCAAACAGTGCAGATCCAGATCAGTTGGCTTCTGAAGAAGCCAAATGATCTGGATCTACACTGGTTTTTAAGGCAGGGTATATCTGGGTTCAGCAGGACCAGGGTTAATTGTTATTACCACTCTCTGGGCTACCAGTAATTCAGCAGATGACAAATTGCTGATATTTTCCTTGTTTTTCCCAGAAAGTAGGCTTTAACATTTCATGCAAATTGTCTCCTAATGCCAGAACCAAATCTGAATAAAATTAGAAAATATTTCAAAATGACATCTGCTGAAATTTTTACCCAGCATGCTAAGCACTAAGCACTGGAAATGTGGGCATTATAGTACGGCTACCCTAGCTGGGTAAGTTATTTTGCCCTTTATCAATGTTATAGAATTGTACCTTTTTCTGTGACACATTTCCGTGGCATGTATCAATAATTGGAGATATCTAGGAACTTGGTGAGTGTAATGAGCTCTCTCTTTCAACTTTCCAAGGCTACAAATAAGTTGTTATTTTGGAGACAAAAGATGTTCAACCCATTGAAGTTCAACCGTAGACTACGGTTGAACTTCAGTGGGTTGAACATCTTTGGGACCATAGAAATTTGTTCTAGACATGGGTTATGCGAGTTACTGAGGGTTAATCATCACGCCAGGTCATGAGGCAAAGGGAGATAATTAAGGGATCTCTTTTTGATTTTCTGTAAGTTAATGGTATGTTGAGTGTACTCATTAGAATTGCCTCAATGAGGCAATTCTAATGAGTACACAAAACATACATTTTCATGATGAAATAAGAAAATATCCCTAAAATATCCTTAAAGTATGTGCATTAATTACACTAGATAGGGTAGTTGAACTGGCATACCATGTTTCCAGGAAAAACTAGGAAAAATGCTTATTACAATCAGTATTTTGAACTTTAACCCTTAAAACCTTAGTTTCAACAGCAGCAGACAAAATTCTAATTTTATTTTTATTTTTCTGAGAAATTAATTCTTTGATATTTCATATGCATTCTGCTGGAAAAAAAATAAAATAAAATGTCATTGGCTACAATTTTGGATAGCACTTCAATATTAGTTGAATTTTGGACCCTGGATGGTGCAGAGGTATGTCTCTCACTTGTCCCACTGTTGTCCAGGTTTGATACCCAACAGCAACATGTGGCAGGGTAGTGGTCACCCATCCAAGGTTGATGGTTATTTCCAGGTCATGGTACCAAAGAAGCAATACAGAAAGTCACAAAAGTTATCACCCTTGTGTAAAATGACAGAAAAAGTACAAAGTATATCTAGGCCTCTTAAAACAACTACTACATTTATCCTAAGTATTCAGACTCCTCAATTCCTTATCATACTTGTTATAAAATTTGAACAAGTACAATTTACTGCTCAATGTTGTGTCTAAAAATTGCTGGATGAGTGGCAAATAATGTAAACCCTGATGAGATGTCACTTCTGCGGCATCTTCTATCTCAGAGGGAGCCCTTTCTAGCAGAAAAAAATCACTTCCTGGTGTGTGAATCCCCTTTGCAAAAGGGAATGCTCACAACCCTTAAAGCACTAATCTTAATTGCAGCAGACAACATTTTCAGAGAAAATAAGACTTGACATATCATGTGAATTGTCTGCACATGAAGTCTTATTTTCTATGAAAAAAATGTTTAAAAGAATTTAGAATGTCATCTGCTACAATTTTACTTATTTCAACTTTTACTACAAATGACAAATTGGTGGAACTTTTCATTTTTTTCCTAGAAAAGAGGATTTGACATTTTATGCAAATTGTCTCAAATGGGGACAATTTGCATGAAATGTCAAAAATTGTTCTCTTGGAAAAATAAGAAAACTATTTCAATATGCCTGCTGAAAATTTTACTCGGAGTGCTAAGCATTAAGGGTTAAATAGTTGCATATGCAAGAGAAATAAAAATACAAAATAATTGTTTTTATTCAACCTGTCATATCAGTTTAATTAATTTTCAGTTGAATCTTATTAGTGATTGACTTTTTTACATACATGGAAAGTGTCGTTCAGGTAAAAATCGATTGTTATTAAAATCTAACTCTTAAACTGCCAATCACAACAGTTGTTATCTGCTTTGTCATCTGCTTGTGATTTTAAGTCATTTTTGTAAACAGTGTGGACCCATATCAGACTGCTCCTGGAGCAGTCTGATCAGGGTCCACACTGTTTGCCTGTATGCAAAAATAGGTTTGAAAAGTTTGCAAGAATATTCAGCAGACATCATAAACAGACTTCATTTTCAGATGCAGGGTTTCTTGGCATTTTAATCCTGCTGTGAAAGTTACTAGACTACTAGATGCATTTGGTGCTGGGAATTTTTTTTTTTTTTTTTTTTTTTCGGGATGGCTTTAGCATACCCACAGCAGATAAAAAAATGTCCAAATGTAGATGTGTTTTTTTCTATGCCTTTTTGATAATTTTGTCACTTTTTTCAGCTTTGTTAACTTAGTTGTTCTTTGCTAAAATGCTATTGTGTAGACAGTGGGATCTTTGTGAAATTAACTCCTCTTACAACTTTGCATTGATTGTTTTGAAACTTTGCAGATCGTTACTACATGGTATAAAAATATGCATGTGTTTTTTCTTTGTGAAATTTTTCAATGATTTTTTTTTCTCACTTTTTCAGCTGTTCAGACTAAGTCAGTTTTAGCCTGACAAGCAATAGTCAACTACAGACGGTGGGTAATTTGTGAAATATCTCCTCCTACACAGCTTTGTATTGATCATTTTGAAACTTTGCAGTTATCTTCTGTGTGGAATGAAGGTATGCATGTGATTTTTGTACAAACTTCCAAATTTTTTTCTCACTTTTTTGGCTGTTTCAACAGTTTCCTATTTTTTACTAATACTTAAATAGAGAGAAAATAGGGAGAAAATTTACATGAAATGTCAAGCCATATTTTCTGTTTCAAAATGGAATGCAACTACTCCTATTCTCATATTAACCCTTGTCCTGCTGAACCCGGAAATACCCTGCCTTTGCAAACAGTGTAGATCCAGATCAGTTGGCTTCTGAAGAAGCCAACTGATCTGGATCTGCACTGTTTGCCATTAAGTATGTGAATCTATATCAACAAACTTGATCAAGTAATCTGATTGGCTGAAAATTAGAAATGGGTGTGGCTTCTTAATTTATTCAGCAGGACAAGGGTTAACATGAAATTCTATGTTCAACTATACACAGTGGGTGCTTTGTGAAATCAACTCCTCTTACAGCTTTGCACTGATCACCTTGAAAGTTTCCAGATATATACTACATGGAATAAAGATGTGCATGTGCTTTCTATTTAGCGTTATAGAAATGCACAGTTTCACCTTAGTAAATTTGGATATTTTTGGCCTGAACTTTATGCACACTTTTTGTCTTTCTCCTCTAATAGCGCTATAACAGGGCTATATTCAGATCCTTTGACAGCTCCAATTGTCCTAAAATTCTGTAAACCAGTTTGGAGGACAAAATGGCATTTGCAAACAGTGCAGACACTGAGAAGCAGTCTGATCAGTCTGCACTGTTTGATGGAGAAAATAAGAAAAAGTATCACCAGTATATCATCATCATCACCATCATCAGATTTTTGATTAACATGCAGGTACAGGGACAACATCCACAACATTGGCCCCCCTTCCAAGTAGCTGGCTTGCTGCACGCATGGCAGATTTCAGACCAGATCTCCAGGAATGTCTGTCATGAGGGACAATAGCCGAGAGCTTCCATTCTCTGCAGTTCCTCTCTGTCAGCTGCTTCCATGTCATCTTTGGCCTCCCAGACCCATGCTTTCCATCAACCTGTATGTCAAAGGCTGTCTTGACTGCACCATTGGAGCATTCCACATGTCCATACCAGTGAAGCCGTCTCTCCAGTCTCCTTCAGAATGAGGTCCTGATCCTCAATGCCAATCCCCGCAAGTAGCTCATTGGATCTGGTCATGACAATGTATTGCAGCTTGACATTGCAGATCTGTCTGATCAATGCCATATCACATGCTGAAATTGCCCAGAGAATTCTAAATTTTTTTTATTATTATTTTCAGTGGAGGACTGTATGAAGCAGTTTGAGTAGACAGTGTGTTATGATCTGACAAACCAGTCATGGGAGCAGGTAGGTTTTATACTTCTTACCAGTAAATACACAACATAACAATAACATCATTATAGGGATCAAACATGGTTTTTCATGCATTAACATTTGCCAGGTCCCGTGGGAGGTGTTTAAAACCGAGGCCAAAGGCCTCAGTTTCCAACACCTCCTAAGGGACCTGGCGAATGTTACTGCATTGAAAAACTATGTTTGATCGCTATTATTGCATAAAAATTGAAAACATTTGCTACATTTTGCATTATATCTTGCACTATTTTGTTTCGCCTTTTCACTGATGTCTCGGGAATGTAATTTCCACGGACTATGCTTGTTCTAGGGCAGGCAGTACATGTCGTGACGGCAGCAGTTCTGTGGCCCTGGTACGAGCATATTGAAAGTTGCGTAGCCGTGCATTAATAGCGTGTGAATTGTCTTGTTAATACACGGCTTTTCGCCAGTTAATGCACGGCTATTAATAACGTGCGACACTGCTTTTTATGCAATAATACAAATTCGTGACATTGCAGCGATGTTGTAACACGACCTTGTGGTGACGTTGTGCATTTGCTGTGTTTCTCTGGTTATGCAACACATAGGTGCTTCTAATGAGCACCCATTTGTTTTCATGGAGAAATAAGGAAATCATTATGTGGATACCTCCTTTTATCTGGATCTGTGTGAAGTTATTGTTATTCATCATGTCTGCTTTTAGTCCCTTACTGTGATATCACCAGAGGGGACTTCAGGGCTACGTCAAAATTGCAAGACGTGAAAATTTCGCTGTGGATTCCTGTACCTAATGATGAGCATAAACAGGAGCGGAATCCAGGGCAAAATACCTGCAGCCACTAAATTGCATTTCTGGATGCAGTCCAGGTTTACTTCTCAACTATCTATAATTCTGTCTGAAAAAGTTTGGTCCTGCCATGTCTTAAAAGTACTAAGGTTAACCTCATGAAACTTTATTTGCCTATTAATAGAGAACAATGAGTTGATCATTTGGATAAATTTGTTTTGTTGGTCAGACAGGTAAAATTATTTTGGTTGTCAGTGGTGTTAGACCATAAATCAGTGGTGTTAAATCATTAACCAATATCATATTGTTTTTGCAACATCTGAGCTTTACAGTACACAAGTATTGATCTTGTTTAACCCTTGTCCTGCTGAATCCAGATGTATCCTGCTTTTGCAAACAGTGTAGATCAAGATCACTTGGCTTCTGAAGAAGCCAACTGATCTGGATCTGCATTGTTTGCCATTAAATATGTGAATTTATAACACTAATCGGGATCAAATAATCTGATCAGCTGAAAATTAGAAGTGGGTGTGGCATCTTAATTTTATCAACAGGACAAGGGCTGATGCCTAGTATGCTGGGTCGAAATTTCAGCAGACTAAATTTTTAGCTATTTTTCTTATTTTTTCCCAGAAAATAGGCATTGGCATTTCATGCATTTTGCATGAAATATCAAAGCCTAGTTTCTAAGAAAAACAAGAACAATATCATTAGTTCGTCATCTGCTGAATTTGCATATAGAATGATAAAGGTTATAGGTTGATGCATAAGCTACTTTAAATTAATCAAAATCACAGAAACATCACTTCTCAGTTACAGACTGATTTACTGCACATCCACCCACCCCATCACCAACTCTTGCCCCTGACTGTTGTTTCGATGTAATTTGAGGTTAGCCTTGGTAGTTTTTGATAAGCATGTAAAACACTTGCACTGCCTTGTTATTATTGTTATGCAGAATGTTTTGATGTTACCAGGTGCATGGATGCAGCAGCGAATGCATCATGTGCATTCATTTGAACAGCCTTGTTTTCATGGATCACCCATACACACTTGGTGGCACTGTCATGTTACCAAGTGCCTCCCTGTCAACTTTATACTCAACCCTAGCTAGGTGTACTAATAATGTTTTGAAAAATTAAAGGTGTACTGATATTCAGTGTAACTTCCATAAACATGGTATACGCTTTCAACTGGTTACTTGTTTTTAAAAAAATGTGCAAACTTGAAATAAGTTTATATGTTGACCATAAAATAACATACAAATACAAATATACCAGAAAGTGTTTAAAGTTTAAAATTTATAACCACTATTCAATTGATAACATAATTATCTCCCTTGACCTAACTTGGCTACATAGCCTAGCTGGCAAACTACCTGTTATGGCAAAATTTTCACAAAAGTACTTCAAAATTCAGTTCTCAGTATCATTTAACCCTTGTCCTGCTGAATAAATTAAGATGCCATGCCCATTTCTAATTTTCAGCCAATCAGATTACTTGATCAAGGTTGTTGATATATATTCACATACTTAATGGCAAACAGTTCAGATCCAGATCAGTTGGCTTCTTCAGAAGCCAACTGATCTGGATCTACACTGTTTGCAAAAGCAGGATATATCCGGGTTCAGCAGGACAAGGGTTAATATGAGAATAGGAGTGGTTGCATTCCATTTTGAAACAGAAAATATGGCTTGACATTTCATGTAAATTTTCTCCCTATTTTCTCTCTATTTAATTATTAGTAAAAAATAGGAAACTGTCTCTCATTTGTCATCTGTTTTGTACCATTAACACCTAGCATGCTGGGTAAAAATTTCAGCAGATGACATTTTGAAATATTTTTTCTTATTTTTCCTAGAAAATAGGATTTGACATTTTATGTAAATTATCTGCTTTCATTTTTTGAGACAATTTTCATGTAGTGTCGATCCTATTTTTTAAGAAAAATCAGTTTGTCATTTCCTGAATTCGCCCATTGTATGGTAAGTGCAAATGAGTTTGTATGAGTTGTTCTGCAGAAGTTGCATGTTTCATCGCTGGAATTCTTTACGTGGCATCTTTTATTGTCTGTTGATAACCTTTTGCAAACAGACCCATATCAGGCCAGACATTTCCAACAAACCTGGATCCAAATTGGGTATTCCTGAAAGAATTTTTTGAAAAAGTTAATTTAAAAAACAAACTAACCCACAGACGACAAAAAAGTATGTAAAATTACTCCGCATGCAAAGAGTTAATAAGTATCTATTACCTGAATGCATTTATTTATACATTTGTTTGTAAATCATTTAAAACAGGAGCGCAATCATTTTCTGATTCCTATTATGAGAAATAGATGGTCAGTTCTGACCACAAAGTACACCACATCCTCTCTATAACACTATTGTTGGAGTCCATAGCCTAAACCGTGTTAGTTAAACAACTGTGTTACATCCAAACAAAAGTGTATAGATTATATTGAAAAATGACCATTTATGGTCATTTTTCAATACAATCTATACATTTTTGGGATCCATTTTTGAACCGTGTTATATCTAAAACCGTGTTATAACGAACAGTCTTATAAAGAGGTTGACGTGTACCAATTAACACTTACACCTTATGGGCAGATTCAGCAGATGACAAACTAATGATATTTTTCTTATTATGCCCCCAATTTCGAAGCAGTTGGAGGGGCATATTGCTTCTAGGGCTTTTGTCCCTCTGTCCGTCCGTGAGTCCATTTGTCCATTTGTCACTATTTTTGATGCTTAGCATAACTTTAGACATGTGCATGCTACTGTTTTGAATTTTCTTATATGGATTCCTCATGAAAAAATATCTGACACTTATTTTTTTCTCGGCAGAATTATGCCCCATTCCTGAGTTATTGCCTTTTGAAAAAAATGGATGCAATCTTGTCAGCGAAATATATCTCAAAAATTATTGAAGCTAGAGCCTTGAAACTTGCTGAATAGACTGGTAGTGATGAGTAGACGACCTGATTAACTTTGAATAAATTTTGAAAAATTTTTCACGAGTTAAAGCTCTTTGTAATTTTGGACATTTTTACCTTATCAGCAAAATATCTCAAAAAGTGTCTGAGCTAGAGCCTTGAAACTTGGTGAATAGATTGATAATGATGAGCAGATGACCTGATTAACTTTTGATTAAATTCTGAAAAATAATTCATGAGAAATGGCCCTTTGTAAATATGGGCATTTTTCTTTCGTCAGCAAAATATCTAAAAAATTATTGAAGCTGGAGCCTTGAAAATTTATGAATAGATTGGTAGTGATGAGTAGCTGATCTGATTAACTTTAGAATAAATTCTGAAAAATACTTCATGAGTTATTGCCCTTTGTAATTTTGGGCATTTTTACCTTGTCAGCAAAATATCTCAAAAACTGTTAGAGCTAGAGCCTTGAAACTTGGTGAACTGATTAGTAATGAAGAGTAGATGACCTGGCATACTTTTGAATAAATTCTGAAAAATATTTCAAGAGTAATGGCCCTTTGTAAATTTGGGCATTTTTCCCTTATCAGTAGAATGTCTCAAATACTGTTGGAGCTAGAGCCTCATAACTTGATAAATAGATTGGTAGTGATGGGAAGGAAGTTGGAGAGACCTATTGCTTCTGGGCATGAGAATGTCCCTTTGTAAATTTGGGCATTTTCCCTTGTCAGCAAAATATCTCAAAAACTATTGAAGCTGGAGCCTTGAAACTTGATGAATAGATTGGTAGCGATGAGTAAATGACCTGATTTACTTTAGAATAATTTCTGAAAAATACTTCATGAGTTATTGCCCTTTGTAATTTTGGGTATTTTTACATTGTCAGCAAAATATCTCAAAAATTGTTGGAGCTAGAGCCTGCCTTGAAACTTGGTGAATTGATTGGTAATGAAGAGTAGATGACCTGGTTAACTTTTGAATAAATTCTGAAAAATATTTCAAGAGTAATGGCCCTTTGTAAATTTGGGCATTTTCCCTTGTCAGCTGAATGTGTCAAATACTGTTGGAGCTAGAGCCTTATAACTTGATAAATAGATTGGTAGTGATGAGAAGGAAGTTGAAGGGGCCTATTGCTTCTGGGCATGAGTAATGTTTCCTTGTCAGCAAAATGTCTCAAAAACTGTTGGAGCTAGAGCCTCATAACTTGATGAATAGATTGGTAGTGATGAGAAGATGACCTGATTAACTTTTGAATAAATTCTGAAAAAATATATATATAAAAAATAGGGAAACAATATGCATGAAGTGTCAAATCCTATTTTCTAGAAAAATTAAGAAAAATATTTCAAAATGTTGTCTGTTGAAATTTTTACCCAGCATGCAAAGTGTTAAAGTACATCTTCCATATATAAGTAGTACCTCTTAGGATGATTTTATACCCATGCAGGAGGTACCCATCTTCTTTTCTCGGTTACTGTATTTTGAAAAATCTAAGTGCACAGTGTAGTAATTAGGTCGAATACGGTATGTGGTTTATTCTGAGATGTAAATGTTTTATCTTTTGAAAAAATGTTTTGCCATGGAAAACATTTTGGCAGTGAGTTGAGGCAAAATAGTTCAGCTTTACATGTACATATATATATATATTTCTTTTCTTTTATAATATATATGGTTTCTTTTCTTTTGGAAATAAGAAAAAAATAATCTGGAATTCCTTTCTTTTCTTAACCCTGAAAAAGCAAGCAAAATTGTAGCATACGACTCTATTTTTCCATTCCTTTTTAAAGAAAATAAGGCTTGATATTTTATTTGCATTTTTGGCCTAGCAGACAATTCACATGAAATGTCAAGCCTTATTTTCACTAAAAATAGTAAAAAAATATTTCAAAATGTCATCTGTTGCAGTTGTGACTGGTACTTTAGGGTTAAAGCCCGATGAATAAGCTCACATGTTTGACATTTCCAGAACCCAGACCACTTAACCATTATCCAGCAGAATTTAACTCTTTGCATGCTGAGTAATTTTGCATGTTTTTTTTTTTTGTTGTCTGTGATTTTTTTTAAATTAACTTTTTAAAAAAAATCTTTCAGGAATATCATCAGAGTGTCAAATAGTTTGGATCCAGATCAGGCCCGACATTTTGTCGGGCCTGATCTGGGTCCAAACTGTTTGCAAAGGCTATCAGCAGACAACAAAAGTGGCCACTAGTAGGGAAAGAGTTAAATACCAGCAGACAGCACTTTAAAATATTTTCTTATTTTTTCCTGACAGATAGACTTGACTGTTTTTGTTTTTCTTTTTCTGGCAAAATAGGAAATGTTAGGCACTTATGCCTGATAACTCTCTTCATTCTTAAGTTGAATTCTGCAGACGACAAATGACAGTTTTTGTCTTTTATTTTCCTCAGAAAAGAGGTTTGACATATCTACAAAACAGACTAATCACTTGGAATGTCAAGTCCGCTTTTCTTGAAAGATAAAGATTAGTTTTTCAACTTTAAAGTGCTAAGTAAATTTGTAGCAGACAACATTCTAAAATCGATTTTATTTTTCAGAGAAAATAAGACTTGACATTTCTTATGAATCTTTTACTAGGTAAAATATATTTCAAAGTGTCGTCTGCTGTTAGTTGTAATAAGTGCTTTAAGGGTTAAAATGTCTGGTGCTAATTTCATTTGATGTTCAAAGAATTATTTTTGCCATCAACCTATCTAAGGATGACCTTTAGTTTGCTATAGACTGCTGTTGGCAGGTAACAAAGGTTAAACCTTGAAGTGCCAGTCACAATAGCTGCAGACAGCATTCTTTTTCTTATTTCTCCAAAAAACTAAGCTTTGACATTTCATGTGAAATGTCAAGCCTTATTTTCTCAGAAAAACAAGAAATTGTTAATAAGCAATGCTTATTTAATATCTCCAGCAGGGACCAAAATGTAACTGGGGAATGGACTGACATATTGATGGACAACATGAAAACAGTATACTACCTACAAACACTTTTGCGGGAGTGGGTGGGGGCGGGTGGGCAGGGGGTATATAAAAAAAAGTAGAATGCCATCTGCTCCAATTTGGATGTTGCTTTAAGGGGACTAGATTATAATGGAGACAACTTTTGATCAGTTAATTTGTAATTTTGTTATCTCCCTTGACCTAACTTGGCTATGTAGCCTAGTTACTAAACAACCTATTATCTCTATTACACTATCCATCAGAAATCAGAAGCACTTTACATCAGACTTGGAGTAGTTGCCTTTCATTTGAAAATAACTGCCTTTCATTTGAAAATATTGCATTCAGATTACAAATAAAAATGTGAAACCATAATACCCCGCCATTATTGTGTCATGGGGAGATAACTGTCAGAACTTGATGGTAATGTACCCAACAGCAATCCCAGACCACAATATCAATGCACATATCAAGTTTGGTGACAATCTGTTGAGATTTACTCAAGTTATTGTCCTGGAACAAAATTATGGATGTGTCATGGGCAGATAACTGTCAAAAATTGACAAAATTTGCCCATTTGAACCAGATCTCTAGAATAACAATGCATATAAAGTTTGTTGACAATCCATTGATATTTACTCAAGTAATCATCCAAAAAACGAAAAGATAGACATGTTGTGGGCAGATTACTTTGTCAAAAATTTACGAAATTTGCCCATTATCAATCCCGAACCAGATTTCCACTATAACAATGCACATGTGACATTGGTTGAAAAGCCATTGATATGAAAAATGAAAATATAGACATGTTACGGGCAGATTATGCTGTCAGAAATTGACAAAATTTGTGCCAATTAGCAAACTAGAGATCTCTACAGTATCAATGCATTTAACTAGTTTGGTGAAACTTGATTGATAGTTACTCAAGTTATCATCCATAAATGGAAAATCAGATGTGTCAAAGGCAGATAACTCTGTCAAAAATTGACAAAATTTGCCCATTAGCAATCCCAAATCAGATTTCCACAATATCATTACACATACCAAGTTTGATGAAAATCCATCGACATTCTCTCAAGTTATTATCCAGAAACAAAAATGCGAATAAAGGTAGACGGCAGACAGAGGGACAGACAGATGGACAAACAGATGGATGGAAAGGCAGGCAGACAGACCGACGGAAGGACTCATGGATGACTAACCCGAAACCATAATACCCAGATGTAAAAAAGTAAAATTTTTCAAAACAGTTACTCAGGTATCTACCTTTAAATTATCGCCAAACTCATCTGTAGCTATGCTGTCAAACATCTGATGTCTGAGTGGACGATGTTTTCAACGCAATCGATTTTGTTGATAACCTGATTATGGTTTAAAACTTAGCAAGCTCTAGGCAGATTCAACAGATGATAAAATGATGATATCTTTCTTGTATTTCCCAGAAAATAGGCTTTGACATTTCATGCAAATTGTCTCTAAATGAGCCGATTTGCTTGAAATATTAAAGCCTGTTTTCTGGGAAAAACAAAAAAATATATCAGAATGTCGACTATTGAAATTTTTATCTAGCATGCTAACCTTTAAAATTGAATTAAAACAAATTGGGAAGATGTTATTAGTTTCGCATTTTTCTCATTAAGGAGATGTTTTTGATGGAGAAAAGCGGTGCTAATGTAATTTGTGAGCTTGATAGCTTGAAAATGCATTACCATAAAAGCAATGTGTATTGGGACAGTAAATATTTGTCTAGATAAGGTGTTTATGTGTTTTAAAAAAATAATGAGCCAGGGGATAGCATTTCGAACAACATCACGAAAACATGCCTATATAATTTTGACCCCCTTAAACCCCACTTTTATAAAGTAAAATTGGGGTTTACAGGGGTATACATTATTTGTCTTATTTCTGCTCTAAAACATAGATTGTGGGTACTCGTTAGAACCGCCTCACCGAGGCAGTTCTAACAAGTACCCACAATCTATGTTTTGAGCAGAAATATGAAAAAAATCAGAGATTTTTTTGTGAAAATTTTCAGATTTTGGAGGTGACATTTTCAATATATTTGAATAGGCATGTTTTAGTAATGATTGCATGTGCACCCAGCAAAGACTCCGTCTTCGCTCTCCGCCTGAAAACAATTTGGATTCTTAGCTACCCACAGAGTGTCATGCAAAGACTCTGATCAGACCACATTGATGTGCATGCTTTTTGGAGTCTTCACTTGTACAACAGGTATAGTAAGGAGTTAAGGTGTTTGAATACCTGGAGCAGTGGCAGTGATCATTTTGAAAGTCTACATGGAATGAAAGTGTGCATGTGCTTTTTGTTTAATGGTATGAAAAATGAACATTTTTACCTGTGTAAATTTGGACAGTTTTGGCCTGAACTTTTTACACACTTTTTTGTCTTTCTCCTCTGACAGCCCTATAGCAGGACCACATTGAGATCCTCTGACAGCTCTAATTGTCCTAAAATTCTGTAAACCAGTTTGGAGGACAAAACAGCATTTACAAACAGTGCCATAGCACTAGTTAAGGCACTTTTTTCAATCCAAAAGTATTGATATTTTTCTTATTTCTCCACAAAAACATATGTTGTGGGTACTCATTAGAAGCGCCTCACTGAGGTGCTTCTAATGATTACCCACAACATATGTTTTCATGGAGAAATAAGAAAAATATTTACCAGAAACCCTCCCTTATCTAGTGTGCAAACCCAGCATTATCATGGATTATCTGCATGTCCACATTCATTTAAGGTTGTTCAGGGGCAATGGCATTCAAGAAGGCTCTAGTACTTGACAAACACATTCCCTGAGCAGGCTCCTCAGCAGCAAACTTTAAGCACCATATTTACTGGGGAATTTGATCAATGACTGTGCTTATCAAGCAAAGGGTCCTTCTCTATTAGGGTACTCTCTGAGTGACTGTTTAGCCCATTGTAGTCGGGAGACCCATAAAAGGGTAAGTGGCAAACAGTGCAGACCCAGATCATATGGCATATGCAAACTGTATAGACCCAGATCAGACTGCTGAAGCAGTCTGATCAAGGTCTACACTGTTTGCCATTCCACTAGGTATTTTAGGAAACAGCTGCATAAAAAGCAAAATGTGGGCCAAAAAGGTATGGAATGAAGTGTTCAAAATTTTAGGACATTTACCATACCATCACTGCTGGATGAGGGGCATGCAGTGTAGACCTTGACCAGATGCCACATTCTGTTGCATCCGTTCTGGGTCTACATTGTTTGTTCAGGCCTGTCTGTTCCAATACACAGAGTAAATACAGTATGAGGCAGTGAACAGGTAATATTCCATGATACAGTAAATTCAGTGTTTCAGTTGAATGAATGGGCATATGCAAGCATTGAAAGCCTAGATCAGCCTGTGAATGATCTTCACAAATCATGTGTGGCAAATTTTGGCATGACATCTTGACCTTAAGACATCATCAAAAAAGTACAACAAATGCCCCTGCCATTTGGCCTATGCCTCAATGGCAATGACATTTGATTAGGTATGTTTTCTTGGTGACCTGTTATATATTTTGACCCCTAGCCCCACCCAGGGGCATGACCCTAGGGCAACGGTACCATACAATAAAAGGTCTTGATGTAGGTAAGCATCATACAAAGTTTCAACTTTCTAGCCCAGAAGGTATAAAAGTTATTGGCTGCAAGAGAAATGCGGATGTAAATTTGCACCTAAACTTGCAGGTAAACTTGAACCTAGTTACAAACGTCACATATCGAGGGTTGAGCGCAAGACTGGCGTAAGTCAGATGGTTGTTTTTCCCCAAACCTAATCTCCTCACCATGAAGGTGTTATGAAGATTACAACATTTCTTTCTGTAAACAATGAAAATTTAGGTGCCATTGCTGGTATGAGCAATGGCACCTAAATTTGCATTGTTTACAAGGGGTCCAAGTTGCCCCTAAACAAGAGTTTCAAAAATATGTTTGAGTTACCATAGTCTTGCGCTCAACCCTCGATATGCACATACGCACGTATGCACATAACATCTAGGCAAAACACTATATGCCCCACTCCTGCCAAAGGCAGGCGGGGGCATAAAACAATGTCATGTAACTTTCGAAGGCATCTAAGCATGCAATATCAAGTAAGGATGCTGCTGCCGAGTGATATCTGGCCACGCATCACCAAGGTTTGTAATCATTCAATATTTACAGCTATATAATGAAAAAATGAGATCCTTGTATGGATTTGTCAAAGCAAAAAGCTTTGACCCAGATCAAACTGCATGGATATGCAAGCTGATTTGGCTGCATCTTCACTGATCACATAGGTCGTCATTGAAGGTATTCTTCTACTTGAAAGGCTCAGATCACAAGATGTGACAGAATGTATGCTTCTAGTGTAATAATCCTTTGTCTTCCTTGAAGTAGAGAAGATGTCATTTTGGGCAGCAAAGTAATATGCTGGTCATGTTGCCAGAAAGTGCCTTTGGGTGTTATGTGTTTGCCGTCTTGCTACTGTTCAGAATGCAAATGAGTGGCGCCTTGTCAATTGTGTCTTTGGGGCATATGCTGACAGCCAAGGCCTTGATCAGACTGTGCATCCGCACAGTCTGATCAGGGCCTTGGCTTTCAGCTTACAGAATTAACGCATACTATGAAATATACTGATGTATAGCAAAATGTCGTCTGTTTGTGTCGTCTGCTGAATATTCTTGCAAACTTTTCAAACCTTTTTTGGCATACAGGCAAACAGTGTGAACCCTGATCAGACTGCTCCTAGAGGAGCAGTCTGATCTGGGTCCACACTGTTTACAAAAATGACTTTTAAAATCACAAACAGATGACAAAGCAGACGACAATTGTTGTGACTGGCGGTTTAAAGGTTATTAACACTTACCATCAGGGGTCATCCTAGAGCTTTCAGAAAGGGAGAAGTTTTACAACAGTTTCCGGATTTCAGAAGTTTTGGTCCAAATTTTGGATTTCCCTATACATTCTATACATTTTCACTTCTTCCTCAGCTTAAGATAGGGAGACTTCAGCCAGCTTAGGGAGACTTTTTCTCCCAAATCGCCCTCTAGGATGACCCCTGACCATGCTATGGGCAAATTCAGACTTTCTATCTGACATTGCTTGCATAGCTCCAGATAAGGCACTTTTTTTTTTTTTTTTTTTCATCTAGAAAATATTGAGATTTTTCCTATTTCTCCATAACATATATTTTCATGGATAAATAAGAAAATAAGAAAAATATTTATCTTAGTATGGTTATTACGCCATCCTTTGTCATAAATTCAAGAATATTTGAAGTTATGAGCCAAAATATACAGGACACTTTTATTTATGTTCAAGATGAAGTGGTCCACATCTCCAGAAAAAGCGTTTCATTGAGCACATGTGAACAGAAATGATCCAGCTCAGTTAGCAAAGCAGGACAATCTGATAAAAACCTTTTCAATACAGCAGTACATTCTACATTATCCTATGATTTCAAAAGTGAAAAGCAAAGGCTCTGAATGGGCTGTGCATGCACCTCTGGGCTTTCACTGCATTTGCCCTGAAGACACATTTTCTCATGGCTGGACTGAAATTGTGTGGCCAGAGGGTTTCATGAATACAAAGTACTCGAAATCTGTCTACAACAAATGATTAGACACAGAGTTGGGGAATGATGATGAATTATATGAAGACCAGCATTATGTAGCAGTCAAAAAGATGCTGAAGGATATTTCCTTGGTAACAGAGTACATCGTATTTACTTCGAATTATTGTGTGGTATGGTAAACTCTCATACATATGATATTTTCTTGGTCCCAAACAGGGAGATTTTGATTTTTATTAGATAGGGAGATTGGGATCTCAAATAGGGAGATTTTTCAGCAGTTAAAAGTTATCTAATTTTTCGGTGCAAATTCACTTATAAAGCACTTTAAAAGCACTTATAATCTAAGTAAGGTAACTATGTTGGTCGTAGAACTTAATTCTGAATTACGTCTGTTCATCTACAGCTGTTCAAGATCCAAAGTTAAGACTTCATTTAATGTGAGTAAGCCTGTCAAATGAAAACAGACTAAAACTCATGAAAAAAGTCCTCCATTGGACCAAATGCAGCTTTTTTTTTAACCCTTAAACTGCCAGTCACAACAACTGTCGACTGCTTTGTCATCTGCTTGTGATTTTAAAACTCATTTTTGCAAACAGTGTGGCCCCAGATCAGACTGCTCCTTTAGGAGCAGTCTGATCTGGGTCCACACTGTTTGCCTGTATGCAAAAATAGGTTTGAAAAGTTTGCAAGAATATTCAGCAGACAACATAAACAGACGACATTTTCAGATGCAGGTTTTCATGGCGTTTTAAGGGTTAACTTAACAAGTCACTGATAGGAGTTCTAGAGGCTACAAGTAACTTTGGAACTCACAAAAGGGTTCTTGGCAAGTAGACTTGCTCCATTTATTCCTGCACTTGTCTTTTTGCCATTCTTTCTATCATTCTCTGTCTCTTTAATCACATTTCACTGTTTTATTGCAGAAACTTCTTAACTAAGAGACATAACCGATTAGAATATTTTAACCCTTGTCCTGCTGAACCCGGATATACCTTGTATTGCAAACAATGTAGATCCAGATCATTTGGCTTCTGAAGAAGCCAACTGATCTGGATCTGCACTGTTTGTCAATATGTATGTGAATTTGTATCAACAACCTTAATCAAGTAATCTGATTGGCTGAAAATTGGAAGTAGGCGTGGCATCTTAATTTATTCAGCATGACAAGGACTAAGCTGCACTAGATTGGACACCTTGAAGGAAAAGATAGAGGCTGAAAACGGACTACTTGGCAAGGTGCTTCTGATAAATCCCCATAACTTATGTTTTGAATATTCGTACCATTTGGTTAAAATAAAAGGAAGCTTTTATCTAAAGCTTAAACTTATCTTTATTGTGTCAGTGAACATTTACAACTCTCTGGACAGATTCAGCAGATGACAATTTGATATTTTTCTTATATTTCCCAGAAAATAGGCTAACATTTCATGCAAATTTTCTCAAAGCCTATTTTCTAGGAAAAGTTGGAAAAATATTTCAAAATGTCATCTGCTGAAATCTTTGCTTAGCAGTAAGTGCTAAGAGAACTCTGTGGCACCCACTGAAAAGAAAATCAATTTCCAGGATTCCAGGTAAACTATATACATTCAGACACCTGAACTCCTTACCATACTGAATTTGCAATTTGAATGAAAGCTAATATGGAGATATGAAGGAAAAGCAACAATACAGCAATATAGCCCTGCCAAGGTACTTGATAAAAGCCCATACAAAAAAAGAAAAATAGGCTGCCTATAGGCTGCTCATGGGCTGCCTATAGGCAATCATTTTACCAAAATCAATAGGCAGGTTCCAGTAGACAGGTTGCCTACTGTCACAGTTTAGGAGTTACCTATAGGCTACTTATAGGCACAGGAGGCAGCAAGTGGGCAGCTCATTAAATCATTGTTCCTAGTAGGCAGTTTCTCCTCTTTTCTACAATATTTTGTTACCTGCTGTTAGATTTCCATGTTAAAACAGGGACTAGATTTTTACTCTGAGATAAGTGGCTATTGGAGTTAAGGGAAATTGAGATAACGAGAGTTGACTGTAAATCTGTGGTAGCCTTTGATTTTATTAGGGCTCCATAGCACAGTTGGTAGTGCACCTGACTGCAGATCTAGAGGGTTGCAAGTAAGAATCCCACCTTGGTCACATAATTTCTATTGAATAAAATCTTGAGACAATGTCTATGATCATTCTCCCTTTCCACTGATTCAGTAAGGGCAATGGTCAGTAACTGGAAAAAGTTCAGTTGACTCTCATTATCTTGACCTCGCTTATCTCGAATAACAGCTTATCTCGAAGTGAAAATCTGGTCCCTGAATGAGTATTGATATTTTTTCTTATTTCTGCAAGAAAACATGTTGTTGGTTCTCATTAGAAGCACCTTGCCGAGGTACTTCTAATGAGTAAACCATAACTTATACAGTCGACTCTCATTATCTTGACTTCGCTTATCTCGAATAACCGCTTATCTCGAAGTGAAAATCTGGTCCCTGTTTTAACATGGAAATCTAACAACAGGTAACAAAATATTGTGGAAAAGAGGAGAAATTGCTCCTAAGGAGCAATTTCTCCTCTTTTCCACAATACTTTCTGTATATATCTCTTACTTCAGGGGTCAAATAACATATTCATTTGTGAAATGTGGTTGTACCATTTAATTTTTCCTCAATTCTGCAAATCTGATATGACGAGGTACGGGTATCTCGAAGTATTTCAGATAATTCCTTTGACTTTGAGATAACGAGAGGCGACTGTATGTGCACAAAGTACTGGTTAACTGCTTAGAAGACTAAGCCTGCCCCGGGAAAGTGTGAGCATGACATGTTTGATTTAACTGAAGTTTTACAGCCCAGTCAACACTCTTAAGGTCATGTCAGGCTGGTCAGTTAACCTATACACAACTTTGAGGTGGTAGGGTGGTGCGAAAGTGCTGTGTATCTTACATCACTGGGGCGTCCAACTGATATTGGCTTACAGTTGGGCAAGGCCTGCTATTTTTATAGTGGGTAAGGGTAGAGGTGGAATGTTTTTATTTCTTCTGTTTCTTCACTTTCATTCCTGTTCCTCTTTCTTCCCTGTCCCTCTCTTTCATCTCCTCTACTCTCTCTTCTCTCCCTTTCTCTGGGAGACGACACAAAATGACCCTCAAGGGTTGACGTGTCGTTAAACCCCAACACAATCAATCAATATACACAACTTTCTTCGGCAGGCTTAGTCATATCTTGTGCAGATACTTTTACCAGTAATTGTAAATGCCCTGAATGTGAATCAGCTGAACAGGAAGAATGACAGTTAGTAGAAATTAAATCATGATCAGTCTTCACAAACCATATGTGACAGAGCTGGACTTCAAATTTTGACCCCAGGTTCTGGTCAGACACGCTGCTACAGATTGTATTATGTAGCCAGGCTGGCTCGACATGACCTTAACATTGTTGACTGGGTCATAAAACAAATCAAAGCAAAAGCCAATGATTCTATATATGGGGAAACAAAGTCCTGATCAAAGTGCGTGAATAACCTTCTCTTATCGAAGCTCAAGTTAACTCTTGTCCAGTGCTGAGTCTGGATATACCCTGCCTTTGCAAACAGTGTAGATCCATATCAGTTGGCTTCTGAAGAAGCCAACTGATCTGGATCTGCACTATTTGCCATTCAGTATGTGATCAAGTAATCCAAATTATTGGCTGAAAATTAGAAGTGGGCATGGCATCTTAATTTATTCAGCAGAACGAGGGTTAAGGAACTTTTTTCCCTGACTTTAACTTTTCTTTAACTTTTTCAATGACATCTTTCATATTTCACCAAAAAAACATATGTTGTGGTGCTCATTAGAAGCGTCTCGCTGAGGCACTTCTAATGAGTATTACAACATATCTTTTCATGGAGAAATAAGAAAAATATTATGTGGATACCCCCTCTTATCTGGAGCTATGTCTTATGATAGACATCTTTTAAAATGCCTGCTTTTCTGGAAATCTACAGGTAAATCTACAGTAAGTCTTTGATGCAAAACTTCTAAGAGCCTTAATTCTTTGTGTTCAATAATTTACAAGCAATTAACAGCACTGTACATTTCATATTGACCTTGATCAAATTGAATGAGCATGGTCATGCAAGGGTGATTATGAATATGTACACAACAAATCAGCCTGCACAACCGCGCAGTATGATCAGGATCTTTTCATTTCCTCCCCTAAGGACAGTCGAACTTCGATGGCTCGAACCCCTTTGGGACCATGAAAATTTGTTCGAGACAGCGGTAGTTCGAGCCACAGAGGGTTACTATTAGTGCCATACCAGGAGGCATAATGGAGATAATTGTGGGATATCTTTTCAGTGGTCTATATTATAAATGTATGTTGTGTGTATTCATTAGAATCACCTCATTGAGGTGATTCTAATGAGTGCACACAGCATACATTTGCAAGATAAAAGAAGAAAGTCTCCCTAAATTATCCATATATTGTATTTGGAGGAAATCGCTGCGGACTCAAGAACGTGTTCGACTCATCCATGTAAAAGAGCTGTCAGGGTTCTAGCCATTTAAGTTCTACTGTATGTACATGTATTTTCAAAAACAAGAGGCTCTCGTCAGATTCTAAATCTTCAGACTGCCGTTTGGTTTGGGTTTTACCGGTATACCATTATTCAAGTGAAGGTCCATATCAGCTGACCAGGGCTTTCCCTGTTTGTGTGTCTTTTGTCTAGATAAAAGGAATATCCAGATATTTTCCTTATTTTTTCATGAAAATACAGTCAACACTCGTTATCTTGAAGTCCAAGGGTCTCTGTTAAATACTTCAAGATATCCGTACTTCGACATATCAGATTTGCAGAATTGAGGAAAAAATAAATTGAGCAAACCACAGTGCACAAATGAATAAGTAATTTGACTCCTAAAGTTAGAGATATATTGAAAATATTGTGGAAAAGAGGAGAAATTGCCCGTCCATGTTAAAATAGGGACCTGATTTTCATTTCGAGATAAGCGGTTATTCGAGATAAGCGAAGTCAAGATAATGAGAGTCAACTGTATAAGTTATGGTTTACTCATTAGAAGTACCTCGGCAAGGTGCTTCTAATGAGAACCAACAACATTATGTTTTCTTGCAGAAGTATGAAAACAATATCAATAATCATTCAGTATGTGAATTTATTCACAAACTGGATTAAGTAATCTGATTGGCTAACAGTTAGAAATGGGCATGGATCTTATTGTTCAGCATGACAAGGTTAAAATGTCTTCATAGTGAATAAAACCATTTCATAAAACTTAAGTAAGAAAGAATGAAGCAGCAAAGGAAAGAGGAACAATGGAAGGAAGGAAAGAAAGAAAGAAAAAGAAAACTGGCCAGGGTTTAGCAGTCTTGGGTTTGAATCACACTTGTGATTGTATGACATTTCTTCATCATATTTATGAGCTGCTATGTGAGAAAACGTACCGTCGGATATGTTCACCTAGCGAAGATTCAAACCAGCCTACTCGTCCATGCAGTTTGATCTGAATCTTCTCTGGGTTTTTTTTAAACATCCAAGGATGCAAAGTTTCTTCATGAGGACAATGAAGAATCTGATCAGACTGCTGATGCACAAGCTGATTGAGTTCATTGGGCGCACATGTCAGAAGGCACATCTTCTCACAATGCCGCCTATATGTTATCACCCAGCTGCAATTTTCTCATGTTCGTTTGTATGTTGCTGTTGTTTTTTTTGTATAAAACAGCACCATAACATATGAAGAGGTCTGGGATAAAAATGAGAAAAACTGTGTTGGTTATTATGGTTGTTCGCCTGGAGCGGTAGAAAATTAATCTTCATGTTGGAAAACAGAAGTTTAGCTCTCTGCATGCTGGAGATGAATTTAGCAGGTGACAGATACGTGGCTTTTCATATTTTCTGATAAAGTAGAGCTTGAAATTTCCTGTGGAGACAATTCACATGAATAGTCAAACCCTGTTTTCTGGAAAAATATAAAAATATATTTCCGAGTGTCATCTGTTGATCTGTTTTTATTCAAAACAAGTCTTCTACAAGAAAGGCGAGGACCTAGAAACTGGGAACCAGCTAGAGTACATTAGCTGCTGGGGTTATGAAGACAAAATCAACAAATGATCAGTTCTGATATTATTCTTATATTTCTTTTTCTTTAGAAAACAAAAACAAGCTTTGATATTTAATTTGAATTTTCTACTTACTAAGAGATGATTCAAACAAAATGGGCAGCCTTATTGTCTGGAAAAATCATATCAGAGTTAAAGAGCCAATTACAACAACTGCAGCTGACAACATTTTGAAACCATTTTTTTTTGTCCCCAAAGAAAACAAATCTTGAAATTCCATGTGAATCTTTCATTTTTCAAAGAAAACAAGTCTTGAAATTTCATGTGAATCATCTGGCAGATGATTCACATGAAATTTCAAGACTTGTTTTCTTTGAAAAATAATAATAATAATAATAAAAAACAACATATGATTTACATGAAACATCAAGACTTGTTTTCTTTGAAAAAAAAAAAAAAAAAATAAATGAAAAAATAGTATGTTGTCTGCTGCAAGTTTTGCTTGGCTCTTTAAGGGATAAAATTTATTTGGATTGGAGTCTAGCCTTTATGATGAATTTATACACCCTAAATATTCTGACAGACTGGCCTGAGCAAACAGTGTAGACCCATAGCAGACACCACCTAATATGGTGTATAAACAGGGTCTGCATTGTTTGCCACTCATGCAGCGCTTTTTAGACTCATCAGCGGGTTGTAATGCCAGACTCCATAGCACAGTTAACTAGTATATCTGACTGCTGGTCCAGGGAATGCAGAGATCAGAAGTTTGAACCCCAGCTTCGGCCACATAAATTTCGTGAGATTGATCATGAAATAATTTCTGTGACCATTCTCCCAGTACTGCTGATTCAAGAAGGGCAGTTGTCATTTACTTAACCCTTGTCCTGCTGAACCCAGATATACCCTGCCTTTCCGAACAGTGTAGATCCAGATCAGTTGGCTTCACAGGGAATATTTTACTTGTACAGGTAAAGGTGTGAATTTATTTTAGCCAGTCAGTGGACTAGAAATACCATACATGGTAATTCTGTTGTTGACTGGAGATGTTACTTCCTTGAGATCAAGAGACAGAATGACACTGTGGAACTAAACCCTTAGGCTGTGGCAAAAGAAATAAATCAGGCCTGTTAGAGGGGGTACCCTACTTGAGAAGCCATTACTCCCTAGGTTTTGCCTCGATTTTGATGGCATTTTCACACATATTTGCCGATTGTATATGGCCATTTGACCAGAGAAGTGACGAATCACATGACTTTCAGTCACGTGACAGTCATGTGGCAACCGGGAACCATTTAAGACACTTAAAAAAATACAAGAGACCAGCACTTACTGTGTGCAAAAAAGAAAGAAACTGGTGACATATGTTGGATCTACTGTTGTTCCTACTTCTTCCACACTGGAAATGAAGTGTCATGGGTGTTTTTTCCAGAAATTTGTGATAAAACTGACAAAGTGAGTGTCGAAATTGCTGGCAGCTTGAAACTCGGTATTCTAGGTCTTTATTAGCATGGGTAAAATCCAGCACCTTACTTTCTAATGAAGAGTTGTGTGTTTGTATGAAAGTAGGTTCCTTCCTGTATAGGAGCACTTGGTCTGAATGGTTGCATCTGGTGTATTGTAAGTAGGACAGGTTTTAGAGTTGGCATACCCCTCCAAAACGATAATAGTCACGATTAGCAGCTTAAGGGTTAATCCTCTTTTTATAGTGCACTCCTATCTTTAATGACAAACAGTGTTGATCCAGATCAGTTGGCTTCTTCTTCAGAAGCCAACTGATCTGGATCTACACTATTTGAAAAGGCAGAACATATTCGGGCTCAGCAGGACAAGGGTTTGATTCACAAACCACAGATGAATCATAGCTCCAGGTAAAGAGCTTTTTTTTTTTCAACCAAAAAGTAAAAAATTTTCTGGCTGAGATAGAGAGTGATAGTTTTCTTATGCTTCCAACAAAATAGGGCTGTGGATTTTTTGGTCTTATTAAATCTTGATTTTCAAGCATTTTTTTTTGTCCAGGGGAAAAAATAATGTATTTAACCTAATTACTGCACTGTATGCTTAGGCTGTCAAAATTATTGGAAAACCCACATGAAAAGGATTATAAAGAAAGACACGATGGCTACATGAGATTGTATAAATTAAGATGCCACACCCACTTCTAATTTTCAGCCAATCAGAGTATTTTATCCAAGTAATTGATATGAATTCAAATACTGAATGGCAAACAGTGCAGATCCAGATCAGTTGGCTTCAGAAGCCAACTGATCTGGATCTACACTGTTTGCAAATGCAGGGTATATTGGGGTTCAGCAGGACAAGGGTTAAGAAAGACAAGAAGATGACTTCATGACATGATTATTTAATGATACTTATGTGATTTTTTTTTTCTGATTTTCTTTATAGCAGCATATGTTGTTGATACTCATTTGAATTGCCTCAACTTGTGAAGGCAATTCAAATGAGTACCAACAACGCATGCTCTTGTAAAGAAACAGATAAAAGTAAAAGACCTGGAATTTGAAGATTAGGAAATTGACTCTGCGCTAATAAGGATATGTGTGGTAATTAGGTCAGATAAGGTATTTAAACTGCACTCAGTTTTCTGTGCATATTAAAATTCATCTTGCAAAGAGTTTGGAAATATTTATTGCACCCTGTAGAGACAAATAATTTGTCTATGGATTTGTCTATGGAGAGCAAAACCAGTCTGATGTGCATGCAGCTTTCTTACTGGCTTTCATCCATGTAATTTGATAAATGTTTAGGATTGAAATTACAGAATTGCTCATGCGTTGAAATGGTCACTGGTCAGTCATCTGTTCATACAATACTGAAACTTGAAATTTACCTAAAAAAAGAATGATCAACCAAATTAACCTATCGCTTAGACTTTTTGGTAATAATACACCACAACCTCTTTATAACACTATTGTTGGGGTCCATAGCATAAACAGTGTTAGTTAAACAACCCTGTTATATCCAAACAAAAATGTATAGATTATACTGAAAAATGACCATTAAACCAGTAAACGTGTGGTTAGGTAAACTGACGGCGCTCGACATGACCCCATTGGGTTGACTGGGACATAAAACCTCAACACAAACAAATATCCAAAACTGTGTTATAATGAACCGTGTTATAAAGAGGTTGTAGTGTATTTATAGGTACATCTTTACTATGTAAACAGGCTTTACCTGTACAGGTGGACAAATTACTGTTTCACGTGGAATACAGGATATTCTGACTGTCGTGCCTACATTTTACAGTTGACATATCCTTTTGAATATTAAATGAAAAGGTCGAAGTGGCAGGTCAATTTTTTGTAGCTCTCTAATTACAAGACATGGGAAATACTGAAATTCCATTGCAAAATTAGGTAATCCCATGATAGATCATGGTCAGTAAACATTCATCAATTTATACTGTGCATTATGCCACATGGGGAATACTGAAATTATCCATTTTATGTTTACTTTTGGAGGAAGGAATAATTTCCGAATCATGTCTTAGTCAATTTGCTGTGTTGAGTTTGATTTTTATCCATTATAATGCTAAACATGGGTATCCCATGGTATGTCATAGTGAGTAAACATTCATTGAATTATAGTAGAAAATGACATGCTAAAATATTGTTGTTGTTTTTTTCCTGGCAAATAAGGTTTTGTTTGTGAATTGTCTAGGAAATAAGGCTTGATATTTCATGTGAATTGAACTGTTTCCAAAGGATAATTCATTGAATTATAGTAGAAAATGACATGTTAAAACAGTGTTCTTTTTCCAACAAATAAGGCTTATATGAATTGTCTAAATAATAAGGCATAACATTTCATGTGAATTGAATTGTCTCCTTACCTATTTTCTTGGAAAAAGTATAAATACCATCAATTTGTCATCAGCTGATTTTGCCCAGAAAATGCTAAAAGCTTAGAGTTGTGACTAACAGACATGTCTAGCTTTCTGACGTGTATATCCCAACTCCTAAGGTACTCATGGTGCTTTTAGCTTAGTACAATTTCATTTTCTATCGGCAAGGAAGTTGCCTTTAGAGCAATTTGATTACAGTTACCAGAACTAAATATCAGTTCTCCGCTTTAATTCAATTACTCAGGATTGATCTGTCAATTATTGAAGCCTTACACCAGTCAATATTACGTTAGCTTAAGTGTAGGCCTCTATCAAGCTTCATTATTCCTTATTGGTCCGACGCAACATGCTAATGCTACTTTACGGATATATTGTGAACTTTTCTGTCAAAATGTTTTATGAAAATGACTCTTTTCCTGGGCCCAGTTGTTCAAAGCTAATGACGTCGTTAGTTAACGATTCGTTAAAATTTACATCGAGTGATATGCAAATATGCTGAAATTCTTTGCTGAAAAAATGTGAGTAGCTTTTGCAGTGCAAAAGCTACTCACATTTTTTCAGCAAACGCTAAATCAGTTAACGAAATGACCCTTAACAAGCTCGTTAAGCTAACGACGCTTTGAACAACTGGGCCCTGAAATTTAGATGTGTCTGATAATTGACTGTGAGCTGAAGTTATTATTTGAGCATTGACAAGGAAAATCATGTTAGCGATGTGCAAACAAAATTGATCAGCATAAAAGTCTAGATAAGACGATTGTTTAAAAAAAAAAAAAAAAAAAAAAAAAGATATTTTTCTTGTTTCATGATGTAAACATATATTGTGGTTACTCATTACAAGTGCCTCACTGAGGCACTTCTAATGAGAAACCACAATATATGTTTTTATGGAGAAATAAGAGAATATATATCCACTGTCCCTTTCATCCAGAGCGGTGAAAGGTCGGAAATGTACATTTGTACAATTTGATCTTAGTCTGTACTGTTCTAAATGTCCACAAGTTGTTTGTATAGCTCTAGATAAGAGGAATATATGCATTAAAATATTTATTTTCTTATTTCTAAACAAAAACTTGAGTTGTGGGTACTCATTTGAAGCATCTCAGTGAGGGATTTCTAATGAAAAGTACCTTAGTAAGGCTTTTCTAACAAGCACCACAACATGATTTCATGGAGCAATAAGAAAAATATTGTCACTTTTTGGATTAAAGAAAAATATGTTACTAAGGATTTTGGGTTACATGCCATAATGTACCTTTTTACTTATTTTTCATTGTCATGATTCTTAATGCTTAGCACTCTGGGTAAAATTTTCAGCAGATGACATTTTGAAATGTTTTCTAATTTTTCCCAGAAAACAGGATTTGACATTTTATGCAAATTGTCTCCATTGGAGACAATTTGCATGAAATGTCAAATTCTGTTTTCTGGGAAAAATAAGAAAATATCACCAGTTTGTCAGCTGCTGTTTTAGCCCAGAGGGTCGTAAAGGTTAATAAATCAGTTAACAACAGCAGCACATCCTCCAGATTTACTTTTTGATTATGGAAGATACTTATTGGATTAGCAAGGGCAGTTGGTTCAGATCCTGATAAGCAATATATTGCAAACAATATTTTCTTATTTCTCCACAAAAATAAATCTGTTGAAATATCATCGGAATTGTCTCACAGAGGTAATTCTGATGTATATTTAATTAGAAATAAGAAAAGTCTTAAAGTCAAAGTCAAAGTAAAAAAAAATCTCTTAAATGAGATTATCTGGAGCGCTAGCTGATGGTTGATTCACTCTAGATTGGAAATAACGATTTGCAGATTGGAATTATTTTCTGGCCAGCAGTGTGACAGTGACAATAAGTCAAGGGAGATTTATCTAAGTTGTGATTCTGATTATGGGACAGGTGCAGGGCGTCTGGGAAAATATTATGGAAAAAGAAGGTAGTTATTTTTAGTCCTGTGCACAAGAAATTGTTAAAAAATGGTATTGTTCTTATTTTTGCTGAGAATAGAAGTTTGTGATACAGTTCATCTGAATCATGGAAAATAAGATATTGAAATTTGAATAATTAAAAAAAAAGTCCTGTTTTTAACCCATTGAAGACTGGCGACCCCTAAACCAGTAACTGGCAAACAGTGCAGACCCAGATCAGATGCTGCAGAATGCGGCATCTGATCAGGGTCTCCACTGTTTGCAAATAGTTCAACCATTTTTCTTTAGGAATATCTTTATCATATAGCCTGACATACCTAAAATTGCAAATGGACTTTTCCCATATATAGAGTGGGAGAGTTTATTCAGTGTTTAGTGTGTTAAGGAAAAATAAGAACTGTATTATTTCTTTGTTACCTCAGCTAGTACATGTATTTGGATAGATCATCCTCAGCAAACAGTGAACCCAGATCAGACACCATGTTTGACAGCATCTGATCAAGGTCTACAATCTTTGCCCTCATATAGCATTTCAGTCACACCAACAGGATATTAAAATTGACTTGTTCAAATTTAAGACCAAGTATAAGGAGTAAAGGTGTCCGAATATTTAACACTTTGCATGCTGGGTAAAAATTTCAGCAGCTGGCGCTTTGAAATAATTTTCTTATTTTTTCTAGAAAATAGGATCTGACACTTCTTGCAAATTGTCTCCCGATTTTTTCTTATTTTTATTAGCAAATAGGATCTGGCACTTCATGCAAATTGTCTCCTTAGGAGACAATTTGCATGAAGTGTCAGAACCTATTTTCTAGAAAAAATAAGAAAAATATCACCAATTTGCTGAATCTACCCATAGCATAAAGGGTACAAATGTTATTTTAGGGTACAAATGCTATGTTAGGGTACAAACAGTATTCATAGTTATAGTGTGCCAGGGCACAGCATTTCCTGCAAGATTGCCTGTGTGACCAGCAAAGACATATATCAGTCTGTGCATCCCCAAAGTCTGTTCAGATTCTTTACAGAGCACACTGTGGGTAGCCAAAGAATTTTCAAGAGGACAGTGAAGACTGCACAGGCTGATCTGAGACCGCTGGGCACACATGCAGTCTCGTAGGAAATGCTGTGTCACAACTCATGGTATTTCAGGGAGTCAGATAAAGGCCTATACAGCAGATTATTTTGTTTTCATATCTGCATCGAAACGTATATTGTGGGTACTCAATGGATTAGACATTTTTTATGAATAATCAGTTTTCATGGAATGTCAAGCCATATTTTCTCAGAAAAACAAGAAAATAATCTGGGCCCAGTTGTTCAAAACTTAATGTTGTTAGCTATATAATGTGACTTAATGTTACTGACTGACTATTTTGATATTTTTTGCTGAAAAAAATGTGAGTAGCTTTTACATTGCTCACATTTTTGCAGCAAAAATATCAATGTTTTTGAAAATACCTTAGCTACATTTCTGGCAAAAGAATGTGCACAATACTGGTTAACCGCTTAGAGGACTATGCCTGCCCAGTAAATGTGTGCCTGCCCAGTAAATGTGTGGTTAGGTAAACTGACCGCGCTCGACATGACCCCATTGGGTTGACTGGGCCGTAAAACCTCAACCCAAACAAAAAACCTTAGCTACAACAGTTTGTCATTAATTAGCTTGTTAAGCTTACGATTCTTTGCACAACTCCAGGTCCCTGGTATTTATATTATACCCCTCAACACTATAGTGCCAGGGTATTTTGATTTACCATGCTATATGTTGTGTCTATCTTTCTGTCCATTAGTACTTCATTTCTGATCTCTAACTTCAGTAATTTTCTGGAAACTTTGTATAGGCTTTGATATTGGGGAGAAGTGGCTTGGGTTTGTAAATGGGGAAATTTTATATACTCTAAACATAGTTATGGCCCTTAGTTGATGTCATATCTCATTTCCATTCAGTGTCATGAGAATAAGGTATGCATGTATGTATCTAGATTTTTAATGCTACCAGGCAACTGAGTCACATAGAAGCAGCGCCATGAGAGTAAGGGATTTTTATTAAATTTTATATACACATTGATATTTAATAGTTGTAGGTTGGTTTGAAAATGGGCTAATTTTGTTAGTTTTCAACAGAGTTATGGTTCCTGATTGTTGTCAAAATTGAGTGTTTGCTTAATATATTTAGAACAAATGAAGAAGCCAACTGATCTGGATCTGCACTGTTTGTCATCAAGTTTGTGAATTTATAGCAACAATCCAGATCAAGTAATCTGATTGGCTGAAAATTAGAAGTGGGCATGGCATCTTAATTTATTCAGCAGGGCGAGGGTTAATACTTTCCATGCTGGAAAAGCAATTCAACAGAAAACATTTTTCAAATATTTTTTTCTTAGCTTTCTCAGAAAATAGGATCTGACATTTCAAGCAAATTGTAGTCTTGCATGAAATGTCAGATCCTGTTTTCTGGAAAAAAAATTAAGTTGTGGTCTGCTGAATTTGCTCATAGAGTGGTAAAGGTTAACCTTGATAACTGTAGGAAATCTGTTTTATTAAAGCAGATAATGTCTAATATGATGCTATAAATCCTGGAATGACATTTAATGCAAAATGTCATGGCTATACTTTATCACTTTGATTTCAATTTCTCATTACTTCTTCTGATAATGACTTAGCTTCTGTGGCTTCACAAACATAAACAAAAGCTTCCCTTCTATTGGTTGCACAGCAACTAAGAAATATGAAACTTTAATAATGATGTTCATTGTTTAGGTAGTTGTCATTTGTCCATTACCATTCTGTGGGCAAGTTGAGCAGACATCAAACTGATGATATTTTTCTAATTTTTTGCTAGAAAATAGGCTTGGACATTTCATACAAATCATCTGCTAAGGAGACAATTGCATGAAATGTCAAAACATATTTTCTAGAAAAAGTAAGATAAAATATTACAAAATGTCATTTGATGACATTTTTACCCAGCATGCTAAGCATTAAAATAAGTTTTAAATGTCTTGAGAAAATCTTGATTCTTTTGGCTTTTGAATACTCAGTACTAAAGATAACCCTTAAACTGCCAATCAAAACAATTGTTGTCTGCTTTGTCATCTGCTTGTGATTTTAAAAGTCATTTTTGCAAACAGTGTGGACCCAGATCAGACTGCTCCTCTAGAGGAGCAGTCTGATCAGGGTCCACACTGTTTGCCTGTATGCAAAAAAATCTTTGAAAAGTTTGCAAGAATATTCAGCAGAGGACATAAACAGATAACATTTTCAGATGCAGGTTTTCTTGGCATTTTAAGGTTAAAATGGAAATCTAAGAAGGATAGAAGCTTACCATATTTACTGTAAATTCTTTTTGACAGACAGGCCTGACCAAACAGAACATGGTGTCTGATCAGGATCTACACTGTTTACCATTCATCCAGCAGTTTCTAGACATATCTACAGGTAGTAAAGTCAGGCTTTGAAGGAGTCTTAATTTTTCCTACTTTTTAGCTCACCAGAGCCGAAGGCTTGGTGGGGAGCTTATAGAACAGTCATCGGCATCGGCGTCAGCGTCGGCATCTGCATCGTCAACTGTTACAAAAATGACATATCCTCTAAAACTACTGGACCAATTGAAATTACATGTTGAGCCTCCATAGGGTAGGGGGACAAAAGTTTGTTCGTAAAGGTCTAAGTCACATGACCAAGATGGCCAACCTTCCCATATATGGAAAAACCTTTGAAAATCTTCTTCTATGGAACAAATTGCAGATGACCATGAAACTTAGTATGCAGCATTGGTGGCTCTGGTCTTATAAAGTTTGTTCAAATGATGACCCTTGATTGACCTTGACCTATTTTATGGCAAGGTCAAATTTGGGTTTTTGGATTCTATTGTAGTCTGTGACTTTAAAGATGATTTATGCAGTCAGCTACATGAAATTTTATAAATACAAAAGATCAAGATCATTTACTGATCTTTCTCCTGGATGCCTGAGTGTGGGATTTGGGTCACAATCATGACCAAAATGGCCACCATGCCCATATATGGTAAAAACCCTTTAAAAATGTTCTTCTTAGGACTGGAAGGCCAATGACCTTGAAGCTTGGTATGCAGCATGAGGAACTCATACCCTGCCAAGTTTGTCCAGTGATGACCCTAGTTGACCTTGACCTATTTTAAGTCAAGGTCAAATTGACTTAGGCATTTGTGTGGGAAAAAAGCAAAACATGATTTCTCTGAAGCTATTGTAGCTTATGACATCAAAGTTGATTTATGCAATAAGATAAGTGAACTTTTATAAATACCAAATGTCAAGGTTATTTACTGACCTTGGTCCCAAGTACCTCAGATTCATTTGTGTTAAAATCTTCTGAAAAAGCACAAGGCTGATTGAAATCAAAATGCATATAAAGCCTCAGTGGCATTGGGAAGTCAAAGTTTGTTTATGGGATCTAGGTCACATGACTAAGATGGCCATCATGCCCATATATGGTAAAAAGGATTTTAAACTCTTCATCACAGGAACTGGAAGGCTGATGACATTGAAATTAGGTATGCTGGCTCTACATAGTTTATACAAATGATGACTCTTGGTTGACTTTGGCCTATTTTACAGCAATGTCAGTTTAGGTCTCTTAGACTTTTGTATGGCAAAAAAACAAAACACTAGATATTTAGCTCCCCAGAGCTGAGTTATATGTCTTTGATTTACTTAGAAAAGTTGTCTCATACACATGGAATAGTATCATTCCAGTCTCCACACCTTTTACAATTTTCAAAATAATGATTTGAAACTTGTACAATAGTAAGGGTATAGACTGAACATATGCATAAAGGTCACAAAACTCTGATCAAATTTCTATCGGTAGATTACAGAACCCTGATTGAATTATTATTGATACAGTTACATACCCTTGATTTACTCAGAAAAGTTGTCTTATACACATAGTAGGGTGTCTGCACAACTTCTACAGTTGTCAAGATAGTGATTTGAAACTTGTACCAGAGTAAGGATACAGACTGAGCATGTGCATAAAGGTTACAGAACTCTGATCAAATTCTATTGCAAGAAGTACATACCCTAGATCATGGCTCCGGAAAAATGGAAAAATAGCCGGTCTGGACCGAAATTAAGAATTCTGGACCAATTTCAAACACCCCAAAACGCTAATAAATCGGTCCAACAGGTTTGTGCCTTGAGCCCCATTTTTCCCCAACCAACCAATTTTCACGAATCAGTGATCTAAAAAATCACAAACAGTCAAGTCTTCCCAAACTGATAACGTCTGCGCACCTTTTAAATGCGATATTATGGTAGTTAAAAGGCTCTAAACGGTCATTTGACATGTATATTGGAGAGACAGATGAATAACAGCAACCTACCTCAGCACAAATTAATTACGTCATTATCCAAACATTGTCAAAAAATCAACACTTCACTGACCTTTGTGTGGTAAACAAGCGATTAACACGAATCATCAGTAACGGTAATCTGATAATTAATCCGTTTGTGTGACACGTGTGAATACACTGAGACTGCAAAACATCCAGGTGCAGTCGGCGTGTCCAAAAGATCAAAGGTCGCTTTACTGAGAATGCACTGCTTGAACTCACCCGTTTTCTTCCTCGATTTTTTGTTTTGATCAACACGGTTTGTCGGTCCCAGATTTGATAAATTAATTCCCAAATCGTGTACGTCCTGATCAGATGTCGCATATTATTGATTGCTTCTTCTTTTGTTTTTTTTTGTTTTTTTTGTTGATTGCCGTAACACGCGAGTATAATTCAAGGTAGATTTCACGATAAAAATAAGTAATGCACCACTTGCGCTAGACAAGATTGGTCAGTGCTTAAAATTTAAGCAGTCCGGTCAAATCTTAAAACATTGAAAACTGCAAAACTGCCCGTGGTGCAGGCCTTTTTTATTAGACCTAATTAGGTCCATCAGGTTAGGTTTCGTTCCGTCTCTCCTGTTTCCTGCCGTCTTCGCGCTTATACAAGACGGGAATCAGTTGTTTATAAATAGTTTAGGAAAACCCTGTGGAGGTGGAAATAACAACAAAACCGTCTTTTTTTTTTTTCTTTCTTTTTACATACCTGACTGTATTTATTGATGACGCCGGCTTTGATCATGCTTGATACATGTATACCCAGACGTCTGTCATATAACGGAGTTGAGGTGTATTATTTAAAAGGAGTTATAGGACTGCCAATTGTCATTAGTTTTCGCGACAGGTGATATATATATATATATATATATATATATATATATATATATATATATATATATATATATATATTTTTTTTTTTTTTTTTTTTTTTTGAAATGGGCTCATTGATGATGTCATCATCATCGGCTGGACCGATTCAGATTTAAAAATTTCCAGAGCCCTGCCCTAGATTTACTGAACTTTGCATTACTAATTTATTAAACTTTGCCATATACACATGGCATAATAGGGCTCGTGTCTTCACAACTCATTACGAAAACAAGCCTATTCAAATATACTGAAAATTTTACCACCAAAAAATGAAAATTTTCAGATAAAAATTCTGATATTTTTAAAATTTCTGCTCAAAAACATAGATTGTGGTACTCATTAGAACCTTCTCACTGAGGCAGTTCTAACGAGTATTCACAATCTGTGTTTTAAGCAGAAATAAGAAAAATAATATATACCCCTGTAAACCCCAGTTTTACTATACAAAAGTGGGGTTTAAGGAGGTCAACATTATATAGGCATGTTTTCGTGATGTTCTACAGTTTTCAAGGTAATGATTTGAAACTTGCAGTAAAGTAAGAATATAGGCAGAGCATGTGCATAAAGGTCTCTTTATTGCTAGAGTTACATACTCTTGATTAACTTGGAAATTTGACATATTGCATAGTGGAGGCAACTGCTACAGTTTTCATAATTGTGATTTAAAACTCTTATTTTGCTTTTTGTTCAGAATAATGATAAATCTACAAAGTCCCCTTTAGGGATTATCTAGTTTTTCAGTTTTTCAGAGAAAGTAAGTCTTGACATTTTCATGTGAATCAACTGCAGATAATTCACATGAAATATCAAGTCTTGTTTTCTCTGAAAAATAAAAAAAAACAACAAGTGTTGGTAATGTCATCCACTCGACATCCCAGCTAGCATTCTACGTAAATCTACCGATATCTACATAAATCTAACGATGACGGCCCGATATAGATTTAAGTAGAATGCTGACTGGGATTCACTTGGCACTTTAAGGGTTAATCAAATGGAGACTGTAAAAATAAGCAAAATAGCATCAGTGTCATAAACTTTAAGACTAACGATGCTTTGAACAACTGGGCCCAGATATTTAGAATGTGTACAGTATTTGTTTTCCAGACATTTCCAGACATTTGTGAAAACAATTCTCTCATGACTGATCCATAGCTTCAGATAAGGTGTATCTACATACTATTTTTTTATTTTTCCAAGAAAACATTTGTTGTGGGTACTCATTAGGAGCACCTGAGGTGCTTCTAATGAGTAACCACAACATATGTTTCATGGACTAATAAGACAACTATAAATACTTTTTTGATGAAAATAATTCCCTCATGACTGATGATCTGATTTGTCAGAAAGTAGATTATTCAGAGAAGTACTCTTTATGAAAATGCAAGTCATGTTAAGATGATTGTGTGGGTTGGATGGTGGGTAGAAATGCAATTTGTGACCAGGCTATGTCAGAATCGTTCAGTTTTCTGCTGAGAATTAAGCCCACATGCCATGAAATTGGCCAATTACCTTTAACCCTTGTCATGCAGAATAAATTGAAATGCCATGCCCACTTCTAATTTTCAGCCAATCAGATTACCGGTACTTGATCCAGGTAATTGATAAAAATTCACATTCTAAATGACAAACAGTGCAGATCCAGATAAGTTGGATTCTTCAGAAGTCAACTGATCTGGATCTACACTGTTTGCAAAGGCAGGGCATATCCAGGATCAGCAGGACCAGGGTTAAAGTGCTTATAACAGTCAGCAGCAGAAGACAGTTTAAAATATAATTCTTTAATTTTTCTGAGAAAATAAGGCTTGACATTTCAAAATGTAATCTGCTGAAATTTTTACCAAGCATGCTAAATGTTAAGCCTACATCCCCTAAAGCAAAATGTAGGCAAAAAAAAAAGTGCCAAAAAGTAAGTATTCAAAATTTTACGACATTGACCCTAATTGCCTAGACAAAAGGTGATGTTTATTAACCTGTCTAGTGGGAATATGTCACCTGATCCTGCCAACTGATTAATGACATTGACCAACAAAGCAAATTGCTTCTGTACACTAATGTGTATAAATCAATGACTGTTTACTACTGTCCATGCTGTATCATGGAATTCCCATGTTTAAAATTGAAATTTCTGAAATCCCTGTGTGGCATAATGGTCAGTATAGGCTGACTGAATTGACCTGTCATTTTGACCAATTGACATTTATAGGTATATGTGTGCTAAGGCTGGCTAATCCACACCTGGAAATTGGTCAACTTGTACTCCGACTGTATACTATAAAGGAATAAATTGACCTGTTCCAGTGGACCTATTGACATGTGTAAACAATTTCCCAAAGTGTTGATAAGCTAGATAAAATGTGAGTTTATTTCTTATTTTGTATTTTACTAAGAATCAGAGAATGTCATATGCTGAGATAAAAGTTCAAGATTGTTATAACCCTTGTTGTAACGGAAAACTCCGTAGATTTCTCGACATATCATTTCTGGTGACCAAAAATTACACATTGAACAATAAGCACAGAGGCAAAGAATGCAGTTGTTGTGCATTTCATGACAATTAGTAAGAAGACACAAGTCAGTGTAAAACCATTGGTTATTGCATGCCTTTTAAATATGTTATGCAAAAACGAGATGTTTGGTTTTTCAGGCACAGGTTAAAAACTTCGATGCATACCAGTTATCTTGCAGCGTACAATTTAACTAATGTAAATTATATGGGAGGTGCTCGAGTTTCTTGAATTCGACCATTCAGAAGTTCTAAAATAGGAATTAAATGATGAATAAGAAAAATTAGGTTACAAATAAATAACAAAAACTGTTGACAGCGTTAAAATGTAAAGAACAAGCGAATCTGCTTTTTTTTTCTTTTTTTCGAAAATGTACGCGATTGCACAGTAAATTCCATTAGTTAAATTGTATGCCACCGGTCAAATGGTACGCATAGAAACTTTTTCTCTGTGTATCGGAAGCGAATCACTTTGTGGTAAACTGACTTATATTAACATGGACTTGAATTTCAGTTGCTACTGTCTTGAAGTTAAAGTTTAAATTGCCTTTCATGGATAGTTTGAATCACAGTAAGGCATGTTCAAGCAGTAATCATTTATGATCCTTGTGTCAAATTTATCTCCATTCATTGCCACAGCATATGACATTTTCCGATTTTTGACAAAAAGTAAAATGAAAACATAAACATGCGGTAAATGTAATAACCTTCGCCTCTCGTGTTTGTTTACATACAGTCAACTTGTCTGCCGGAACAGGTCAGTTTATTGTTCAATAGTTCTCCGACAGTGTACAAGTTGACCGATTCCCAGGCATGTAATCAGAGCTAAAACAAGAGCTGTCGTAGGACAGCGAGCTCGCCTGCTGGGTACATTTTATATTGTAACATTTTTATCATTAAGCCATATAATATAGGTCACACTGACCTAGATGTATTTGTATGTAAATTATTTTGTCACATAGATATAATAATCCAGGTATGACAATTCTCCATGAAATAGTAATAAAAATAAAAGGCAAAATCACTGAAGCATGAAATATAGGTCACAATGACCTAGATATAGTAAGTGGTCATTCATTGGGTCACATGGAACTAATATCCCAGGTGTGACATTTATCCAACAAATAGTATTCAAGAGATAAGGCAAAATAACTGAACCATGAAATATAGGTCACACCAACAGAGATATATTTTGACGTCAATAATCGGGTCACAAGGAACTAATATCCCAGGTGTGACATTTATCCAACAAATAGTATTCAAGATATAAGGCAAAATCACTGAACCATGAAATATAGGTCACAATGACCTAGATATAGTAAGTGGTCATTCATTGGGTCACATGGAACTAATATCCCAGGTGTGACATTTATCCAACAAATAGTATTCAAGATATAAGGCAAAATCACTGAACCATGAAATATAGGTCACACCAACAGAGATATATTTTGACGTCAATAATCGGGTCACAAGGAACTAATATCCCAGGTGTGACATTTATCCAACAAATAGTATTCAAGATATAAGGCAAAATCACTGAACCATGAAATATAGGTCACACCAACAGAGATATATTTTGACGTCAATAATCGGGTCACAAGTAACTAATATCCCAGGTGTGACATTTATCCAACAAATAGTATTCAAGATATAAGGCAAAATCACTGAACCATGAAATATAGGTCACAATGACCTAGATATAGTAAGTGGTCATTCATTGGGTCACATGGAACTAATATCCCAGGTGTGACATTTATCCAACAAATAGTATTCAAGATATAAGGCAAAATCACTGAACCATGAAATATAGGTCACACCAACAGAGATATATTTTGACGTCAATAATCGGGTCACAAGGAACTAATATCCCAGGTGTGACATTTATCCAACAAATAGTATTCAAGATATAAGGCAAAATCACTGAACCATGAAATATAGGTCACAATGACCTAGATATAGTAAATGGTCATTCATTGGGTCACAAGGAACTAATATCCCAGGTGTGACATTTATCCAACAAATAGTATTCAAGATATAAGGCAAAATCACTGAACCATGAAATATAGGTCACAATGACCTAGATATAGTAAGTGGTCATTCATTGGGTCACATGGAAGTAATATCTCAGGTGTGACATTTATCCAACAAATAGTATTCAAGATATAAGGCAAAATCACTGGACCGTGAAATCTAGGTGACCTGGACCGTAAAATGTAGGTCACCATGACCTTCACTCTCTTACACTTAAACCGATGTCACATAGTTAGCTGATGTATAACCAGTTGTGTCTATAACCTGTAGGCATATAAGATTTTACAAATGTGTCCTAGATTTTGACCCCTAGCCCCACTCCAAGGCCCTCCCTGAGGTATGAACCCAGGGGTATGTTCTTTTGGAATCTCAGAAGACTCCTCCAGGTACCCAAATTCTAAATATGAATGCTCTATGAGGAGTGAAAGTCAAGATATAAGAATTTGAAAAACTTTAACACAGTATTACAAAGGTGTCCTAGATTCTGACCCCTAGCCCCACCCAGGGGCATGAACCCAGGGGTTTATTCTCTTGGAATCTCAGAAGACCCTCCAAGGTACCTAAGTTCCAAATTTGATGCCTCTGTGAGGAGTGACTGTTGAGATATAAGCATTTGAAAAACTTTAACGCAGTGTGACGGGAACGGGAACGCAAACGCAAACGCAAACGCAAACGACCGGGGTGACTACAATAGCTCTCCTTGTACTTCGTACAGGCGAGCTAAAAATAATTGATTTGGTCAGACAGGCCTGAGCAAATGTGGCATCTCATCAGGGTCTATATTGTTTGCCACTCATCCAGCTATTTTTAGATACAAGATTGGGTAGTAACTTGTACTTATTCAAATTTCAGATAAAGTATGGTAAGGAATTATGGTGTCTGAATATTAAGGGTAAATACAGTAAAGTAACACACACAGAAATGAAATGATCGATAGTTAGCAAATTTGTAATAATAATCATTTTTCTGGTATTTATCGACCAATTAATCGATTATCCGATTAATTGTGCCAGCCTTAACCCATTGTAGTCGGGAGATCCCTAAAATGATGATTGGCAAACAGTGCAGACCCAGCTCAGATGCTGCAAAATGTGGTGTCTGATCAGGGTCTTCACTGTTTACAAATAGTTTAGCCATTTTTCTTTAGGAATCTCTAAATCTCATAGCCGGACATACCTAAAATTGAAGTTGGACTCTTCCAATATATAGTGTGGGGGAGTCTAATCAGTCTACAATGGGTTATTGTGTACTGTGTGGACAGGTTTTAACAGTATACAGGTGAGCGAATATCTGTCTCACACGCAACACAGGATTTTCTGGTTGTCATCCCTAAATTGTGCATTGGGCTTGTCCTAATCAGCTATTGAATATCAAATGTAATGGTGAAGACAATAGGTCATTTTGGTCAATCTGTTTATATAAAAAAAGTCTCTTGTTTTGACTATCATGTTTACTGAACATTTATGACAATTCTAAGAGTTCTGGGAGTTATATAGGTAAGATGGATGTTGCTTGAGATAACATATATTGAAAAACAAATAAGGTCTGTTTAGAATGACCAAAATCAGGACAGATTTAGAATGAACATTGTTAGCATGTGTCCATCAGTGAGAGGTTACCATCAAGGGACATATGATATGTATACAGTCGACTCTCATTATCTGGAATTCCAAGGGACTCTCTGAAATACTTCGAGATATCCGTATTTCGACATACAGATTTGTAGAAATTAGGAAAAAATGAATCGAACAGCAACATTTAACTAAGGTATATGTAATTTGATTCCTGAAGTTAGAGATATATTAAAAATATTATGGAAAAGAGGAGAAATTGCTCCTTAGGAGCAATTTCTCCTCTTTTCCACAATATTTTGTTACCTGTTGTTAGATTTTCATGTTTAAGCAGGGACCAGATTATCGCTTCGGGATAAGCGGTTATTCGAGATAAGCGAGTTCCAGATAACGAGAGTCAACTGTATTTTGACTGACATTGTTTTTCTTTTTGCAAATAGGATTTGCCTCTTTCTGCTGTACAAAGTCAGACATTGTGCTAACAATGTCCATTCTAAACGTGTCCTGGTTTTGGTCATTCTGTTGATTTTTGGTTGATTGTTTACAATCTAGCCATGCTATACATACACCAAAATTCCCTTAAGGTCTTTGTCCAAGTGATAATCATTGACCAATGAAATTAAACCATGTGTTTGTATGAAATCCAGGGCTATTTATGGCCAAGCTATTCTTGTTCCTGTGATGTCAGAGTGCCATGTAAAGAGGCTTATCTGTAAAACCTGGATTGGGACATTGGCAAAACAGTGCAGACCCATATCAGATGCCACAGAATGTGGCCTCTGATTAGGGTCTGCACTGTTTGCTTAAATTACAGGCAGTTAAGCTTTAAATGAAACAGTCTTGTCCCCATTCAGGACCATTTTCCCAGCCTACACCCACAGAGACAATCAACCCACAAGTGCTATCAGTGCTTTAATGCTAGACAGTGCTAAAGGTTCAACTAGTGGAAGATGGCTAGAATAGATTTTTTTACTTATACAGGTATAATACAGCTAATTTAGACTTTTGTCAAATTGACTGATTGTTTCACTTTGTAAAAGCTTCATTTGCAAAAAGTAGAAAATGCAGGAAGGAACATAATTCCTATCTATTTTAACCCTTAAAGCACTAAGCAGATTTGTAGCAGAAGACATTCTAAATTTTTTAATCATTTTCTAGAGAAAATAAGACTTGGCAGTTCATTTGAAATATCTGCTAGGCAGAAAATTCATATGAAATTCCAAGCCTTATTTTCTCTGAAAAATAAAAAAGAGAGAGAAAAATGTTATGCACTGCAGTTATGATTTGCATTTATTGGTTAAGTTGTTCCTGCAAGATAAGATCTTAGGGCCACAAGATATTACATTGAGGGAGAAAGATACCATATTGAGGGGACAAAATTTTATCTTGACATTCAGATTTCCATAACTGATTAGAAAATGTAGGAAGGAACATAGTTCCTATCTATTTTAACACTTAAAGCACTAAGCCAATTTGTAGCAGATGGCATTCAAAAATGTTTTAATCATTTTTCAGAGAAAATAAGACATGGCATTTCATGTGAATCATCTGCTTGGTTGATGATTCACATGAAATACTAGGCCTTATTTCTCTGAAAAACACAAAAGAAAAAGATCAGAATGTCTGCTGCAGTTGTGTTTAGAACTTTATGTTTTACGTTGTTCCCTAAAGATTAAGGTCTTGATGAAGTAAGATATTATCTTGAGGGAGCATGATACCATATTGAGGAGACCAGATATTTTGACATTCACATATAATGCTGAGCTTTATTTTCTCTGTAAAATACACACAAAAAAAAAAGAAAAGAAAAAATCAAAATGTCTGCTGTAGTAAAAGCACTTTATGGTTAAGTTGTTTTCTCAAAATAAGACCTTGAGGCCACAAGATTATTTTGGTGGAACAAGATACCATCCTGAAGGGACCAGATATTATCTTGAGAATCATATGAAATGCCAAAACTTATTTTCTCTGAAAAAAAAAAAAAATAAAATAAAAAAATTATAAAACAACAAAATGTTCTTTGCTGCAGTTGTGATAAGCTTTATATGGGCTAAGTTGTTCCCACAAGATAATATCTTGAGGCATGAAGCTATTATCTAAAGGAACAAGATACCATATTGAGAGGACAAGATGTAATCTTCAGATCACAAGATTTTGTGGTCCCAAGATAGTATTTTTTGGCTCAAAAGTTCTTCTACCCTCAAGTTAATAACTTGTGGCTTGAAGTATCTTGTGTCTTTTAGTTTGTATCTGATATCATCAAGGTAATATCTTATTCCCCAAAGATGATATAGTGTTCCCTCAAATCAGCATCTTGTTATCTCATGATAGTATCTTGTGTCCATAATATAATAACATATCATTAAGATCATGGTTTATCTTATGACATCAAGATATGGTTTATCTTATGACATCAAGCTACTATCTTGCTCCCCCAAAGATAATATTGTGTTCCCTCAAGATAATATATCATGCCCTCATGATAATATCTTGTGTCCATAATATAATATCCTGTGTCCTCAAGATTCTCTCTTTTTATATGGCATCAAGATAATAATTTGTTACCTCCATAATATCTCCATGAATTTATGATATATTGAGTCCTTAAGATTTTATCTTATGATATACAAATAATATATTGTTCCCCAAAGATATTATAGTGTTCAATTAAGATAAATAGAATCTATCACTGATGTTCAGTGGAGACAGGAAAATCCCAACCTGAGGGTCCAATGTTCCAGTGGGAAACGAGGCTTGCCATGTTTTCCACTGGAGCAGTGAACCTGAGGATTGGCATTTGCCTGTTGTCACTAAAAATCAGTGATTGATTCTTTTTCTCATATCCCATGAAGAAAACAGTTCCCTCTTCTCTGGTTTGTCACAAGTAAATGCCGGAACAAAATGGTGAAAAAGACAAATTCCAACAAAACCAACTAATTTTGTTACCAAAATTTCCTTTTATTTCAACTAAGACAATGCATACCCACATTTGATGTTGTGTTGTTGGTTTTTTTTGTCAGAAACATTTGAAAATTTGAATCACCATTTCACAACCTAACGCCCTATGTCATCTGATAATAATTTGGAATGTCATGATGTCAACATCATGTGTGAGCTGTCCCATATATAGCAATGCTTATACCACATGGGCACAGATATGGGATCAGTTTTGCTGTTGACAAGAAAGCACAGGGATTTCTCGGCCCCATATGCTAGGGTATGTGAGAAAACATCATGATCTCTCATGATAATGTCTTGTGTCCATAAAATAATAACTTGAGTCATTAAGATTATAGTTTATCTTGTCCCCCCCCCCCCCCCCCCCCCCCCAAATATAGTGTTCCCTCAAGATGATATCTTATGCCCTCATGATAGTATCTAATATCTTGTGTCAATAATATAATAATTTGTATCCTTACAACTAGCAGATAATTCACATGAAATACCCAGCCTTATTCTTTTCTGAAAAGGAATTGAGAATGTTGTTTACTACAATTTTGCTTGACACTATAAGGATTTGAGTCAAAATTTGGAGTTGATATTTAAATAAAATTTCATTCTAACAGGAAATGATCATCTTCAGGGTAATTTAGTCTGCTCTTTGATGATGCGTTCTGCATGTTTTTGAAAGCTAATGTCTGTTTAATGCTTAGCATGCTGGTAAGAAATTCAGCAAACACCATTTTTAAATTATTTTTCTTACATTTCCTAGAAAATAGGTTTGACATTTCATGCAAATTGTCTTCTTAGGAGACAATTTGCATGAAATATCAAACCCTATTTTATGCTGAAAGTAACAAAAATATTAGCAGTTTTTTGTCCTCAGCTGAATTTGCCCAGAAAGTTGTTGAGGGTAATTAGTAAAGTGTTCGTAAATAGGATAAAAATTGTCCATGAGGCATTTTGTTTTCTTCTGAAAATTCATTCTAAAATATTCGGAAGTAGGGATCCTTTGAAAATACAGTACAAATCAAAATAAAAAAATATTAGACAGTTTGATTGAGTGATAATGAGGAATAATGAATAATTGTAACATCCACGCCCACTAGCAGTTTCGAATGTAGCCCAAGATGTGTGTAGCTGTCATCACCTTTAGTACTCATTGTGAAGATAAAGCATTTTAGCTATCAAAATAGCTGATTGACTGTCCTACTTTAAACAAAATTCTGTTTTCGCATAATTATAATATATGGGCCCAATAGTCCCAGAGGGCCAAAACATTTAACAATATCTCTGCACTGAAATACATGGTGATGTTTTACTGCCTCCACAGAAGCATTCAGTGACAGCCTACGTGATCAGAAGCTATTCCGTAGAGCTTTTACCCATGGACAGTGATAGCCTCCGTGACTTGGCTGTCAAATTATCCAGGAAGCATTATAAGGCTTAGTATGGTGAGATTTAAGGTTTACCACTCTTATGGGAATATTCAGCAGATGAATTGATAATATTTTTTTAACTTGTCCCAGAAAATAGGCTTTGACATTTCATGCAAATTGTTTCCAGAGCCTTTTGCATGAAATGTCAAGGCCTGTTTTCTGGGAAAATATTTTATAATGTCAACTGATGAAAAGTTTACCCAGAGTGCTAAGCGTTAATGTCCAATGAATTTTTTAGATGTTTCCATACATATCTTTTCTGCTTCGTGGAATCAAATTAGGAAACAGTGACGAATCTGAACAGATTGGTGTGGACCTTTGCTGTTTGCGCTGCACTCAATTTAACCCTTGTCATGCTGAATAAATTAAGATGCCAAACCCACTTATAATTTTCAGCCAATCAGATAATTTGATCTGGATTATTGCTGTAAAATCACATTCTTAATGACAAACAGTGCAGATCCAGATCAGTTGGCTTCTTCAGAACCAACTGATCTAGATCTACAATGTTTGCAAAAGCAAGGTATATCTGGATTCAGCAGGACAAGCGTTAACAAGATATAAGGGAAAGAATTCAGGTAATACATTTCAGATGTAAGTCACTTTGAATTCTTTCCCTTTACCTATAATGACGCATGTTTGGGAAGTAATAACCTCTAGCATTGGGATGGATAGTCCTAAACAAAAGTGTAGACCCAGATCAGCTAGATGCTGCAGAATGCAGATCAGGTTCTACACAGTTTGCTACTCCTCCAGCATTATTTTAAATTCAAAATTGTTTAGCTTTCCTACTGAAAAGGGGTTTGCTTAAGTCTTTAAGGAAAGAATTTGCTCCCAGGGAGGATGGCCCGGGGTCTATTTCAGAAGGAAAGAATTTGCAATCCAAGGGAGCAGATTGTTCTTATAAAGTAGACCCTTTTTCAGACAGTATATGATGTGCAGGAAAGCAAACAAGAAGTCACAAAATTTGTATCCCTTGTAAAACATGGTGAAAATCCACTAAGTGTATCAAATACCGCTTTAATGAAAATTGACTACCAGTACACCACAACCTCTTTATAACACTATTGTTGGGGACCATAGCATAAACCGTGTTAGTTAAACAACCATGTTATATCCAAACAAAAATGTATAGATTATATTGAAAAATGACCATTTATGGTCATTTTTCAGTATTATCTATACATTTTTGGGATCCATCTTTGAACCGTGCTATAAACAAAACCATGTTATAATGAACCGTATTATAAAGAGGTTGTAGTGTGTTTTGACAGTGATTGTATATAACTAATTTATCAGAAACATGATATTTGAAATATATATGATTGATATGTATGCCATAAAAGGTGTATCATTCCTTTTCATTGTCTTTAATACTTGCTGATTCTCTGTTACTCAAATTACCCAAAATATTGGGACACTAGCACTCCAAACCAATATACATCTATTGCCAAATTGCCTGGGACAAGTCAAAATTTTGGCTTGGCAAGTGATTTTTTTTTTTCAATTGTCCAGAATAATGTATAGAATATATAAGGAATGTTGCAATGCTAGGTCATTTTGAAAATGCTGTGGACTGCCAAGCAAGCGGCTGAAACTTGGATTTATAAGGAAAAGAGTGAATTGTAATACAGTATTGTATTTTATGATTCCAGGTGTTAGTGGTCTGTGTACACAGACGGGTAACCTGCGACCATGTTTTACCAGAAAAAAGAGACCTCCAAGAATCGGGGATCTGAGGTAGGTGGTACATTTTTTTTTCCCACCACAACCTTTTTTTCACACCATTGCTGGGATCCAAAGGAATACCATGTTAGCTATAAACAACTGTGTTATATCCAAACAAAACTGTATAGATTATATAGAAAAATGACCATTTATATAATCTATACATTTTTGTTGGATACAACACTTTTGGGGTCCACCTTTAAACCATCTTATGCCGGCCCCCGTAGCCTAGTGGATAGGAGAGCTGACTCTTAATCCATTAAGTTTCTCACCGCTGGGGTTCGAGCCTCACTCCGGTCACATGTGGGAAAGCCAAATTCTGCTTACAGATGGTCAGGCCGGTTTTCGCCCACCTTTGATGAATAATCAGCTGGATATAAGTGAAATATTCTTGAAAGGGCCTTAAAACCCAAATCAAGAAAAAAAGAATAAACTGTCTTATATTCCAAACCATCCTATAATGAATCATTTTATAAAGAGGTTTCAGTGTATTTTGTGCTGTGTTCGAAGATTGCCATAATTATCCTAAATATCTGGACAGACAAGCCTGGGCAAACAGTGTAGACCAAGATCACATGCTGCAGATTGTGCCATCTCATCTTGGTCTAACTTGTTTGCTACTTATCCAGCAGTTTTTAGACACATTAACAGGTAGTAAAATGGATTTGTTGAAAGACTAGGGCAAGTTTGGTGAAGGTAAGGTGTCCCAGTATTTAGGGTAAATACCATTAATTTTACACGTAAGTTCCAGTCATTAAAACATTGTGCTGTTCAACCAGTCAAATCATTCATTAACCCATTGTATACTGAATAAACTCTCCCACACAATATATTGGAAGAATATACCAATTTCAATTTTAGGTACGTCCGGCTATGAGATGTATATATTCCTAGAGAAAAATGGATAAACTATTTGCAAACAGTGGAGACCCTGATCAGATGCTGCATTCTGTGGCGTCTGATCTGGGTCTGCATTGTTTGCCAATTACCTTTTACGGGTCTCCCAGCTACAATGGGTTAAAGCTCCAAGCAATATTTGTAGCAGATGACACAACATTTTAAATTTGTTTTTTCTTTTTCAGAGAAAATAGTCTTAACAATTCATGTGAATCATCTGAAATGTCAAACTCTTAAAAAAACAAAAATCAAAATGTTGTCTGCTGCAGCTGTGATTGGTGCTTTTAGGGTTAAATAAACAAATAATTCAATGACTGTATACTGAATTTGATGACAAAGTAACATGGAAGTTGATTTCGGTATTCCCTGTATGGCATAACAGTCGGCAAACCTTCTTTCTGTTTGTAGTGGTAGATTTTACAATAATGTAACTTACAAACTGCTCACATCTCCTCACTGGCTGTTGATAAGCAATATATATAACATATATAATAATAAAGGTCCCACCCACTCAATTTTCAATATAGACATGGTGATAATTGAGTGGGTGGGACCTTTATTATTATATATGTTATATATATTGCAGATCAACAGCCACTGCATCTCCTAGTACTGCCTAACCATTATCCTGCTGAGTTTTCTTCTGATCTAAGTCTAAGGAAGTTACTACGATAAGTGGGATATTTTTTCAGGTATACTTCATTCCTTTCCTACGGCTTTCATGTGGTAAGAGTAGAGTCCATGTGGTTTGCACAGAAACCTATTACATCAGATAGTGGTGAGAGTGAAAAAATGAAAAGTCAGAAAATGGTGAAATTTTGCCTTGAATGCAAGAAATGAAGGTTTTTTTTTATAAAGTATAATCCCTCCCCTATTGTACAGCCTAGAATTAAAGGATGAGCCTTGTTTCTGTAAGTCCTGAGGTGCTGTCAAATAGGTTTACCCTCTGAAAACCTGTATAAATTAAGATGCCACGCCTTTTCCTCATTTTCAGCCAATCAGTTTTCTTGATCTGGGTTGTTGATACAAATTCAATTACTGAATGGCAAACAGTGCAGATCCAGATTCAGAAGCCAACTGATCTGGGTCTACACTGTTTGCAAAGTCAGGGCATATCTGGGGTCAGCAGGACAAGGGTTAAGTTACATTAAAGATTTCTAAATGCATAGATGGACTTAGTTGCTACTTGGAATGATGTTAGATACTGGTTCAAAATCTCATTCATTGGCCTAGAGGTCGGGGTCATAGATACAGACTTTTCAGGTTAATGTTTTCTCAGAAAAAATATGAAAAAGAAAACAAAATCAATAGATTGTCAACTATGGATGTTGTGACACTTAGCACTTTGGGTAAAATTTTCAGCAGACGACATTTTGAAATATTTTTCTTATTTTTCCTAGAAAACAGGATTTGATATTTCATGCAAATTGTCTCCTAAGGAGACAATTTGCATGAAATGTCAAATCCTGTTTGCTTGGAAAAATAAGAAAAATAGTATCAATTTGTCGTCTGCTGAAAATGCCCAGAGAGTGGTAAAGATTAAGGGTTAAAAGAGAGCACTAAGTTCCATGCTTCAATATCAGACAACATATTAGGGAGGAGTACTTGGCGATAATTCTGGGATATTTTTTCTTATTTCCCCATGAAAACATTCTGTGGATACTCCTTAGAAGTGCCTCAGCATGGCTCTTCTAATGAGTACCCTTAGATATGTTTTAATGGAGAAGTGGAGAAAATTATCCCAGAATTTTCACCAATTATTCTTCCTTATCATGTCCTCTGCTTTATGCATCAGTCTTGACATGACTGAAAGAATTTTAAAAGGAATTAAAAGTGACTTTAAACTGGAACAAAACACACTCTATAACATAATGAAGTCCTTATGTGAAAAACAAATTGGCTCACTCTTTCCCCATTAGTGGCGACTTTTGTTGTCTACTGATAGCATTTGCTAACAGTTTGGACCCAGATCTGGCCCGACAAAACGTTGGACCTGATCTGGATCGAAACTGTTTGACACTCTGATAGTATTCCTGAAAGATTATTTTGAAAAAGGTTATTTTAAAAAAAAATCCACAGATGACAAAAAAAGCAAAATTACCCAGCATGCAAAAAGTTAAGACAGCAGCACAGGACCACCATCCGTTAACATCTTAATGCTTAGCATGCTCGGTAAAAATTTCAGCAGACAACATTTTGATTTTTTTTCCCCAGAAAACAGACTTTTACATTTCATGCAGATTGTCTCCTGGAGACAGTTTGCATGAATATCTAAACCTATTTTCAGGGAAAAATAAAAAAGAAATATATATATATGTTAATTTGTAGTCTGCCAACGTTCCCATTGAGACATACTTTCTTGTGCTTCTTTAGATGATTTATCCTCTTCTAACAAGGGGCTGATCAGTTCCTTCTACTGCTATCAGCTGTCAAACCAAGCACCTGTCAGTTAATAATATTTTTTAAGATCTTCATATGTAGATTATTCTGTGGTGCTTTGAGATAAACAGACTTCTGAGTGGTACAGTCACCAAACTTTGCAATTAACCAAGGGACTATTTGTCTGAGTATACCCAGTCAGCATTCTACGTAAATCTATATCGGGCCGTCATCGGCCCGTCAGGGTAGCTGACGGGCCGATGACGGCCCGATGTAGATTTACGTAGAATGCTAGCTGGGTATGTCCCTATTGTGGACAACTAATCAAGGGAGCTAACTGTAATCTGACTCCTATTATGTAGAAAAATTGGTTAAAAGTGTATCAGAAAAAGAAATTAAGAAAAACAGCCCAAGTGCATGGCTGCCATCCTTTAGCATGCTGGGTAAAAATTTTAGAGAACAACATTTTGAATTTTTTTCTTTTTATTTATCCCAGAAAAAAATAGGCGTTGACATTTTATGCAAATTATTTTGCATGATGTGCCAAATTCTATTTTCTTGGAAAGATAAGAAAAAAATATCAATTTGTCATCTGCTGAATTTGCCCCATAGAGTGGTAATAGTTAATCAACTTCAGGGAATGGCCCTGTTTTTGTTTGCCATAGAAAGAATTTGTAGTTCTGCATACGATTATGGCTGAAAAAAAGATGATGATATTAACCCTTGTCCTGCTGAATAAATTAAGATGCCACACCCATTTTTAATTTTCAGCCAATCAGATTACTTGATCCAGATCGTTGCTATAAATTCTCATACTTAATGTCAAACAGTGCAGATCCAGATCAGTTGGGTTCTTCAGAAGCCAACTGATCTGGAACTACACTGTTTGCAAAGGCAGGATATATCCGGGTTCAGCAGGACAAGGGTTTGTAATAAAAGAATGCCCACGCCACCCACTTATTTTCCATGGATAATTTTTTGCTTTTTCTTGTCACTGAGGTCAGCAGTGGCTTCTGACCAGGTCCTGACAATTATTTGAGTCTCACATTGTGATCAGAAAGTTAATGTTTAGTAAATCTCGACATGCCCTGTCTTAGCAAACAGTGTAGATCCAGATCAGTTGGCTTCTTCATGATCTGGATCTGCACTGTTTATCATTAAATCTGTGAATTTCTATCAAAAACCCGGATCAAGTAATCTGATTGGCTGGAAATTAGAAGTGGGTGTGGCATCTTAATTTATTCGGCATGACAAGGGTTAAACGCTTAGCATGCTGGGTAAACATTTCAGCAGAGAACAAATTGATGATTTAGTACAGAAAATAGGCTTTGACATTTCATGCAAATAGTCCCATAGGAAGGCAATTTGCATGAAATTTTCTATTTTCAGGAAAACATAAGAAAAATATTATCAATTTGTCATTGCTGAATTTGCTTATAGCATGGTTAAGTGTTAACCTATATCACTCTCTGGGCTTTCGCATTTGAAATGTGAATTTTTGGCTCTATTTTTTTTTTTTTTTTTTTCAGAGAAAGTAAGATTTGAAATTTCATGTGAATCATCTGCCTAGCAGATTAGTCACATGAAATGACAAGTATCATTTTCTTTGAAAAACTACAAAAAATCAAAATATCATCTGCTGCAGTTGTGATTAGCACTTTAAGACTTAAACTGTTATGTTGCTTTATTCGTTATGGTTTTGTCATTCGTTAATCTATCAGTTTCGCTATAAAAGTAATTTAAATTGCCAGGAAAATAAACTCCTTATGTCGAATCAAAGCAACAAACTGTAATCAATATTCGGGGTCTCAGACCCAGAGAAGTGAGTATATATCTATATATATATATATATATATATCGAGAAGATAATTTTTATTATTTGTGCCCCAAAATATCTCTTCAGGGTACTGTTAGTATGCCTTGTAAAGGTGTTTTCATTGAGTAACCACAATAATTAGTTTGGGGCAAAAGTAAACATTTTCCTAAAATATGGTCTCAGTTATCACCTTATCTGGAGTGATGGAAGGAAATGTGTTAGTGCGACAATGCTTTCGCGATATCCAGTACTGCATGAAAGCAAGTCAATAAAGCAGTAATGCTGTAACTATTATGAAATTAATCACTGATCGTACCAAATCATACCCTGTATTCTACATACAGTAGACATTAAATCAGCCACCATTTTTTTTTTCCATAAGAAATTCAGATTGTCCCTTGTGAGACAGTTGAATGACATGATTACCAGTTCCATGTTTACAGAAATGCAATAAAAAAATATTTTAAAATGTCATCTGCTATGTTTTGCTGGTATCACAGTATAAGCCATATAGCTGAAACATTCCTTCTCAATTGATTGACAAGTTCAGAGCTTCTGATGAGCAAAGTAGGTCTCTGTGATTTTACAGAGCTCTAGTTACAGTAAGTTGGTTTTTAACCCTCAACTGCAGCAGACAACAATTTTCTTTTTTCTTTTTTTTCTTTTGCTTTGGCAGATGATTCACATGAAATGTTAAGATTTGTTTTCTCTGAAAAATAAAAAAAAAATTTCGAATGTCGTCTGCACAAATTTTGCTTGGCGCTTTAAGGGTTAACAATAAATAGTGTACATAATTTTTCTGATTTGTTCATGAAGAGGTATGTTGTGGTTACTCATTAGAAATGCCTCACTGAACTAATGTGTACCCACAACACATGTTTCTATAGTGAAATAAGAAAGATATTTATCTGAATAACACTCTTATCTATAGTGATAATAAGAACATATGTTCTGGCTTCTGGGACAGTTTTTCTGGGCGACATATTTCTGATAAATTTCCAGATAATGCTGTCTGCGAGAAATTTGAAAAAAAATATCAATATTTATATCTCATGAACCACGGCCTGTCTTATCTGAAGCCCTGATTTTTCTACGATCATGATAGAAACTGAAAATCAATGTCCTTGTTTTGTGTCATTGGCACGAGCTCTGTGTACCCTGTTAGGTCCAAATAATTTGTGGTAGGATTAGCCATTATTTCTAACAAGTTCTGCCGTAGGATCTGGCTTAATTATGTTTCCTACAAGAAAATTGGAGCTTCAGAGACCTGATTGTAAGCTAACGGTGTTGTTACATTGATTTGTGACTATGTTTGAAGTAGTTTTAATATAGGTTTGTTTCATGCTTAACCTTTACCACTCTCTGGGCATTTTCAGCAGACGACAAACTGATGATATTTTTCTTATTTTTCCCAGAAAACAGGATTTGACATTTCATGCAAATTGTCTCCTTAGGAGACAATTTGCATGAAATGTCATATCCTGTTTTCTGGAAAAAATAAGAAAAATATTTCAAAATGTCGTCTGCTGAAAATTTTACCCAGAGTGCTAAGCGTTAAAGTGCCAGTCACAACAGCAGCAGACCACATTCTGTTTTTTTTTTTCTTAGAATATGAGGCTTGACATTTCATGTGAATCATCTAGAAAATGAAGCTTGACATGCAAATCAGCTGCCAGGTTGACCACTCACATGAAATGTCAGCCTGATTTTCTCAGAAAAATAAAAAATATATAAACAGTGAAACCTCAATAGCTCTAACTCCAATGGCTCGTTTACAATGGCTAATTCGAACTTGTTTTTTAATTTCCTACAAAATTCTTCCAGTGACTTAAGAAAACAAATATTTTGGGAAACTTTCTTTTATCATGATCACCTCATTCTAATGAGTACACTCAACATACAATTATTGCGTAGAAACTCGAAAAGATTTCCCTTAATTATCACTGTTTGCTTCCTGACCTGGTACCATGAAGAACCCTCAGTGCCCCAAACTATCCATGTCACGAATAAATTTCCATGATCCCAAAGATGTTCAAGCCATTGAGATTTTACTCTATATATATTTTAGAATGTCGTCTGCTACACTTTAACCCAGGTCCTGCTGGACCGGGATTTGCCCAGCCTTTGCAAACAGTGTGGATCCAGATAGCTGGCTTCTGAAGAAGCCAATTGCTCTGAATCAGCACTATTTGCCATTCAGTATTTGAGTTTGTATCAGCAACCTGGATCAAGTAATCTGATTGGCTGAAAATTGAAAGTGGGTGTGACATCTTAATTTATTCAGCATTACAAGGGTTAAGGGTTATTGTCTATTCTGTCTGATCCTTCCGTGCACTCTATGATCTGATTCTGTGTTTGTGGTGGAGGGTATACTGTTTTCACATTGTCCATCTGCTACACTTTAAGGGTTATTGTCTATTCTGATCCTTCTGTGTGCTCTGTGGTTGGATATATTTGTACAAACTAGGTTCTGCTCTTCATTAACAAATATAAAATGCCGGCCTCGGTGGCTCAGTTGGATGCGCCGTCCGACTGGAGGTCGGCAACATTCTTTAGTGGAGATTGATCATGAAATATTTTCTACGGTCATTCTCTCCCTTCCGCTGATTCAAGAAGGGCAGTTGTCAGTTTCTGGCGAAAGAATGTGCACAGTACTGGTTAACCGCTTAGAGGACTAAGCCTGCCCAGTAAACGTGTGGTTAGGTAAACTGACCGCGCTCGACATGACCCCATTGGGTTGACTGGGCCGTAAAACCTCAACACAAACAAACAAAACAAACAAATATAAAATAGTTATTATACCAACCGCAAACTGTGTTTATGGGGGTGGGGTATATGGTTTTCATCTTGTCCGTCCGTGTGTCCGTACATTACGTTTTGGTTTCTGAGGTGGGGGTATCTACTAAGCACAGCTTATTGACATTTCTTGTTTTCTTGTTTTCTATACATTTACAAGTATTTGTTTTTGTATTTATAACATTAACATATTAACATATATTGACATTTCCTTTGGAGACAATGACATGAAACATCAAAACTTATTTATTGGCAAAAATAAGAAAAATATTTTGAATTGTCATCTGCTGAATTTTTTACCCAGTATGATGAGCATTAACCCTTGTCCTGCTGAATAAATTGAGATGCCATGCCCACTTCTAATTTTCAGCCAATCAGATTACTTGATCCAGGTTGTTGATAAAAATTCAAATACTGAATGGCAAACAGTGCAGATCCAGATCAGTTGGCTTCTTCAGAATCCAACTGATCTGGATCTATACTGTTTGCAAAGGCAGGACATATCCAGGTTCAGCAGGACAAGGGTTAATTAATCAGCCGTTTCTGAAGACCAGAAGAATGTTACTGTTACATTGACATAGGAATTGTTAAGGAGGAGGATTTGGTGATAATTATGGGATAATTTTTCTTATTTCTCGATAAAAACATTATGTTTTGGGTACTCATCATTCGCCAAGCTGTTTCTAATAAGTACCCACAACATACATTTTTATGGAGAACTGGAGAAAATTATCCCATAATTATCACCAAATACTCCTCCTTGACAATTCCTCTGGCTTACATGTCATTATTATTCTCGGCGTAAATAGCAGGATAATTTAGCTGCGACCTGAGATAATGTACCTTAACCCTTGTCCTGCTGAACCTGGATATACCCTGCCTTTGCAAACAGTGTAGATCCAGATCAGTTGGCTTCTGAAGAAGCCATCTGATCTGGATCTGCACTGTTTGCCATTAAGTATATGAATCTATATCAACAGCCTTGATCAAGTAATCTGATTGGCTGAAAATTAGAAATGGGTGTGGCTTCTTAATTTATTCAGCAGGACAAGGGTTAAAGCATGTTGTATCAGCACAGTCTGGCCAAGGTCTTCACTGCCTGCAGAAAGTTTGACCTCTTGACCTTAGCTCTTGATAAGAGGGGGTATCCTCATAACATTTTTCTTGTTCCACAAAAACATTAACTACAACCTCTTCATAACACGGCTCATTATAACACGGTTTTGGATATAACACAGTTCAAAGATGGATCCCAAAAATGTATAGATTATATTGAAAAATGACCATAAATGGTCATTTTTCAATATAATCTATACATTTTTGTTTGGATATAACATGGTTGTTTAACTAACATGGTTTATGCTATGGACCCCAACAATAGTGTTATAAAGAGGTTGTGGTGTATGTTGTGGTACTCATTAGAAGCACCTCACGAAGGTAGTCCTTATGAGTACCCACAACATATTTATTTTGTGGAGAAATAAATGCCTTATCTGGAGCTATGCTCAACTAACCAGACTACAGTAAAGTTCACTTACTATCAAAAAGGGTAGGGGTGTGCTGCCAGGAGTCCTATCCCTTTCCAGACACAATTGAGACCCCTTTCTAGACAAAATTAAGACAAACATATACTCTGTTGTAGACAAACAATATAATAATGCTCATTTGGTCAGTCAATTAACTTAACAAGAATTTACTAGCATATTATCATTATTAAGACATCATTTACCTCTGGGGCTTCATATCATTAACAAAAAACCCATTTATGATAGCCCCGTTCCAAGCTAAGGTAGTTTACCACCCCCTTTCCAGACAGATATGAACCCCTTTCCAGACAGATATATTTGAATCCCTTCCAATTATTTTTTACATCGAAACACACCCCCATTCCAGAAAGACTCTGAAAATGAGACACCTTTTGTCAACACATCCCCACCCATGCATATATAGTGAGTGCCTGTCCCTCCACCCCCACCCCCACCCCCACCCATCCACCCCCTCCTTGGGAGACAATTTGCAGGAAATGTCAAATCTGATTTTCTGGGTAAAATAAGAAAAATCTTTGTCATCTGCTGAAATTACCCATAGAGTGGTAAAGGTTAATGCCTCTCATAATGAAGACCTGGGCCCAGTTGTTAAAGCATCGTTAGCTTAACGAGCTCGTTAAGGATCATTTCGTTAACTGTTTTAGCGAATTCAATATACAATATTCTGATATTCTGATATTTTTTGCTGAAAAAATGTGAGTAGCTTTTGCACTGCAAAAGCTACTCACATTTTTTCAGCAAAAAATTTCAGCATATTTGCATATCCCTCGATGTAAATTTTAACGAATTGTTAACTAACGACATCGTTAGCTTTGAACAACTGGGCCCTGCTTTTAAGAGCAGCTTTTCTTTCATATTATTCCATATTCAATATTAACCTTTACTGCTCTCTTGGCTAATTCAGCAGACGATGAATTGCTAATATTTTTCTTATTTTTCCCAGAAAACACGATACGACAATTCATGCAAATTATCTCCATTGGAGACAAATTGCATGAAATGTCAAATCCTATATTCTGGGGAAAAATAAGAAAACTATTCAAATGTTGTCTGCTGAAAATTTCACCCAGACTGTTAAGCCTTAAGATGACCCCATTAATAAGACCTTTTTTAGACAGTTTAGATAGTGGAATTTTACTGTATATGGATGCACAGGCTGATCTAAATCTACCCTGGGGCAAAAAAGTGTATTTGGCTAATATGTTTGTTGCACCTGTTCAGTGGCAGTTTGGGTTTCTGTCCATCCATTTGCCTGTTAATCTATCCATCTATTAACATATGTGTCAACCCTACATTTAGCTCTGTTTCAGATAAAACCTTAAAGAGCCCAGCAAAATTGCAATAAACAACATTTCAATTTTTTTTTATCATTTTTCAGAGAAAATAAGGTTTGGCAGTCCATATGAATTGTCTGCTAGGCAGACAATTCACATGAAATGTCAAGCCTTATTTTCATCTGCTACATTTGTGATTGGCACTTTGAGAGTGAACTATATGATCTTCACACACTGGTCAATCAAAAAGCACTGGTGGTGGCTGCAACGCTCCGGAGTCGGCTTTTTAACGCACTGGAGTGGGCAAAACATGGCAGAAAAGGTAAACAAAAGATATACCTGTTCTTGTTATAACTTTTATCTGAGCTTATTGCGGTTTTATTTTTAAGGACACTGGGCGCACAGAACACAGATAAGACTGCAGTTTATGATTATGTAAGGCATTTGGAGATTTATTCTATCATTTAGCTGGCAAATCGGCTGCAAGTTTAGCACTTGTCCTTCCGATGTCATGATTTCACCAGTAATTTCTTAAAATGCTGCTAAAATCAGTCAGTCAGTCCCAGTGATTTTGAAAACCCTAAGCACATGGAGCAGTAATTAGGTCAAATACTGTACCCTAACATTTTTAGGTATCATTTTATGACCTTGACCTATGTTTTGCAGTATAAAGACTTTTTCACATTCAATTCAACCCTAGCATTTAACCCCAATTCAGAATAAATATTAGATCTACAAATTATTATCAGACATGGCATACACTTCTTCCCTAACCCTTGTCATGCTAAGTAAATTAAGATGCCATGCCCACTTCTAATTTTTAGCCAATCAGATTGCTTGATCCAGGTTGTGGATACAAATTTGCATACTTAATGACAAACATTGCAGATCCAAATCAGTTGGCTTCTTCAGAAGCCAACTGATCTGGATCTACAATGTTTGCAAAGACAGGGCATATCCGGGTTCAGCAGGACAAGGGCTAATATGGGCTGAAAGATTGCAGTATTATTTTATTACCTTGACCTATATTTCATGGTCTAATGACTGTCACTTTTAAATGGACCCTAGAATTAGCTCTGTTTTTGAGCAAGTGTCAGACCTATGATCATCAGGCTTGGCATACGCTTCCTCCCTGACACAGATTCAAACATTGTGGTGTAATTTTATAACGAGAGCAATTACCTTTCACTTAACCCTTAAAGTGCCAATCAGTGCAGCAGACGACACTTTAAGATATATTTTTTTATTTATTTTTCTTAGAAAATAAGTCTTGACATTTCATGTGAATCATCTGCCAAGACAATTCACATGAAATTTCAAGGCTTATTTTCTAATAAAAATAAAACTTTTTTTAGAATGTTGTCTGTTACAACTTTTACTTGGTGCTTTAAGGGTTAAGAATGAAAATATGTGAGGTTTCAATGTTAACTGGGCAAGATGTTTCAACCAGTATAGCCTCACCAGCAATGCTCATAAATATTTTCAGAAAATTCTCGAAATTGGCTCAATAGTCACAAAGATAAGAAATATAAAATGCACTATAGTGAAGTCTTGGGAGACATTTTATCGTTGCCACATGGCCAGGGCTCGAGAAACTGAAGAATCCAAATCGGTCCAGCATATTTTCGCCCCAAAAACGGAAATTGCCGAACCGATTTTCGGTAATTTCCGTAACGGTCGTTTGTTTCCATTCGGTATTATTTTTCAGTTTCAAAATACAGGGTGCTAGTTCGTTATTAGCACAACGACTGACATACCAATATTGCTTCAACACTTGTTCAATTAATATTAACATCGGTATCTCGATTATAAACAGCAATTTTGCTCCCACCGTTCAGACACGCCATATTTCATCTACTTTCATTTTCCCAATATCCGGGTCACTCAGTTACTGAAGAGTACTAAAGGGAAACAATCACTTGATTACATAATTTTTATAAGCGGATCAAATTTCGCTGCGATAAGATAATAGAACCGCCTGTGTGGACAAATCTGATTCACCTATTTCAATAATGAGCCGGTCCAATAACTGGCCCTCGAGGTATTTTATGAATACACGCTTGGATTATCTGTGGGAAAAGGTCAGTTTGTTTACACAATTTAGCGACTTGGCGAAAATTTTCGAACCGATTTTTTTCAAAATATCGTTAAAAACTGGACCGATTTTTGATCATCCTCTGTTAGTCAAAATCGGTTCAGAAATACGAAAATCGGTTCAGAACCGAAAAAACGACATTTTCTCGGGCCCTGCACATGGCACTAACAGCAGCTGTAGTGAAGATAAAAATAGATTCTAGAAGAAATCTGGAATGATCAAATGAATGTCTGGTCATATCATGATAAGAGGTACCAATGCAGGAATGTCCTCACTTGGGAATACTTTTACAATATCTTGTCCAGCAATATATGTTTATTTTTATGTAATTTATTATATCTGTAAAATGATTTCTCCCTTGATACCAATACCAACCCAATCAAAAATGGATGGAAATCCATTACAGTATATGCAATTCTGAATCAGTTATTCATCAACATTTACCTCTCTCCAGGCAAATCTGACAACAAATTGATGATATTTTTCTTATATTTCCAAGAAAACAGGATTTAACATTTCATGCAAATTGTCCTGATTAGAGACAATTTGCATGAAATGTCAGATCCTGTTTCCTGGGATAAATAAGAAAAAATATTTCAGTACATCATCTGCTGAAAATTTTACCCAGCATGTCATTCATTAATTCCAAGTATTGTTATTTTCTGATATTTTTTCCCTTGTGAATAACAACTGAATTTGTTTGCCTTGTTGCTGTTAACAAACTAATTCAATGTTCCAGTCAACCTTAGTATACAGACAAGGGAATTTAGCAGACTGCCTGACCTGTGAATGATATTTTTCTCTTTTATGGAAAATTGGGATTGATGTGATATGCAAATTGTTGCTGAAGGATAAAATTCACATGTTGCATCAGACCCTTTTTTCTGAAAAAACTAATAAATAACAATTTTGACTATTAACTCTTAAAGAGCCAATCACAACTGCAGCACAAGACATTTAGCAATACTTTTCAGAGAAAATAAGGCTTGACAATAAATATGAAGCATCTGCTAGTTATTTTCACTGAAAAAGAACAATAAAAAAAATAGATTTGTTACCTGCTGCAGTTTTGCTTGGCACTTTAACTGTTTCCCCGCTAGTGGCGACTTTTGTCGTCTGCTGATAGCAGTTGCAAAAATGACTTTTAAAATCACAAGCAGATAACAAAGCAGACGACAATTGTTGTGGTTGGCAGTTTAAGGGTTAAAGGTTGCAGTATACGGCTAGTTTCACTTGTTCAGAAGTTTGACCCCGGCTTCACCTCAGTTAATGAAAAATGCCATTTCACAAGAGTACTGGCTAGGTCCTGCCATTTCATAAGCCTGTTGGCTAGGTTTTGTCAATATATATATATATGTAAAACAAATATATCAAAATGTTTTTATTGTTCAAGAGGTCTAGCCACTTTCAACTTTTCACACTCAATGTCATTTTAGCAAGCCCACTGGCTAATTGTTGATATCCATCTGTATGCCAAAAAAGATTTCGAAATATTCCTTGGCTGACTTATTGCAGGTTGTCCATTGGCTTGACATTGTTGATATCTATTGGTATGTCAAAAAATGTCAAAATATTCCTTGTGGAGTTACGGCCACTTTCTCCAACTGATAATGGATGAACAGTTTAGTGCGATTTTAGGGTACACTTTGAAAGCGGCTCTGTCAGTATTAGCGACTTACTATAGGTCATGCAATTGTCACCTTATCTGGTGCTATGATTGTTTAAATTCAGCAAGTTTAGAGTTAATATAAATGTGTCTGAGTAATGTGTCTGTATGCCACAGATATTCCTAGAAAAAAACGGCTGGAGTATTTGCAAATAGTGAAGACCCTGATCAGACATGGCATTCTGCGGCATGTGATCTTGGTCTGCACTGTTTGCCAATTACCCTTTTAGGGGTCTCCCGACTACAATGGGTTAACCCATATAAGCCTAGCATCCCATAAAAGGGACATTGGCAAACAGTGAAGACCCAGATCAGATGCGGCTGAATGAGGCTGATGAAGGTCTAACTGTTTGCATTAAATTAGGAATTTCTGCAAAAAATGGTAATAATAAAAACTAACCAGCCACCCCTTCTATTAGAAATGCACCTGTCCAAAGAGATGAGGTGTAAGATTCGATTCGGCATAAATGAGTTAAATAGACTGATTTTAAATTTTAGGATGTGTATGGTAAGGGGTTAAGGTGTCCCAGTATACATGTATAGGGTAAATGCAGTATTACCCTATATGCCGTAAGTATTTGGACAGGCAGGCCTGAGCAAACAGTGTAGACCCAGATGAGACGCTGCAGGATGCATCGTCGCATCAGGGTCTACACTGTTTGCCATTCATACAGCAATATTTAGACACCACAAAGGTTAGTAAATTGTCATTGGTCAAATTTTAGAGCAAGTGTGGTAAGGAGTTGAGGTGTTCGAATACTTAGGGTAAATAAGGTAGCTGTCTGAATGAAAAACAATTGTGACAACTGACTAACATGCTCTCTGCTTTTATTAGCTCACCTGAGCACGAAATGCTCATGGTGAGCTATTGTGGTCAGTCAATGTCCGTCGTCCGTCGTGCGTCATCCGTCTTGCGGCGTCAACAATTGCTTTAAAAGCCTACTCCTCCTACACCCCTGGGCCAGTTGACTCGATACTTGGTAGGAAGAATCAGGATGACCTGTAGATCAAAAATAGCTAAAATCGTGCCGATCGGATATCCAAGATGGCCGCCATGGCCGCCATCTTGAAAATCTATTTTTCGCTTCTTCTCCTGAACCGAAAGGCCAATTGACTCCAAACTTGCTAGGAAGCATCGGAGTGACTTGTAGATCAAAAATAGCTAAAATTGTGCCGATCGGAAATCCAAGATGGCCGCCATGGCCGCCATCTTGAAAATCTATTTTTTGCTTCTTCTCCTGAACCGAAAGGCCAATTGACTCCAAACTTGCTAGGAAGCATCGGGGTGACTTGTAGATCAAAAATAGCTAAAATCGTGCCGATCAGAAATCCAAGATGGCCGCCATGACAGCCATCTTGAAAATCTATTTTTTGCTTCTTCTCCTGAACCCAAAAGTCAATTGACTCCAAATATGGTAGGAAGCATTAGGGTGACTTGTAGACCAAAAATAGCTAAAATCGTTCCGATTGGATCTTGAAAATCTATTTTTTGCTTCTTCTCCTTAACTGAAAGGCCAATTGACTCCAAACTTGCTAGGAAGCATAGGTGTGACATGTAGATCAAAAATAGCTAAAATTGTGCCGATCGTAAATCCAAGCTGGCCGCCATGGGGGCCATCTTGAAAATCTATTTTTCGCTTCTTCTCCTAATCCCAAATGCCAATTGACTCATAACTTGGTAGGAAGCATCGGGGTGACTTGTAGATCAAAAGTAGCTAAAATCATTCCAGTCGGAAATCCAAGATGGCCGCCATGGTTGCCATCTTGAAAATCTAATTTTCTCTTCTATGCATGTGCACAATCTGGTCAGTCTTTGAGAGGCACTGTGTAGGTAGCCCATTACGAAAACATGCCTATTCAAATACACAGAAAATTTTACCTCCAAAAACTTAAAATTTTCAGATAAAAAAAATCTGATATTTTGCAAATTTCTGCTCAAAACATAGATTGTGGGTACTCGTTAGAACCGCCTCGGTGAGGTTCTAACGAGTACCCACAATCTATACTGTTGAGCAGAAATAAGAAAAATAATGCATACCCCTGTAAACCCCAGTTTTACTATATAAAAGTGGGGTTTAAAGGGGTCAAAATTATATAGGCACGTTTTCGTAATGCAAAGATCCAAAGCATCTTCAAACAGACAGCAAAAAGACTCTGACCAGCCCACGCTGATGCACAGGCTGATCTGAGTTCTCTGGGGGCAGATGCAGTCTTGTACAAAATGCTGTGCCTTTGCTCAAATTATATTTAAGGAACAGTAGGGGTAATTTGTAAGTCAACAAAATAATTGATGTGGTTCAGATGATTAAATCATTTGAATTTTCTGTCTAATCTGGTCAATTTTTTTAATTGAACGATCAGTTGTTTGCTTTGCAGAACTTCAACAGTCTCAACACTTTCTGCACAGATCGACTTCTTGCACAGTCATAAAGTTTATGACTTGTAAGATTTAACTGAAAATCTGAAGAATTGGATTGGTTGAAACTGTAATTCTGAAGAATTTAATTGGATGAAAGGGAAAAATTAGACAAATTTGATTGGTTGAAACTGAAAATCTGAAGAATTTGATTAGTTGAAATAATTTTGAAGAATTTGGTTGGATGAAAGTGAAGATCTAACAAATTTCATTAGTTGGAACATACACTTCTGATGAATTTCATTGGCTGAAGCTGAAAATACGAAGAATTTGGTTGGTTGAACCCCAAAAGTTATTTCATCAATTTGTATGCTACTGAAGAGGACTGATACAGCTATTGAGAAATTGGTGAAGGTGTACATACTTGTATTATAATAATTCTGTTACACCATGTGAGCTGTCAATACTGATTAATTAGGTTATTAACACTAAATATTGGGACACCATTTTTTCTTTACCATACATCCTAAAGTTGGAACAAGGCCATTTTACTGCCTGTTGGTATGTCCGAGAACTGCTGGATGAGTGACAAACAGTATAGACCCAGATCATATGCCACATTCTGTGGCATCTGATCTGGGTCTACAGTGTTTGCTCTGGGCTGTCTGCTCAAATACTTGGGGTAAATACAATTATTACAAATTCATTTAGCTAATACAAATGTGTCGCCACTGATTTAGCTTTGGCTTAGATAATCACATTAACCTTTACCACTCTATAGGCAAATTCAGCAGATGGGAAATTGATGATATATTTCTAAAAATGTTTTCAGCTGATTTTTTTCCCAGCATGCTAAGCATTACTTGCAAGAGGATGTGCTTCATAATCAAGCCTTAAAGGGCCAGTCACAACATCAGCAGAGGACATATTAACCCTTGCCATGCTGAATAGATTAAGATGCCACGCCCACTTCTAATTTTCGCCAATCAGATTACTTGATCCAGATTGTAGATACAAATTCACATACTAAATGACAAACAGTGCAGATCCAGATCAGTTGGCTTCTTCAAAGCCAGCTGATCTGGATCTACACTGTTTGCAAAGGTAAGGTATATCCAGATTCAGCAGGACTACGGTTAATTATATTTTCTGTTTGTTTACTGAAAAAAAATAGGGCTTAATATTTTGTGTTAATTGTCTGCCAAGGTCTGCAATTCACAAGAATGTCAAGCTTTATTTTCTTGAAAAAATCTTCCCACTCTCTGATATATTAGAAATTCTCTGATACTATTTCCAACTATGTTTTAACTTTTACCCGCAAATGTAGCAAATGAAAAATATTTTTCTTATTTTTGCCAGAAAGTAGGCTTTGACATTTTATGTAGATTATCTTCTAAACAATTTTTATGAATTGTCAAAGACTATTTTCTGGCAAAAATAAGAAAAATATTTCAAAATGTCTGAAAAATGTCTGAAAAATGTCTGATGTCAAGGAAATGATGAATGACGTCATGAAAGATCACAAAAAGACAGGTGTTTGCATCACCCTCAAATGCCAAGTTAAAAAATTCTGTCATTAAACTTTCAATTTTTTGCCAGCAGTAGTAACGGGCAGGGGACCCATCAAATGAAGTGCCTATTTGATTTTTATTCTAACACAGCATGCCTATAGTCAGTTTCTTAGTGGTTCTGTAACTCTCCATAAATTCACTATAGGAAATAAGTCATATGGACTTAGATCACATGACAGTTATCTGTTGGCAGAAAATAGTGACACACTCTTGTTCTTTTTTCATCTTCCCAGCTCGCATTAGCCATTACATAGAATCTTTTTGTTCCACCGTGTCAGACAATGGAAATGCACATCATCACTGTTGTTTATGTATGATTTGCAGTCCTTAACAATCGAGTTAGATGGTATTTTATCAATTAGTATTCCTGTTGTATTGCTCCACCAGCCCAGTAAGCATTCTATATAAATCTATAGCAGGCCGTTGTCGGCCCGTCAGGGTAGCTGACCGGCCGATAACGACCCGCTATAGATTTATAAAGAATGCTTGCTGGGAGCTTAATTATGCCAGCATTTGATTGGTTGATATTTTTATCATGGACTAGGCTTTGGAAAACAACTTTTTATTTCAGTACCAGCTCCGAATATTTCATAGTGAAATTGACTGAACTGTGTTTTATTCTGCAATAGTTTGTAATGCATTGTCTATAATTTTTGACACACTTTAGGCAAAGTCAGAAGATGACACTGGGCAAATTCAGTAGATTGGAAATACAAAGATGCAGATAAAGAAGGGTCATCCTGTAAATATCTTTCTTATTTCTCCATGAAATTGTATGTTGTGGGTACTCATTAGAAGTGTCCCAGTGTTTTCATGGAGATATAAATGGGGTGGTCGGGTGGTGCGAAGGTGCTGTGTATCTTATATCACTGGGGCGTCCAACTGATATTGGCTTACAGTTGGGCAAGGCCTGCTATCCTTGTAGTGGGTAAGGGTAGAGGGGGAATGTTTTTATTTCTTCTGTTTCTTCACTTTCATTCCTGTTCCTCTTTCTTCCCTGTCCCTCTCTTTCATCTCCTCTGCTCTCTCTTCTATCTCTTTTCTCCCTTTCTCTGGGAGACGACACAAAATGACCCTCAAGGGTTGACGTGTCGTTAAAACCCAACACAATCAATCAATGGAGATATAAATAAAATATCAACACTTTTTTGGTTGTAAAAAGTACCTTACCTGGAGCAGTGTAGACTGGCTCCGGTCTATCTGATATTTGATTCAGAATAAAAACAATTCATATTTTACAAAAATCCAGTCTTTTGGAATGTCCTTCATTCTGTTCTGACTGATCAGTTATGAGTTTCTGCCAGGTAAGGAAGATGATGTGTGTAGAAAAATAGTCAAAGAGGAGTATTTTACCTTTTTTAGATTAGAAAAGTAAACTCTTAGTGTGGGGCTGGCAAGGAGCTATGAAATTGATGATATTTTTTTTTCTTTTTTTTCTCACAAAAAATTCATGCAATTTGTATTGAAATGTCAAACCCTGTTTTCTAGGAAGATAAAAAAATATTTCAAAACATATATATAGTCGGCAAGGATACAGCACTTTAAAATGTCAGTCAGTTTTAGTGTTTGAAATAAATTGTACCATACAATTCATAATATTCCTAAATACTGGGACAGACAGGCATGAACAAACAGTCTAAACCCAGATCAGATGCCGCAGAATGCGGCATCTGATCAGTGTCTAGACTGTTTGGCACCCATCCAACAGACTTTAAACAGACAAGTTCAAGTAGTCACATGGTATTGTTCTAATTTTAGGACACATATGGTAAGGAATTAAGGTGTCCCAATATTAAGGGTTAATAGGGTAATTAGAGGCCTGCTGGAGGCATAAAACTTTAGACTTACCATGCTATTGGCAGATTCTGCAGACAACAAATTGATGAGATTCTTCTTATTTTTTCCCAGAAAATAAGATTTCATGCATATTAAAGAGACAATTTACATGAAATTTTATATCTTTTTTTATGGGAAAAATAAGAAAAAATACTTCAAAATGTTGTCTGCTGAAATTTTTTACCATGCATGCTAAGTGATAAGAAGTGTAGTGACTAAGCTTCTGGGTATAGTTCTAACGCTTAGTATGCTGGGTAAAAATTTCAGCAGACAAGATTTTGAAATATTTTTCTTATTTTACCTAGAAAAACAGGCTTTGACATTTCATGCAAATTGTCTTCTAAGGAGACAATTTGCATGAAATGTCACAGCCTATTTCCTGGGAAAAATATCTTCATTTTGTCGTCTGCTGAATCTGCCCAGAGAGTTGTAATGGTTTATCATAGAGGAAGATAACTAGCCTTTTGCAATATGTGTTAATGAGTTTTCAACACTGACATGCTAATTAATCTATGTCCATGGGTGTAGACACCATCAGTGGTTGGCTGTTTCAACTATAAGTAAGCTACTTGTAGTCCACTGTACAGCTTGCCAAGATCTAGGGTTACCGTCAGCAAAGCAAAACATTTGCAGACGCTTTTGAACATTGCAAAATTTCCATTATATTGTGACAAAATTTCCATTATATTGTGACAGTTTTCAACAGACGATAGCGAGTATCACCCGCTGCAGTTGTGATTGGTGCTTACTTCTAGTTTCAAAATAGTTATACAATGATGGAGCATTATGCAATGCTGTACTATGTTTCATTAACAAATTGAACAATTTTATATTACATAATGTGCTTGATGGTAACTTTATATTACACTGGGCTCGGTGGCTCAGTGAGATGCACATCCGACTGGTGATCAGAAGGCGATGGGTTTCAGATCCCTGCGGCATCCAGCAACATTCTTTCATGGAGATTGATCATAAAATATTTTCTATGGTCATTCTCTACCTTCTGCTGATTCAAGAAGAAAAGCTGTCAGTTACTGGTGAAAGAAGTTGCACAAGTACTGGTTAACCTGTTAGAGGACTAAGCCTGCCCAGTAAAAGTGTAGTTAGGTAAACTGACCTTAATACTGTTGACTGGGCTGTTCAACTCCAACCCAGCCAATATAACTACACTGGAAGCCAGAATCCTATGGCATCCATATCATGTATTGCAAAGCCAAGACTAAGCATTTTGTAAAAGCTAGTACTTGTTATGCATAGAAATAAAAGACAGTCCTTATAAAAAGAACATCAGGTTGAGCGCAAGACTACAGTAACTCGAACATATTTTTGAAACCCTTGTTTAGGGGCAACTTGGACCCCTTTGTAAACAATGCAAATTTAGGTGCCATTGCTCATATGAGCAATAGCACCTAAATTTTCATTGTTTACAGAAAGAAATGTTGTAATCTTCATAACGCCTTCATGGTGAGGAGATTAGGTTTGGGGAAAAAACAACCATCTGACTTACGCCAGTCTTGCGCTCAACCCTCGAATTCTGTTTTTGGATGAAAAGTTTTTCGCTGATACAATATGGCACTATGGAATATGATATGTCACATAATGACAAAACTGAACTCATGGTATGTTGATGACAAATAACATATGAGTGATACCATTCTTCCTAAAATTAGGATTGATGTTTCTTAACCCCTTGTCCTGCTGAATAAATTAAGATGCCACACCCATTTTTAATTTTCAGCCAATCAGATTACTTGATCCAGATCGTTGCTATAAATTCTCATACTTAATGTCAAACAGTGCAGATCCAGATCAGTTGGCTTCTTCAGAAGCCAACTGATCTGGAACTACACTGTTTGCAAAGACAGGATATATCCGGGTTCAGCAGGACAAGGGTTAAATTAATCCTTAACCCATTGTAGTCTGGAGACCCCTAAAAGGGTAATTGGCAAACAGTGCAGACCAGATCAGATGCCGTAGAATGCAGTGTCTGATCAGGGTCTCCAGTGTTTGCGAACAGTTCATGCAACCATTTTTCTTTAGGAATATCAAAGTCACATAGCCTGACATACCTAAAATTGATATTAGAATCTTCCAATATATAGTGTGGAGGAGTTCATTCTGTCTACAATGGGTTAAATAGCCAGTCCCAACAGCAGCAGATAACATTCTTAAAATATTTCTGGGTTGTTTTTTTTTTTTTTGTTGTTGTTTTTTTGTTAAGGCATAACATTTCATGTATAGCAGACAATTTACATGAAATGTTAAACCTTATTTTCTCAGAAAAAGAAAAAAAAAAAGGAAAATAAAAATATTTTTGACTGTCATCTGCTGCAATTTTGAATGGCACTAAGGGTTAAATGATGTATAATGAAACCAACCTCGGTGGCTCAGTTGGATGCACGTCCAACTGGTGATCAGGAGGTTGCGGGTTTGACCCCCACTGGGTTGGCAACATTCTTTCATGGAGATTGATCATGATATATTTTCTACGGTCATTCTCTCTCCCACTTATTCAAGAAGGGGAGTTGTCAGTTTCTGGCAAAAGAATGTGCACAATACTGGTTAACTGCATAGAGGTCTAAGCTTGTCCAGTAAAAGTTGGTAAGGTAAACTGACCGTGCTCGACATGACCGCAGTGGGTTGACTGGGCCATAAAACCTCAACACAAACAAACAATGTATTATGAATGCATGAAATGTTCAGCCCTTTTTTCAGGGGAAGACAGGAAAAAAATATTTTTAAAGAATTACATATTCTGTTTGTATCTATATTTGGTGTACGATTGACTTATTGTAATGCATCATACTGATTAACCCTTAAAGTGCCAATCACAACTGCAGCAGACGACACTTTTATATATATTTTTTTTTTTCTTTTTTTTTTTAGAAAATAAGTCTTGACATTTCATGTGAATTGTCTGCCAAGGCTTATTTTCTAAGAAAAATATTTTTTTTTAGAATGTTGTTTTATTTTGATGCAGATGAAATTGCTCATTACAAAACTTCCTATCAGGAACCACACTGTTTATCATTCTTCTTTTAATTTTTGTGAAACAATGCATTTCATAGTGTCGGACTTGATGCAGGATTCACTTTGTAAGAAATGAAAGGTTCAACCCTTAAAGTGCTAAGCAAAATTTCACCACTAAAGTTTAACCATTAAAGTGTTAAGACATTCTACAGATAATTTTTTAAAATATTTTTTTCAGAGAAAATAAAGTTTGACATTTCATATGAACCAAGCAGATGATTCACACAAAATGTCAAGCATTATTAATCATGATTAAAAGAAAAATAGAATGTCATCTGCCGCAAATTTGCTTAGCGCTTTAACCGTTACCTCTCTCTGGGCTTATTCAGCAGACTACACATTGATGATATTTTTCTTATTTTTCCCAGAAATTAGGATTTGAAATTTCATGCAAGTTGTCTCCATTGGAGGTAATTTACATGAAATATCAAAACCTGGTTTTTGGGAAAAATAAAAAAAAATATTTCAGTATGTTGTCTGCTGAAAACTTTACCCAGAGTGCTAAGGGTTAAGGGTTAATATAATGTTTTCTTGCTGAGAGAAAAAAGTATCAATCCCTTTTATGTTTGATATCTGTCTTGAAAAAAAATTAAATTTATTCTCAGATTTCCCCATTTTTGCAAGTCATTTGTCTTCCAGATTGTCATCATTGTGATTCTATCAGTAATTTTATTCCATAATGTCAGCCATTATTCTCTATATTGTCTTATTTAACACTTTGCATTCTTCGTAAAATTCAGCAGACGAAATTTTGAAATATTTTTTCTTATTTTTTTTTCTAGAAAATAGGCTTTGAGCCTTCATGCAAATTGTCTCCTTAGGAGACAATTTGCATGAAATGTCAAAGCCTATTTTCTGGAGAAAATATCATTTACTTGTCATCTGCTGAATTTGCCCGGAGAGTGGTAAAGGTCAGCTTCTTGCCATACTTGTCATAAAGTTTGTACATGTCCAATGTTTTTACCTGTTGATATGTCTAAAACCTGCTAGATGAGTGGCAAACAGTGTGGACCCTGATCAGATGCTATTTTCTGTGTCAGAAGTCGCTCAAACTGCTCCTTTGGGCTGTGCTGTTTGCTCAGATACATGTCTGAGTATTTTTGGGGTACAGTGAAACCTGTATAAGAGAGCCACCTTTAAGACTGACTTTAAATAGTCGCTGATGTGGAAAAAGTGTCAGTATTATAAAGGTACGTGTCATGTCAGTATTATACAGGTACATGTCATGTAATTTTGCTAGCAAAATTACATGATATGTACCTTTATAAGACAACCACCTTTCCACATCAACCACTAAAGTCAATCTCAAGGGTGGCTGTCTTACACAGGTCTCACTGTATCTTTGACCTTTAGCACACTTTGGGCAAATTCAGCAGACAGCAGATTGATGATAGTTTTCTTATTTTCTCCAGAAAAAAACATAAAGTCTGATATTTCATGCAAACTGTTTAAAAGAAGGAGACAGTTTGCATGAAATGTCATATCCTAGTTTCTAGGTAAAATAAGAGAAATAAAAAAAGAAGTTTTGTTATCTACTGATATTTTTACCGAACACGCTAACATGCTTAGCATTTATCATCTTGGTGGTTTGAAGACTTTTCATTGTTTTTGGCGTCAGACATAGCTGTTAAATTTATGGGACTTATCTGTTTAGAGTTTATTGTTTTTTAGACATTCATTATATTAGCAAAGAATTAATAGTCAGACACACAGGAAAAAACACATGGGTAAAAGAATGAGACCAGTCTGCACTCTGGTTGGGAATTATCTGTCTTCTGTGGAGGCATTTTTACATTAAGAAGGTGTGGATTCTGTCCCACTGAGCAGAGAAGGCACCAACAAGTCTGTGGGGATGTGCAAACTGACTTGGATCTTGACTGTTCACATTACGTATGTTTTCCTGTAGTTGATTCATTATTACTAAATTTTTGAATGCTGAATAAAAACATTAGCCAACAACATTTAAAATGTTTTTTCCAATATTTCCCAGAAAATATGGTATAATTTTAATGTGAATCATTCTCCTAGGATGATTCACTTAAAATGTCAAGCCCTCTTTTATGGGAAAGATGTAATGAAATATACCCACATTTGTCTTCCGCTAGATTAATTCACCATCAGTTTGCCAAAAGCTAAGATAATGGTATAGTTTAAATATGGGCTCTGGTACTATCAAAAATCTCATTAACCCTTGTCCTGCTGAATAAATTAAGATGCCACGCCCATGTCTAATTTTCAGCCAATCAGATTACTTGATCCAGACTGTTGATATAAATTCACATACTTAATGGCAAACAGTGTAGATCTGGATCAGTTGGCTTCTGAAGAAGCCAACGGATCTGGATCTACACTGTTTGCAAAAGCAGGGTATATCCGGGTTCAGCAGGACAAGGGTTAATTAATGCTTAGCATGCTGCATAAAAATTTCAGCAGACGATATTTTGAAATACATGTATTTTTCTTATTTTCGAGGAAGATAGGATTTGGCATTCATGCAGATTGTCTCCTGGGGAATCCTGTTTTCTGGGGGGAAAAAAATAAGAAAAATAGCATCAGTTTGTTGTCTGCTGTATTTGCCCAGAGAGCGGTAAAGGTTAATATTTAAAAATGTTGTCTGCTTCTATTTAAATGCAGCTGTCAAAGAGTTATTGAAGCCATTATTACTGTGTTCTCCTTGCCAAAGATCTATGGAGATTAAAATTTATGACAAAATTCTATAACATTTTTAAACTACATTTATGCCAAATTAGCAAATAGAACAGAGTGAACTTTTTTTTCTTTTTTTTTTCCAGAAATACTTCTGAAAGTAGAGCTTGACATTTCATTCAGAATATATACTGGACACAATCTGAATGACATGTCAGACTCTTTTTTCTAGGAAAAAAAAAATAAGAAAAGTATATCAAATTTGATGTTAATTAAGGTTAATTTGTGAATTGCCTTAGGCTGTCAGCTGTCCAGATTCTGAGTGAACTATTTACATTTGAAAAATATATTTTAGAGGACTCCATGGAAGTTTTCAGGATGTATTCTCCAGCTGCCTCAGGTAACCAGAATAAAAAAATCATTTTCAGCAAATTATCTATCAGCAAATTATTTGTTTATTTGTTTGTTTATTTTTGTTTGTATTTATTTAAAATAACTTTGATAAGAAAATCAAATTTTGCTTCAGCCAGCGCTTCTACATTGCTACCATCACGAAAACATACCTATATAATTTTGACCCCCTTAAACCCCAGTTTTATATAGTAAAACTGGGGTTTGCAGGGGTATAAGTTATTTTTCATATTTCTGCTCAAAACATGGATTGTGAGTACTGGTTAGAACTGCCTCGGTGAGGCAGTTCTAACAAGTACCCACAATCTATGTTTTGAACAGAAATATGAAAAATATTAGAATTTTTCATCTGAAAATTTTCAATTTTTTGGTGAAAAAATTCTCAGTATATTTGAATAGGCGTGTTTTCATAATGTATGTATATAAAAAGTCTGATAAAATTGAGACTTTAATTTTTATTCTTTCCAAGGGCAACTTTTGTAGATTTTAATTGAATTTAACTCTTGTCCTGCTGAATAAATTAAGATGCCACACCCACTTCTAGTTTTCAGCCAATCAGATTACTTGATTCAAATTGTTAATATAAATTCACATACTTAATGGCAAACAGTGCAAATCCAGATCAGCTGGCTTCTTCAGAGATGCCACTCTTTCAAGGGAGATCACTCTAATACAAAAATTTTGCCACCATTCTCAAACTGGGCTGCTCTTAATTAATTAAAGAAAAGAATTTACTCTCTCACCCACTCAGCCCTGGGAGCAAATTCTTTCCTTTAAGAGTAGCCCATTTTGAGAAAGTGCCAGGGACTAGTCCAAGTGGCTCAACTGGTGAAATTTCTGTCTTGGGATTGCAAAGTTGTGGGTTTGATCCCCATGGCAGCCCTGTCATATCTAATACAAGTACTTTATAAAATTGCTACAATTTACTAATTCACAAATCTATATAGCAGAAGCATGTTTTTTTAACATTTGCATTATTTTTCCATATCAAATACAGTTGACTCTCCCTATCTCACCTCGCTTATCTCGAATAACCGCTTATCTCGAAGTGAAAATCTGGTCCCTGCCTAAACATGAAGATCTAACAACATGTAAAAAATATTGTGGAAAAGAAGAGAAATTGCTCCTAAGGAGCAATTTCTCCTCTTTTCCACAATATTTTCAATATATCTCTAACTTCAAGAGTCCAATTACACATATATTTGTTAAATATGGTTAATCGAATTAGTTTTTTCTCAATTCTGCAAATCTGATATGTCCAAGTACGGATATCTCGAATTATTTCAGAGAGTCCTTTGGAATTCGAGATAACGAGAGTCGACTGTATATGAGTAGTTTTTGTTATGAAAGTGCAAACTTGCGTCACCCCTTCCATTAGCCCACACTTATACTAAAATACCGTAATACCCCTAAGTATTGGGACAAATAGAATTTTGCAAACATTTTAGACCCAGATCATATGCTGTCTAATTAGGGTCTACACTGTTTGCCATACATACAGCATTTTAATGCACTTGTGTATGTAACGCGACGTCTGATTGGATAACATCAAAAATTTGCGACGGTATATTCTGCGATATACCGTCGGAAATCTGACATCATCACGTAACGTCGCTTCTCATTGGCTGGCATTTGGTTTTACGCAGCTCACAGCACTTTTCGCTTTGTGCAAATAGTACATTTTTTCAACTGAAAAAAATGAATAAATGCATTAGAATGGGGATAACTGCATTCAAATTTGTCATTTGGGGAGATAAATTGGCGGTTTTACGGTCGCAAATTACGTTTTACAGCTCCGCTGACACGTCGCTGTAAAACGGAATTTCCGACCGTAAAACCGCCGATTTACCTCCCCAAATGATAAATTTGAATGCAGTTATCCCCTAAATATTTTAGACATATCAGAGGATAGTAGAATGGACTATTTCAAAACTTTAGAACACATACGGTAAGTAGATAAGGTGTCCCAGTACTTAGGGTAAATAGGGTAGTAATCAGTAGCCTTTCGTTTTACTTGCTGAGGCGGTTTTAAGTGTACCCACAATCTAAGTTTTGAGCAGAAATATGAAAAATATCAGAGTTTTTTATCTGAAAATTTTTTCAGTTTTTGGAGGTGAAATTTTCTACATATTTGAATAGGTATGTTTTCCTTATGGTTGACACAACTGTGAGCCTGCCTTATCTGTACACATGTGCTCATAGAGCTGTCAGTCCTCAAGTGAGCTTTGTAGCTCATTTTTTAACCCTTGTTCTGCTGAATAAATTAAGATGCCATGCCCACTTCTAATTTTCAGCCAATCATATTACTTGATCTAGGTTGTTGATACAAATTCATCTACTTAATGACAAACAGTGGAAATCCAGATCAGTTGGCTTCTTTAGAAGCCAACTGATCTGGATCTGCACTGTTTGTAATGACAGGGCATATCTGGGTTCAGCAGGACAAGGGTTAATCTGACATCTATCTGGTAAGTATATCCATCAAGCTGAAGAAATTTATTTCCTCTGTTTTATCCGTCTCTACGTACACATTAAAAATTTAAAACTATAAAAGCGTAAATGCACAGTGCTGATCAGGAATGTTATAGTGGGTAAGTCCTAGTAGATTTTGCCCATTAATCAATAGACGGGTAAGTCCTGCATTTGATTGTATAATTTTTCATACTTTCAAAACATGATGGTGGTGTCAGATTCGCGCATTTGATATATGCCCTAAAATCAGTATTGGCTGCACTTTCACTTGGTGCTAATATTAGCTAGCCTGGACTATGTCCCTGGAGAGCTTATGTTGTCACCTAGTCATTGGCATTGACGTCTGTCGGCATCTGCGTCAGCATCTGCCTCCACGTGGGCATCCGCATCCGCATCCACGTTAGCACAATGTTTAAGTTTTCAAAGGTGTGCATAGTTCTTTTAACTGTTTAAGGTACTGCTTTCATATTTGGCCTACACCTACCTTAGGGTAAGACCTTTCAATAGCATACACCCCCATCTCCAAGTTAGAGCATTTATGTAGGTCAAGGTCAGTTCTTACTTTGTCATTTACACCCATGTTTAAGTTTTGCGTTTAAGTTTTGAAAAGTGTACATAACTGCTGAAATATTCAAGATAGAGCTTTAATATTTGGCCCACACCAGCCTTAGGGTTAGACCTTTCAATAGCATACACCCCTTCCTCAGTTTGATCTTCTGCTAGGTCAAGATCAGATCATACTTTATCATTTGAACCCATGTTCAAGTTCTGCATTTAAGTTTTGAAAAGTCGCTTTAATATTTGGCCCACACCAACGTTAGGGTAAGACCTTTCAATAGCACACACTCTTTTCTTAGTTTGATCTTCTGCCTAGGTCAAGGACAGGTCATTGTCATTTAAACCCATGTTTGAGTTCTGCATTTAAGTTTTGAAAAGTGTTCGTAACTGCTGAAGTATTCAACATGCCGCTTTGATATTTGGCCCACACCTACTTTAGGGTAAGACCTTTCTATAGTACACACCCCTTCCTAAGTTTGACCATGTGCCTAGTCAAGGTCAGGTCATACTTTGTCATTTACAGCTGTGTTAAAGTTTTGAGAAGTGTACATGACTGCTGAAGTATGTAAGATATAGCTTTCATATTTCATCCACACCAATCTAAGGGATTCAGTATATAAGATATAGTGTTCATATTTTGTCCACACCAACCTAAGGGAAGATGTTTCAATGGCATATATCCCATCCCTCAGTTTGACATTCTTCCGACATCAAAATTAAGTCATACACTGTCATTTACAGCTATGTTTGAGTTCTGCATTTAATCTTTAATATTTAAAGACTATTTTCTTCTCTGATCAGCTCTTTCCAGCGAGCTGTGTTGTCTTCTGACAACTCCTGTTAACCCTTAAAATGTTAATCACAACTGCAGCAGACAACACTTTTGAATATTTTTTATTCCTTTTCATAGCAAATAATTACAGTAAAACCTAGATGGACTCAATGACTCAAACACTGATGACTCATTTACTGTGGTAATTCAAACTCGTTTTTGAGACAGCTGAAGAAAACAAATATTTAGGGATATTTTAGTGTTTTTTTTTCTTATTTTATCATAATAATGTATGTTGTGTGTACTCATTAGAAATGCCTCATTGAGGCATTTCTAATGAGTACACTCAACGTACCATTATTTTATAGAAGATAGAAATGATATCCATATATTATTCACATTTGTCTCCTAACCTGGAGCTATGATTAATCCTCAGTGGCTCGAACTGCCCATGTCTTGAATGAGTTTCCATGGTCCCAAAGCTATTCATCCCTGCTCACTGCAGTGACTCTGAGGTCTAGTCACAGACATTTTTTGTTGTTTTTTTTTCATAGGATAGCTAAGCGTGGTTTCATTTCAGCTACTGCTCTCCATAAATCATTTTATTTAGAGCTATGGTAAGTACATTGTACCGTGTTCATTTTAAGTATTCAGATGCCTTAACCACTCACCATGGCCTCGGTGGCTCAGTTGGATGCGCCGTCTGACTGGATACCAGGAGGTCACGGGTTCAACCCCCACTGAGGTTGGCAACATTCTTTCGTGGAGATTGATCATAAATATTTTCTACTGTCATTCTCTCCCTTCCGCTGATTCAAGAAGGGCAGTTGTCAGTTTCTGGCGAAAGAATGTGCACAATACTGGTTAACCGCTTAGAGGACTAAGCCTGCCTAGTAAATGTGTGGTTAGGTAAACTGACCATGCTCGACATGACCCCATTGGGTTGACTGGGCCGTAAAACCTCAACACAAACACAAAACCACTCACCATACTTCTCCTAAAATTTGAATAGGACCATTTCACTACCTGTTGATGGGTCCAAAACTTGGCTGGATGAGTGGCAAACAGCGTAGATCCTGATCAGATGCCACAGAATAATTTGGCATCTGATCAGGATCTACACTGTTTGCTCAGGCCTGTCTGTCCAAATACTTATGACAAATACAGTAACATAGTCATTTCATCGTCGTTTTGTCTGGAGGCGTGTAGACATAGGCATTTTATCTTTGTGCGGTAGACATAGACAATCATTGGGAATTAGCTACACTGTATTAAAAAACTGTCAAGAGTTATAAAATATTCACTAGGACTACAGCCTAGTTGTTCTCCAGCAGATGACTTCGGGTCTTCAGGGAAATCAACTGTCTGCATGACACTTCTTTCTTCCAGAGCGTACTTGTGTCCCCACAAAAGTCTTGTTTTGGATACCTATTAGAAGTTTGGGTGTCGTGTTTTACCTTAAATATTCTGACATCTTAACTTTTTACCATACTTGTCCTAAAATTTGAACAGGTCCAGTTATGTACCTGTCGATGTGTCTAAAATTGCTGGCAAGCAGTGTTGACCCTGATCAGATGACGCATCCATGTCATGTGATCTGGGTCTACACTGTTTGCTGAGGCCTATCTGTCCAAATACTTAGAGTAAATACAGTATGGTAAATGCACTAAAATTTTGTACACAAAAGTGTCTGACAAAGTTGCATATGCAAACAGTGCAGACACAGATCAGACTGTTCCTGAAGGAGAAGTCTGATCAGGGTCTACACTGATTGCCAGCCAGTAAGTAGTTTAAGAAAGAATTGCACAGAAAGCAAAATTTAGTCCAGAAAAGTATGGAATAAAGTGTTTGAAATTTTAGGAAATTTACCATACTCGTTAGAATTGCATCATGAAGGTGCAATTTGATCAAAATATTTAGTGTAAATATGGTATCTTTAAATAACAGCTCATTCTAGAATCCTGGCCCCGAGGTTATAAAACTTTTTTCATGCTCAACTCACAATTTTCTCTTCAAATAAATACGAAAATGCCAACAATAGTTGGCATTTTCATATTTATTATCAGAGAAATTTTCATGCTCAGCTATGTTTAGCAAGAAAGAATTTGCAGTTGTCAGTAATTTGAGATTTATTAGCAGGACAAATTTCATACTCAGCTGAGATAAGCATGAAAAAAGTTTTATAACCTCGGGGCCTGGATATCACCTGTCTTATGTAAAATATGGTATACCATATTTACCCTAATTATTCAGACAAAGAAGCCTCAGAGTAAACAGTATAGAGCCAGATCAGATGCTGCAGAATGCATCTGATAAAGGTCTACACTGTTGTCACTCGATCATCCAACAGTTTGTACAAATGTTAGAATAATTATGGTAAGGGGTTAAGATGTCCCACTACTTAGAGTAAGTACAGAATAGCTCTAGCTAAGAGAGGGTATCAAGCAAATATTTTTCCTTTTTATCCTAAGAAACGTATGTTGGGCATACTCAGTAGAAGTGCCTCAGTGAGTTGTTTCTAATGAATACCCACAACATATGTTTTCTTGGAGAAATAAGAAAAACTTCAATACTTTTTGGTTCACACACAAAAGTGCCTTAATTTATTATGAGCTGAGTATAGTATACATGTTTGAAATTACCAAAGAAAAATCTATATCTGGACAGACTAACATTTCCTGAACCGAAAATTGAGAAGAAACAGCAGCGCTCTAAATAAGAGTGGTATGTAGAAAAAAATAAATTTCTTGTTTTGTGATGAAAACATGATTACTCATCAGAAGCGCCTCCATAGGTACCCTTCATATATGGAAAAATAAGAAAAATACCATATTGGATCTAATAACCGCACATAACCCTATAAGTGCACAATCAAGTATTTTGTCAGAGTACAGCACCCACCTCAGGTAAAGGGGCCATATTGCTTTAGGTGCAGATTCTGTTGGCATTTGCATCACACTTTCTTGTCTGCACAATACCTTGTGAACCAGTGGTTGGATTTTTACCAAATTTACATGGATATATAATTGGGACATAAAGAAGTGATAAAGTTTTTGGTGACCTGGACCTAATTTTCATGATCACAGCAGTAGAAAATCTGAAAATTCACGGTGGAGAACATCTATTTTCTCTGAAAACACTGTTACTATTGTAATCTGCTTCTTTATAAAGGCACTTCAAATGAGTACCAACATATGCTTTTATAGACTTATGGGGGCAATTCAAATTAGTACCCACAACATTTTGTTTTTATAAAGCAAATCGAAAAAAAAAATCAATTTAGCATCATGAAATACTTCTGTCATGAATCCTTCTGTTGATCTTTCAAGTGTGCCCTTATTACTACAAGTTTTTTTGATCATTTAAAAAATCCTAAGCCATGGCGCAGTAATTAGATCCAGTATGGTAGTTCATAGTTTTTGGTTGTACAAAGTGTTTTATCTAGAGCAGAGGAAGCACATGTTTTCTAGCCAATGTTTACAATTATTTGGCCAGTTTTTGTCCAGACAGCTGGCAGACCGGTATTCATGTCAAACCTGTGGTATATTCTATACTGTGTGCCAAATAGTGTAGACCATGATCAGATGCTGCATTCTGACCCATCTGATCTGGGTTTACATGGTTTGCTCAGGCTGTCTGTCCCAATACTTAGCATTATTAATATACAAGTATAAGCTTTCACAAAATGCTTGGTCTATGCTTCGCACACATTGAATGTTAAAGCTGATTTTAATAGTCTTGGGTTCTTTGCTTGCAAATCTTGGCTAAACTGGCTAAATTCCAAAATGCAAAGGGTGAATTGGAGAGGTTTAAATGAGATCTTGTCTAAATGAGAATGACTCACACATTAAAGCGCTGTGGTGCAGTGGTAAAGCGTCGGACTCGAGATCGAGAGGTACCGGGTTCGATCCCCACTAACTGCAAGTGTTGTTTCCTTGAGCAAGAGACTTTATCCACATTGCTTAGTACTGGTTTCTACCCAGGAAAAAAAGAGGGCCACATGGAAGATTAGTACTAGATTACTAAATGTGTTACCCTCTATAAATAAAGTCGATTATTATTATTATTATTATTAAAAATAATTATAGCTAATTTAACATCACTTTTTAGACTTACCTCATCAAAACTAAGATAAGTAATTGTAAGAATATCAAATTTTTGTCAAATTGTCCTGGGACTGCTATAAAAATTGCGCTTAACAGTACCAATGCATCCACCCACTTTAACCCTTATCCTGCTGAATAATTTAATTAGCCACACCCACTTCTGACTGTCAGCCAATCAGAATATATATCATATGTGTTCGCTCAAATTCACATACTGAATGACAAACAGTATAGATCCTGATCAGAAGCCATCTGATCTGGATCTACACTGTTTGCAAAGGTAGGGATTGTCATGAACAGCAGGATAAGGGTTAAAAGTGAAATTGTCAAGATTAATGTATAGCCCAATGTTTTTGATAAAGTGCTGAAATAGTAACGTTTTAGAATATCTACATAAGTGCAATGTGCCTAAAAAGTGCAAGCAAATGGAGAACACCTTCTCTTTGTAGGTGCTCCAATAATATTATTCCATTCTCTTCTGTTCAGTGCTATATCTTGGTTTTGGTTTTACTTACACATAAGGTTAACGGTGCATTGTGAATCAACAATTAATTCATTTCCATGCCCCAACCAAATTGTATGTAGACATGTGCAATTAGTTTAATGCTGACTTTGACATTAATAAGAGATGCCTGTTGGTTGTGACTGTTTTCCACTCCTGAAGTACATCTGGGCTGAGTGAAAAGATATCTTCCAGCATACGCAGAATGCACAAATTCAGATTCCTCCCATCTGTGCACAAAGTCTCATCCGGGCATTTGCTACCATTGACACATTCTATAGTGTCTAATGATTCTGTTAGCGGAGTGTGACTATTCTGATCAGACTGCACGGCTGTTGTCCACATTTGCCCTAAGACACATTTTCGCATGGTGCAGCCAATATTGTCTATAAAGTGCTGTACTTTTCTTATTTAACTCTTTGCATGCTGGGTGATGTTGTATGCTTTTTTTTGTCATCTGTGGATTTTTAAAAAAGTTAACTTTTTCAAAAAAAAAAAACTTTCAGGAATACCATCGGCGTGTCAAACAGTTTGGATCCAGATCAGGCCCGATGTTAAGTCAGGCCTGATCTGGGTCCAAACTGTTTGCAAAGGTTATCAGCAGACGACAAAAGTCGCCATTAGCGAGGAAAGAGTTATATACGTCTCAGCTAACTTATATTTGTGGTTTCACCAAGGTATGAATTATTAATGAACATGCTAATATCTTATGAATAAGGTGGTTATTTGAGGCATGTCCATAGCTTCAGATGAGGGGCTTTTTTCATCCAAAAAGTACTCATATTTTTCTTATTCTCCATGATAATATATGTTGTGGTACTCATTAGAAGCGCCGTATCGAGGCACTTCTAATGAGTACTTACAACATGTTTTCGTGGACAACTAAGGAAAACATTATGTGGATACTTTGCTTATCTAGAGCATTGCATGCTGTGAGAAGAAAAAGGGTCTTATGGCAGCTGCGGATAACAGACTAGCATATGCATTTGTGCAGTCTGATCAGGGCCAGTGCACATCACGGAAACATGCCTATAATATGTTGACCACCTTAAACCCCACTTTTATATAGTAAAACTGGGGTTTACAGGGGCATACATTATTTTTCTTGTTTTTGCTCAAAAGCATAAATTGTGGGTACTTGTTAGAACCGCCTCACTGAGGGGTTCTGATCAATACCCACAATCTATGTTTTGAGCAGAAATGTGAAAAATACCAGAGTTTTTTATCTGAAAATTTTCAGTTTTTGGAGGTGAAATTTTCTGTATATTTGAATAGGCGTGTTTTCGTAATGAATCCACTTACAGAATCTTCTCTTACTATAGACTGTATAAAAAACATGGAGAAGGCCCTGATCAGGTTGCAAAAATATGCAGGCTGATTTGAGCCTTTTCTGTTTGCATATGGCAGTCATAGCAGTAGGTAAGAGGAGAATCCAAATAAATATATGCCTTATTTTACCACAAAAAAATGTGTTTCCCATGGGTACTCACAACATACATTTTAGTGGACAAATAAGAAAAAAAAAAAACATTTTGATTGGAAAAAATTACTTTAAACCTTTAAAGTTCTAATCACAATTGCAGCAGACGATATTTATTTTTTTCCTCATTTTTTTTTTTTTTTAATTTTTCAGAGAAGTAAGATTTGGCATTTCATGTGAATTATCTAACATATGAATCACATGAAATGCCAAACCTTATATTTTCTCTGAATAATAATTAATAACAAAAAATAGAATGTCTTCTGCTACAGTTGTAAAAAAAATTAGAATGGCGCTTGCTATAAGTTTGCGCAGTACTTGAAGCGGTTCAAACTCTTAGGAGATATTATAATGATGGTCTTATCCCTTGTCTTGCTGAATGCGGATATACCCTGTCTTTGCAAACAGTGCAGATCAAGATTGGTTGGCTTCTTCACTGATCTGGATCTGCACTGTTTGACATTAAGTATATGAATTTATAGCAACAATTCGGCTCAAGTAATCTGATTGGCTGAAAATAGCAACTGGGTGTGGCATCTTAATTAATTCAGCATGACAAGTGATTTATTTTCTAGCAGATGATTCACATAAAGTGCCAAGTCTTCTTTTCTATGAAAAATAATTATCAAAAAACAATTAGAAAGTCATCTGATACAATTTTGCTTAGCACTTTAAGAGTCAAAATCTAGAGATATGATCATGGCCAGTTTTTTGTTTTCCAACAGATGACTCACGAAATGCCAAGTCTTTTTTATTTTAACCCTTGTCCTGCTGAATAAATTAAGATGCCACACCCTTTTCAATTTCACAGCCAATCAGATTAATTGATCCAGATTGTTGATATAAATTCAAATACTGAATGGCAAACAGTGCAGATCCAGATCAGTTGGCTTCTTAGAAGCCAACTGATCTGAATCTACACCATTTGCAAAGGCAGGGTATATCCGGGTCCAGCAGGACAAGAGTTAATAATAAAAAGAAAATGGAATATCAAGTCAGATTATATATATATTATAATTTTGCATAGCATTTTAAGACATTCCAAATCTAGCAATAGTATCATGACCATTTCCTTGATTTCCAGCAGACAATTCACATGAAATGCCAAGACTTATTTTCTCTGGAAAATAATAAAAAAATTAGAAAGTTTTCTGCTGAAATTTTGTTTGACCCTTTAACCCTTTCAGCCCTGTAGACTAAGATGGACACTTTTGCAAACAGTGAAGATCCAGATGAGATGGCTCATAATCAGGATCTACAATGTTTGCCATTCAGTTCTTGATTTGAAATGTCACCCTTTTGGCAGCAGTGGATGTGCTCAAATGTAGAGATGGAAGAGACTATTTCAGAAACTCAGTGTTGAAAGACTTAAGAAGCAGAATCTTGATACATGTCTATTTATTAAGGCCAAAAACAAAAATATGTGTGTTTCAGGTTTCCTGACCCTACCTAATTTTTTGGCCCAACCCTAAATACTTTTGGGTGAAAAAAAAAAAGTTGTATAAATGATAAAAATCACACTTCCTTTCAAGAAAACAAAGAAATACATATTCCTGGTTTTCAGGGTGTTGATAGAATGCTTTAAGAGAATTATTTTGTTGAAAACCCCATCAAAAAATTCCAATCCAATCAAAAGTTATGGTGATTAATTTACGATACCTACCTTTTTTCCTGTTAAAGTAACCTCTCTTGGATTGTGTATTGATTAAGGCCCACAATGCAATATTCTGTGATGTCATAGTGGAACTTAAATTTTAAATTGAAATTTTAAACAGGAATATTCTGCATTTCCTTATATGCTACACAGTTTTTCTCCTTAACCATTATTGAAATTGGTCTCTGTCCACAAATAAGCCCATGAATAGAGAATTTAACTCAAAATTTAATCTGTTATTTAAATTTAAAGCTAAATTTTAAAATGTTTAAAACTTGACTAATATTAAATTTTTCGTAAGTTTTTTTTAATAATAGTGAATTTTGGGTGTATATCATATAAATGAATACCAAAAAAGTCAATTTTGGCTAATTATTAAGCATTGTAACTGGATTTTAAATTATTTAAATGAAATTTTTAAATTTGAAATGTAACACTTTAAACGGAAAATAAGAGCTAAATTCGTATGTATATTAGTTTAAAGGAGCTGAATAAATTAAACAATATGAAAACTGAATTGATGCAGATTAAAGAGCAAAAAATATTGGCAATTTAAAAAAGTTTAAAATTTTACTGTTCCCTTATGATGTCATAAAAAGGCTCGTGAATATTAATGAGGCAGCCTGAATTCAATCCTCTTGGATGTTAAATATCAAAAAAATTTAGCAAAAAAAAAAAAAAAAAAAAATTCTGACCTATGCTACCTAATTTTTTTTTAGGCTGAAACCTGAAACACAATTTTTTTTTTTTGCCTAATGACCATTTTCTTGTTTTCTGGCTTCGCTAATTGAGTCGTACAAGGAAAAAAGGGGCTTAACTAGTATTCGAACAATAAAGATACACTTCAGAACTAACATAGGCACGGTCCAGTCAAAGTGTTTCCCGTTCACCTACATATATATGAGTAATTTTGAACTAGCTGGTAAAAAGGGTAGATCCTGATCAGACTGCAAATGTGCAAACTGATATGGGTCATTGAGATTCACCTACTGTATGATGTTATTTTCCCCCAGAGGAGCTTGTTTGCATCATTGTGAATATCAGAAAGCCCGTTGTCTTGGCAATGGTTACCATGTTGGACTTCGTAGTGTGACATGACTTTCAATTTGTAGTGACATGACTGAAATTCAGGATCTCATTTTGGCCATGGATTGTTTACTGAGTGATACGGGTCGGATCCAAGTGAGTAAATTTTGGTACGATAAAAATCTCATTATTTTAACCCTTGCCTTGTTGAAAAACTTAAGATGGCACGCCCACTTCTAATTTCCAGCAAATCAGGTTACTTGATCCGGGTTTTTGATAGAAATTCACATATTTATTGACAAACAGTGCAGATCCAGATCAGTTGGCTTCTTCAGATCTGGATCTACACTTTTTGCTAAGACAGGGCATGTTGTGTATAGCAAGAGAAGGGCAGGGCCCCTAGGGGAACCTTTAAAACCTTTAAAAACCTTTAATCTTGTTGAAATCCTTTCAAACCTTTAATTTGGCTTAAAAACTTGTAAAACCTGTATTTTGATGAGAAAACCTTTATATTTGGCAGTTTGTAAATGCAAGAGAAGGTCGGAGTAAAATGTAGCATTTCATTGCGGCACTTTATAGTTCTGTGACTTAGATTCATATTTTCCTAAAGAGAACTGCAAGTTAATATTTTCAGTACCATTTAAAGATAAAAGTATCAATTTTCTATTCAATTTTTATATCCCGCCACACAATAGTGGCGGGGTATTATGGTTTCACGTTGGACGTCTGTGTGTCCATCCGTCCGTCCGTCATCCATCCGTCCATTTTTCGTTTCCGGATAATAACTTGAGTAAACATCAATGGATTTTCACCAAACTTGGTATGTGCATTGATATTGTGGAGATCTGGTTTGGGATTGCTAATGGGCAAATTTGGTCAAATTTTTATGGAGTTATCTGCCCAAGACACGCCCATATTTTCGTTTCCGGACAATAACTTGAGTAAATAACAAGGGATTTTAACCAAACTTTTTGTATTGACATTAAGGAGATCTATTATGGAATTGCTAATGGACAAATTTTGTCAAATTTTCATGGAGTTATCTGCCCGAGACACACCCATATTTTATTTCCAGACGATAACTTGAGTAAATAACAAGGGATTTTAACCAAACTTGCTATATACATTGACCTTAACGAGATCTCTTTTGGAATCGCTAATGGGCAAATTTCATCAAATTTTTATGGAGTTATCTACCTGAGACATGTCCATATTTTCGTTTCCGGACGATAACTTGAGTAAATAACAAGGCCTTTTAACCAAACTTGCTATATGCATTGATATTATCAAGATCTGGTTTAGGATTGTTATCTGTCCATTGATATTATCAAGATCTGGTTTAGGATTGTTATCTGTCCCTCCGTCATTTTCTTTCCAGACATTTTTGCAATGATAACTTTAAAACATAAACAAATAATTGCTTTGGCGGGGTATTATGCTTGCGGTGCTTTTATTCTCTCTATTTTGTTTGTGAGATGATGGCTCAGGGTTTCTTTGCTTGGGACCTGACAAGAAATTTAATGGTTAAATGCTCTTTATTTTGTACAAAATTCACCCTGAAAAACCTTTATTTGGCTGAAAATAGCCTTTATAAAAAGCCTTTATTTTTAAGAGTGCCTACTAGGGGGCCTGGAAGGGCTAACAAGTCTATGAAATGTATAGCCCCATGTTTCCCCATGATATGTATGTAGCGGTCTATATTAGAATGGCTCAAGTCTCCAGTGTCTAAATATTTATTCTTATAATGCTCTTTAATACATTTACTAAAACCAATATACAGTATTCAACCTAATTACTGCACTGTGCATTTAGGTTTTTCAAAATTACTTGAAAAACTTGCAGTTAAATATTCACCTAATAAGGACACATATTAACCCATTGTAGACTGAATAGACTCTCCCACACTATATATTGGAAGACTTCAATTTCAATTTTAGGTACGTCCAGCTATGAGATTTACATATTCCTAGAGAAAAATGACTAAACTATTTGCAAACAGTGGAGACCCTGATCAGATGCCGCATTCTGCGGCATCTGATCTGGGTCTGCGCTGTTTGCAAATTACCCTTGTACGGGTCTCCCGACTACAATGTGTTAAAGAACTTCATGAGCGCATTTAATGATGCTGATGGAAAATTATTTTCTAATATTCTTTATATAAAAACATATGTTGTGGGTAGTCGTTTGAATTGCCTTGACTTGTTGCTGGCCTCGGTGGCTCAGTTGGATGTGCGTCCGACTGGTGATCAAGAGGTTGCGGGTTCCACCCCCACCGGGTCGGCAACATTCTTTCGTGGAGATTTGATCATGAAATATTTTCTACGGTCATTCTCTCCCTTCCCCAGATTCAAGAAGGGCAGTTGTCAGTTTCTGGCGAAAGAATGTGCACAATACTGGTTAACCGTTTAGAGGACTAAGCCTGCCCAGTAAAAGTGTGGTTAGGTAAACTGACCGCACTCTACATGACCCCATTGGGTTGACTGGGCCGTAAAACCTCAACAAAAACAAATGAGTACTCACAACATATGTTTTTATATAAAAAAAAAAAAAAAAAAAAGTAGACAAAAAGTACACTGGCTGTAATCTAAAGACTACTAAATTGCTTGGCTGTGGGCTTACAGGAGCATGCATGGTAATTAGGTTGAATATGGTAATATCATCATTATTAAGGTTGGTCACTAGAGACTATTGAATTCAGCATCAGAGAGAGAGAAAAGTTTAGTTTCATTTGATTCTGTAGGTACAGATAATACATTTTTATGTAATCAATGTATAATTCAATAGATTGATGCCAGTCTAGGGGTCTACATTATTAGAGGGATTTACAGAATTGGCAGTATTTATGCCCCGGCCATTGGCATGACACCAGGGACATATGTGCATACATGTACCTTGTTCTTATGTACATATGTGATCCTGTTAGACTCCGGTTAAGATTTTTGTAAGAGGTTCTATCATTGCAGCAACTTGAAATTTGGTATGAGGATTTATGTCTATGAATATAACAGGAATTTACTAGAAATGTGTCCAAAGTACACAGATACCCCACCTTGACTTAGGCTAATTTTGCAAGGTTAAGATTTTGTATTTCAGGGTTCCTATTATTATAGCAAAAAAATATCACATGACCCAGCCCTTAAAGTTTCAAGCAAAATGATAGCAGGAGATATTCTGATTTTCTTTATTATTTTTTAAGAAAAAAAATAAGGCTTGACATTTCATGTGAATTGTCTGTAGTAGACAATATACATGGAATGTAAATTCTTAGTACAAGTTTTCCTATAAATCTGAAAAACATAAGCACACTGTGTGGTTATTAGGTCAAATATGGTAGTCGTAGGAATTAACCCTTAAAGTGCCAAAATTAAATGCATGTAATTGCAGATGACATTTTAATGTTGCTTTTAGCTCACCTGGGCCTTTTGTGACCGGTCTTCGTCCGTCGTGCATCGTGTGTCGTCCGTCGTGCGTCTGTCAGTAATTTGCTTAAAAGACATCTCCTCCTAAACAAGTGAATGGATTTGAAATAATTTTACAGGAATGTTCCTTGGGTAACCCTCTACCAAAATTGCCTAAATGGTTCTGCTCCACTAAACAAAATGGCCACCAGAGCTAAAAATAGAAAAACCTTTAAAAGATATCTCCTCCCAGGCTAATGGCCCGATTTCAAAATAATTTCACATAAATGTTCCTCTCATGCCCTTTTACCAAAATTGCCTAAAGGTTCTACTCCGCTAAACAAAATGGCCGCCAGAGCTAAAAATAGAAAAAACCTTAAAAACAATATCTCCTCCCAGGCCAATGGACAGATTTCAAAATAATTTCACAGAAATGTTCCTCTCATGCCCCTTTACCAAAATTGCCTAATGGTTCCCCTCCACTAAACAAAATGGCCGCCAGAGCTAAAAATAGAAAAAACCTTTAAACGACATCTCTTCCCAGCCCAATGGCCCGATTTCAAAATAGTTTCACAGAAATATTCCTCTCATGCCCCTTTACCAAAATTGCTAAAATGGTTCCGCTCTGCAGAACAAGATGGCCACCAGAGCTAAAAATAGAAAAAACATTTTAAACGACATCTTCTTCTAGGACAAGGACCCAATTTCAAAATAATTTCACTGAAATGTTTCTCTAATGCCCCTTTACCAAAATTGCTAAAATGTTTGGCTCCACTGAACATATGGCTGCCAGAGCTAAAAATAGAAAAAGGGTGTAGACTGTCATGCGTCTGTCAACAATTTACTTAAGAGATATCTTCTCCTAAACAGGTTAATGGATTTTGAAATAATTTTACAGGAATGTACCTTGAGTGACCCTCTACCAAAATTGCAATAAGTGGTTCTGTTCCGCTAACAAAATGGCCACCAGAGCTCAAAATAGAAAAACCTTTTAATGACATCTCCCATGCCAGTGGCTAGATTTCAAAATAATTTCACAGCAAAGTTCCTCTAATGCCCCTTTACCAAAATTGCTAAAATGGTTCCACTCTGCTAAACAAAATGGCTGTCAGAGCTAAAAGTAGAAAAACCTTTAAACAACATCTCTTAGGCCTTTGACCGGATTTCAAAATTATTTCACAGGAATGTTCCTCTTATGACCATTTACCAAAATTGCTAAAATGGTTCTGTTTGGCTGAATAAAATGGCCACCAGAGCTAAAAAAAAGAAAAAGGGCATAGACTGTCATGCATCTATCAACAATTTACTTAAGAGACATCTCCTCCTAAATGGGTTAATGGATTTTGAAATTATTTTACAGGAATGTTTCTTGAGTGACCCTCTACCAAAATTGCTAAAATGGTCCAGAGCAAAAAATAAGGAAACTCTTTAAACAACATCTCATCCTAGGCCACGAGCCTGATTGCAAAATAATTTCACAGAAATGTTCCTCTAATACCCCTTTACCAAAATTGCTAAAATGATTTTGCTCTGCTGAACAAAATGGCCACCAGAGCTAAAAATAGAAAAACCTTTAAACAACAGCTGCAAGACCTATAGCCTGATTTCAAAATAATTTCGCAGAAATGTTCCTCTGATTAAGTCATATTCTTCTTGAGTGCTATGATACTCAGGTGAGCGATATAGGGCCATTATGGCACTCTTATTTTTTTATTATTTTTTAATTTCTGATATTTTTCTTAGTTTTCAGAGAAAATATAGCTTCATCACGAAAACATGCCTATATAATTTTGACCCCCTTAAACCCCACTTTTATATAGCAAAACTTGGGTTTACAGGGGTATGCATTATTTTTCTTATTTCTGCTCAAAACAAAGATTGTGGTACTCGTTAGAACTGCCTCGATGAGGCAGTTCTAATGAGTACTCACAATCTATGTTTTTGAGCAGAAATATGAAAAAATATCAGAATTTTTTATATGCAAATTTTCAGTTTTTGGTGGTGAAATGTTCAATATATTTGAATAGGCATGTTTTCGTAATGGATATTTCATGTGATCATTTCCTATGAAGATGATTCACAGGAAATGTCAAACCATAATTTCTCTGAAAAATAAAAACAATAGAGACAGAACTATGTAATGTGCAGCAATATTTTCTCTGTATAGTAAGAAAAATATCACCCTTAGGAGACAATTCACATGTAGTATCAAACTATATAATATCACAAAGTTGTCGTCTGCTTATGTAATGATAAGCACTCTAATGGTTAATAACAGGAAGCCAAGTGTTACTTAGCAAATCTGTGATTGGCTGATGTTTGAAAGGTGTAGAGTTGCACTGGTAGAAAAGATTTTCCAATTCCATTGTTCTCTCTATTCTGGAATAACTGTTGGTTGATTTTAGATATAGCCAGAACAAGCACTTAATGCTTTTAGCACTTTTGGTAAAAATTTCGGCAGACAACATTTTGAAATATTTTTTCTTATTTTTCCCAGAAAATAGGCTTTATCATTTCATGCAAATTGGCATGGAGACAATTTGCATAAAATATCAAAGCCTATTTTGGGGAAAAATAAGAAAAGTATCATTAGTCTGTCGGCTGCTGAATTTGCCCAGAGAGTGGTTGGGGTTAATTTGGAAAATGAAAGTTTTGGAGATTTTCTGTGGAGATAGAAGTGTATGATATACAGTATTATCCTTGGCCCAGTTGTTCAAAGCATCATCAGCTTAACGAACTTATTAATTACAAACTCGTTAATATTGTAGCTAAGATATTTTCAAATACATTGATATTTTTGCTGCAAAAATGTGAGTAGCTTTTGCAATGCAAAAGCTTAACTCACATTTTTGCAGCAAAAAAATATCAATGTTATTTGCCATATTTCAAGATAGAAATTTCAATGTCACGTTAGCTAACAACTTTGTAAAGTTTGAACAACTGGGCTCTGAAATTATTCAGACAAACATGCTTGGGAAAATTGAAGACCCAGATCTATAGGAGCAGTTGGATCAGGGTCTACACTTGTTGGATCAGGGTCTACACTTGTTTCCATTTGGCCTATGGTCTTTATACAATTTGCCGGAAATATCAAAGTCTGTTTTCTGGGAGCCTGCCTCGGTGGCTCAGTTGGCTGTGCGTCCGACTGGTGATCAGGAGGTTGTGGGGTTGGCAACATTCTTTCATGGAGATTTGATCATATAATATTTACTACAGCTATTCTCTTCCTTTTACAAGAAGGACAGTTGTCAGTTTCTGGCGAAAGAATGTGCACAATACTGGTTAATTGCTTAGAAGACTAAGCCTGGCCAGTAAAAGTATGATTAGGTAAACTGACCGCGCTAGACATGACCCTATTTGTTTGACTGGGCTGTAAAATCAACAAAAACAAATTTTCTGGGAAATTCTGAGCCAGAATAAAAAAATGGATCCAAAATTATCACCTAAGTTATCATCTAATGGGGATTGTCCTAAAATTTTAGACATGTACATCATTTTTTTTTTTTTTTTTTTTTTTAAATTGCTATATGCAAATAGTGCTTTCCACCAAGTATTTTGCATAACAAATGCATAAAAACATTTTGAAATTTTAGAATATTTACAACAGTTGACTCTTATTATCTCGTCTTCGCTTATCTTGAATAATGCTTATCTCGAAGTGAAAATCTGGTCCCTGTTTAAACATGAAAATCTAATAACAAGTTACAAAATATTGTGGAAAAGAGGAGAAATTGCTCCTTAGGAGCAATTTCTCCTCTTTTCCACAATATTTTCAATATATCTCTAACTTCAGGAGTCAAATAACATATTCATATGTGAAATGTGGTTGTTCGATTTATTTTTTTCCTTAATTCTGCAAATCTGATATATTGAGCTGCAGATATCTCGAAGTATTTCAGAGAGCCCTTTGGACTTTGAGATAATGAGAGTGGACTGTATATCTGGAATTACAGGACAGTTTAATCATGGCATGTGCATTTCACACACAACATAAAGACCTTCTAAAATCTGTATAGCAATAAGTAGACCCTGCACAGTTGCCTGCTGTGTCATGTGATTTTTTTTTATGATTTTGCTGCCATTATTAAATAACAGAAAGATGATGAAAGCCATATCAAAGATTTGCTAATAGAAATTTTATTTACATCTTTCGTCATTGTAATTGTTGTAACAATACTCATAGGTCTGTAGACTATTTAAAAGCTGGTTCTTGTGGTTTAATCAGTCAGCAGCATGCTGTGTAAGACAGTGCTCTAGACTATTCTAACAATTACATGAAGACATAGTGATTAAGAAGAAATCTTTATTAGAAAAACTATTACAAAATGTTGGAGATAAAATCTTACACTGGAACTGTGTACAAGATCAGGAAAACCTACCATAAACTTCCTGTTATACGGTAAGTAATTACTTCTTTATTTGTGAATCCCGTAAATACCCCAACTATTTTAGGGGGATACATTCTTAGGGAAGGCAACTGTCAAAATTGTTTAGCCTCCTTTCTGAAAAGAGGTCTACTCTAAAAGGAAAGAATTTGCTCTCTTTGGGAGCAAATTCTTCCCTTTTAGAGTGGGCCCCTTTTCAGAAATCTCATAGTATGCAGGAAAGAAAACAGGAAGTCACAAAACTTGTCCCCCTTATATGAAATGGCAGAAAATCTTCCAGAAGTATCCAGTCCCCTTAAACTTCATACTAGCATTAAATTTGGAACAAATTTAACCCATTTATGCCAAACTCTTCGGATAGGTCCATTTCCTATATAAGGGGTGTCTGGTTATTTTTTGTTATTATCATGTTTTGTATAAATTTCTGAACTTAATGCAAACTGTGTAGATCCTGATCAGATGTTGCAGAATGCGGTGTCTGTTCTGGGTCTGCACTGTTTGCCAATGTCCTTTTTATGGTACATTAGGCATAAATGGTTTAACTATCATGATTCTAAAGTAACAAGTTGATTTGACTGTCAGGTGATATGTCACAAAAGCAACAAGTTGATTTGACTGTCTGGTGATATGTCACAAAAGCAACAAGTTGATTTGAGTGTCAGGTGATGTGTCACAAAAGCAACAAGTTGATTTGACTGTCAGGTGATGTGTCATAAAAACAAAAAGTTGATTTGACTGTCAAGTGATGTGTCATAAAAGCAAAAAGTTGATTTGACTGTCAGGTTATGTGTCACAAAAGCAACAAGTTGATTTGACTGTCAGATGATGTGTCACAAAAGCAACAAGTTGATTTGACTGTCAGGTGATGTGTCACAAAAGCAACAAGTTGATTTGACTGTCAGGTGATGTGTTACAAAAGCAACAAGTTGATTTGACTGTCAGGTGATGTGTCACAAAAGCAACAAGTTGATTTGACTGTCAGATGATGTGTCACAAAAGCAACAAGTTGATTTGACTGTCAGGTGATGTGTCACAAAAGCAACAAGTTGATTTGACTGTCAGGTGATGTGTCACAAAAGCAACAAGTTGATTTGACTGTCAGATGATGTGTCACAAAAGCAACAAGTTGATTTGACTTTTAAATGACATGTTACAAAAGCAAAAAGTTGATTTGACTGTCAAGTGATGTGTCATAAAAGCAAAAAGTTGATTTGACTGTCAAGTGATGTGTCATAAAAGCAACAAGTTGATTTGACTGTCAGATGATTTGTCACATAAGCAACAAGTTGATCTGACTTTTAAATGACATGTCACAAAAGCAAAAAGTTGATTTGACTGTCAGATGATGTGTCATAAAAGCAACAAGTTGATTTGACTTTTGGGTAATGTTTCACAAAATAACAAGTTGATTTGACAAAATCAGTTTGACTATCAAGTGAGGTTCCCAAAGCATCAAGTTGATTTGAGTATCAGGTGATATCTCACAAGAGTAACAAGTTGGTTAAACGATCAGTTGATGTGTCACAAAAGCAACCAGTTGTTTTTGACGGGTGATACTTCATATTTGAATATCAGTTGATATGTCACAAAGGAACAAGTTGATTTGACTACCAGCTGATATTTCACAAAAGCAACAAGTTGATTTGAAAATCTAGTGATATGTCACAAAAGAACAAGCTGATTTGACTATCAGCTGATATTTCACAAAAGCAGTTTGACTATCAATTGAAGTGTCCCAACAAGTTGATTTAAATATCAGGTGATGTGTCAGATTAGCAACAAGTAAATTTGACTACCAGAGAAAGAAAAGCATCAAGTTGATTTGACTATCAGGTGGTGTGTCAGAAAACCAAAAGGCAGTTCGCCTGTCAGACGATATATCACAAAAGGGACAAGTTGATTTGGCTATCTGCTGATATGTCACGAAAGCAACAAGTTGCTAAGCAGATGATTCACATGAATTGCCAAATCTTAGTTTTTCAGAAAAGTAATAAAAAATTGTCCGCTACAATTCTACTTTGGACTTTAAGGGTTAAAGATTTGGAATTTACGGTCCAATGATTGACACTAAAATGCTTTATTTAGAGACTAGACAGTGCAGTTGATATTGTGGCATTGGAGATCCCCATATTTTGCAGGGAAATAGTTTTAGAGGGGTATACTGTGTTTTCACTATGTCCATGATTCCATGATATAATTTTCTATCAGTCTGTGATTCTGTCATTCTTTCAATGAATAAGGTTTTTGCTCTGTAACTTGACAAGCTTACATCTGATTTTGTTCAAATTTTCACCATCAGTCAATGGACATGTATTAGAAAAATAGGGGCAGAAGACTCTCTATTACATGAGTTATGCCTCTTTGTAATTAAAAAAAAGATGTTTGTATTATGACTGATGGTGCATACTTTGTGAAATCAACTTTCATAGCATTCGTTGCATCTTTTCAAAACTTTGCACATATATTACAGACATAGTGAAGATGTGCATATGAGAGTTTGATGCTGAAAAATTTAGAGGCTAGATGGTACATTAGATATCATGACATAGCAGATCCCCATATTTTGCAGGGAAAGATTTTGATTGAAAACTTGTTCTGTTCTTATTATACCTCTGCCCCCTGCAAAACTAAGTGTTATTATAACCCAATGAAACTAAGTTTTAGGGGTGTATTCTGTTTTCAGCATGTCCATGATTATGTTATTCTGTGAGTCTGTCATTCCATCAACAATTCAAGTTTTTGCTCTATAACTTCACTAGCCTGTGTCCGATTTTGTTCAAATTTTCACCACACCTTGACCATCAGACATTGCACATGTGGTAGGAAAATAGTGGCAAAAGGCTCAATATTACAAGAGTTATGCCTCTTTGTAACTTTTTAAATAAGATATTTGTTTTATGACTGATAATGCATACTTTGAAAATATCATAATTTCATCTGCTGCAGCTGTGATTAGTGCTTTAATGGTTATCACTTTTTTGTCATTTTTTGGGTCAGTTGTTTACAATCATCCTAAGTATACATACACCAAATTTCCTTAAAGTTGTTGTCCACTTTACTATCATTGACCAATGAATCTAGGTAATGGTTATTTATAGCCATGCTAATCTTGTCGCTGTGACTTCAGAGTGCTGTGTAAAGAGGGTTATCTGTAAAATCTGGACTGGGCTCAGTGCTTGGTCATTGGCAAACAGACCAAGACCAAGACCAGATGCCACAGAATACTGGAATCTGATCAGGGTCTGCACTGTTTGCTTAAATTACAGGAAGTTAAAATTGAATGAAACAGTCTTACATCACAGTTCAGGACCAGTTTCTCTGCCCGCTCTCAGGGACAATTGACCCCACCACCTCCCCCCCAGTGCTGTCAGTGCTTTGATTTGTTCAATCAGTAGGTAGTAAAATGGACTTTTCAAATTTTAGGACAAGCATGGCAAGGAGTTAATTTGTGTTAACCCTTATCATGTTAACCCTTATCATTTCTAATTTTCAGCCAATCAAATTACTTGATCCAGATTGTTGACATACTTAATGGCAAACAGTGCAGATCCAGATCAGTTGGCTTCTTCTTGTTTGCAAAGTCAGGGTTCAGCAGGACAAGGGTTAATATTTTAGTTGAAAACATTATATTGGCAAACAATTAACCCTTAGGCTGCGGAAAAAGTCGTAAATCAGGCCTGTTCCAAGAAGGGCAGTTGTCAGTTTCTGGTGAAAGAATGTGCACAATACTGGTTAACCGCTTAGAGGACTAAGCCTGCCCAGTAAACGTGTGGTTAGGTAAACTGACCGCGCTTGACATGACCCCACTGGGTTGACTGGGCCGTAAAACCTCAACACAAACAAAATCAGGCCTGTTAGAGGGGGTACCCCTACTTGAGAAGCCATTACTCCCTCGGTTTTGCCTCGATTTTGATGGCATTTTTACACATATTTTGCCGATTGTATATGGCCATTTTACTGGAGAAGTGATGATCACATGACTTTCAGTCACGTGACAGTCACGTGGCAACCGGGCATCCTTTAAGACACTTAAAAAAAAATACAAGAGTCCAGCGCTTACTGTGAGCAATGCAGAAAGAAACAGGTGGCATATGTAGGTTCTACTGTTGTTCCTACTTCTTCCTCGCTGGAAATGATTTAGGTGTCATGAGTGTTTTTTCCAGAAAATCGTGATAAAACTGAAAAAGTGAGTGCCGAAATTGCTGGCAGCTCGAAATTCAGTATTCTCCGTCTTTATTAGCATGGGTAAAATCCAGCACCTTACTTTCTAAGAAGGGTGGTGTGTTTGTATGAAAGTAAGTAGCTTCCTGTATAGGAGCACTTGGTCTGAATGGTTGCATCTGGTGTATCGTAAGTAGGACAGGTTTTAGAGTTGGCATACCCCATCAAAACAACAATAGTTGCTATTAGCAGCTTAGGGGTTAATGCTGAAATTAAGACCCGACTGAGGTAAAAACTATACAAAGATATATCTTCCCACATATATCAATGCATTTCCAATTGATGCCTTTTTTATCCTACGTAATTGTTTAGTTTTCCCCCCTGAGACCCTCTACCAGTCTGTGGGAGATGTTATCTTTTAGACAGACCATATAACTGGCAACATTAGTGTCAGTGTAGTCTAGATCCTTAAGGGAAGTGGACACACTTGCAAGGGAGGAATGTCAAAAGTTTGGCTTCCCATCTGAAAAGGGTTATACTCTAAAAGGATAATTCCTTTAACCTTTTCGGCTCTGTGGGCAAATTCAGCAGACAACAAATTGCAATATTTTTTACTGATTTTTCCTAGAAAATAGGCTTTGACATTTCCTGCAAATTATTTCCTCAGGAGACAATTTGCTTGAATGTCAAAGCCTGTTTTCTGGGAAAAATAAGAAAAAATAGTTTTCAGAATGTTGTCTGCTGATTTTTTTCCCAGCATGCTTAGAGATAAAGGCCAAGAATTAGTACAAGGAAGTTTTTCTTAAGTTCCAGCCAGTCTGTAATTTTAGGTGCACACAAGCCCTGGAGACATGAGATTTATAAAATTCCTTGGTATCATATCTTATGATACCATATATTCCTAAGTATTCCAACACCTTATATCCTTAACATACTTGTCTTTTTAATTGTAAACAAGTCCATTCTTGTACTTTTAATTGCTGGATGAGTGGCAAACAGTGTAGAACCATTCTGTGACATTTGACCTTGGTCTACACTGTTTGCACAGGTCTATCCATCCTAAAACTTACAGTTTATATGGTACATAGGGACATAGCTGTTTTTTAGTGCTTACAGGCTTCCTTGGCATTAACCGATTATTCTAACCTTATAGCACAGAGCAAAATTGTAGCAGATGACATCCGTAATTTAAAAAAAAAAAAAACAACAAAAAAAACAACAACATTTATAGAAAAAATAAGACTGACATTTTGTGTGAATTGTCTGCTAGACAGACAATTCACATGAAATGCCAAGTCTTATTTTCTTGGAAAAATATTTTTTTAAAAAGATGAAAATGTTGTCAGCACTTAAAGGGTCAAGATGAACACTATGTATTAATTTGTTTTTTTCACAACTCTGCAGAAAAAAAAAAGATCTTGTATATGGTAATATGTATGATGCCATAAGACTTATTTGAGCAAGTAATTCTGACAATATTTAACTCTTAAAGCACCAATCACAACTACAGTAGACCACAATATTTTTTTTTTTTTTTTTTTTTTTTCAGAGTAAACAAGTCTTGACATTTCATGTGAATCATCTGCTTGGCAGATGATTCACATGAAATGTCAAGACTTGTTTTCTCTGAAAAATAAAAAAAAATAAAAAATTTGAATGTTCTCTGCTACAAACTTTACTTGTGGTGCTTTAAGGATTAAACAGTGTAAAAAGAAAACAAAACTTGCTCATTTGAAGCCATGATAGTGTAATCTTTGACAGCAGTAGACAACATTTTAATGCTTTGCATGCTGGGTAAAAATTTTAGCAGACAACATTTTGAAATATTTTTCCGATTTTTTTCCAAGAAAATAAAGTTTGACATTTCATGCAAATTGTCTCCTTAGGAAATATCAAATCTTATTTTCTGGGAAAAATAAGAAAATTATCATTAATGTGTGGTCTGCTGAAATTGCCCATAGTAGGCTAAGCTTTAAAACAATTTTATTATTTAACACAGAAAATAAGACTTCCAATTTCATTCAAATTCTGTTCTTTAAATAAAAAGTGCCACAAGCTTTATTTTCTGTTTAAACTGTCATTCAGTTGTCATCTGCTCGTGCCAAAAGGTTTATAAATCTCATAATCTCATACTCGATCTTTGTCCAAGCTAAAGAGGACAATTCATATACTTGTCTTGTTTTGTTGTCTAGGAAAAGTAAAATATTTTAAACTATTTAAATTCATTTGTATTCGATTTCTTCCGAAGGAAAAGGGGAATAACACACTTTTCAAAAGTTCATTCTTTAATAAATATTTCTGCCGATGGCCTTCTTCAGTAAAATAGAACACTTTGAAAGGTGGCCATTAACTCAATCAATAGGAAGTAAACAACGTCGATTCGGATATGACGTTGCGCAGATGTAAAATGGCGCCCTTGAGTCATGTCATAGTTAACGCAAAATATATGCATATAAAGTGCTCAATGAGGCCATAGAGCTATGGGCATTATATTACCGACCACTCCACGAACCACAGACTGCTACAAAGCTAACAAGACACAAGCAATAAAAAAGCCCATGGATAACCACGACCAGGCTAAATGGATCTGTGTAAACTGACCAAAGCTACCAATTCAGTGGGTAGATGGGACAGAGATATTTAATTCAGTGTGCACTTGGTCATTTGCTATGTTTTAAAATGTGGTCTGCTTCAATTTTGAATGAAGCTTTAAGAATTAAGAAAATGTCAGTAACCTGAGCCTGATTGCTTCCATCCAATATGCATTCCTGGTAAAAAATTCAGCAGACAACATTTTGAAATATTTTTCTTATTTTTCTCGGAAAATAGGCTTTTACATTTCATGCAAATTTACTCCTAAGGTGATAATTGTATGAAATATCAAAGTCTGTTTTCTAGGAAAAATAAGAAAAACATCATCAATTTGTCGTCCTCTGAATCTGCCCAAGAGAGTGGTAAATGTAGGCTTAATCAGCAGCCAATCAATTAGTGATATTTTTGGTACTTTTTACAGAAATTAAGGCTTGTTATTGCTTTCAAATTGGTTTCCATAAATGAAATGTCAGGCCATATTTTCTGTTAAATGCAAGAAAAACTATTTTAAAATGTTATCTGCTGTTATTTAGTTATCAGCCAGGGCCCAGTTGTTCAAAGCTAACGATGTCGTTAGTTAACGATTCGTTAAAATTTTAATCGAGTGATACACAAATACGCTGAAATTTTTTGCTGAAAAAATGTGAATAGCTTTTGCAGTGCAAAAGCTACTCACATTTTTTCAGCAAAAAATATCAGAATATTGTGTATTGAATCCGCTAGAACAGTTAACGAAATGACCCTTAACGAGCTCGTTAAGCTAACGACGCTTTGAACAACCGGGCCCAGAAGGTTAAAGGTCTACAGTCAAGCTTCTTTTCAAAGTTGATACATGAGCTGCTTTTGGTATAAGCTTACACTTTGTTATCTGAAAATACTACTGTATTCGACCTAATTACTGCACATATCCCTATAATCGCACAGTGAAGCAATTCCATAGTCTTAAAGGCTCCATATCCCTAAAAAGTAGACATTTTATTATCCAAGAAAGAGTTAAGAAATTGATATATGGTATTAATACAATCATAAAAAGTGGCACCTGACAGCCTGTAAAATTTCAGTTAGTCTCTCGTTCTTGAAATAAAATGATTTTTTTATCGTATCTCTGAATTAATATTGCCAACATTTAATTCAGAGATACGATAAAAAAATCATTTCATTTTTGATCCAGTTCAAAACCGAGAGACTAACTGAAATTTTGCAGGCTGTCAGATGCCACATTTTTTGATCGTATTAATACTATGTATCAATTTATTATATCTTTCTTGGATAGAAATGTCTATGTTTGAGGAATATGGAGCCTTTAAGATTACAGCCAGTGTACTTTTTTGTCTACTTCTTTATAAAGGCATTTGTTGTGGGTACCCATTTGAATGGCATCGACTTTTTGATGAAGTTCAAAAGAGTATCCACAACATATGCTTTTTTAAGAAAATCAGGAAAACAGGCACAAAAAACTTCGTATATGCATCATTTTATAAGTCCTTCGCTGATCATGTTATAAGTATACCCTTAGTATAGGTGTATATATATTTTACTACAAGTTTTCCCAGTACTTTTGAAAAACCTAAGTGCATGGTATGGTAATTAGGTCCAGTATGGTATTTCTATATGAGCATGGGTTGCCACTAGTTTGATATAAAATGCTACTGTGGGCTGGGTGGCCTAGTGGTTAGTGCACTTGACTTTCAAGCGGGATATTGTGGTTTCGAACCCCGCTCGGGACGAGACATTTTTCAGACCAGTAGTACGCTTAGCTCATACTTGACATTCCTTGGGTTGAGTATTAACTGGACAGGGCGACGCTTGGTGACAGATCACGGCACCAAGTGTGCATGGGTGATCCATGAAAGCAAGGCTGTTCAAATACATGTACACATAACAATCCCCGCTGCCTCTATGTGCCTTGGGTGCCTGGTAGCATTAAAAATCCACACAAAAATAATAAAGTAGTATGGGAAAAACTGTCTGAATAGTAGTTTGCTAACTAGGCTACATAGCCAAGTAAGATCAAGGGAGACAATTATGGTATCAAATAAAAAGTGGTTATGATCTAAAGGCTTTAAGTGCTTTGCGGTATACTTGTGTTTTTATATAGTTTTATGCCCCAAACGTAGAAGAAGTTGGAGGGGCATATTGCCTTTGGGTTGTTTATCTGATCATCCATTCAGTTGTGCATTCATTTATTACACTTTTCTTGTCAGCAAGATTGATAGCTATTTGAGCTGGGGCCTTGAAACTTGGTGAGCTTATTGAGGCTGAGGAGTAGATCACCTGATTAACTTTTAGAGAAAAAAAAAAAAAAAAAAGATTAATTTTGTGAGAGCTCTGCCCCTTTTCAACTTTGGCATTTTGTGGGAACAAGCATATACATGCAATTGGGTGCATAGTGTTTTACAAGCACATTGTTAGTTATAAGTATGAACATTTCTATTACAATGACTGTAAAGTTATTATCTTCATGAAGCTTTGATTATCAGACTTAATCAAATTAACCTTTACCACTCTCTTGGCTAATTCAGCAGATGACAAAATGATCGTATTTTTCTTATTTTTCCCAGACAACAGGTTTTGACATTTCATGCAAATTGTCTCCACATTTTTCCCAGACAACAGGTTTTGATACTTCATGCAAATTGTCTCCACAGGAGACAATTTGCATGAAATGTCAGAACCTGTTGTCTGGGAAAAATAAGAAAAATATTTTAAAATGTCGTCTACCGAAATTTTACCCAGAGTGATAAGCGTTAATTTGGCTACCTGATGATGTATCTTAAGAATTGCAAACAGTGTAGACACTTATCTGACATTGCATTCTGCAGCATCTGTTCTGTGTCTATTAGTTTGCCCAAGTCTGTCTGTCCAAATACTTGGAGTAAATATGGTATATCTTCATGAGGATCCAGAGTTAGGAAATACAGACAACCCTCTTTAAACCGACACTCGATACAACGACAAAATTCGTTATACCGGGTAATGTCAATTTAACTGTCACGAAACGTTTGCTTAAGAGGTAACAGTTAGTCACAAATTATGCGAGAATATTGTATTTAATAATTTAAAGAAGCATTATATGTTTTGGATATTTGTTAGAATTGCCTCATTGAGGCAATTCTAACAAATATCCAAAACATATGTTCTTTGAGGAAAAAACAGGACCCTACATATCAATCTGTTCATTAAGTATTCTGTACAACAGCAAAGTCATTTTAACGGCAATGTCTTTGGGAACAAATGCTGTCGTTGTAACGAGGGTTCACTGTACATTCCATGCTGAATACAAATGTATCATTTGGGCTGTGTTAAGCAAAAAGTGCCTGTGAGCATGCACAGAATGTGCAGATTCACATAGTCCTGCACATGTGCAAAATCTCAACTGGGCATTTGCTCTCCATTGAAACATTCTATTGTATTCAATGATTAGTGAACAGTGAAGGTGCTGATCAGACTAGGGGCTGATCTGGGCCATCTCTGTCCGCATATGCCCAACGACACATTTTTGCATGGCCAGGCCCATTTATCCTTATGTCAAGACAAACACAAGGCAGTAATTTTTGATGAGACATTAACCAGAAAATAGGTTTGTATTTTAGTCTTCCAAAGAAGTGTTTCAACACTGTAATAGTCACATGTGGTGTAAAACACAAAAGTCATTTGCTCTCAAGTTTCTTTTGTTACCAAGAATGCTTTTTTCCCTGCTAGTGGCAGCTTTTGTCATCTGCTGATCTCCTTTGCAAACAGTTTGGCAGATCAGCCTGACAAAACGTTGGGCCTGATCTGGATCCAAACTGTTTGACACTCTGATGGTATTCCTGAAAGATGTTTTGGAAAAAGTTAATTTTTTTTAAAAAATCCACAGATGACAAAAAAGTATGCAAAATTACCCAGCATGCAAAGAGTTAATGCTTAGCACTCTGGGTAAAATCTTCAGCAGATGACATTTTGATTTTTTTTTCTGATTTTTCCCAGAAAACAGGATTTGGCATTTCATGTAAGTTGTCTGGAGACAATTTGAATAAAATGCCAAATCCTGTTTTCTTGGGAAAAAAAAGGAAAAATATCACCCGTTTGTCGTCTGCTGAATTTGCCAAGTGAGTGGTAAAGGTTACCGATATGCCTTTCTTTTATCAGCATATTATTTGCATTCTTCAATCTTCAAAAAGCTAAGACTCTACAAAACTGAACTTAATTATAAGGAATACAAAAAAGCAACTTTTCAGCAACTTTTTATTGGGATTTTGTGATCAAACTCAGCAAATGCATTCAACTGAAAAAGTAGTAACTTACTCATCTATTCCTTTCAAATTTTTCTTAACTTTTTGAAATTTGGTCAATTTTGGCTCTTTAGCAGCATGGGAGTGAAAATGCGAAGTGAATGGCCACAAATATAATTACCATATTAGACCTAATTACCACTATTTTCAAAATTACTGGAGAAACATGTAGTAGTAAAATATCCACCTGATAAGAGCTTAACCCATTGTATACTGAATAGACTCTCCCTCTATATATTGGAAGAGTCCAATTTCAATTTTAGGTACGTCCCGTTATGAGATTTACATATTCCTAGAGAAAAATGGCCAAACTATTTGCAAACAGTGGAGATCCTGATCAGATGCTGCATTCTGCAGCGTCTGATCTGGGTCTGCACTGTTTGCCAATTACCCTTTTACAGGTCTCCCGACTACAGTGGGTTAAAAAAAGATAAGAAGATGACTTCATGAGATGATTACTTAATGATACTTGTGCGATACTGTTTCTGATTTTATTTTGAAAAGCATATGTTGTTGGTGCTCATTTGAATTGCCTCAACTTGTCGAGGCAATTCAAATGAGTACTTACAACATATGTTTTTATAAAGAAGTAGATAAAAGTACACTGGCTGTAATCTAAAGACTAAAGACTAAAGAGTTCCATTTATCATATACAAAGTGCCAGATAAGGTGCTTTTTTTAAACGATGATATTGATATTTTTTTATTTCTCCATATAAATGTATACTGTTGGTATTCATTACAAGTGCCTCACTAAGGAGCTTCTAATGAGTACCACAACATACGTTTTCGTGGAGAAATAAGAAAATTATTTGCCTGGATCAGCATTCCCATTCACGTACTGCAGTACGTAATTCACGTAGAGAATCTGCCATGAGCGTACAGAACTGTTGGTATCTACGCACATAAACGTACCAAAAATTTGGTGCACGTATAAATTGCAACATGCGTACGTCCTACTGAGTCATTTTTCGCTCAATAGCATATCATTTTAAATATTAATAAAGCATCGAAACACTGCGGTTGCTGGCGGACAATAACGAATGCGTTCGACGACTGCACAGGACGGAAATCCCGGAATGTATTTATATTCTTACCGAGAGGGATAAGATTATTGTTCATTGGTTATTGTGTATGATCTTTTTTGCATTATCCAATCACTGACCGTGACGACCATTAAATTGTATCGCGGTTCAGTGGACACCTCTTTTTCTCTGAGTTTCGATACGGCTCGGTCTGCTGAAGCGTATACAGAAGTTGTCAATTAGATCGGTAATTACTGCATGCAAAAGAAATATTTTGTTTCATTTAGATTAATTTAGGATAGTTGTACCGCTGCATGACTACTTTAGCCAAGTTTTTTATGACTGTTATCAACAAAAACATGTACTTATTGCCGTAAAATCTACATGTCATAAGTTTTCGCGACTTCCTAATTTCCCGAAAAAGTTTAATTATTCAGTCAATAAACACTGTTATGAATATTAAAAGCGCTCAGAACTCCCAGGAATTCATAAAATTTCCAATCTTTCATGCCATTTTGCAGTAGCGATTTTCTATAAAATCAGTATGTCCGGCTCACACTGAATGAAAGGAACAACATTCTGGACAGAACCTGTTTTACCTGTTTTTAAACATTGTATATCTAAGAAGCTTGAATAGTACTTGAACTTGGCTGTTAGTATTAGGTTCTTTTGACTGAAGAATATGTTTTGGAAAAGTGACGTCTTGATATGATTGAAGCACAGTTTTCCTTTTATTTAAAATACTAAGACAAAGTACCTAAAACTGACCACAATGACATTTAAAGTATAAAGTCTTCCCAGTGCTTAACAAGGCATTTAATTACCCACAAATATGTGTACCCTCAAAAAGTGATCTGTACCCCCAAATGCTAAACCCAAAGGGTACATGTACCCCTAAATCAAAATGTGAGTGGGAATGCTGCTGGATACTTCTTTTATTTGAGATACCTCTTTTTCTTTAACCCTTCTCTTGCTGAACACGACATGCCCTGTCTTAGCAAACAGTGTAGCTCCAAATCAAGTGGCTTCTGAAGAAGCCAACTGATCTGGATCTGCACTGTTTGTCATTAAATATGTGACTTTCTATCAAAAACCTGGATCAGGTAATCTGATTGGCTGGAAATTAGATGTGGGTGTGGCATCTTAATTTATTCAGCATGACAAGGGGTAAAATTCCTTTTCATACCTTTTTAGTTTGCCTGTATGAAAGTACAGTTAGAGCTATAGCAGTCACCATGGCATTGGCATTGGTGTCGGATGTTGGTGTTGGCATTGTTTTTAACCCTTGTCCTGAATAAATTAAGATGCCACACCATTTGCAAATTTTCAGCCAATCAGATTACTCCATTCAGATTGTTGATATAAATTCACATACTGAATGGCAAACAGTGCAGATCCAGATCAGTTGGCTTCTTCAGAAGCCAACTGATCTGGATCTGCACTGTTTGAAAATGCAGGATATATCCGGGTTCAGCAGGACTAGGGTTAAAAGGCTATTTCTCCTAATCCTCTTGATGGAAGACGTTCATACAAATCCCTGTTGTTAGATGCTGGCCTGATGTTCTGTGCTGTACCATCCAAACCCACAAGCGTGACCTTGAGGTCAAGGTCAGTGTCTTTGAAAAAATTGATGTTAAAGTTTTGGGTTAGAGTTTTTAAGGGTGAAGCGTGGTTCAAGCAAGCTACATGGTCCTTTGACAACTCCTATTGTTTTTTGAAAAGACGGTATAACAAACAAAATAAGTATGTTTGGTTTCAGGCGTATATACAATATTTACTCACAGTCCCAGGAGCCCGATGCCATCATTTTCTGTCACTTGTTTACTTCCACATTATATTCGGAGTCAACAGCCTCCATAAGGTTAATTTGATCAACTGTTATTGCGTCACTTCATTCAACAAAACCCAAATTGTCGTTGACATTGTGCTGGTGAAGACAATTACCGCACCTTTTTTTCTTTTGCGTTGACGTTTAGCATGCTGAGTAAAAATTTCAGCAGATGACAAATTGATGAGATTTTTTTTATCCTTTCTAGAAAATAGGATTTGACATTTTATGCAAACTGTCTCCTAAGGTCAAGTCCTATTTATCCAGGCAATTTTCAGTTTACAGAATCATTGGATACTGATTACTCTATCAGAATACAGCAAAAGTCATAATAGGTCTGCATGGGTATGCTGGCTGCTGACTTTCGTGCGTGTGACATAACATATTAATTCTAAGTAGTTGGACAGACAGTTGAGAGAAAGCAGTGTAGACATAACAGAATCTGAAGTATTCATCCAGTTTAACCCTTAAAGCACAAATCACAATTGCAGCAGACGACATATTGAAATGTTTTTTTGTTGTTTTCTTTTCAAAGAAAAGTCATGACATTTCATGTGAATCATCTACTAAGCAAACAGTTTGCATGAAATATCAAGACTTATTTTCTCTGAAAAATATAAAAATTAGAATGTCGTCTGCTGCAAAATTTGATTGATGCTTTATCGCTCACCATGCTTTGGGAAGATTCAGCAGACGACATATTGGCGATACTCTTTTATTTTTCCTAGAAAACAGGATCTGACACTTCATGCAAACTGTCTCCTAAGGAGACAGTTACTGTCTCCTAAGGAGACAGTTTGCATTAAGTGGTAGATCCTATTTTATAGGAAAGCCAAGAAAAATATTTCAAAATCTCTGTTGAAAATTTTGTCCAGCATTTTTACCCAGCAAGTGTTTAGGGTGAAGCTGTTCAAAAACTAGTGCTACAAAATCTTAAATTCTCAAATTGAATGTTCTAAGCATTTTTTATTTCAGTGAATGTAACACTTGGTATTTCATGTGAATTGTCTGCTAAGCAGATGATTCACACAAACTGTCAAGCTTTGAAAAAACAACAAAAAACATTCAAAATGTTTGTTGCTGCTATGATTAGCTCTTTAAGAGTTAAATGGGTATCCATTTATCATCACATGGATTCCTTAGAAAAGAGTGGATTTCTGAAAATTGAAATTTTGTCCCAAATCCCAAAGCAATTCCATCCCATTTTATTATCTCTTTAACTAATCCTCAGCATTATATGGTTCTACTTTTTATGAAAATGAATAGTGATGAAAAAAGTAGGACTAAGAAAACAAATAGCCAAGCAAAGTTGTAGCAGACAGCTTTCTTAACCCTTCTCATGCTGAATAAATTAAGATGCCACACCCGCTTCCAATTTCCAGCCAGTCAGAATACTTGATCTGGGTTTTTGATAGAAATTCACATATTTAATGACAAACAGTGCAGATCCAGATCAGTTGGCTTCTTCAGAAGCCAACTGATCTGGATCTACACTGTTTGCTAAGACAGGGCATGATGTGTTTAGCAAGAGAAGGGTTAAATATTCGATTTTTGTTTATTAGAGGAAATAATGCTTGACATTTCATATGAATGGTCAGCTGCTAGGCAGACCATTCACATCGAATCACAAGCCTTAATTTGTCTGAAAGATAAAAGAAATTTTTAGAAAGTTGTCTTCTCCTATTGAGATCAGTGCTTTAAGGTTAGTACTTCCTTTGTTTCTTCTTTAAGGCCATACCAAATAAATTAATAGATTCTCATCCAAATTTTAGAAAAAAATGGGGTGGGTGAGTGGATTTTTAGCTCACCTGAGCAAAAGCTCAGGGTGAGCTATTGTCATCACCCTATGTCCGTCGTCCGTCGTCGTCGGTCGTCCGTTGTTCGTCGTCAACAATTAGTTTGTTAACACTCTAGAGGTCACAGTTTTGACCCAATCTTGATGAAACTTGGTCAGAATGTTTGCCTCTATGAAATCTAGGTCAAGTTCAATACTGGGTTACTTGGGGTCAAAAACTAGGTCACCAGGTCAAATCAAAGGAAAAACTTGTTAACACTCTACGGGTCATAGTTTTGACCCAATCTTGATAAAACTTGCTCAAAATGTTTGCCTCTATTAAATCTAGGTCAAGTTTGAAACTGGGTCACTTGGGGTCAAAAACTAGGTCACCGGGCCAGATCAGCAGAAAACCTTGTTAACACTCTAGCGGTCACATTTTTGAAGCAATCATCATGAATCTTGCTCAATGTATTTGTCTTGATGATTTCTAGGTCAAGTTCGAAACTGGGTCACCTGGGGTCAAAAACTAGGTCACCTGGCCAGATCAGCAGAAAACCTTGTTAACACTCTAGCAGCCACATTTTTGAAGCAATCATCATGAATCTTGCTCAATATGTTTGTCTTGATGATTTCTAGGTCAAGTTCGAAACTGGGTCACTTGGGGTCAAAAACTAGGTCACCGGGCCAGATCAGCAGAAAACCTTGTTAACACTCTAGCGGTCACATTTTTGAAGCAATCATCATGAATCTTGCTCATTATGTTTGTCTTGATGAATTCTAGGTCAAGTTCGAAACTGGGTCACCTGGGGTCAAAAACTAGGTCACCGGGCCAAATCAGCAGAAAACCTTGTTAACACTCTAGCGGTCACATTTTTGAAGCAACCATCATGAATCTTGCTCAAAATGTTTGTCTTGATGATTTCTAGGTCGAGTTCAAAACTGGGTCACTTGGAGTCAAAAACTAGGTCACCGGGCCAAATCAGCAGAAAACCTTATTAACACTCTAGCGGTCACATTTTTGAAGCAATCATCATGAATCTTGCAAAAAATGTTTGTCTTGATGATTTCTAGGTCAAGTTCGAAACTGGGTCACTTGGGGTCAAAAACTAGGTCACCTGGCCAGATCAGCAGAAAACCTTGTTAACACTCTAGCGGTCACATTTTTGAAGCACTCATCATGAATCTTGCTCAAAATGTTTGTCTTGATGATTTCTAGGTCAAGTTCGAAACTGGGTCACGTGGTATCAAAAACTAGGTCACCAGGCTAAACCAGCAGTAAACCTTGTTAACACTCTAGCGGTCACATTTCTGTAGCAATTATCATGAATCTTGCTCAAAATGTTTGTCTTGATGAGTTCTAGGATATATTTGAAACTGGGTCACTTGGGGTCAAAAACTAGGTCACCGGGCCAAATCAGCAGAAAACCTTGTTAACACTCTAGCGGTCACATTTTTGAAACAGTCATCATGAATCTGGCTCAAAATGTTCGTCTTGATGATTTCTAGGTCAAGTTCGAAACTGGAACACCTTGGGTCAAATACTAGGTCACCTGGCCAAATTAGCGTAAAATCTTGTTATCACTCTATGGGTCACATTTTTCAAGCAATCATCATAAATCTTGCACAAAATGTTTGTCTTGATGAGTTCTAGGTCAAGTTTGAAACTGGGTCATGTGGTATCAAAAACTAGGTCACCGGGCCAAATCCGCAGAAAACTTTGTTATAATCATTATGAACTTTGATCAGAATGTTTGCCTTGATCAGTTCTAGATCAGGCTCTCAAAGTGCTATGTTGCTCAGGTGAGCGTTACAGGGCCATCATGGCCCTCTTGTATTTATTATTCTTTAATTTTCATGGAAAACAATAATCAAAGCAAAACAAGGTTACAGACAGTACTGATTGTGGAAAAGGCAGCAAACCTTTTGTTCTTATTCTTCCTATACAAAAAGATGCTTTCCAATCAATAAAAGCTATCTTCAACATTAGCATGGCTGTGTGCAAAAACAGTTTCCATCCCAAAATTTTTTTTTGGTCAGAATTTTTTAGTTTAGGGGCGGATGGGGATGAGAATTTAAAAATTTATTTGGTATTGCCTAACTCTTGAAGCAGAAGCAGTTTTTTTTTTTTTCCAATGAAATATCAAAAAAAAAAAAAAAAAAAAAGATTTTTTTTTAGAATTTTGTCTGTTGGAGTTGTGATTGGTGCTTTAAGGTTAGTGCCTTCTTTGTTTTCTCTTTTAAACCTTGTAGCAGACACAGGACTTTTTTATTATTATTATTATTATTATTATTATTTTAATTATAGCATTTACATGAAATATCAAACCTTATTTTCTCTAAAAAATGAAAAAAAAAAAAAAAAAGGTGTTTTAGAATGTTGTCTGCTGCTCTTGTGATCGGTGACTTAAGGTTAGTGCTTCCTTTGTTTCCTCTTTTACCCCATTGTATACTGAATAGACTCTCCCACATTATATTTCAAAGTCCAATTTCAATTTTAGGTATGTCCAACTATAAGATAAACATATTCCTAGAGAAAAATAGTTAAACTATATGCAAACAGTGGAGACCCTGATCAGATGCCGCATTCTGTGACGTCTAATCTGGGTTTGCACTGTTTGCAAATTATCCTTTTATGGGTCTCCCGACTATAATGAGTTATTCCTTTATATCATTCACATGAAATATCAAAAAAAAAAAAAAAAAAAAATTGAATTTTTTCTGCTGCTGTTGGGATTGGTGCTTTAAGGTTAGTGCCTTCTTTGTTTTCTCTTTTAAACCTTGTGGCCGACACAGGACTATTTTATTTATTTATTCATTTTATTTTTTTCTGCTGCTAATAGCATTTACATGAAATATCAAATTATTTTCTCTTAAAAATGAAAAAAAAAATTCCTCTTTTGTTTGTTTGTTTGTTTGTTTGTGTTGAGGTTTTACAGCCCAGTCAACCCAATGGGGTCATGTCGAGCGCGGTCAGTTTACCTAACCACACTTTTAATGGGCAGGCTTAGTCCTCTAAGCGGTTAACCAGTATTGTGCACATTCCTTCGCCAGAAAAAATTCCTCTTTTAATCCTTTTATTATTATTTTTCTGCTGAACAGAGCATTTTCATGAAATATCAAACCTTTATTTATTAGGTGATAATTGATGTGATAATATTTGAAGCTAAGCACTCTGGGTAAAATTTTCAGCAGACACCATGTTGAAATATATTTTTTCTTATTTCTCCCAGAAATCAGGATATGACATTTCATGCAAATTGCCTCCATTGGAGACAATTTGCATGTAATGTCAAATCCTGTTTTCTGGAGAAAATAAGAAAAATACATGTAACATCAGTTTGTCATCTGCTGAATTAGCCCAGAGAGGACTAAAGGTTAGAGCAGGGCTTACCATGTTTGACATATAGGTAGATATTTTTGCCCTCTTTTTCTGCGACTTTGCCCTTCATTTCCGTGAATGCAATTATCAAGTCTCCTTTAATACCTAGCATGCTTGTTAAAAAAAAAAAATTAGCAGACGACAGTAGAATATTTTCTTATTTTTCCCAGAAAACAGGCTTTGAAAAGTTTCGAATAGAAAACAGCTGAAATGTCAAGTTTGATGGGCCAGGCTAGCTGGTTTCGGCCATTTAGGCCTAATCAGTGACCTTCATATAAATTTTCTGGCAATATTCTTTCATGGAGATTGATCATGGAATATTTTCTACGGTCATTCTCTCCCTTCCGCTGATTCAAGAAGGGCAGTTGTCAGTTTCTGGCAAAAGAATGTGCACAGTACTGTTTAACCGCTTAGAGGACTAAGCCTGCCCAGTAAACGTGTTGTTAGGTAAACTGACCGCACTCGACATGACCCCATTGGGTTGACTGGGCAGTAAAACCTCAACACAAACAAATCATATAAATTTCAAAATTTTAGAATGGGCTGAATGATTTCAAAGGACCAGGAAACATAAAATACCCAGTCGTAAAGTATGAGGAGACATTTACAACTGCCACACAGGCACTACAACCAGCAATAGTAAAGATAAAGATATTCTAAAAGGGATAACCCTTAAGAGCAGTTTGACTGGCTCCAGTCTGCAGTGACTAAATGTATTTCTCATTATTCTGTTTGATAATCCGCTAAAATAAAACCAAAAAACTACCATGACTATAAAAGCTGGTCACTAATGACCAGCCTTTATAGTCATGATATTATTTTGGTTTATTTTAGTGGATTATTAAACAGATTATAAGAAAAACACTATTTAATCACTGGAGACTGGAGCCAGTCTAGAGAGCAATGAACGCACTCACGAAACTGGAATTAGCTGAAGTGTCAAGTTTTCAAGACCAGACTGTTATATTGTTTTATTATTAAACCAGCTAAAAGTCTTCACAATATCAGGGAAAATTTATTGTCACTGGGAATATCAGAAAGACTTTTCTAGTTTTTGTAACATTTTAGAAATCTTATAATGAGAAATTGGGTATGGTTTAATTCTGTAATCAAAATTGGAAAGCCTATACCAGAAAACAGTTTGAACTGTTGGGCACTAATTTCCCGGTCGGTGCACTGAGGATAATCACTCTAGGCAAACTCAACAGACGTCAGATTGTAATATTTTATATTATTGTTTCCAGAAAAATAACATTTAAAATTTTACTCAAATTGTCTGTATATATATGTTCCCAGAAAGATAGGGTTTGGAATTTCATGCAAATTGTCTCGACAATTTGCATGAAATTTCCAATCCTATTTTTGGGGAACAATAAGGATCATAAGTATTGAAAAAAAAATGTTATCTGCTGAAATTTTTATTCAGCGTACTAATCGTTAACCCTAGTTCTGCTGAACCCCAATATGTCCTGCATTTGCAAACAGTGTAGATCCAGATCAGTTGGCTTCTGAAGAAGCCAACTGATCTGGATCTGCACTGTTTGCCATTAAGTAAGTGAAATTATATCAACAATCTGGATCAAGTAATCTGATTGGCTGAAAATTAGAAATGTGAGGGGCATTGTAATTTATTCAGCAGGACAAGGGTTAAGAGAGTTTGACCTGGTAGTATGACAGTGAGGCAATGGTAGCATGCTCAGCAAATATCTGCAAGTAAAGATAAGGATATTAGATGTATTTACAAAGCCAAAGAAATCCTTATTAATAGGTTATTCTCAGATTGTTGACCGTGTTTTGTTTGTGTTTTCTTCTTTTTTTTTTTTGACCTTTTTTTTTCTCTCCATTTTTCAGCATTTCCATATTTACAATATTCAGACAGACAGATCTGAGCAAGAGTGTAGACCCAGATCAGATGCAGCATCAGAGTCTACACTGTTTGTCGCTCATCCAGTAATTTTTGGACACATGATAACCCATTGTAGTCTGGAGACTGCTAAAAGGGTAATTGGCAAACAGTGCAGACCCAGATCAGACGCTTCAGAATGCTGCGTCTGATCAGCGTCTTCACTGTTTGTAAATAGTTTAACCATTTTTCACTAGGAATATCTAAATCTCATAGCCTGACCTACCTAAAATTGAAATAAGACTATTCCAATGTATAATGTGGGTGAATTCATTCAGTCTACAATGGGTGAACAGGTAGTCAGATAGACTTGTTCACATTTTAGGACAAGTATGGTAAGGTGTTAACCCTAGTCCTGCTGAACCCAGGTATATCCTGCCTTTGCAAATATTGTAGATCCAGATCAGTTGGCTTCTGAAGAAGCCAACTGATCTGGATCTGCACCGTTTGCTATCAAGTATGTGAATTTATAGCAACAGTTCGGATCATGTAATCTGATTGGCTGAAAATTAGAAGTGGGTGTGGCATCTTAATTTATTCAGCAGGACAAAGGTTAAGATGTTTGAATATTTCAGATAAATATGGTAAGTTCCACAGGGTACAGGCTGTGATTTCTTCCCCATTTTATACTCAGCCACAGGAGTGTAGTGGCAGGGTATTATGGTGTCACATTGGTCATCAATGTGTCTGTCCATCTGCCCATCCATCCGTCTGTCTGTCTGTACAAAGGCCAGGTATATTCCGAGGTTAGCATCTGTATGGGTGTCTGTTTATTCCATCATTGTGGGGTTAAAAATTGGTAAAAATTGGTGTTGTGGGGTTTAAAAATAGATAAAAAGTGTGTTGTGGGGTTAAAGAAGATCAAAGAAAGATCAAAGGAATAACCCTATAATGTATCTCTGGTAAGAATGTCCATCATTGGTTTGTCCTTATTTTAGTTTCATTACGAAAACACGCCTATTCGAATATATAGAAAATTTCATCTCCAAAAACTGAAAATTTTCAGATGAAAAACTCTGATATTTTTCCTATTTCTGCTCAAAAACATAGATTGTGGGTACTCTTTAGAACCGCCTCAATGAGGCGGTTCTAACGAGTACCCACAATCTATGTTTTTGTGCGGAAATAAGAAAAATAATGTATACCCCTGTAAACCCCAGTTTTACTATGTAAAAGTGGGGTTTGAGGGGGTCAAAATTATATAGGCATGTTTACGTGATGCCAGATGATAACGAGTAAATGTCAGTGGATTTTTACCAAACTTGGTATGTGCATTGATATTGTGGAAATCTGATTTGGGATTGCTAATGAGCAAATTTTGTGAATTTTTGACAGTTATCTGCCTGCGACATGTCTGTGTATTCATTTCTGGACGATGAGTAAAAGTCAGTGGATTTTCACCAAACTTGGTATGTGCATTGATATTGTGGAAATCTGATTTGTGATTGCTAATGAGCAAATTGCGTGCTTTTTTGACAAAGTTCTCTGCCAACGATAAGTCTGTATTTTCATTTCCGGACAATACCTATAGTTAATATCAATGGATTTTCATCAAATATGGTATATGTGTTGATATTTTGGAGATCTGCTTTTGGATTCAATGTTAATGGGCAAATTTCATCAATTTTTGTCAGAGTTATCAGCCTGCAACACATCCATATTTTAGTTTCAGGACAATAACTTGAGTAAATCTCAAGAATTGGGAAGTCTGCACTGTTTGGCAATGTCCCAGCACTTAAAGCCCAGTTCAGGTTTTACACAGTGCTCTGACATCATAGCCATATGTTGTTGTGCAGATTTTTAACGCTACCAGGCACCCGAGGCACATGGAGGCAGCGGCGATTGTTATGTACATGCATTTGTACAGCCTTGCTTTCATGGATCACCCATGCACACTTGGTGCCGCTGTCTGTCACCAAGCGCCGCCCTGTCCACTTTATACTCAACCCAGGGCACGTCGAGTATGAGCTAGGCGTACTAATGATCTGAAAATTGTCTCGACTCTAGCGGGATTCGAACCCACGATATCCCGCATGAAAGTCGAGTGCACTAACCACTAGGCCACCCAGCCCACCATCATAGCCATAAGAATAGTGTGGCTATAATAAACCTTTACCTCGATTCCATGCAAACACGTGGTTTGATTTCATTGGTCAGTGATAATCATGTGGACAACAACCTTAATGAAATTTTGGTGTATGTATACTTTTGCACGATTGTAAACAATCCACCAAAAAAATTGATCAATAGCAAGATTTAACTGAAAATTCAGATGATTTGATTTGTCAGGCTGCAACAATTACCTAATGGATTTGCATAATACTCCCAATAATATAGTGAAGATTTTGTTGCTGATTAAAACATAATGATCATCAAATATTGTTTATGTCCAGATGTAAATTATAAAGTACTACGATTCAGTGAAGGTGATATTAAAATCAGATTTTTTATATTTTTTTTTTTTTAGTATTTTTTTAATACCTTAGATTAGTTGATTGGAGTTTGTTATTTCCATATCTACTTCTTGATGGTATTAGCATAAAAGTGTATTAGGTTTTGGTTGTATAGTAGTTTATTGAGTCCCATCGCAAGAAAAAGGTTCGTCATGCCCTGCCACTTATCAAGGCCACATGTCTAGTTCTTTGGATAAAGTTTCCCCTTGGCCTACTGCTTATGTGAGCGAACAGGTAGGTTCTGGTGAGACTATGGGGATGTGCAGGCTAGCCTGCCCCTTTGTTGGCTACATATCGAGGGTTGAGCACAAGACTGTAGTATAACTCAAACATTTTTTTGAAACCCTTGTTTAGGGACAACTTTGACCCCTTTGTAAACAATGCAAATTTAGGTGCCATTGCTCATATGAGCAATAGCACCTAAATTTGCATTGTTTACAGAAAGAAATGTTGTAATCTTCATAACGCCTTCATGGTGAGCGGATTAAGTTTGCTACAATCTTGCGCTCAACTCTCGATATGTTATAACCACTCTCTTCCCATGTTGCAGCTTACATGTTCTTACCTATGTTTACCTGATCACGCACAATAAAAATTCCCTATTTACTCTCAGTAATGGGACAGACAGACCTGAGCATTTGATCAGGGTCTGCACTGTTTACCATTCATCCAGAAGTTTAACCCATTGAAGACTGGAGATGTCCCCTAAAAAGGTAACTGGCAAACAGTGGAGACCCAGATCAGATGCTGCAGAATGCGGCATCTGATTAGGGTCTCGACTGTTTGCAAATAGTTCAACCATTTTTCTTTAGGAATATCTACATCATATAGTCTGACATACCTAAAATCGAAAATGGACTCTTTCAATATATAGGGTGGGAGAGTTTATTCAGTCTTTAATGGGTTAATAGACACTTCAGCAGATAGTAAAATGGATGTCTTGTGGACATTTTAGAACTATAGAGTTTAACCCATTGTGGACTGAATAGACTTCCCCACATTATATATTAGAAGAGTCCAGTTTCAATTTTAGGTATGTTCGGCTACCGGTATGTGATTTCCATATTCCTAGAGAAAAATGGCTAAGCTATTTGCAAAAAGTGGAGACCCTGATCAGACACTGCATTCTGTAACATCTGATCTGGGTCATCACTGTTTGCCAATTACCTTTTAGGAGTCTCAAGACAACAATGGGTTAAAAAGTGTCTAAATATAAAGGACAAATAAAGGTACTGGTGTTTATGAATGAACTGTTTAAAAAATCCGTAGTTGAAGTACTATCAAGTTGAGTGACATTGTGTAAGAACTAATAGTTGAAAAAATATTGAGAAACACCTAGGAACTTTGCCAGATTTAGATTATGTTTTGAAATGTTACCCTTAAAGTGCCAGTCACAACTGCAGCAGACATTTTGAATTTTTTTTTTTATTATTATTTTTCAAAGAAAATAAGTCTTGAAATTTCATGTGAGTTGTCAGCTTAGCAGACAACTCACATGAAATATCAAGACTTATGTTCTCCGAAAAATAAAAAACAAATAAATTAAAAAATGTTGTCTGCTACAGTTTGCTTAGCGCTTTAAGGGTGAAGTATATTTGAACTTGAGGCATAGATAATGACCAATCATTTATTTCTTTTTTACTTATCTCCAAAAAAAACTGTTCCGTAAAGTATTATATAGTACAAGAGTTACTTACTGCTGATCAATATTTTTTATTTGATAAATATATACACCTGTGTATTAAATTTTGAAATATATAGTGGGTAGGAAAACACGGAATATGATTGTGTTCTGGTGTTTGGCTGTGGTTAGTCCACTTCACCTGATAATTACCACACAACAGACATGATTTGAAGTATTTTAATCTAATTTTGTTTGTAAACCAAAGTTTGACTGGATATAACTATGTACCGCAGATACAGGTAAATAAAGCAGAGTTTTTCATCAATTTACGATTGATTTGTGATGTTTTCTTAACCTGGGTTAATATAGAAGATGGCATATTGATAAAATTTTTCTTACTTTTCTCAGTAAAAAAGGATTTGACATTTCATACAAATTGTCTCCACTGGAGACAATTTGCATGAAATATCAAAACCGTTTTCTGGGAGAAATAGGAAAAATATTCCAATATCTTGTCTGCTGAAATTTTACTCAAAGTGCTAAGTGTGAACCCTTAACTTGCTGAGTTTAAATATTATCCGATATAATTTTAAAATGTCTTTCTTCTCCCTGAATGTAGGTCTTGAGATTTCAGTGGAACCTTTCCATATCCTAGAAGAGATTGTAAACATAAAGATTTGCATGAAATGTCAAAATTTTTTTGAGGGAAAAAAGAAAAAAGAAAATAGGACTGCTTTGTAATCAGCTTATTTATAAGGTTAACAAGTACAGTTGTATTTCTTCATTCAGGTGAATCTATATTGATTAGAGATGTTTTTTCTCTCCCTTTTCAAAGGGAGGCAACTATTTATTATAAAAGGATTTGCTCACTTATTAAATATGCACACCCATGTAAAATTTATCCTTTTAAGCGAGAGTTCTAGATAAGCTATGTTTATAACCTAACCTCCCCCCCCCCTCTCCACACACACACACACACACACACACACACACACACACACACTGGCCCCAACCTCCCACAGAAGTTTTTTTATTTTATTTGTTCACAAAACATACCGTATTCGACCTAATTACCACACAGTGCACTTAGGTTTTTCAAATTTACTGGGAACACTCATTCGTGGTAAAATATGTACCTACTAAGGGTACACTATAAAAAAAGATTAGAAAAGGACTTATTTGATATTGATTATGCAATTTTTTTTTCTGATTTTCTTTATAAATGCATATGTTGTGGGTACTCATTTGAATTGCATCGACAAGTTGATGCAATTCAAATGAGTACCCACAACATATGCCTTTATAAAGAAGTAGACAAAAAAGTACACTGCCTGTAATCTTTAAGACTATGAAATCGCTTGACTGTGTGCTTATAGGAGTATGTGCGGTAATTAGGTTGAATACGGTATGTATATTATGTACTCAGTAGAAGTGCCTTGTAGAGACTCTTCTAATGAGTAAATAGCTCTTGATAAGGCACTTTATGCAGTAAGAAAGGTTGCTAGAATAACAAGCAACTTGAAAAGTTGCAATTAATTATGGTTTCAAAAATGGCAAAATTCTGAAAATCCCTTATAATGCAGACCCCTACATATCCCTATTTTCTGTTTATTTTATGGGGGTAACTTGGGGGTAATTGCGGTACGGGTGTGTGAGCCAGTATTTCCAAACCTACCCCATTCATATACCTGGCCTTTGAAAAAACAGATCCATTAAAAAACTTGATTGTCTGAAATGTTGACCTATTCATAGACTGCCCTTTGTTTTTTTATACCCATTCATATAGAATCTACTCTGCACAGTTTGCATACACCTTTACCATTTAAAAAAAGTACAATTGTATTTCACAAAGTTAACCCGATTTATCTATCATCTTGTACACTGGCATGCCTTTACACTAACTCAGCTGTCTAACCCAGTTACTTCTAGTGGACTCATCTACCCTTATCACTTGGATGAGTCTATTCTTTGAAAAGTGGGACCTTTCATATACCAGTGAAGAAAATTGGGTCCATTCTATACTTTTTGTCGAAAAAAGGGCTAATCATATACCTGGCAGCGCTGAAAAAGGGGGCCATTAGGCATGCACATCTGTACTATGCCATATATAAGAAGTTCTTTAAGTACTCTAAGTAAAAATTTCAGGAGACAACATTTTGAAATATTTTTCTTATTTTTCTCAGAAAACAGGATTTGACATTTCATGCAAAAATTATCTCCCAATTTCCATAGGAGACAGTTTGCATGAAAAGTTATATCCTGTTTGCCAGGAAAAATAAGAAAAATATCATCAATTTGTCGCTGTTGAAAGTGCTAAAGGTTAACCCTTAAACTGCCAATCACAACAATTGTTGTCTGCTTTCTCATCTGCTTGTGATTTTAAAAGTCATCTCTGCAAACAGTGTGGACCCAGATCAGACTGCTGCTTTAGGAGCAGTCTGATCTAGGTCCACACTGTTTTCCTGTATGCAAAAGTAGGTTTGAAAAATTTGCAAGAATATTAAGCAGACGACACAAATAGACAACATTTTCAGATATAGGTTTTCTTGCCGTTTTAAGGGTTAGGATAGACTTGTTAAAACATATAATGTTGCAGTGATAATCTCTTCTCAAAGGCTTGTTAACATAATATTGCAGTGATAATCTCTTCCCAAAGGGGTGACTATAAACGAAAAGGATTCCCATAAGGAGCTAATCCTCTCCTAAGACCTATTTGAGAAGGAAGGCAATTATTATAGGTCAGAGTGATCTCAACCTGGGGGTTTATCCATTCATTTTAGCTTTACTCATCCTACAGCAAGCAAGAAAGATGCTATATTTAGCCTAAATATTTGGGGCGTCATGCCTGAGCAAATTGTGCAGACTTGTAGCAGACTGATCTGGAAAATAATCCCCATACCAGGGCATTACAGTATTTGCATTAACCCTTAAAATGCCAAGAAAACCCGCATCTGAAAATGCAAGAATATTCAGCAGACGACATTATTAAAACAGACGACATTTTCAGATGCAGGTTTTTGTCTGTTTATGTCGTCTGCTGGATATTCTTGCAAACTTTTCAAACCTATTTTTGCATACATGTTAAGGCAAACAGTGTGGAGCCTGATCACTACTCCTAGAGGACTTCTCCTGGTTTTGTTCAATCCTTGGCTCTTGACAAATCAAACAGTAGTATCTTGTTTTCAAAAAGCAAAAACAATCTTGTTTTCAAAAACAAAAACAAAAAAAAACAAAAAAAAAAAACTGGATAAATTCCTTGAGGGAAGTAGCTTATTTGCAAAGGGGAAAATGCATTTCCTTCCTTTTTGTCCTTGGTGAGGAAAGATAAATTTTAATCTTAACCCTTGTCTTGCTGCTGAATAAATCATTACGAAAACATGCCTATTTAAATATACTGAAAATTTTACCAATAAAAAATGAAAATTTTTAGAGAAAAATGCTGATATTTTTCATACTTCTGCTCAAAACATAGATTGTGGGTACTCGTTAGTACCGCCTCATTGAGGCGGTTCTAACAAGTTACCCACAATTTATGTTTTGAGCAGAAATAAGAATAATAATGCATACCCCTATAAACCCCAGTTTTACTATATAAAAGTGGGGTTTAAGGGGGTCAAAATTTTATAGGCATGTTTTTGTGATGTAGGATACCACACTCTAATTTCCAGCCAGTCAGATTACTTGATCCGGGTTTTTGATAGAAATTCACATATTTAATGACAGTGCAGATCCAGATCAGTTGGCTTCTTCAGAAATGTAAATGTTCCAGAAATAGAACAAATTTTAAGAACATTTACCAAGCACCTGTCATAAAGAATTTTTTTTTTCAATGCAAAAGTATTAATGAATTTATTTCTCCACAAAAACATAGGTTGTGGTACTCATAAGAAACACCTCGCTAATATACTTCATATGAGTACCCACAAGATATGTTTTCGTGAAGAAATAAGAAAACTTTTTATCTCTTGATATATGTGTCATTGTATTTTTTTCTCTGAAAAATAATAAAACTATTTCAAAATTTTGTCGCCTAGTATTCAGAATCAGCACTTCAAAGGTTAATTCCGATTTTCTAATTCCATGTGCAGTATTTACCCTAAGTATTCAGATATTATAACTCATTACTATACCTGTCCCAACATTTCAGCAAGTCTGTTTAACTGCTTGATATGTCTGGGTGGCAAACAATGTAGACCCTGATCAGATGCCACATTCTGTGATGTCTGATCTGGGTCAGACCTGTCTGTCCAAATACTTAGAGTAAACCCAGTAGCCTATGGTTCTAAAATGTAACTAATGTAAATACTATCTAAAAGCCCTACGCTTAGCACTCTGGGTAAAATTTTCAGCAGACGACATCTTGAAATATTTCATTTATTTTTCCCAGAAAACAGAATTTGACATTTCATGCAGAATGTCTCTAATGGAGACAGTTTGCATGAAATGTCAGTTCCTGTTTTCTGGAAAAAATAAGAAAAATATAATCAATTTGTCGTCTGCTGAAGTAGCCCAGATAGTGGTAAAGGCTAAACAAAGGTCTTTTGATTTGAGACCAACTGCCATTGACTTTGAAAGTTGCCCTGAATAAGGCAGTAAATTGATATTTACATTTTATTGTTGCACCATGGTGAATTATCAATAACTTCAAGAGAAATTTGATTGAATTTTCTGATAATAACCAAAATTGGGTTTTAACCCATTGTAGTCTGGACCCTAAAAGGGTAATTGGCAAACAGTGCAGACCCAGATCAGGCACTGCAGAATGTGGTGTTTGATCAGGATCTCCACTGTTTGCAAATAGTTCAACCCTCGGTTCAACTATTTTTCTCTAGGAATATCTAAACCTCATAGCCTGACATACCTAAAATTGAAATTAGAATATTCCAATATATAGTGTGGGGGAGTTCATTTGGTCTACAATGGGTTAATACCTTTTTGACACATAGTATGCTGGGTAAAAATTACAGCAGATGACATTTGAAATGTTTTTCTTATTTTTTCCCAGAAAATAGGCTTTGACATAAAACAATTTGCATGTAATGTCAAAGCCTATTTTCTTGAAGAAAATAAAAAAATATCCTCAAATTGATGTCTGCCGAATTTGCTGAAGCAAACTTGGTAAGAAATCCATCTGGAAATTTTTAAATATTTTTTCTGGTGTTTTTTTTAACTCAGCAAAGCCAAAGGCTCCAGTAGAGCTTATAGGAGAAGCAGTGGTCCATCCTTCATCATCAGTGTTGGTGTCTACATCAATTTGGTGTTGGTATCAACATTTTCAAATGACATCTCCTCTGAAACGGCTGGGCCGTTTGAAACTAAATTACACATGGAGCCGCCATGGAGTGGGGGAACAAAAGTTTGTGCATATACGAGGGATGTTCGAAATGAATTGCTTATTGTCCTCTAGCTCGATATCCACGTGGGGCATGATAAAAACTAATACATACCTGTATAGGGCTATTCAATATCTACACAATGGTGTATAAATGTACATGTTAGATTAAGTGTAAGACATAAAATTTGCCATTTGAATACACACAGTCATTGACCACTGCAGTAAAAATGGTTGGTAGAAGCATCGACAAAAAAGATGAAATACGGGCTTACATCAAAGCTCGCTCAAAACTTGGTTGTTCTTTGAAGAAGCTGATGACTGAAATTTCTACTGCTTTTGGACCTTCTTGTGTGTCTTATGACACAGTTCCTTGGTGGAAAAAGAAATTTGAGTCTGGTGTAGAGTCCATTAAAAATGCACCGAAATTAGGTAGGCCAAAATCTGCATCTCGTAAAGAAATCATTTCCAAAATAAAGGAAATCATTGAAGGAGATGCCAGATTTACAGTTCGTGATATTGCACGAAAGGTAGGCATGTCACTATCAACCGTTCACCTTATTTTGAAGAAGCATTTGAAAGTCAGAAAGATTTCTGCTAGATGGGTGCCACATCTGTTGACTGACGAGCAAAAGAGGCAACGAGTTAAAGTGCCCAAAAAGCTGCTTCAAATGTTTCCAAAATATGACAAAAAGCTGTTTGCCAATGTCGTCACAGGTGATGAAACCTGGGTCCATTATTTGGAGCCCGTCAGAAAGGTTAGCAATAAGATCTGGGCCACTAAACACAGCAAACGGCCAATAATTGCCAAACGTTCTTTGAGTACAAAGAAGGTTTTGTATGCAATCTTCTTCTCTGGTGAAGGAGTCGCAATAAAAGTGCCAGTGAAAAAGGGCAAAAGCATCACCGGAAAGTACTACAAAGACGTAGTACTGAAGAAACTGAAAAAGTATTATCAGAAACGACGCCCTGCCACTGGTTTTAAACATGTCTGTTTTCTACATGACAATGCCCCAGCTCATACCTCCGCAATAGTTCAGCATTTTTGAAGAAAGAAAAAGTAACTGTTTTGCCTCACCTCCCATATTCCCCAGACCTTGCCCCATGTGATTTCTTTTTGTTTCTGAAATTGAAAGCATTCCTTGCTGGGCGGAAATACCAGTCCCGACAGGCACTTGGATCTGCCATTCATCAGTACCTTATTACTGTGCCCAAATCAGCGTACCGTGACGCCTTCAAGAAGTGGATACATCAGCTGAAACTTTGCATTTCTAGCCTTGGGGAGTACTTCGAGGGCATGAAATGAGTACTTTTGGGCTAACTTGAAATTTGAAGTCTCCAGATAGAAATAAGCAATCCATTTCGAACATTCCTCGTATAATGTCTGAGTCACATATCCAAGATGATCTCCATGACCATATATGGTAAAAACCTTTGAAACTCTTCTTCTCAGGAACCAAACGGCCAATGACCATGAAACTTGGGATTAGCATTAGGATTGGGATTGGCAGCATTAGGGACTCAGACTTTTGACTTTTATTCTACCAAATTTGTTCAAATGTTGACTCCTAGTTGACCTTGATCTATTTTACAGCAAAGTCAAATTCCGTCACTTGGGCTTTTGTATGGGAAAAAGGTGAAACAGTATAATCACATAGTAGCCTAAATTCCCAACATCTAGCATGAAATATCTCATGATGTAGATGGTATACATGGATGCAAATGTGATAAGTCAGTTATACCATGGTTCTGCGCATGTACGTGCGATAATGCACTCGCTCACGCTCGTGCATTATCGCATCGTACATGCGCATGAACCATGGTATAACTAAGACCTATTGTAGCCTATGACATTAAAGTTGATATTTGCAATCAGCTAAATGATTTTTTATGAATACCAAATTTCTAGGTCATGTACTGTCCTTTGTCCTGGATACCTAAATTTATCTTCCCTCTAAGACTGTTGGGTTTATTTAATGTACCAAATTACATGTGGAGCCTGTGTTGGAGTGGGGAATGAAAGTTTGTACATGGGATCTTGGTCACATAATCTAGATGCCCGCCATGCCCATATATGGTAAAAACCTTTGAAAATCTTTTCAAGAATCAAACGGGCGCTGACCTTGAAACTTGGTATGCACCACTGGGTACTCAGGCTCTGCCAAGTTTGTTCAAATGATGGCCCTTTGTTTACCTTGACCTATTTGATGGAAAGGTTTACCTTGACCTAATTTATGGCAAGGTCAAATTTGGTCATTTAAGCTTTAGTATGGGAAAAAGGCAAAACTGTGGATTTATGTGAAGCTATTGTAGCCTATGACATTCAAAGTTGATATATGCAATCGCCTAAATGAGCTTTTATAACTACCAAAGGTCAAGGTCATTTAGTTGGTTGACCTATTTCAAATATGAAAAGTAAGCAACTTTTGTCAGAATTTAAATACCGAAAAACAGAACTTTGAAAGTACAAAGTGCAAGTTCTGAGTGCAAAAGGATTAAAGTTGCAGAAGAGGAATTGCTTGCCCATTTGAACTCTGGTGAGTGTAGTGGCCCATGAGTCTTTTGCTTTTCTCCCCAGATATTGGGGTTTGATTTCTCGTGCAGGCAGTTTGCATATGTCAAACCCTATTATGTGGGCAAAACATTTTTTCGTCTGCTGTATTTGCCCAGAGGATGCTAAATGTTAATCAGTTTCTTAGCCTTAACCTCTAGCATGCTGGAGTCAAAAGCTGCAGATATCTTTCTCACTGGGGATATTAATTTGGTCATCATCATCATCATTTGAACTGAAAAAATAATAGTTACAATTCAAGCAATCAAACCATCCAAATTTATCAGTTAACCCAAAAAGTGCCAAGTAAATTTGCAGCAGACATTTTTTCTTATTTTTCAGAGAAAATAAGACTTAACATTTCATGTGAATCATCTGCCTAGCAGAAATGAAATGTCCATCTTAATAAGAAAACAATATCAGGTTGCCCTCTGAATTTGCCCAGAGAGGGGTAATGGTTAATTGCCCAGAAAAATGTAGGTGCAAGTTTGCTTGAGATGAGATGTATCTGTTTGGCAGAAGACAATACCTGACAACATCGGCTAATCACCATTTCACCAAACATCCTATCCAAGTATTTAACCATTACCACTCTCTGGGCATTTTCAGCAGATGACAAATTGATGATATTTTTCCCAGAAAACAGGATTTGACATTTTTTGTAAATTGTCTCATGCATGAAATGTCATATCCTGTTTTCTGGGAAAATAAGAAAAATATTTCAAAATGTCTTCTTCTGAAAATTTTACCTAGAGTGCTACATGTTAAGGTAAATTACAGTATTATCATACAAACAGTTTCACTACTATTTAAAAATACATGTATTTGTTAACTTAAACTTTGTCGCAGAAAATTCCCATTTTTATTAACACTTAGCACTCTGGGTAAAATTTTCAGCAGATGACATATTGAAATGTTTTTCTTATTTTTCCAGAAAACAGTTTTGACATTTCATGCATATTGTCTCCAGTGGTAATATCATGACTATAAAGTAATGTTATGACTTTAAAGGCTGGCCACTAGTGTAGTGACTAGCCTTTATAATCATGATATTATTTTGGTTTTATTTATGTGGATTATCAAACAGGATTATAATAATAAATATTTAGTCTCTGGAGACTGGAGCCAGTCTATACCTATCCTGGATATACAGATACCATAACTCTTTACTATACTTATCTTTAGAGCCAAACTTATCTATTAGACTACCTAATATATCTCTGAAATAAAATATGTTGACTGAATAGAAAACCGTGTAGGCCATTGGCAAACAGCTCTTTTAGGGTCAGAGTCTACACCATTTACTCAAGCATAGGTTTACAAATATTTTTGGTAATTATGGTACGCATTTTGAAAGGTTCGTTGTGCATATGGAGTGAGTCATTTATTTTTTTCCTGTTTAACACTAAGCAAACCATGGGCAAATTCAGCAGATATCAAGTTGATATTTTCTCATCTGTCCTAGTAAACAGGATTTGACATTTCATGCAAAATGTCTTCTCAGGCAGGAGACAATTTGCATGAAATGTCAAATATTGTTTTCTGGTAAAAATAAGAAACAATATTTCAAAATGTCGTCTGCTGAAATTTTTACCCAGCATGCTTAAGTGTTAATGAAAAATTAAATTCAAATTGGCCAATAGTTAGGATGTAATGTTAGAATGTTGACAAATATGTTTTTGTCTTTTCCAAGGAAAAACTTTCAGGATATTTATTTAGGTATGTGGGGCAAAACTGGAGAAAAGGTCCCATATGTAAACAGTGTTGGACATTATAAGCCTTTGCATCAGTATAGTCTGGTCAGGGTCTTCCCTGTAAGTCAGTATATCCTACAATATCAACTTTGGCCTTCATTTCGCGACATATGTGTCTTACTGCACATATATAAGTTTACAATTTAACACTTAACCTTTGTCCTGCTGAATAAACTAGGATACCACAACCACTTCTAATTTTCTGCCAATCAGATTACTTGATCCAGATTTTTGATACAAATTCATATGCTTAATGACAAACAGTGCAGATCCAGACCAGTTGCTTCTTCAGAAGCCAACTGATCTGGGTCTACACTGTTTGCAAATACAGGGCATGACATGTTCAGGGTTCAGCAGGACCAGTGTTAAAGTGCAAATCACAACTGAGGCAGATGACCTTTTCTAAAGAAAATAAACCTTGACATTTCAGGAGCAGACAATTTGCATGAAATGCCAAGTCTTATTTTCTATGAAAAATGATGGGAAAAAAATCAGAATGTCATCTGCTTAAATTTTGCTTAGCAGCACTTGTACACATCTTTGGTAATGATTGTAATTAATCCTTTGCAGCTAACAAATGAATATTTTTTTTGTTTTGTTTTTTCTTATTTTTCCCCCCAAAAAGGCATGATAATATTCATGTGAAACAACTGAAATTCGGGCCCCATTTTCTGGGACAAATAAGAAAAATATTTTAAATCGAAATTGTTTGCTAATAGATTTAAATTAAGCAGGTTAAGGTGAAGTGTCACACTGAAACAGTTAGTCTGAAACTGCTATACCATAATTACCATAAGTATTGGGACAGATAGGCCTTAGTACAAACAGTGTGGACCCAGATCAGATGCTGCATTCTGCAGCATCTGATCAGGGTCTACACTATTTGCCATATATACAGCAACATCTTAAACATGTCAACAGGTCATAGAATGGACTACACGTCAACCTCTTTATAACACAGCTCATTATAACACAGCTTTGGATATAACACGGTTCAAAGATGGATCCCAAAAATGCATAGATTATATTGAAAACCATATATGGTCATTTTTCAATATAAAATCTATACATTTTTGTTGGTTGGTTTACTAACATGGTTTCTGCTATGGACCCCAACAATAGTGTTATAAAGAGGTTGTGGTGTATTTCCAATGTTAGGGTAAGTGTTTTAAGTAGACGTGGTGTCCCAATACTTAGGGCAAATATGGTATTTATCCCAAACATTTGGACATCTCATCTCCCTTAGTAACCGTACTTGTCCTAACATGAACATGTTTGAACATGTCAATTTTAATACCTGTTCATATGTCTTAGATACTGCTAGATGAGTGGCAAACAGTGTAGACCCTGATCAGATATAGTGTTCTGCAGTGTCTGATCTGGGTCTACTGTTTTTGCTTAGGACTGTCGGTCTAAATTCCATATTAAGTCTAAGTATTGGAATACATGTATACAGGCTTGAGCGGTAAAATGCAGCATCTGATCAGAGTCTACACTGTTAGCAACTGATCCAGTAATATTTTAGACACATCAACATGAGGTAAAATGGACTTTTTCAAAGTTTAGGATAAGTATGGTAGAGGAATTATGGCGTGCCGGTACTTAGAGAAATACAAAGGGTAAAATTGGCTCAGGCTTGTCTGTCTGAAAACTCATCCTCACAAAAACATGCCTATATAATTTTGACCCCCTTAAACCCCACTTTTATACAGTAAAACTGGGGTTTACAGGGGTATACATTATTTTTCTTATTTCTGCTCAAAAACATATATTGTGGGTACTCATTAGAACTGCCTCGATGAGGCGGTTCTAACGAGTACCCACAATCTATGTTTTGAGCAGAAATATGAAAAATATCAGAGATTTTTATCTGAAAATTTTCAGTTTTTGGAGGTGAAATTTTCTATATATTTGAATAGACATGTTTTCGTAATGAAGAACCCTAAGCATAGCTCTTGACAAGGTGCGTTTTTCAACCAAAAAGTTTCTGTATTTTTCTTATTTCTTGACAAAAACATATGTTGTGGGTACTCATTAGAAGCACTTCACCTAGGCGCTTCTAATGAGTACCCACAACATATGTTTTTGCCGAGAAATAAGAACACTTTTTACCTGATACCCACTCTTATCTAGACCTATGCTATGTATCAGACAGGCCTGAGCACACAGTGGCATCTGATCAGGATCTACACAGTTTGCCATACATCCCACATCAACATTAGGTAAAAGGGACTTTTTCAAAGTTTAGGACAAGTATGGTAGAGGGTAGGGTGTCCCAGTTCTTTAGTAAATACGGTATTTATGGTAAATATGTAGATGTTTTTGATGGATGTGTGCTCAGGTATTCCTTGTGATATAAGACGGATACATTACTTATGATATTGGTATGATCTAATTGAACTCGACATTCCAGCAATAGCAGTGAGGGTCATACCTAAAGTTATGTGAAGTATTGCTTGAAAAGCAAAATAAAAATCTACATTTTGCACAAATGTGTGAGTTTGTCATGGTAGTGAGGCTGGTGCATGGAAGAGAAAGGAAAGAAGGATTCTTTAAAATTCTGTATGATTTAAAAAAAAAAAAAAACAACAACAACAAAAAAAAAAAAAACATTTCTATGCACTGTAAATCCCATATACAGCCTGTTCAGCAATATATAAACCTGACTGAATTAGTTTTATTTGAATTAACTCTTGTCATGCTGAATGAATTAAGATGCCATGCTCATTTCTAATTTGTCAGCCAATCAGATTACTTAATAACTGTAAAATCCCTTACTGAATGACAAACAGTGCAGATCCAGATCAGATGGCTTCTTCAGAAGCCATCTGATCTGGATCTACACTGTTTGCAAAGGCAGGGCATATCCGAGGGTCAGCAGGTCAAGGTTTAAATACTTTTATACAGTAGCTGCCTTATTTCTGATAAAAAAACAACAGCAGTTTAATTTCATAAAGGGTATTTTGAGAATTGATACACTGGATGAAAAGATCATTTTTTTCAAAATGTCTTCAAAGTGTGCAAATATTCCACGTGGAAGTAAAATGAGTGGCAGTATGAAAAATAGCCTCAGACCTGTGCATCCAGCAAAAGTTTAGATTAGCCTGGTTATCTATGCAGCCTGATCAGCCCTTGCAAGGCACCCTTTGGATAACCAAGGATCCAGTGTTGTGTTTCTTGTTCAGTTGTCCAGCCAAGATTCTGATCAGACTGCACAGGTATGCAAGCTGATTTGTGTTCTTCACTAGGTACACATGTCCAAAGGCGTTTTTTCTCACATAGAACTCAAATAATTTCATCAGTAAAATGTTGGTTGACCAATTAACACCTAGATTTTTACAATGGACTCTTCCACTATGAATATTAGGTCCTCTTATCTGCCTGAAGTGGTGTTATATAGACCATCACAAAAACATACCTATATAATTTTGACCCCCTTAAACCTCACTTTTATATAGTAAAACTGGGGTTTACAGGGGTATACATTATTTTTCTTATTTCTGCTCAAAAACATAGATTTTGGGTACCCGTTAGAACCGCCTTGCCGAGGCGGTTCTAACGAGTACCCACAATCTATGTTTTGAGCAGAAATATGAAAAATATCTCAGTTTTTTATCTGAAAATTTTCTGTTTTTGGAGGTACAATTTTCTATATATTTGAATAGGCATGTTTTCGTAATGCATAGCCATAATTGCTTCTTGGATTGAATGGTAAACCTGGCAAACTTTGATTACTCTGATCAGACACCACATTCTGCAGCATCTTGTCTTGGTCTACACTTTTAGCCATGGTCCCTAGTAATCAACCCTTGTCCTGCTGAATAAATTAAGATGCCACACCCATTTCTAATTTTCAGCCAATCAGGTAACTTGATTCAGAATATTGACATAAATTTGTATACTGAATGGCAAACAGTGCAGATCTAGATCAGTTGGCTTCTTCAGAAGCCAACTGATTTGTATCTACACTGTTTGCAAAAGCAGGTCTTTCCGGGTTCAGCAGGACAAGGGTTAATGAGTAAACCTTGAAAGTGCTAAGCAAAATTGAAAATAAGACTTGGCTTTTCATGTGAAATGTCTGCAAGACAGATGATTCATATGAAATGTCAGCTTTTAATTTCTCAGAAAAATATTAAAAAAAAAAAATCAAAATGTTATCTGCTTTAATTTTAGCTATGATTAGCACTCTAAAGGTTAAACCTTCTCCTGCTGAACCTAAATATACACCGCCTTTGTAAACAGTGTAGATATAGATCAGTTGGCTTCTTCAGAAGCCAACTGATCTGAATCTGCATTAGAGCTGGGGCGATATCATGAATGCATCGGTACATCATGATATTTTTGCTGGCGATATTGTATCACGATATTGATTCCGTGTATCGATATTTGACGATACTTTTGCGTTATATCAACAGACGTCCGAAACGCAAGTGACATATTTTTTTCTGAGCCGCTTATGCCGATAAAAATTGTTTATCCAAAAGGCGCCGCTTATATCCAATAAAAATGGTTGGTGTATCTGCCGTAACTACTGGAACCAACAGGCAATGTGATTTCAGTCTGGTCAAGTGGCTCGAGTATGGACCTATGTGGTACATAACTTTTTTCCCACTTAAATGTTGGTATTTTCAGTTATGCCATTCAGATTTATGCAAAGTAGTATTACCGTTTTATTGTTGATATAAGCGGTCACTACCAACATAAACAATGGATGCTGAACCAGAAATTGAACGTGCGGATCGGCATTTAAATCACTTGTATGGAAGCATTTTGGCTTTGTCAAGTCAGACAAGAGTAAAGTAATATGCCTCCATTGCAAAGGTGTCTAAAGTACGCTGGCAACACCACTAACATGGCTGTCCATTTGAAGAGGCATTACCCCCAGTACAGTTCGGCCTCTAGTTTGCCAACGATCAGTTCGACCAAAATATCCCCGTCGAATGCTTCGATGACAACTTAAAGCAGCTCGCAGAGAACCCTTCAAGAGTCCTTTAAATCAAAAGCTGGCCAAGTAGTTAATCATAGAAGAGCTTCCATTAAGCCAAAACATGTTGATTACCTGGTGTTTTTGAACAAGAATTTGGCCTGATGGATTACTGAGATTGTGCAAAATGCTTAGTGCTCAGTATTTGCTGAGAATGAGTACTTCTAGTCACTAGCTACCAGTCACCTTATTGACCTTAACTATTGCCCAAACATTTGAATCAGAGTTTGAGACTTTCTTTCTTATTTTATTTTTATTGCATATAAGGATATGCTTAATAAACCAATATATTGTTATTGAACAGGAAACTTTTGTTTTCATCCATGGAAGTATTTCTTTACAACAAAAGTCCAAATTTACCTAATAAAACACAGCAAATCTGTATAAAGCAAGTATCGCGATACTGTATCGTATCGCCTGTCTGGTATCGCCATAATATTGCGATACATTTTTTCTGGCAATACCCAGCTCTAATCTGCATTGTTTGCTACTAAGTATATGAATTTGTATCAACAATCTGGATCAAGTAATCTGATTGGCTGAAAATTAGAAGTGGGTGGCATCTTAATTCAGCATGACAAGGGTTAAAGTGTTTTAGCTATGATTGCTTGTAGGGGTAGTGCCTGTTATGGTTTCGTACACTGGGACACCCAGCACCTTAGAGACTTAACTGAAACAATAACAACATCGCTTGCATAAAAATGCAAGAATCAGATGCTGTATTGTGTGTTAGTTTAGTTTTTACCAACCCTCACTCAATTTATAGGATGTATGGTCTATTGGTCAAACTGTTATAGTCAAAATAAGAAGTTATTATTATATGTATATATTTATACACATCAGTAGGTGTTGAATATAAAGTTTTCAATTTTGGATTTCTATAAATATTTATACAAACACTACACATACTAGTCTTAGGGTTAACCATAAAGTACACCCAACATGAACAGATGACAAAAAATGTAATAGTTTCTTATTTTTTTCAGACTTGACATTTCTTTCAAACTGTCTCCTCAAGGAGACAGTTTGAATGAAATGTCAAGCCATTTTTTTGTGAAATATAAAGTATTTTTAAAATTGTCAGCTGTTGTTTCAATTCAGTAGGTTAATGGTGAAGTGTTTTGGATTACCGGTAAAGGAGTACATTATCATGGAAAATACCATTGAAAAATTGGACTGGTACACAATATTCTTCATTTTTTCTGCTATAATTTTGCCAGTTTTGATGTTAATGACTGTTTTTCATCCCATCAACAGTGTTGCGCTTATTTTGGGATGCACAAATAATTCTTAAGAAGTGGTCTAAACTTCTATAGTACTAAGCAAAATTGTAGCAGACGACGTTCTAATTTTTTTATTATTATTATGTTTCAGAGAAAAATATGACTTGGCATTTCATGTGAATTGTCTGCTAGTCAGGCAATTCAAATGAAATGCCAATTCTTAGTTTTATCTGAAAAAAAATACAAAAAATAAATAAAAAATAACAAATGTTGGCTACTGCAGTTGTGATTAGTACTTTAAAGGTAGAGTTTAAAGGTTAACCCTTGTCCTGTTGAACCCGGATAAGTCCTGCCTTTGCAAACAGTGTAGATCCAGATCAGTTGGCTTCTGAATGTTTGCCATTAAGTATGTGAATTTATAGCAATAATCTGGATCAAGTAATTTGATTGGCTGAAAACTAGAAAAGGGTGAGGCATCTTTTCATTCAGCAGGACAAGAGTTAAGAATATGTGAGTGTACTCTTTGCACTGACCTTCATGCCATGAGATTGTTTGACATTTCATGCAGTCTCTTAAAAAGGGCTTGTCATTTCATGCCTATTGTCTTCCAAAGTTACTTTTGGAGGTTCACTCTCTCTTTATGATCCCTGAAGTGTTTTGATACATGAAATTTTAATCAGATAGATCTAGTAAATAGTATATTTATTCTAATATAGGCCCCAGAGCATTGCAATTCATTACTGCTGAAATGACAGTATTGAGTCAGAATTTGGGCTAAAACTAAGATATTTTGATGGTGCATGTCTTTTGAAATGCTTATCTCTTAGAAAAGTAGGAGGGGTATTATTCCAAACAGCACATGGATACTCAGGGTGGATTTCTGATCAGTGTGTTCACATAAGGATGACAACTTTTGGTACTCCCTGTTAGCATTCCTGAACACAAAGCCATTTCTGAAAAGGGGCCTACTTTAAAAACAAAAAATGCCCATCTGAAAAGTGGTTTCAATAAAAGAAACAAAATGCTCTCAAGGCATGTGTGTGTGGGGTGGGGTGGGGTGGGTGGGGGGGAGCAAACTGCACTAAAATTAATTTTTAGAGTAAAAGACCTTTTCAGAATTCAGAAGGGAGGCAAAATTATTTTGATGGAGTTTCCTCCCATGAAAGTGTATCCATTCTCTTAATTTCACAGGAGATAATTTGTATAAAATTTAAGCCTTTTTTAATCGTGGGAGGGGGGGGGGTGGAATATAATGCCTTCAGATGATAGTTGAACTCAGCAGGCTGTACGAGAGGTACACATGCTGGCTAAATTTTTCAGTGACACATTGAAATATTTTTCTTATTTTTCCCAGAAAACAGGATTTGACATTTCATGCAAATTGTCTCCAATGGAGACAATTTGTATGAAATGTCAAATCCTGTTTTCTGGGAAAAATAAGAAAAATATCATCAGTGTTATCTGCTGAGTTTGCCCATAGAGTGGTAAATGTTAACGCTGGTCCTGCTGAACCCAGATATACCCTGCCTTTGCAAACAGTGTAGATCCAGATCAGTTGGCTTCTGAAGAAGCCAACTGATCTGGATCTGCACTGTTTGCCATTAAGTATGTGAATTTGTATCAACAACCTGGATCAAGTAATCTGATTGGCTGAAAATTGTAAGTGGACAATGCATCTTAATTTATTCAGCATGACAAGGGTTAATATTTTTTATTGCTCTTTTTCAGGAATAGGCACTTCCAGCAAGGCCAGGATCAGGACGACATGAAAACAAAAGGTCCCACCTTCTCAGCAGAAAATCACGATCAAGATAACTACATCCCGGAGAACCGTATTACCCCCTGCGATAAATCCAATGATCGCGACACTTATATCACAGACAATACTTTAAAGCCATATGACTATTCAGAAGAGAATGCTCAAGAACTTAATAAAGAGAACAGGAAGAATGAACGGGTATTAATTCACAAAGATAGTGGGAATGTTCTTGGTGCATTAAGTGATGAGGAAAAAGCTTCAAGTCAGTTAAACGATAGTAGTAATAGTAGAAATAACACAGTCCCAAAATATCCACTAAACAGACAAAGTTCCAACTTGACTAATGATTCCGGGAGAAGTTCTGTGAGTGAACTGGGTGAAAGTGTAACAAATACGCATGAAAATGATATACACACGGAGAATAATGTGAATGATCTAGATTCTTTACGACGGTGCAGTTTGACAGTTACAGACCCTAGTGGTCACCTCACACTACCTGATCAGTTAGACTGTGTCAGACCTAAAACAAACTCCAATAATTCTAGTTATTCTTCTGACGAACAAAATCATAAAGATATAGTTGCTCAAAATGACGATACTGTTCATACTAACAGTGGCAGCAGCACCCGTGGCCTACACATAAAGTATGCACCAAAAACCTTTTATAGTCATTCAGAGGACAGTACTGTAATTAATCGTCATCGCAGACGTTCACCATATACATCACCTAATACATCACCACGGTTACGAAGGCAGCCAACCATGGAGACACGAAGAATATCTCTGACAGATAGTGCCCAAGGTTATACACAGCTCAACCAGTATCATCTCAAGGAAGAAATAGGCAAGGTAAGCTAAAATGACTATGGCTCCCTATTACAAAAAATAGACATTTTTTATTCAAGAAAGGTTTAATAAATTGATCTATGGTATTAATACGATAATAAACTGTGGCATCTGACAGCCTGTAAAATTTCAGTTAGTCTCTCATTTTTGAATTGGATAAAAAATAAAATGATTTTTTTATCATATCTCAGAATTAATGTTGACAACATTAATTCAGAGATATGATAAAAGAAATCATTCCATTTTTTATCCCGTTCAAGAAAGAAAGACTAACTGAAATTTTACAAGCTGTCGGATGCCACATTTTATGATGGTATTAATACCATATATCAATTATTTAAACCTTTCTTGGATAAAAAAAAAAAAGTCTATTTTTGAGGAATATGGAGCCTTTAAAGCTGCATCCTATCAGTTGGACTATTGAAATCAGCTGTCCATATTTTAGCTTGATCTGTTAGACCTTTAACTACGCTGTTCAATGGTTCACATTTCATTTTTGCTCATGTCTATACAATCATGTACTTTGAAGTCACAAACCTAGCAGCCCTATGCTCTCCTTGAAGAACTACACTTTGAGGATCCCAGACTAAACAGAGGCTATACAAGCCCTTTTGTTTCATTAAGTGGGACACGATGAGAGATTCAAAGGCCAAGGTTTTGTTTACTTATGTATAAATGTTACCCTAATGTGTATTGCATTATTTAGAGACAGATATTTCTTAAATAATGTTAATGGTTAAAGAGATTAGTATAGTTTGCCAAAGTTCAGTTGTACTTTTCTTCACTGTTTACATCATAATACCATGTAGTATTTCATAATTACTGTATTCAATCTCATTACCGCACAGTGCGCTTAGGTTTTCCAAAATTAGTTGGAAAACTACTTGTGGTAAAATAGTTATCCTCGTACACTAGAGTACACTTAAAAAAAGCATCATTGAAGCACTTATATAGTGATGCTTATGCAATGTTTTTGTGTTTTTTGTTGTTATTTTTTTGTGATTTTCTTTATAAAAGCATGTGTTGAGGGTACCCATTTGAATTGCATTGACAAGTTGATGCAATTCAAATGGGTACCCTCAACATAGGCCTTTGAAAAGAAGTAGACAAAAAGTACACTGGCTGAAATCTGAAGATTACGGAATTGCTTGATTGTTTGCATGAAACGTCAAGCTTATTTTCCTGGGAAATTTATTTTAAAAAATATTTCAAAATGTCATTGGTAGGAATTTTTACCTGGCATACTAAGTTTGAGGTCTGGTTTAGCCTGATACAGGATACTGTCTTACCTCTATTGTATCAAGAAAAACAAATATGAAACTTCTTTGGGTCGATTGTTTACAATCAAGCCATAGTAATAAATGATAGTATACAAACACCAAGATTTCCTTAAGGTAGTTGTGCATGTGATTGTCATTTACCAGTGAAATCAAACTGCATGTTTGTATGAAATTTAGGTAAGGGTTATTTATAACTGCACTATTCTTGTAACTGTGACATCAGAGTGCCATGTAAAGAGGGTTATCTGTAAAACCGGGACTGGGACATTGGCAAACGATGCAGACCCAGATCAGATGCTGCAGAAAGCATTGTCTGATCAGGGTCTGTGCTGTTTGCTTAAATTACAGGAAGTTAGGGGTTAAATGAGACAGTCTAAAGTCACTGTTCAGGATCATTTTCCCAGACTACACTCAGAGACAATCGACCCACCAGTGCTGTCAGTGCTTTGACTTTTTATTTCCAGGGATCCTATGGTGTTGTGAAATTAGCATACAATGAAACAGATGAAGCGTACTATGTAAGTATTGCTGAATATTGGAACATTTGGGTGTTACTTGAGCCAGATTCCTGACAATTAACCCTTCAGAAGCCAACTGAGCTGGATCTACACTGTTTGCAAAGGCAGGGCATAACTGGATTCGGCTGGGCCAGGGTTAAGATATAATTCAATCAGTACTAGTCTTTTTACCCTTAAAATGCCAAGAAAACCTGCATCCGAAAATGTCGTCTGTTTATGTCGTCTGCTGAATGCTCTTGCAAACAAAATGTCGTCTGTTTATGTCGTCTGCTGAATGCTCTTGCAAACTTTTCAAACCTATTTTTGCATACAGGCAAACAGTGTGGAACCTGATCAGACTGTTTGCAGAAATGCATTTTAAAATCACAAGCAGAAGTCAAAGCAGATGAAAATTTAACATGCTCTGTCAGCATTTGCAACCACCCTAGTTTCTGAATAAATATTATACCTAGGGTCATTTTACCTGGCATACGCTTTCTTCCTAACAAGAACTCAAAAAATACTGCATCCATTATGAAAACACGCATATTCAAATATATAGAAAATTTCACGTCCAAAAACTGAAAATTTTCGGATAAAAAAGTCTAATATTTTTCATATTTCTGCTCAAAACATAGATTGTGGGTACTTGTTAGAACTGCCTCGCTGAGGTGGTTCTAACGAGTACCCACAATCTATGTTTTTGAGCAGAAATAAGAAAAATAATGTATATATCTGTAAACCCCAGTTTTACTATATAAAAGTGGGGTTTAATGGGGTCAAAATTATATAGGCGTGTTTTCGTGATGATTTTGTGACCATGACCTATTTTTAACCCTTGTCATGCCGAATAAATTAAGATGCCACACCCACTTCTAATTTTCAGCCAATCAGATCACTTGGTCTTGGTTGTTGATATAAAGTCACATACTTAATAGCAAATAGTGCAGATCCAGATCAGTTGGCTTCTTCAGAAGCCAACTGATCTGGATCTACACTGTTTGCTAAGACAGGGCATGTCATGTTCAGCAAGAGAAGGGTTAACAGTCTGATGACTGCCATTTTTTTGTGAACCCTAGCATTTAGCTCCATTTCTGATTAACTATATGACATACTCATCATCCATGGCATACACTTTCTCCCAAACAGGGACTCAAACAGCATCATCTTATGACCCTGACCTATATTTCACAGTCTGATAACTTTGTCATTTTTTTTGCATCAATCCTAGCATTTAGCTCCTTTACTGATTAATCATATGACCTCAAGTCATCAAACCTAGCATGCACTTTCTCATGAACAGAAACTCCGTGGCATCATTTTGTGATCATGACCTATACTTCATAGTCTAATAACTTTGTCATTTTTTGCATCAGTCCTAGCATTTATTTTCATTACTGATTAATCATTGATTTACATTTATCAAACCTTGCATACTCTTCCTCCCTAACAAGGACATAAACATTTTGGCATCATTTTGTGACCATGATTTATATTTCACAGTCTAATGATTTTGTCATTCTGACATCAATCCTGACCTTTGGCTCCATTTTTGATTAACCATATGACCTACACTCATCAAATGTGGCATACACTTTTACACAAACGGAAACTAAAATATTACGGTATCATTTATGATCTGTATATCATGGTCCAACAACTTTGTCATTTTTTACAGAAATTTTAACTTGTTTTAATACTGACAGGTGCCTGCAGGTGCAATGCTACCTTCATTGGAATTCTTGTTATGTATTTTCTTGATTAGCAAGTAAATTTATTTCTCAGTTAGTGTACAGAGTCTTCAGAATCCCATTGAGAACAGATATTATGTTTCTGAACTTTTGAGTATCAGAACATTTCTTCTAATTAATTCTGTGGAGACTAATTTTATAGAAAAAAAAACAAGTCTCCGGAAAATAGGTTTGGAACAACAGCTGTTCCTGTGATTTTTGTTACGTCCAGAGTAGCTCAGGTATCAACCTTTAACTCTCTGCATGCTAGGTAATTTTACATGCTTTTTTGTTGTCTGTGGATTTTTTTTAAAATTAACTTTTTAAAAAAAAATCTTTCAGGAATACCATCAGAGTGTCAAATAGTTTGGATCTGGATCAGTCGGGCTGTCGGGCCTGATCTGGGTCCAGACTGTTTGCAAAGGTAATCAGCAGAAGACAAAAGTCGCACTAGCGGAGAAAGTTAAAATGTATTTCTTAGCCTGGAAACAGTTAAGAAATATCACTCAGATATCAGATGTCATGAATTCACCTGCATCTGTAAAGAGTTCATGCCTAATATTCAATACACATGATATTGACATTGTTTAACCCATTTATGCCGCTTGAACCCTTCTGCCTTAACTACTGTATTTAGACTGGTTCATTTCCAATATAAGGATTAGTTTTTATTGTTACCATGTTTGATAGTGATTCCTGTCCTAAATGCAAACCATGTAGATCTGATCAGAAGCCGCATTATGCGACATCTGATCTGGGTCTACACTGTTTGCCAATGTCCCTTTAATGGGATGCTAGGCTTGAATGTATTTAAACAGACTGGCCTGCATCAGTGCCACAGAATACGGAGTCTGATCAGTGTACACTGTTTGCCATTCATTCAGCATTTTTATAAATGGGTTGTAAAGTAAATGTTTTTGCATTGAGGTTTTACGGCCCAATCAGCCCATTGGGGTCATGTCGAGCGCGGTCAATTTACCTAACCACACATTTACTGGGCAGTCTTAGTCCTCTAAGCGGTTAACCAGTATTGTGCACACTCTTTCGCCAGAAACTGACAACTGCCCTTCTTGAATCAGTGGAAGGGAGAGAATGACCATAGAAAATATTTCATGATCATCTCCACAAAAGAATGTTGCCGACCTTGGTGGGGGTTGAACCCGCGACCTCCTGGTCTCCAGTCAGACGGTGAACTGAGCCACCGAGGCCAGCATGTAAAGTAAATGTTCTCAAATTGTAGGACAAGTATGACAAGGAGGTTAGGAGTCCAAATATTTAGGGTAGAAATGGTAAAAAAATTCTTCAGCTATCAAAAACATAAAATAAAGTATCTTTTTAAAACTATTACTGGGATCCAAATCAAAACTCTGTTAGGTAAACAACCATGTTGCATCCAAGCAAAACTGGTAAGATTATTTTGAAAAAATCACCAGCTGATAAAGAGATTGCAGTGTACTGAGAAACAAGAAATACTATCTTATCATTTAGCACTCTCTTTGCTAATTCAACAGATGACAGTTTGATGATATTTTTCTTATTAGGATTTGACATTTCATGCAAATTGTGAAAAACAAGAAAAAAACCAATATGCAGTCTGCAGAAAATTTTACCCAGACCGCTAAGCATTAAATTTCTAATCTTCAGACAACAGCAGACAAGGATGAATGATAACATTTACCCAAAATATTCGGACACCTTAACTTTCATAACCATACTTGTCCTAAAATTTGAACATCCATTTTACTACATCTTCATGTGTCTAAAAAGTGCTGGATGAGTATCAAACAGTGTAGATCCTGATCAGATGCCACAATTGTGGCATCTGATCTGGCTCTACACTGTTTGCATGAGGCTCTCTGTGTTCCAATCCTTAGGGTTCAAGTGTTCAAATCGAGTGTTGTCATGGTTTATCTGAAATATTTCTTTTTCTTTTATAACAGGCAATGAAAATATTATCAAAAAGAAGGTTAATGAAAAAGGCAGGTTTCTTCAGTAAGTATTACTTCATCATATACCATATTCGAACTAATTACCGCACTGTGCACTTAGGTTTTTTCAAAATTACTCGGAACACTCAGTTGTGGTAAAATATAAATCTGCCTACTAAGGGTACACTATAAAAAATCAGAATATGATTTATTTGATGATGATAATGTGATTTTTTCTGATTTTCTTTATAAAGGCATATGTTGTGTGTACTCATTTGAATTGCATCGACAAGTCGATGCAGTTCAAATGAGTACACACAACATATACTTTTATAAAGAAGAATTAAAGAAAAAGTACACTGGCTGTAATCTGAACTCTATGGAATTTATTGACTGGGCGCTTATTGGGGTATGTGCGGTAATTAGGTTGAATGCAGTAGTGCAGTTTCTATTTTCATGTTTCCTTGGGATCATTGTGCTCCTTCTGATATCTCGGAAAATCAAGTTCCGTTTGATTTGATGCTAGGAGGCATATTTAGTCCTGCAAGGTACTTTGTTGTCATATGATGCATTGATGCACAGGCTGGTCTGGGCCCTGGCTTCCTGCATATGCAATAAGACAATTTCTCATGTGCTGCTTAATTACTGGTTACCTAGAACCTGCAGTTGTTTCTTCATTTAAGCAACGTCACAAAATATAAGGATCACTCTTGGTTTTTCATGCATTAACATTTGCTGGGTCCCGAGGAAGCTGATTCAATTTGAGGCCACTAGGCCGAGTGTTCAAATATCTTTTGAGGGACCCGGCAAATGTTATTGCAATGAAATAACCATGGATGATTGTTGTTTTTGCATAACTTACGATTCCAATGGCAAATTGTGATGAGAATGCCCCAAAGTTCCATATAAACTCTTCAAATGCGACAGCAAACCAACATGGCGGCGAGGTCAGTATGTTGTTGTTTACAATGATGCCAGTTGCGCAGTGACCCTCTGACGTCATCATAAAATTCTAATATGCTACATTCAGGGCAATAATGTTACATCACTCAATGTAACGTAAACAAAGCAAGGCCCATCTTGTGATATCAAAAGTTCAAAACCCATGTTCAAACAGCAGGTGAATTTCATTATTTCAACTTGGGTTTTGTTGTTTGAACATGGCTTCTGGTACCATTCAAGAATAGCTTCAAACAGCTATGTTCATAGGATTTCATGCAAGAATGCACCCTCAGACATGTGCACCCTGCACATTTGTGCAGTTTGGTAGGAATATTCTCTGGGTACATATTGTATAGCCAAGGATGCAAAGTTTCTTCATGTTCACTATGATCAGACTGTGCAAATGTGCAGGCTGAATTGACTCTTTGCTGGGTATGTTTTCTCATGTGGCTTCTCTTAACCCTTGTCCTGCTGAATAAATTAAGATGCCACGCCTACTTCTAATTTTCATCCAATCAGATTACTTGATCCAGATTGTTGATATAAATTCACATACTTAATGGCAAACAGTGCAGAGCCAGATCAGTTGGCTTCTGAAGAAGCCAACTGATCTGGATCTACACTGTTTGCAAAGGCAGGTTATATCCGGATTCAGCAGGACAAGTGTTAATGCTGTTGAGTTCAGAGATATTATTTCTCCTGACATTCCAGTCATTTTTCATTGGATTTTAAATAATCTTTGCAAGTAGCATATAAACACTAGAGACTAAATTATGAGTCCTAACTGAAAGGATACTGAATTTACTGAAGTATTTTGATAGATAGGGTTGGGCAAACAGTGCAGACCCAGACCAAATAAAAAGCAATTTAATCCAGATGTGCATTGTTTGCCTGTCTTTCTGTACTTGTTAGACACACTGCTGCTAGGCAGTCAGTTTCACCCATTGTATACTGAATGAACTCCCCCACACTATAATTGGAAGAGTCCAATTTCAATTTCAGGTAGGTGAGGCTATGAGATTTAGATTTCCTAGAGAAAAATAGCTGAAGTATTTGCAAACAGTGGAGACCCTGATCAGATGCCACATTCTGCAGCATCTGATCTGGGTCTGCACTATTTGCCAATTACCCTTTTAGGGGTCTCCCGACTATAATGGGTTAATAGGTATATGTTCAACTTTAATCTTTACCTTTGTCTGGGCAAATTCAGCAGATGACAAATTATTGATATATTTTTATATTTTTCTTATTTTCCCAGAAAACAGGATTTGACATTTCATGCAAATTGTCTCCTTAGGAGACAAATTGCATGAGATGTCAAATCCTGTTTTCTGGAAAAAATATTTAAAAAAAATATTTAAAAATGTCGTCTGCTGAATTTTTACCCAGCATGCTAAGTATTAAGGATAAGTATGGTAAAGAGTAGACTAGCTCCTAGACCTTGATGTCATGTTTTATCACTACTAACTATAAGCTGAGTCAAATTTGTGTATGACATCTTGTATAGCCAGTCTCTAATAGTTGGTCTCTGACATCTCCAAGGTTAGTTGCTGCTATCAAAGAGCTGAGGCAAGCAGTAAGTAGTAGATGGCCCTTAGTTCATTAAGTAAATTAATAATTATAATTGATTGATGAAAATAATATTGATATCCGACTAGTAGCTAGTCTAGGTAAAGAGCTAAGGTATCCAAATATTTAGAGTAATTATGTCATTTCAGTGGTAGAGCCCAAAACAAATCGGTGCATTTATGAAGTCTGATCAGGTTTATTTAATAATTTTTCATTACAGAAACATAGGATGTTGTTGAAAACATGAATAAAACATGAATAAAATATTCTAGAGCAGGGCTCAGCCCACAAGAGCAGCATATGACATTCTAAAATATTGTTTTATTTATTTTTCTGATAAAATAAAGCTTGACGTTGCATGAGAAGTGTCTACGTGGCAGAGAATTCTTATGAATTGTCAAGCCATATTTTCTTGGAATTTTTTATTTAGAAATTTGTCTGCTAAAATTTTGACTGGTGCTTAAAAAATTAAACAGGCACATGTCTGTTTGTGTCATTTTGCCAGTGTCTGGATATGACAGAGAACTTAATCCTTGTCCTGCTGAATTAATTAAGATGCCGCACCCACTTTCAATTGTCAGTCAATCAGATTGTTTAATCCAGATTGTTGATACAAATTCACATACTTAATGACAAACAGTGTAGATCCAGATCAGTTGGCTTCTGAAGAAGCCAACTGATCTGGATCTACACTGTTTGCAAAGGCAGGGTTTATCCAGGTTCAGCAGGACAAGGGTTAATGCCTCTTATATAAACCTGTCTCAGTGAAATATCATACCAGAGAAATGGCATGTCTATTCCATCCATGCAGTCACGTTATTCTGTTGCCATTCCAATCAGTCCTAGCTCTTCTATCATAATGCTTAGCATGCTAGGTAACAGCAGTTCCAGCAGATGACATAATAAAATATTTTTCTTATTTTCTAATGTTGTAAAATTGTTAAATTTTGTCTGAAGTTTAAATTCATTGTGCTAAAATTAATCAGATTAACTAAGCTTACTGTATATCTGGGATCAGATTCCAAAATAACTGTTTTCAGTGTTTTATACATATGGCAAAACACTAACTTTATCACTTTCTGGACTAATCCAGTGGGTGACAAATATTATTTTCTCCAGAAATTGGGATTTGACATTATTTTTCCATGTTAATATGAAATTTCAAATCTCATTGTCCTGAAAGTAGAGAAACTATTTCAAATTGTTGTCTGCTGATTTTTATGTTGTTTTTGAAGGTTATACAGAGATTCAAATAAGAAGATTATCCAGATATTTCTGACAGAAACATAAGTTGTGGTACACTTTAGAAGCACCTCACAGAGGTGCTTCTAATGAGTATCAGAACATAAGTTTTCTTTGAGAAATAAGAAAAAAATATCAATACTTTTTTGGACAAAAAAAAAGGCACTTTACCATAATTGTCATAATTATTAGGACACCATGACTCATCACCATACTTGTCCTAACATTGAAAAAGTCCATCACTATTTGTAAATATGTCAAAAAACTGCTGGATGACTGGCAAACAGTGTAGACCCTGATCAGATGCCACATTCCATTGCATCTGATCTGGGTCTACACTGTTTGCTTAAGCTGATCTGTCTCAGTACTTAGGGTTATTACAATATTTGGAGCTATTTATAAACAATGCTGTGTTTTCCAGAACGACCCCCACCAGTGAGAGATGGCAAAGTACAGGTGCGACCTCCCACCCACCCACTGGAAAGAGTGTACAGAGAGATAGCCATATTGAAAAAGCTGGATCATCCCAATGTTGTGAGATTAGTAGAAGTTTTAGATGACCCGGAAGAGGACCAGCTGTATATGGGTATGTTGCACAAACCTTAGGTGAAAAAATATATACAGTCAAACCTGCCCTAAAGGCCACCTGTATTAAGCAATCACCTGCCTTTAAAGGCCACTATTTCAGATCCCATTAAAGGCAAAGAAGTGGAAATCTACCTGTATTAAGCAAGCACCTGTCTTAAGCAACCAGTTTTTGGCTTTCCCATAGGTGTTTGCTTAATACAGGTTTGACTGTATTCCGTATTCGACCTAATTACCGCAGACACACCTATAAGCGCACAGTCAAGCAATTTCGTAGGCTTAAGATTGCAGTCCGTGTTTTCTACTTCTTTATAATAACATATGTTGTGGGTACTCATTTGAATTGCATCGACTTGTCGATGCAATTCAAATGAGTACCCACAACATATGCTTTTATATGCTTGTAGAGGTGATTCAATGAGTACCCATAATATATGCTTTTATAAAGAAAATCAGAACTCATATCACATAAGCATTATTAAATTCACCCCTCAAGATGTCCTCTGCTCATGTTCCTCTAATGTCTTTCTCACCACTGTGGTTCGAGCCTCGCTCGGGTCACATGTGGGAAAGTCAAGTTCTGCTTATGGATGGTAAGGTGGTTTTCCCAGGGTTCTCTGTTTTTCGCCCACCTTTGATGAACGATCGGCTCGATATAAGCGAAATATTCTTGAAATGTCCGTAAAACTAAATCCTCTAACGTGTGCCCTTATTAGGAAGACATTTTACTATGTTTTTACCAATAACTTTGAAAAACTTAAGCGCACAGTACGGTAATTAGGTAGAATACGATATTAGATTCTCAGGCAATCCCTGGTCCTGTATAAACAGTTTCTTCAACCATGAGAGGTGACAGTATTTTTTAACCAAATTGTGATACAGACCACAAATGTATGATGTTCTTATTTACCGGCAAAGAAAATTTGTGATTGAAAGCTTGCATTTCCAATGGTGTTTATAAGAATGTCACCATTTTGCTTTGCAAAATAAATTATGGTAAATGTCCTAAAATTTCGAACACTTTATTTCGTAATATTTTGACTTAATGTTTGCTTTTTGTACAGTTGTATGTTAAAGTGGAATGGCAAACAGTGTAGACCCTGATCAGACTGCTCCTTCAGGAGCAGTCTGATCTGGCTCTGCACTGTTTGCATATGCAATTTTGTCAGACACTTAAGTGTATGAAATTTTACCATAAATGCATTTGTATTTCTGTTTCTGGACTGCCATTTGTTGCTTTCTTTCCTTCATCCTGCTCTATTGCTTTTTTTTCTCTTCTATACTAGCTATTCTGTCCCTTTTCTCCGTTCCTCAGGGAGACAACACAAAATGATCCAAAAGGGTTGATGTGTCATTAATCAAGAGCTCAAAATGATCAGGGCCTTTACTGTACACTAAAAGATTATATCAACAGACATTAACCCATTGTATACTGAATAGGCTGAGTCACTCTTCCACACTATATATTGGAAGAGTCCAATTTCAATTTTAGGTATGTCTGGCTATGAGATTTACATATATTCCTATAGAAAAATGGCTAAATTATTTGCAAACTGTGGAGACTCTGATCAGATGCTGCATTCTGGAGCATCTGATCTGGGTCTGCACTGTTTGCCAGTCATCCTTTTACGGATCTTTCAACTACAAGGGGTTAAAGGCCTTTATAAGGTAGTGCAAATGTGCAGGATAATCTGGTGATCTTGGTCTATATGTTTATATATGTCAACAAAGACATACCTTATTCAACCTAATAATGCACATACTCCTATATGTGTTTCCGAGACTTTAGATTACAGCCACTTCTTTATAAAACCATGTGTTGTGGTTACTCGTATGAATTGCCTTGATTTGTTGAGGCAGTTAAAATGAGTACCCACAACATTTGGTTTCTTAAAGAAAATCAGAAAACATATTGCATATACGTCATTCAATACACCCTTCCTGCAGTCCTCTGCTTAGCTTTCTTTAAAGTGTGCCTTTATTAGGTAGAAATCTTTACTACAAGCTTTCCAGTAACTTTAAAAACCTAAGTACACAGTGTGGTAATTAGGTTGAATATGGTATTTCATGACTCATAGATGATCTTGAAAATAACAACATCACGAAAACACACCTATATAATTTGACCCCCTTAAACCCCACTTTTATATGGTAAAACTGGGGTTTACAGGGGTATACATTATTTTTCTTATTTTTGCTCAAAAACATAGATTGTGGGTACTCGTTAGAACAGGCGTGGTGAAGCAGTTCTTATGAGTACCCACAATCTATGTTTTGAGCAGAAATATGAAAAATATCAGAGTTTTTTATCTGAAAATTTTCAGTTTTTGGAGGCAAAATTTTCTATATATTTGAATAGGCATGTTTTTGAAATGAACTTCTCTAGGACACTGATCACCAGATTTCATCTTTACCTTGTGGAATAAGTTCTGTCACATTACAGTTCCAGATAAGGCATTTATTTTTAAACCAAAATTTGTTGAAATTTTTTTATTTCTCCACAAATACATATGTTCGGTATCTCACCAAGGCACTTCGATTGAGTTCCCACAATATATGTTTTTTGTGGAGAATTGAGAGAAAAAATTTAATGGTTACCCCCTGTTATCTGGAGCTATGTTTAACACTTAGTTGGGTAAAATTTTCAGCAGGCTACATTTTGAAATACTTCTCTTTTTTTCCAGAAAACAGACTTTGGCATTTCATGCAAATTTTCCCATTAGGAGACAATTTGCATGAAATATCAAAAGTCTATGTTCTGGGAAAAATATGAAAAAATATTTTAAAATGGCATCTGCTGAAAGTTTTATCCAGCTTGCAAAGCGTCAAACACATGACAGAAAATGTGATGAGAGTCTAATGTGTCTCCTGATATTACCACTAATGTAAGTGTTCTTGAACGATTTTTTTTATTGAACTTTGCAATACCCAGACAAACGGCAATGACCCTGATGGGACTGCTCAGAAGTGCAGGCTGATTATGGGCCATTGCTGTTTGCATGTGGGCTGTTTTTGTGCAGAAAGGTGTCTTCAAGCATATATATGCACACATGAAGGCCTAGATCAGCCTGTGCAGATGCCCAGACTGATCAAGCTGGGCTGTCCCATTACGAAAACATGCCTGATCAAATATACTGAAAATTTTACCACCAAAAAATGAAAATTTTCAGATAAAAAAATTCTAATATTTTTCATATTTCTACTCAAAACATAGATTGTTGGTACTCGTTAGAGCCACCTTGATGAGGCGGTTCTAACGAGTACCCACAATGTATGTTTTTGAACAGAAATAAGAAAAATAATGACTACCCCTGTAAACCCCAGTTTTACTATATAAAAGTGGGGTTTAAGGGGGTCAAAATTATATAGGCATGTTTTTGTGATGCACTTAGATAGCATGAAACAGCAAACAGTAGACTAGCTCCTAGACCTTGATGTCATGTTTTATCACTCCTAACTATAAGCTTATTCAAATTTATATATTATACCTTGTAGCCAGTCTTTGATTTTGGTCTCTGACATCTCCCAGATAAACTGCTGCTATCAAAGAGGCAAAGTCAAGCAGTAGGCTGTAGATGATCTCTAATTTATTAAGTATATTAATATTTATGATTTATTGTTAATTTTGATATCCGACTAGTAGCTAGTCTAGCAAACACAAAGGCCCTGGTGAGACTGTGTGCATACATGGGAGGATCTGGATTTATGCCTTTTCAGAGAACCCATGCTATGTATATGGGCAGATTCAGCGGATGACAATTGGTGATATTTTTTCTTCTTTCTCCTATGAAAATAGGATCTGACACTTCATGCAAATTGTCTCCTAAGGAGACAATTTGCATGAAGTGTCATATCCTATTCTGTAGGAAAAGTAAGAAAAATGTTTGAAAACGTCGTCTGCTGAAATTTTTACCTAACATGCAAAGTGCTAAGGAGAAGTATTGGATGATAATTGTGGAATAAATTTTTCAATTTCTTAAAAAAACCAAGGTGCTTCTAATGAGTACCCACAGCATATATTTTATGGAGAAATAAGAAAAAAAATATCCTAGAATGATCACCAAATACTCCACTGTAGCAAGTCCTCTAATTTAACATAGTCATGCTCGAAGATACCATTTCCCTTGATGTGGCCAATGCATGTAAGATCCAATTTTCAATGAGATTGCTCATATCAGGCTCTTCACACCAGTCTCTTCACACCTCTATCTGATTGTTTCCAATTCTTCACACTAGCCTTTTCACACCTCAGTGCTTTTCTGACTTTATTATCCTGTTGTAGTCAGGAGACCCGTAAAAGGGTAATTGGCAAACAGTGCAGACCCAGATACGCAGCGTCTGATATGGGTCTCCACTGCTTGCAAATAGTTTAGCCATTTTTCGCGGGCCCCCGTAGCCTAGTGGATAAGAGAGTTGACTCTTAATCCATTAGGTTTCTCACCGCTGTGGTTCGAGCCTCGCTTGGGTCATATGTGGGAAAGCCAAGTTCTGCTTACGGATGGTCAGGTGGTTTTTCTCCGGGTTCTCCGGTTTTCACCCACCTTCGATGAACGATCGGCTCGATATAAGTGAAATATTCTTGAAAGGGCCGTAAAACCCAAATCAAAAAATTAGCCATTTTTCTATAGGAATATGTAAATTGCATAGCCGGACATACCTAAACTTGAAATTGGACTCTTCCAATATATAGTGTGGGAGAGTCTATTCAGTATACAGTGGGTTATGAAACATTCAGACTGGTGAAGATTCAATTCTAAATGTCATATCAGTACCATATTTACACTAAGTATTAACCCTTGTCCTGCTGAATAAATTGATTAACCCTTGTTCTTGCCTTTGCAAACAGTGTAGATCCAGATCAGTTGGCTTCTTCAGAGGCCAACTGATCTGGATCTGCACTGTTTGTCATTCAGTATGTGAATTCGTTAAAAAACCTGGATGAAGTAATCTGATTGGTTAACAATTAGAAGTAGGTGTGGCATCTTAATTTATTCAGCATGACAAGGGTTAAGATGCCATGCCCACTTCTAATTTTCAGATTACTTGATCTGGATTGTTGCTATAAATTTACATACTTAATGGCAAACAGTGGCTTTGGCCCATCAACCTGAAATCCTAGGGCCCTTCGAGGGCTGGGGGTCTGGGGGATGCCTAGGCCTCCAGTGGGGTCCAGGGGCAATGCCTAGGTAGGTGGTCCAGGGGGGGGCAAAGTCCCCCAGCAGAAAATGATTTTTAGGATTTCTGAGCGCCTCAGATGGCTTCTCCTGGAACAAAATATTTGTATTTGTATTTTTTTGAAAGAAAAATCAGTTTTTTTGTTCATTCCTTCAAGAAAAAACAGACATTTTTTTTTGTTCCAGCAGAATGCGACTGATAGCTGTGGCTTTACCTCTAAAAATTACTAATTTTGACATTGCGTATACATGCCAGCTAACTCACGGATATTGCTGGGCCCAACGAGATTGAAACCTAGAATGGGATGTGGATTGTGAACATTGATCGGCCGATGCGGGGACCGTTGTTCGGTCACTGGGTTCAGACTGTGATGGGTCAGTTGGATAGTAATCATCAGAAGTCTGGTCGGCCGATGCAGAGTCTGATGCTTGGGTACCTGATTCATCCCGATTTTGCACAAAAAACGTTGTCTTTCTCTGATTTTCAGCGAGTAGCAATTTTGGTTTCTTTGCTGGCGGCATGTTTTGCTCCGAAAGATAGACGCTTGCAGATCAACTCGATTAACTTGATCCAGCAGTAGCAAAGTGCTTATCCAATAGAGATTGCATAATTATTTCCCTTCATACAAGTAGCGAAATTTAAAAGAAAAATACCGCACGGCACACAACCAGAAAAACGGTACGCTGTTCGAAAAATGTGGGCGTCCATTTGGCGCGAACAGTTTTTTTAACGTGTGCTGTAGGGATTTTCTGTGCGCATATGGCGCAATGGCGCGGGTCATATTGATCCCTGCTTCAGAAGCCAGCTGATCTGGATCTGCACTGTTTGCAAAGGCAGGGTATATCCGGATTCAGCTGGACAAGGGTTAATACACCTTAACGTCTTACCATACTTGTCCTAAAATCTGACCATCCAATTCACTTCCTGCTGATGGGTCTAAAAATTGTTGGATGGGTGGCTGACAGTGTGCATTTTGCAGCATCTGATCTAGGTATACACCTTTTGATCTGTCTGTCTGTCCTAATACTAAGGGTAAATATGTTACCGTAATAACCCTAAATGTTGGGACACACAGGCCTGAGCAAACAGTGTAGCCTCAGATCAGATGTTGCAGAATGTGGCATCTGATCAGGGTCTACACTATTTTTCACCCATCCAGCACTGTTTTTGGACACATCAGCAGGTAGTAAAATTGACTTTTTCAATTTTTAGGACAAATATGGTAAGGAGTTAAGGTGTCCCAAAACTTAAAGTAAATAATTATGGTAATCTTAGAGTATCCAAGGGTATTGTTGGCAGACAGTGAAGACCCTTATCAGACTGTGCTGATGACAAGGCTGATCTGGCCATGAGGTTATAAAATATTTTTCATGCTCAACTCAGCTGAGTAGAAATTTGTCCTATTTATAAATCTCAAATTACTAATAATGCAATTTTTTTTCTTGCTTAACATAGCTGGGCATGAAAATTTCTCTGCTGATAAATAGAAAATGCCAACTGTTGTTGGCATTTTCATATTTGTTAGCAGAAAAAAATGGGGCTTTCCAGACTGGTTCTATGTCAATTTCCCAAAGTAGGGATGTCACTGGATGATGCAAAATGGAATTCCCTATCTGACACAGAGTTAAATCAGTTGAATTTGAAGCCAGTGGTGGGGTTGGGGAGAGGGGTGGGAGGATGCATGTAGAATTTTTATGGTATTTGATTTTGGTGCAAAAATTTCACAGTGTTATTGTTAGGGACATATCTTTCCAGAAGATAAATCTGTGATCTATCAGTCTTGTATTACAGACATATTAAGTCTTTAATAGGCTCTTGCATGATGGGATTAATTCACATTTACATGCTTTCTGGAAAACAGACTATTTATCATTGTCATAAATATTTTGGTTTGTAGTTTACATTTTGCAAAGTCTGTTTACACATGAAGGGACCTAAACTCTTTAAGGGCCAAATTTATAATATAAGCAGACATTTAAGCTTGATTTATCAGAAAAACAACTTAACCTTTTAGCACTCTCTGGGCAAATTCAGCCGATGATAGATTGATGATACACTGGACACTCCTTATATGACAGTGCATTATAAGACGGTTTCAGATATAAGTTGTTTAAAGCTGGACCCGAAAAGTGTTGTATCCAAACCAAAATGTATAGATTATATAGAAAAATGACCATAAATGGTCATTTTTCTGTATAATCAATGCATTTTTGTTTGGACACAACATGTGTTTAGCTGACATGGATTATGCTTTGGATTTCAGTAACAGTGTGAAAAAGAGGTTGTGGTGTATTTTTTTCCTAGAAAATGGGGTTTGACATTTCATGCAGATTGTCTCCTTAGGAGACAATCTGCATGAAATGTCAAACCTCATTTTCTGGGGAAAAGAAGAAAAATGTTTAAAAATGTTGTCTGCTGAATTTTTTTCCCTAGCATGCTAAGCCTTACACAATAATTTGGAAATGCCCTGAATGATACTGTTGATTTTTTTTTCTAGGATATTTTTTTTCTTGGAATGCCCTATAGTCCAAAATATCTAATTCTCTCAATGGCTATTGATTTTGTTGAAAGGAAATGGATTGGTAGGGAACCACCCTATAGATAAAATGCTCATCATTTATGCCATCCATGTCATTGATACATGGTCCTTGCCGCAAGAAAAGAAATCTTTAAGCACATGCTACATAAGCGAAACTTGTTGACTTCCATCAACCTGAATAATTTTCTAGCTCTGTTTCTGATCCTTTTAGAGTTGCTATAGTACAAGACATAGAATATATCATATATACCCTAAATTTTGGACACCTTAACTCTTTACCATACTGGTCCTAAAGTTTGAACATTGCCATTTTGCTCCTTGTTGCTGTGTTTGAAAACTGATGGATGAGTAGCAAATAATCTAGACCCTGATCAGATGCTGCATTCTTTGGAGTCTGATCTAGGTCTGCACTGTTTGCTCAGGCATACCATGTTGACCTAAATATTTGAACAGTTTAACCCTTCTCTTGCTGAACATGGCTTGCCCTGTCTTAGCAAACAGTGTAGATCCAGATCAGTTGGCTTCTTCAGAAGCCAGCTGATCTGCATCTGCACTGTTTGCCATTAAGTTTGTGAATTTATATCAACAATCTGAATCAAGTCATCTGATTGGCTGAAAATTAGAAATTGGTGTGGCATCTTAATTTATTCAGCATGACAAGGGCTAACATCTTTCAAATACTCTCATTACAATTGAACATGACCATTTTAACCTTTAACCACTCTCTGGGCAGATTCAGCAGACGACAAATTGATGATATTTTTCTTATTTTTCCAATGGAGACAATTTGCATGAAATGTCTTATCCTGTTTTTTAGGAAAAATAAGGCAAATATTTCAAAATGTCGTCTGCTGAAAATTTTACCCAGAGTGCTAAGTGTTAAAAATTGCTGGATGAGTGAAACAGTGTTTAGACCCTGATTCGGATGCAGTGTTCTGTGACATAGGATCTGGGTTTGCACTCTTCCGTTGGGACATGCCTTCAGTATCTCTATTATATTTCAATGCTTATGCCATGCTGGGAAAAATTACAGCAGACAACATTTTGAAAAAAAAAAATTCTTATTTACCAGGAAAATAGACTTGACATTTCATGCAAATTGTCTCCTTTGGAGACAATTTACATGAAGTGTCAAAACCTATTTTCTGGGAAAAAATAAAAAATGTCATCAATTTGTCATCTGCTAAATTTGCCCAGAGAGTGGTAAAGATTAAAATGTTAAAACACCATTCCAAACTATGTAGACCCTGATCAAACTTTGCCTTTTAGGAGCAGTTTGGTCAGGGTCTACATGGTCTGCACAGGTTGAATATTTAGCGTAAATACCATGGCCCAGTTGTTCAAAACTAACGATGTCGTTAGTTAACGATTTGTTAAAATTTACATCGAGTGATACGCAAATATGCTGAAATTTTTTGCTGAAAAAATGTTAGTAGCTTTTGCAGTGCAAAAGCTACTCACATTTTTTCAGCAAAAACTATAAGAATATTGTATATTGAATCCGCTAAAACAGTTAACGAAATGACCCTTAACGAGCTCGTTAAGCTAATGACGCTTTGAACAACCGGGCCCATATTTGCAAGCAGGTATATAGAGGATATTTATTCTTTTTTCTGTGAATACCATAAATATTGTCATCAAGTGTAATGAAAACAGCAGTATTTTCACGAGTGCGGAGCACGAGTGAAAATTTGAATGTTTTCATTACACGAGATAAAAATTTTTAAGGTATTCACTGAAAAAGAGTAAATTTTCTTTTTATTTTATTGTTTACAGGCCAATGCGCATTTCTGACGTCATAACTAACGTCACCAAACAAAACATGAAAGTCATCGCTCAGTGCTTAACATGTGAAACGCTGGAGAAAAAAAAAAAAAAAAGAATCGGCAAATCGAAATAATTTTGATACCAAAATGTATCAACACTTGATACTTTAGTTAAGAAACAAAGAAGTTAGAGGTGTTCAAAAATCTGAAGTGGAGGTAAGATCCACTTCTGAAACAATGAAGAAAACCGAAGTCGCCTAAAGCGAGGAGTGAAAATATAAATCGTATCAGTCACTAGTGAAATGATACGATATCAGTTCACTAGTGATTGATACCACTTTTATTTTCACCAGATATACACTGATTTCACCCTAACAATAAAATAAAAACTAATGGCAATGTTTTATTTTGTTTCAGCATTCGAACTGGTTGAGAAAGGGTATGTAATTTTCTGTTTTTTATTTCACTGCCCAGATGGTGAGGGTTGCATAAGACTAGCGCTGTTGTGTAGGGCATTTTAGGGACTTGGCCATCCTTCGCAAGTGCCTTTCAAAATGGCCAATATCTTGGTCCTTAAGTTCAATAATTACAAATTTTATATTTTCTGATTTGAACTTCTGTTTACCACCATACAAATATCTTTCATCATCCTTGGTGATCAGAGAGTCAGTGAACTCTCCATTCAACATTTTAAAGCTTATCTTCACCAGAATTGTCACCATTTTGGTGCGTCTCACTGCTATGCAACGGTCTGCTTCGAAAGCCCTCTATATGAGGCAGCTCCGAATATGCCATGTAGCCTCACCAAGTGCTTTTTTTGCAACAAACCATTGCATAGCCATTTTGTCACAAAGCGCTTTATAGCGCAAACCTTATGCAACTTTCCCATGGCTTTTTATTCCAACATGATTACTGGTATCCTATTACTGGGATCTGTACTGTGGTGTTTGGCATCAGAAATAATTGTCATGGAAGGATGAGCTTCCAGCAGTTAATGGATAGACTAAACATGATCACAAGCAATTTATAGAATAAACGCAACAATATATGAAATGAAATACAGTCGACTCTTGTTATCTCAGTCCGAGGAACTCTCTGAAATACTTCGAGGTTTCCATACCTCGACATACCAGATTTGCAGACTGGAGGAAACACTAAATTGAACAACCACATTGCACAAATGAATATGCAATTTGACTCCTGAAGGTAGAGATATATTGAAAATAATGTGGAAAAGATGAGGAGCCATTTCTCCTCTTTTCCACAATATTTTGTTACCTGTTGTTAGACTTTCATGTTTAAATAAGGACCAGATATTCACTTCGAGATAAGCGGTTATTCAGGATAAGCAAAGTCGAGATAACAAGAGTCAACTGTATTTGCACACTATTTTAAACAATGTTTCTCTCAGAATTTGTATTACCATATATACTCTAAATATTGGGAATAATTAATTCCTTACCACAGTTCTCGTAAATTTTAAATACAGTCGACTCCCATTATCTCGAAGTCCAAGGGACCCTCTGAAATACTTCAAGATATCCGTTCCTCGACGTATCAGATTTGCAGAATTGAGGAAAAAATAAACAGAACAACCACATTTCACAAGGGAGTATATAATTTGACTCCTGAAGTTAGAGATATATTGAAAATATTGTGGAAAAGATGAGAAATAGCTCTTAGGAACAATTTCTCTTTTCCACAATATTTTGTTAACTGTTGTTAGATTTCCATGTTTAAACAGGAACCAGATTTTCACTTTGAGATAAAGGGTTATTCGAGATAAGCGAAGTCAAGAGAACTCTGCCAAATTGTTTTGTCTCTTCTGAAAGAGTGTCTACTCTAGAAGGAAAGAATATGCTCCAAATGGGAGCAAATTCTTTCCTTCTAGAGTAGAACCCTTTTAAGAAGGGGATTGTTATGCAGGAAAACAAACAGACACAAAATTGGCTTTTCGGTTGCTTTTCATGTTTTAAATTGTTTGTTGTTGTTCTTCACTCATTTAAGCTGATCAATGTTTAATATGTTGAACTGGTAAATTAACCATTAAAGTGCCAATCACAACTACAACAGAAGACATTTCTATTATCCCCATGCTTTATTGATGGGGATATTGTGATTGCCTCTGTGAGTCGGTCTGTCCACACATCCATCCCTCTGTCCATCATGCTATCTCTTCCTAAACCAATGGGCAGAATTTAACTAAACTTGCTATATGACTTGCCCTCATGCTAAGGATGTGCGAGAACAACATTTTTTTCCATCTGTCCCTCCGTCCGTTACGCTATTAGCAACATTAGTATGGAATGTTGGGATTTTGCAATGACATGTCAATGATTGTGCAGTCTAATTTTTATCCCCACACTTTTATTCCCTGCCACATGATAGTGGCAGGGTATTATGGTTTCATTTTGGACATCCTTGTTTCTGTCCATCCATCAATCCATCCATTCAACTGTCAGTCCAAACAAACGAATGGGCATATATTGGGTTGAAATGAATTGGGTACTTGCCATTTATTCTGTTAGTATCCAAAAAAGTACCTAATAAATTTGAGGCACTTGTTGGGTATTTTTGGGGGTCTTGGTGAGTATTTTGAGCCAAACATTTTCAATGGAATACTCAACAAATGTCCATTCTTACAAATGTCCGGCTGTCTGTCCATCTGTATTTCATTTCTGGATGATAACTTGAGTAAACATCAATGGATTTTCACCAAACTTGGTATGTGCATTGATATTGTGGAGATCTGGATTTGGATTGCTAATGGGCAAATTTCATCAACTTTTGACAGAATTATCTTCCCACCACACATCCATATTTTTGTTTCCAGATGATAACTTGAGTAACTGTCAATGGATTTTTACCACACTGGGTATGTGTATTGATATTGTAGAGATCTGATTTGGGATTGCTAATGGACTAATTTCACCAATTTTTGACAGAGTTATCTGCCCATCACACGATAATGGTAGGGTATTATAGTTTCACCTTTTATTAAAAAAAGTAATAAAAAAAAGTAATGGGGATATTGAGAACACCTCCATCTGTCTGTAACACTATCTCCTCCTAACTTTTTGGGTGCAATTTAACCGAACTTGCTACATGACTTCGGCTCATGGTAAGGGTATGCAAGAGTATGATATCCGTCCATCCATCCATCTTTCAGTCACACTATCTCCTCCCAAACTTGCTACATGACTTCCCAACATGGTAAGGGTGTTCAAGAGTGTCCGTCCATCTGTCATGCTATTAACAACATTAGCACGGAGTGTAGGGATTTTCAATTGCATGCCATTGACTGCGCATTCTGATGGAGACAAATTGGATCACTAAGTCCTGAGTTTGAATCGTGCTGGGGGCTGAATTCGTCTCATGGCTGTATGGTGTTTCATTGAACAGAACCTTTCATCATTATCCTTCCATTGTCTTGGTATTACTTAAATAATGTTGAAAGGGACATAAATCACCAAACCATCACCATCAGTTCATGCAAATTGTCTCTGATGGAGACAAATTGCATGAAATGTCCTATCCTAGTTTCTGGAATAGATAAGAAAAATGTCATCATTTTGTCATTTGCTGAATTAGCCCAGAGAGTGATAAAGGGTAAAGGCTAGAATAAGTTGGTCAGTAGTGTTTCAAATGCTTCCATGTGACAATGTTGACTGGTATATGGTATTGCTACTAAACCGGGTACGGACAACCCTCTTTATACCGCCACTAGATGCAACGACAAAACTCATTATAATGACAATTTGACTGTCACGAAACCTTCGCTAAAGAGGTAAAAATTAGTCACAAATTATGTCTGAATTTTGTATATAATACTTTACAGAAACGTATGTTTTGGATGTTTGTTAGAATTGCCTCAGTGAGGCAATTCTAACAAATATCCAAAACATATGTTCTGTGAGGAAATAAGAATAAAACAAGACTTTTCTTACATATCAATCTGGGCTCAGTTGTTCAAAGCTAACGATGTCGTTAGTTAACGATTTGTTAAAATTTATATCGGGTCATATGCAAATATGCTGAAATGTTTCTGCTGAAAAAATGTGAGTAGCTTTTGCAATGCAAAAGCTACTCACATTTTTTCAGCAAAAAATATCAGAATATTGTGTATTGAATCTGCTAAAACAGTTAACTAAATGACCCTTAACGAGCTTGTTAAGCTAACGACGCTTTGAACAACTGGGCCCTGCTCATTAAGTAGTATTCTGTACAACAGCAAATTCATTTTAATGGCACTGTCTTTTGGAATAAATGCTGTCATTGTAACGGGGACTCACTGTATATTATTTCAGTGAGGTGATGAACGTGCCAACAGACAAAGTTTTATCAGAGGAGACAACGTGGAGCTACCTCAGGGACATCATATTAGGACTCGAATACTGTAAGTACTCTTTACTCTTTTCATGCTGAATAAATTTAGATGTGCCGGCCGTGGTGGCTCAGTTGGATGCACGTCTGACTGGAGACCAGGAGGTTGCGGGTTCGATCCCCGACGAGGTCGGCAACATTCTTTCGTGGAGATTGATCATGAAATATTTTCTACGGTCATTCTCTTCCTTCCACTGATTCAAGAAGGGCAGTTGTCAGTTTCTGACTAAAAAATGTGCACAATACTGGTTAACCGCTCAGAGGACTACCAGTAAGTGTGGTACCCAGTAAACATGTGGTTAGGTAAATTGACCGCGCCCGACATTACCCCATTGGATTGACTGGGCCGTGAAACCTCAACACAAACAACACAAACAATAAAATTTAGATGCCATGCCCACTTCTAATTGTTAGCCAGTTAGATTACTTGATCCAGGTTGTTGATGCATATTCGCATACTGAATGAACCAGGAGCCATCTGATCTGGATCTACACTGTTTGCTTTGACGTTTTAAGCAAACCATCTCCTTTATCAAATCAGGATCTACACTGTTTGCTACTCATCCAGCATTTGTTACTCATTTTTGGACACATTATGGTAGAGTTAAGTTGTCCAACTTTTTGGGGTATATATGAGGAACAAAAATGATTCTGAAGAAAGTCTCTGTATCCCTTAACCCTAGTCCTACTGAACCCGAATATGTCCTGCCTTTGCAAACAGTGGAGATCCAGATTAGTTGGCTTATGATCTGGATCTGCACTGTTTGCCATTAAGTATGTGTCTTTATATCAACAAGCTGGAGCAAGTAATCTGATTGGCTGAAAATTAGAAGTGGGCATGGCATTTTAATTTATTCAGCAGGACAAGGGTTAAGTTAGCAGATTCTGCCTTATCCAGGCCTCCTTCATGCCAACAGGAAAGACCCTGATAAAACTATGCAATTGATCTAGATGATCCAGGACTTTTCTGTTTGTATATTTCATAGTTACCCTAAATATTTGAACATTTTAACTCCCCACCACATTTGTCCTAAATTTTGGACATCCATTTTACCGCCTGTACTTTTGTCTAAAAACTGCTAAATGACTGGCAAATACTGTAGACCCAGATCAGTTGTCATATTCTGCAGCATCTGATCTTGATCTGCATTTGTTTTCTCTGTCTGTCCAAATACTTAGAGCAAACAAATAAAGTAATCTAAGCCCTATATTATTTAAGCTGAACCAAGGGAAAGATGTCTTCTGGGAATGTGCATACAGGGAAGATTCAGATCAGCCAGGAAAGCTGCACATTCCAGTCAATACCATTGCTGTATGTCAATATATTCTACAGTAACCAATGATTCTGCATAGTCTGATCAAGGCCTTTGCTGTCTGCATATTCCCTGGAGACACCTTTTCATATTTCATGGCTCATTTGTATAGCGCATGATGAATCAGCATGTTGCAGTTTTTGTTTTGCTTTATTTTATTACATGTAAAATGATGCCATATGTAGGAAGCAGAATGTAATATTGAGCTGATGCTGAACCTTAATGCACCAATCGCGACTGCAACAGACGATAGCTTTTTTTTCATTATGGAGACATGCCTATTCAAATATATTGAAAATTTCACCACCAAAAACTGAAAGTTTTCAGATAAAAATTCTGATATTTTTCAAATGCTCAAAACATAGATTGGAGGTACTCATTAGAACTGCCTCAGCGAGGCAGTTCTAACGAGTACCCACAATCTATGTTTTTGAGCAGAAATAAGAAAAATAATTTATACCCCTGTAAATCCCAGTTTTACAATATAAAAGTGGGGTTTAAGGGGGTCAAAATTATATAGGTATGTTTTCGTGATGTGTTTTTTTGTTGTTTTTTTTTTTTTCAGGTAAAACAAGTGTCGATATTTCATATGAATTGATTCGCATGAAATATCAAGAACTATTTTCTCTGAAAAACAAAGAAAAAGAAATAAAATTTTAGAATATCATCTGCTACAAATTTTGCATGGGGCTTTAAGGGTTAAAGTCAGAGTGTGATGCTTGTCATCAGAACACTGAGAATTATCACATGTAATCTCGTTGACATCAGGTGCATTTGTATCAAACTCTCATTAGACCCAGAGCTAACACAAAAGCTGGAAAACCTGTCAGAATGCCCTAAATTATTGTAAGTTCAGCCAAATTGTCTTCCCGCCAATCTGTAAACAGCCTGGAATTATGGCCAAGTTTGGTGACATTGAGTGCATTTTGCCAATCTTTCATTAGACTCAGAGCTAACACCAAAGCCGGAAATTCTGTCAGATTGATCTAAATTATTGTGGTAAGTCCAGCAGAATTGTCTTTTAGCCAGTTTGTCATTGGATCCAGAGTTAAAGCAACGAGGCCCCAATGTTATAAAACTTTTTTTGTGCTCAACTCATCTGAGCATATTTATTAGCAGAGAAATTTTCATGCACTGCTATGTTTAGCAAGAACAAATTTGCAATTGTTAGTAACTTGACGTTTATCAGCAGGACAAATTTCATGCTCAGCTGAGTTGAGCACAAAAAAAGTTTTGTAACCTCAGGGCCCCAAATTATTGCGGCTAATTTTGGTGACATTGAATGCATTTTGCAAGCTTCCATTAGACTCAGAGCTAATGGTAAAGCTAAAGATGTATCTGAATACCCAGAATTATTGCGGCTAATATTAGTGACATCAAGTGCATTCTGCCAAGCTGTCATCGGACTTAGAGCTAATACCAAAGTATGATATTCTAAATGATTGTGTTAACCCTTAAACCGCCAATCACAACAATTGTCGTCTGCCTTGTCATCTGCTTGTGATTTTAAAAGTCATTTTTGCAAACAGTGTGGACCCAGATCAGACTGCTCCTCTAGGAGCAGTCTGATCTGAGTCCACACTGTTTGCCTGTATGCAAAAAAAGGTTTGAAAAGTTTGCAAGAATATTCAGCAGACGACATAAGCAGACAACATTTTCAGATGCAGTTTTTCTTGGCGCTTTAAGGGTTAAGTTGATCTTTATCATAGATATTGAAAGAATTTAGACATTATCCTATTTGTAATACTGCAATTGTATAAATGTTTGCAAGGATAAATGTTCCCGATTTTATAATTTTAGATATTTTCACTGGTATTAAAATTTGTGGATTTGTAAATTGGCCTTAATATTGCTATACAAAAATATATGGTTTGCGTGTATAAAAGTTTGCGGATTTATGCTGACCGCAAAATTTGTGAACATTAATACACCATGAACATTATTTTGTACAATTACAGTATCTATCTGTTTCAGTACATTACCAGAAGATCATCCACCGAGATATCAAACCCTCAAACCTCCTTCTCGGTGATGATGGACACATCAAAGTAAGTCAACCGTAGTTTTCCAAAATATTGCAATACCTCAACATTTTTGTACCCAGTTCAAGTGTTACTGGAAGAGTCCAGGTGGCTGAGTGTTAGTGCTCATGACTTTGGAACACAAGATCCCAGGTTTGAATCCCCCTAGAGGCAGAAATGTTGAAAGGAACAAAGAAATGGCAAAACTTTCCAACCATCGGGTGTTACAGAATTTACCCTAAATATTGGGACAGATTAATTTAACCCTTGTCCTGCTGAACCTGGATATACCCTGCCTTTGCAAACAGTGTAGATCCAGATCAGTTGGCTTCTGAAGAAGCCAGGTGATCTGGATCTGTACTGTTTGCCATTAAGTATGTGAATTTATTTCAACAACCTTGATCAAGTAATCTGATTGGCTGAAAATTAGAAATGGTTGAGGCTTCTTAATTTATTGAGCAGGACAAGGGTTAAATTAATTCCTCATGTCCGTTTTTTACTACCTATTGATGTAACAGAAGTCAACAAACTGCGAGATGAGTGAAACATTATAGACCCAGAAAAGTTGCCATGTTCTGTGGTAGCTGGGTCTACACAGTTTGCTCATGCCTGTCAGTCCCAGTATTTAGGTTTATTATACAGCGAACCCTCGTTACAATGACAGCATTTGTTCCCAAAGACGTTTCCCTTTAAATGAATAAGCTGTTGTACAGAATACTTAATGAGCAGATTGATATGTAGGAAAGGTCTAGTTTTCTTATTTCCTCATAGAACATATGTTTTAGATATTTGTTAGAATTGCCTCATGGAGGCAATTCTAATAAATATCAAAATATATGATTCTTTAAAGTATGAAATACAAAATTCTTGCATAATTTGTGACTAATTGTTACCTCTTAAGCGAAGGTTTTTTGACAGTCAAATTGTCATTATAACGAATTTTTTCGTTGTATCAGGTGTCGGTATAAAGTGGGTTGTCTGTATAATTTATTGTTGTGCATTGTCAGAAACTAGACATTTTCCTGTGTGAAATATTAATGTTACATTTTTCCTTGATTTTCCCTGAATTACATTATTTGTTGCGGGCAGTTGGGAATTACTGGTGTCACTTCCTTATGATTATGACTGAGATTTCCGTGAATTCTTAATGTCAAACAGCAATGATACAAGTGTACTTGTAATTAATTTTCATTCACTCTCAACTTACCTGTAGAAATTTCAGGTAAACAGCTTGTTTTTCATCAAGAACATTGGTAATTATAACCTTGGTCATGCTGAACCTGAATATGCCAAGCCTTTGCAAACAATATAGATCCAGATCAGCTGGCTTCTTCAGAAGCCAACTGATCTAGATCTGCACTGTTTGCCATTAAGTATGTGAATTTGTATCAACAACCTGGATCAGATAATCTGATTAGCTGAAAATTAAAAGTGGCCATGGTATCTTACTTTCTTCAGCATGACAAGGGATAATATAGGAGTACAATGCTTGCTAAGAAACTAAGCAGTTTCTGACGAATGGATGTGCACAAGTACTGGTTAACCCTAACCCCTTAGAGGACTAAGACTGCCCAGTAAAAATGTGGTTAGGTAAACTGATTGGCTCAGCATGACCTTCATAGTGTTGACTGGGCTGTAAAACCAACTCAACCTCAAACTGTTTGAACTGCTTCATTTTCCCTAAATATTCAGACAGGCAGGCCTGAGCAAATAATGTAGACCCTGATCAGATGCTGCATAATGCAGCATCTGATCAGGGTCTACACTGTCTGCCATCTACTCGGCAATTTTTTAGTCAGATGAAGAGGTAGTAAAATGTACATGTGCAAAGCTTAGTACAGTCGACTCTCGTTATCTCAAATTCCAAGGGACTCTCTGAAATACTTCGAGATATCCGTACCTCGACATATCAGATTTGCAGAATTGAGGAAAGATTAATTTGAACAACCACATTTAACAAATTTATATTTAATTCGACGCTTGAAGTTAGAGATATAGCAAAAAATATTGTGGAAAAGAGGAGAAATTGCTCCTTAGGAGCAATTTCTCCTCTTTTCCACAATATTTTTTTTCACCTGTTGTTAGATTTTCATGTTTAAGCAGGGACAATATTTTCCTTTCGAGATAAGCGGTTATTTGAGATTTTCATCAATAAATTATATAATTATTAATTTAATTAATGAACTAAGGGCCATCTACTACTTACTACTTGCCATCACCTCTTTGAAAGCAGCAATTAATCTTGGAGATATCAGAGACCAACTATTAGAGACTGGCTATATAAGATGTCATACATAATTTGAATCAGCTTATAGTAAGCAGTGATAAAACATGACATCAAGGTCTAGGAGCTAGTCTATATTGGGTCCATTTGACTTCTCAATACCTTAAATGTACTGGCAAAATGATAAACAGTTAAAATCTTGATCAATCTCTCCTTAGTTAGTTAAATCAGAATCTACACCATCAGAATGAATTCCATTTTTGTGGATTTTATCAATGTGTAAATGCCCAAGAATCAGTCCAACTAATTAAAGTAACTAAAGCCCAAAGTGTTTTCTCATCATGTAAATACGCTTATATAATTGTGACCCCCTTAAACCCCACTTTTATATAGTAAAACTGGGGTTTACAGGGATATACATTATTTTTCTTATTTTGCTAAAAATCACAGATTCTAATGAGTACCCACAATCTATGTTTTGAGCAGAAATATGAAAACTATCAGAATTTTTTATCTGAAAATTTTCCTTTTTTGGTTGTAAAATTTTCAATATATTTGAATAGATGTGTTTTCATAATGTGTTAAGTTTATGAGTGATTTTCTGGCATTTACTCATCAATAAAATCCACAAAATTAAAATTTGTTTCTACATAATACCAGCTTGGTCATGTTTACATTGAAACCCAAGTTGAATAGTTTCATTTTAGAAATCTTCACAAAAGAAAATAATTCCAATATTCCTGGCCCCAAGGTTATAAAACTTTTTTCATGCTCAACATAGCTGAGCATGAAATTTGTCCTGCTAATAAATCTCAAATTACTAACAATTGCAAATTCTTTCTTGCTAAACATGGCTGAGCATAAAAATTTCTCTGCTAATAAATATGAAAATATTTATTAGCAGAGAAAATTTCATGCTCAGCTGAGTTGAGCATGAAAAAAGTTTTATAACCTAGGGGCCAGCTCATTGGATTTATCAAAATGTAAATGCCATAAAGTTTGAATTACTGTTTGCTCAGGTTTTTTTTTTTTTTCTTTTTAAATTATTTATAGTATATACAGTAGTTCATAAGATTCCTTTTTTCTTGCCCTGGCTCGGTTATTTTCCTAATATTCTGTATTATCTGGAGACCTGACTTGTGTCCTGACTGGAACTATAATTGACACTCAGCTGTAATTGGCAGTTAGCAATATTCTGTTAGTTTCAACTCAGAGAGCTATGTTATAATTGTAATTGCATTATTGAATGTAAATGGTCTATAAATTAAGGAGTATTCATACACTCTTAAGGGAGTCAACTCTGTCAAAATTGTTTTTGACTCCCTTCTGAAAAGGGTTCAACTCTAAAAGAAAAAGAATTTTCTTCCCTTGGGAGAAAATTCTTCCTTTTAGAGTAGATCCCTTTTTCAGAAGGGGAGTCCTATGACGAAGAGTAAACAGGAAGTCACGAAAGTTATCTCCCTTATAATAATGGTGGAAAATCTGACAAGACTTAGTGTCTCTTGGGTCTCTAACTGGGATTGTTGTAGAATTATGATTTCTGTGTCATCCTGATTTCTCTAGAGAACAGTCTAACTAGAATCATAATCAGAAACAACCATAGTTGATTTAACACCCGGCATGCTGGGTAATATTTTCAGCAGACAACATTTTGAAATGCTTTTCTTACTTTTTCTAGAAAATAGGTCTCCCAAGGAGGCCATTTGTAACAGTCTAACCAGATTCATAATGAGAAGCATCCATATTTGATTTAAAGTTGGCATGCTGGATACAATTTTCAGCAGACAACATTTTTTAATATTTTTTTTTAATTTTCTCAGATAATAGACTTTCAGATTTCATGCAAATTCAATTTGCATGAAATCTGAAAGCCTATTATCTGAGAAACAATAAGAAAAATCAACAGCCTTAAGAGACTGTATGAAGACTTGCATATGAAATATCAAATTCAATTTTCTGTCAATATAAGAAAAAATATTTAAAATAGTCGTCTGCTGAGATTTTACCCAGCATGCTCAGCATTAAGAAAGAATGAAAGCTGTTCTATTCAGCGCAAATCTGATTACAATCTTTCCATTTCAAAACAATATTAATACTAAATATTTGGACAACTTACCTGAGCAAACTGGGCCCAGTTGTTCAAAGCATTGTTAGCTTAACGAGCTCGTTAGTGGTCAAAATGTTAACTGTTCTAGTAAATACAATATAGAATTCACGGGTATTTTTGCTGGAAAAAATGTGAGTAGCCTTTGCAAATGTAACAGCTACTCACACTTTTTCAGCAAAAATATTAGTGTATATGCCATATTTAATTATCAAAGTTTTAACGATATGTTAACTAATGACATCATTAGTTTTGAACAACTGGGCCCAGTTTAATAGGCCCAGGTCAAACTACTTTTTTTTTTACCAAGACCAACATTTTGTACGAGTCTATTGTTTGCCATTCAGTTAGCTCTTTTTATAGATAGCATGAGGTAGTCTGATAGACTAGGATAAGGCCGGCCTCAGTTGCTCAGTTGGATGCCCGTCTGACTGGTAATCAGGAGGTTGCAGGTTCGACCCCGCTGATGGAGATTGATCATGAAATATTTTCTCGGATCATTCTCTCCCTTCTGCTGATTCAAGAAGGACAGTTGTCAGTTTCTGGCAAACCGCTTAGAGAACTGAATTTGCCCAGTAAAAGTGTGGTTAGGTAAACTGATAATGCTCGGCATGACCCCAGTGGGTTGACTGGGCCATAAAACTTCAACATTAACAGAGACTAGGATATCTGTACAAGAGCCACCATTTTACAGTAGACAGTTTTAACCCTTATAGCGCCAAGCAAACGACAGAAATTTGTAGCAGACAACATAATTTTTTTTTTCTTTTTTTCAGAGAAAACAAGTCTTGACATTTCATGTGAATTGTCTGCCAAGCAGACGATTCACATGAAATATCAAGACATGTTTTCTCTGAAAAATAAAAAAAAAAAATAAAAAAAATTGCCGTCTGCTGCTGTTGTGATTGGCGCTTTAAGGGTTAAGCCAAGTCAAAGGTGACTGTGATAGGAAGGTTGCACTTTACTGTTCTAGTGTCATAACTCAGAAGTTAAATGGTACCTTCTATATATCAAGCAGACTCGTCCAAGTATATTATTGTAGGGCAGTCCACTGACAGAAAAAGGAATGTCTGTGTATTACAGAAATCATGTACTTTTAAAACTTAATTCGCTGAAAATGATCTGCGTCAGAACAACAGACAATTCGTTTAGTACTTAATATGCCTGGTAAAAATCTCAGCAGATGTTGTTTTGAAATATTTTTCTTCATTTTTCCCTGAATACAGGTTTTAAGTAGATTTGGTCTAACAGAGACAGTTTGTGAAATTTCAGACCCTATTTTCTGGTAAAATCAGAATCATATTTGAAAATGATATCTACCTAAGTCTTCTGCTGAAAATTTTACCCAGCATGCTAAGCCATAAATGGAAACATAAGTTGTACCATCTACAAAAAAATAGTGATTTGTGAACAATGAACAGCCACGCAGTTTGGCCAGTATCTTCAGTATTTGTTATATAGATTCCTCAAGATTCTTATAATGTAGGGAAAGAATAAAGGCTACCACCAGATGGTGAGGATGTGCAGGCTGGCCAGGGTCTATTCTGTTTGTGCTGGAAAAGTGTTGATTTATCTGGGGTTGGTCTCTGACAGAGGAATCTGAGATTGCACTTTAATGCTTTAGCACTTAGCAAGCTTGCTAAAAATTCAGCATATGACATTTTGAAATATCTTTTATTTTCCATGAATGAATGGTTTGATATTGCATGCAAACTGTCTCTTTAGGAGACAGTTTGCATGCAATGTCAAACCCTATATTTAGGGAAAACAAAGAAAATATTGTCAATTTGTTGTCTGCTGAATTCTCCCAGAGACTGCTAAAATTTAACCTTTACCAGTCCCTACGCAAATTCAACAGACGAGAAATTGTTGATACTTTTCTTATCTTTCCCTGAAAGTAGGTTTTGATATTTCATGCAAATCATTTCCTAAGGAAAGAATTTGCGTGAAAAATGTCAAGCCTATTTTCAAGGAAAAAATATTTGAAAGTGTTGTGTGCTGAATGTTTTACCCAGCATGCTAAACATTAGCAAAGAAAGTACAACACATGAATTAGTTAACACTAAACTACAATAATGTGCCAAATTTGATGTTACAGGCATTTTGATGTAAATTCTAATTATGGTTGAATGATGTCTATCACATTGGAAAACGGCTCTTATTCAGTATGCCCAGATCAGCCTGCTATTACTTGATATTGTAGAATACGAGGGCATGTCAGTAAATAACCACCCTATCCCATTTCCAATGGACCGAGACGGTCACGATTTTCCTGCTTTGTTTCAATATATATTTTATACATGGGTACAAAATTGCACACGTATCGAGTCATTTTTTAATAAGATATTGAATGTCAAACATGGCTAGTGATGCAAAGGCATGCTTTTCATCTAAAGTTGAGTACCATGCTGTAATTCGGTACTTGTATTTAAAAGGTAAAACAGGCAAGGAAATACACGGCCAGTTTGCCGATGTTTATGGGTCTTCTGCACCATCTTATGCTCAGGTTAAATTCTGGGTAGGGGAATGCAAATGCGGTAGAACATCTTTAGAAGATGAAGCCAGGTCTAGACGCCCACTGGATGCCACCGACGAAGAAATGTGTAAGAAAGTTCGGGATCTGGTATACTCTGATAGGCGAATTCAGGTGGAAGAAATAGCGCAGGCATTAGGCATTTCACATGGTAGCGTTTCAACAATCTTACATGATCGTTTAGGTATGCCCAAGCTAACAGCCTGTTGGGTCCCCAAATCCCTTAGCAATGAGCAAATGGCAACCAGAGTATCAGTATGCCTTGTTGAAGCATTTTAGGTCAAAAGATGATTTTCTTTTGCGTCTGGTGACTGTAGATGAGACTTGGGTTCATCATTATGAGCCAGAGAATAAAGCTCAGAGTCATCAGTGGGTAGGGCCTGGGTCCCTGAGGCCAAAAAAGTTCAAGATGCAACCATCTGCTGGCAAGGTGATGGCCACAGTATTTTGGGACGCAAAAGGCGTTGTTATGTTGGACTTTTTACCCAAGAGAAGTACAATAACTGGAGTGTACTATGCAAACTTGTTAGACCAGCTGAGAACCGCCATCTATGAAAAACGCCGAGGTAAACTCTCTAAAGGTGTTTTGCTGCAACAGGGCAACGCGAGAGTCCACACTTGCAAAGTTGTAATGGATGCTGTAGAGCGAAATGGGTATGAATTAATACCACATCCTGCCTATTCACCTGACCTAGCTCCTAGCGACTTCTACCTATTCCCAAACTTGAAATAGTCTGTCAGTGGACTTCATTTCCGGTCTGATGAAGAAGTCATGATGGCAGTTGAGGAGTGGGTCAATGGAAAGGACCCTGACTTTTTCAGTTCTGGGCTGATGGCACTTGAACACCATTGGTCTAAGTGCATCACACTAGAGAGCAATTACATCAAAAAAGAAGAGGTGGATCTCAACCGGAAATAAGTTAGGCTGGTTACTTATTGACTCACCCTCATATATTGCTAAATGATGAAGCTGGGGTACAATCAGATAGTCTCAGTCAGATGCATGTCCAACTGGTGATCAGAGTTTGCTGGTTTGAACCTCACCGGGTCCAGCAACATTCTTTCATGGAGATTGGTCATGAAATATTTTCCTACTGTCATTCTCTCTCATTCCCTGATTCATGTAGGGCAGTTGTCAGTTTCTGGCAAAAGAATTTGCACAGACACTGGTTAACAGCTTCGAGGACCAGGAAAAGTGTGGTTTAGTAAATTAACCAGCTCGACATGATCTTAATAATGTTTACTGGGCTGTAAATTTCCAAACCAACCAACAAGCTGGGGTACAATCAGATCCCATGATAATCTTGGTGTTTCTTTTTTTTTCCTTTGAAAATAGGTTTAACTCTTAGTTAGTGTCCATCACAATCACGGTCTACTTTTTTTTTCTATTTTTTCTGAGAAAATAAGGCTTGAAATTTCATGTGACTCATCTACTAGGCTGATGATCCACATGAAACATCAAGCCTAGTTTTCTTGTCTGCTACAATTTAGAATGATCATTCCATCACCACACACACACAGACTACTGTAAATCGAGGGTTGAGCGCAAGACTGGCGTAAGTCAGATGGTTGTTTTTCCCCAAACCTAATCTCCTCACCATGAAGGCGTTATGAAGATTACAACATTTCTTTCTGTAAACAATGAAAATTTAGGTGCCATTGCTCGTATGAGCAATGGCACCTAAATTTGCATTGTTTACAAAGGGGTCCAAGTTGCCCCTAAACAAGGGTTTCAAAAATATGTTTGAGTTACTATAGTCTTGCGCTCAACCCTCGAAATGTCCTAAAATTTCGAACACTTTATTCCATACTCATTTGGCTTAAATTTTGCTTTTGTATGCATTTGTCTCTTAAAATGCTCAGTGGAATGGCAAACAGTGAAGACCCTGATCAGACTGCTCCTTCAGGAGCAGTCTGATCTGGGTCTGCACTGTTTGCATTCATGGCATTTTGTCAGAAACTTTGGTGTTCAAAATTTTAAGACATTTACCATATTGCAAACAGTGTAGATCCACATGAGATGGCCCTTTTAGATCTACATACACTACAACCTCTTTATAACACGGTTCATTATAACACGATTTTGGATAAAACATGGTTCAAAGGGATCCCAAAAATGTCTATATTGAAAAATGACCATAAATGGTCATTTTTCAATATAATCTATACATTTATGTTTGGATATCACACAGTTGTTTAACTAACATGTTTATGCTATGGACCCCAACAGTAGTGTTATAAAGAGGTTGTGGGGTAGCTATAGCTTGATCTAGGTCTACACTGTTTACTCAGGTCTGTCAGCTTTTAGATACATCTACACATAGTATAGTGGACTTGGGAAAACTTTGCTTTGTGAGTATGGTATTTCCTGAGTAAGACACTTCTATATTTGCATCACCAAAACACGCCTATATAATGTTGACCCCCTTAAACCCCACTTTTATAAAGTAAAACTGGGGTTTACAGGGGTATACATTATCTTTCTTATTTCTGCTCAAAAACATAGATTGTGGGTACTTCTTAGAACTGCCTCACCGAGGCAGTTCTAATGACCCACACTGTTTTGAGCAGAAATATGAAAAATATCAGAATTTTTTATTGGAAAATTTTCCCTTTTTGGGTTGTAAAATTTTCAATATATTTGAATAGACATGTTTGCGTGATGAAAGTTTTACCATTACGAAAACACGCCTGTTCAAATATACTGAAAATTTTAACACCAAAAAAAGGAAAGTTTTCAGATTAAAAAATTATGATATTTTTCATATTTCTGCTCAAAACATAGATTGTGGTTACTCTGGTGAGTACCCACAATCTATGTTTTTGAACAGAAATAAGAAAAATAATGTATACCCCTGTAAACCCCAGTTTTACCATATAAAAGTGGGGTTTAAGGGGGTCAAAATTATATAGGCATGTTTTCATGATGTAAGGCAAGATTGGTAAGGAGTTTAGGTGTCGAATATTTAGGTTAAATAGGGAATGTGAAATAATGGACACATAAAAATTGAAGAGTGCAAAAAGTCCAGTAGGATTGTCATTGCATAATAGTCTTTTATAATTGAATTTGAAAATTGAATTAGGAATAGCTGTTTTATTGAATTTCAAAAGTTATTGTATGTGTTTGATGTTTAAAGTTTATTGGATTTAATTCATTAATTTCTTTGTGTATCATTTTCTTTGGAAATTGTTATGTTTCCCCATGGGGTAGTGTATTGAATGGCATATTTGTTCCATTATGTTCTGAATGGGAATCATCACGAAAACATACCTATATAATTTTGACCCCGTTAAACCCCACTTTTATATAGCAAAACTGGGGTTTACAGGGGTATACATTATTTTTCTTATTTCTGCTCAAAAACATAGATTGTGGGTACTCGTTAGAACCGCCTCGGTGAGGCGGTTCTAACAAGTACCAACAATCTATGTTTTGAGCAGAAAAATGAAAAATATCAGCATTTTTTATCTGAAAATTTTCATTTTTTTTGTGGTAAAATTTTCAGTATATTTTGAATAGGCGTGTTTTCGTAGGGGGGTAGTGTATTTAATGGCATCTTTGTTCCATTATGTTCTGAATGGGAAAGTGTGTTTAATTTTGTTACATTATGCTTCTGAATGGAGTTCCAAGTTTGTTTACTGACAATTTTTGTTGATGTCAGGGTATATAAGTATTTGGACAGACAGGCGTGAGCAAACAGTGTAGATCCAGATCATTTGCATTATGCTGCATCTGATTAGGGTCTGCTTTGTTTAAACACACCAACAATAGTAAAATGGACATGTTTAAATTTTAGTATAATGGTATCTGAATCCTTGGGGTAAATATGGAATGGAATAAAACGTTTTAGCATATTTACCAGATATACCGTATTCAACCTAATTACTGCATATACCCTTATACGCACACAGTCAAACAATTTCATAGTCTTCAGGTTACAGCCAATGAATTTGTATCTACTTTGAATAGTGAAATAGACTTATTCATGTTTTCGGAGAAATAGGGTAATGAGTTAAGCTGTCCAAATACTTACGGTAAATATGGTAACAATATGCCAATGATTGGGTATGATACAGCATTTTTAAAGTGCATTGACTACTGATCAGGCTTTTTCGCTGTTGATTTGTACCTACATCTTCTGATTGGCCCTTTAATATGTGGAACAAGTAAAACCTCCTTCTTCCAGTGAGAAAATAGTGAATTTATTATGACTAAACATGAGCCTTTTCAGATGACCCAGTTTTTGCATTTGTTGAAGTGAAGATGTATTATTTTACAAGTCTGCTTTTATAAAATGACAAGAGATTTTGTCATTTATTGGATGCTTTCTCTATAGATGTTCCTATGCAATCATAGCTACAGATAAGAGGGGTATCCAGAAAGTTATTTTTCTTACATTTCCAAGAAAACATATGTTATGGGTACTCATTAGAAGTGCCTCATCGAGGCACTTCTTATGAGTATCCACAACGTATGTTTTCATGGAGAATTAAGAAAAATATCCAAACTTTTAGGTTGACAATATAGCATCTTATCAGGAGCCATGCTAATTACTAGTAATATGATATTGGTTGCTAGGTTGATTATACACTGGCTGCAGGAATAATTTCTGGAAATATGGGACATCTCTGGTCACACCATATTTTCCCTAGATAGTCAGACATTGAAACTCCTTACCAAATCTGTTCTAAAAGGCGGACAGTTCCATTTCACTATCTGAAGTGGGTGTGGCATCTTAATTTATTCAGCAGGGCAAGGGTTAACAGTACTTATGATAAGTCCTATAGTTTCTGAGAAATATTGTTGTTGAGAATAAGTCCTGTAGTTTCTGTGAAATATGGTTGTTGAGAATACAGTCGACTCTTGTTATCTCAAAGTCCAAAGGACTGTCTAAAATATTTCAAGATATTGTTATCTCAAAGTCAAAAGGACTCTCTAAAATATTTCGAGATATCAGTACCTCCACATATCAGATTTGCAGAATTGAGGAAAACATAAATCAAACTACCATATTTCACAAATGAATATGTAATTTGACTCCTGAAGATAGATTATATATTGAAATATTGTGGAAATGAATATGTGATTTGACTCCTGAAGATAGATTATATATTGGAATTTGTGGAAAAGAGAAGTCACTCCATAGGAGCAATTTCTCCTCTTTTCCGCAATATTTTATTACTTGTGTTAAAACAGGGACAAGATTTTCACTTCGAGATAAGCGATTATTCATGATAAGCAAAGTCGAGATAACGAGAATCGACTGTAGTAATTATATAGTACATTTCTTAAAACCTTAAAGCAATAATCACTACTGCGACAGATGATGTTTTGATTTTTTTTTTTTTTTTTTTTTGTATTTGTCATAGAAAATAAGGCTTGACATTCCATGTGAAAAGTCTGCTAGGCAGGATGAGGTGCCAAGTCTAATTTTCTCTGAAAAAAAAAAAAAATGTTATCTGCTACAATTTTATGTATTGCTTCAATGCTTAGCATGCTGGATAATAATTTCAGCAGACAACAGTTAGAAATACTTTTCTTATTTTTCTCAGAAAACAGACTTTGACATTTCATGCAAATTGTCTCCTTGTGACTTTGATATTTTATGCAAGTTGTCTCCTATGGAGACAATTTGCATAAAATGTCAAAAGTCTATTTTCTGGGAAAAATTATAGAAAATTTCATTTAAAATTTGTTGTCTGTGGACTTTGCCCATAGAGTGGTAAAGGGTAATCTAAAAAAAACAAAAAAACAACTTATCCTTATTTACCCTAATTAGAAAAATATCATCAATTTGTTGTCTGCTGGATCTGCCCAGAGAGTACTAACGGTTAAAGGTTAACAGATAGCCTTACTCTCCCACAGGAAGCCTTCCAGTAATTCTGGTAATGTAATGGGCAGATTCAGCAGACAACAAATTGAAAGGAGACAATTTGCATGATGTGTCAGATCCTATTTTCTAGGAAAAAAATAAAAAAATATTACAAAATATCGTCTGCTGAAATTTTTACCCAGCATATAAAGTGTTAATTCTCTTCCAGATTGCCGATTTTGGTGTGAGTAACGAGTTTACAGGGACCGACATATTCCTCACCAGTACTGCAGGGACACCAGCATTCATGGCGCCAGAAGCCCTTAAAGGTTGGTTCCCACATTTTACATAGCTTGAAACCAAAAAAATATCAATAAAAAATATTGCTATTTTCTTATTTCTCCACAAAAACAGATTTGGTGGTGCTTATAAGAAGTGCCTCAGTGAGGTGCTTTTCATGAGTACCAGAACAAGTTTTCTGTGAAGTTATGTTTTACTTTAACTCTTGTCCTGCTAAATATATTAAGATGCCACACCCATTTCTAAGTTTCAGCCAATCAGATTACTTGAGCTGAACTGTTGCTATAAATTCACATACTTAATGGCAAACAGTGCAAGATTCAGATCAGTTGGCTTCTTCAGAAGCCAACTGATCTGGATCTACACTGTTTGCTAAGATAGGGCATGTCGTATTCAGCAAGAGAAGGGTTAAAAATACTTTATGTAGCAAATAATTGCTTCTTGATAAATGTATCTCAGTCAAAACAAATTGGAAAAAAGTGTCAGTCAAAACAATTTAGAATGAAAGTGCCAGTCAAAACAAATTAGAAAAAAGTGTCAGTCAAAACAAATTAGAAAAAAGTGCCCATCAAAACAAATTAGAAAAAAGTGTCAGTCAAAACAAATTAGAAAAAAGTGTCAGTCAAAACAAATTAGAAAAAAGTGTCTGTCAAAACAAATTAGAAAAAAGGGTCAGTCAAAACAAATTAGAAAAAATGGTCAGTCGAAACAAATTAAAAAAATAAATACTGAAAGGGAAAAGACACACTTCATGATAAATATGCTTCAGTCAAAACTTACTGGAAAATCAATATTTAAATGGAAATTTTATGAAACACATACTCCAGTAAAGGTTATGTAAATCTGGATATTGTACAGAGTGTATGAAGAGTTGGATGTGAAAGCAGAGGACAAAGTTTTGTTCTTCTACCTCATTTTAGACCACAGTGATGACACTAATTGATTTATCCCCAGCCACTAGAGAAATGGGAGACATTGGTAATAATAGAATTCTGTTTGTCCATTTGTCCTATTCACTTTGTGGCCAGGCTGTAACTCATTTACCCTCTGGAATATTTTCATGAAACTACACACACTTACTAAGCTTGATTAGAAGTGTTTCATAGACAAGAATCACATCACAGCTCTCACTTTTTCTTTTTTTGAGCTATCTGCTCTTGGTCAGAATTCACCCTTGGTCAGAACTTACACTATATCAGAATTTGTGCTCTGCCCATAATTCCTGAACTGTATCTGATAGGGTCATAACTTCACAGATCAGGATGATGTGTCACAAACAAGAATCATAATTCTCACATTTCTGTTTTTGAGATTCTAGCAATGGGAATGCTGGTCCGCTGGTCCGAAAGTGAGTGAGTGATAACAGACCTCAACGATGACACCGATTTTAAAATTTGTCCCTGCCACTAGAGAAATGGGGAATTTTGTTGTTAATGTTAGGATTCTTTTTGTCCATTAGTCTGTTTGTCCATTTGTCCATTCATTCCTTTTCCCTTTGCTCTTTGTGTCAAGGCTGTAAATCTTAAACCCTCTGGAAATCTTTCATGAAACTTCACACACATACTAAGCTTGATGAGTCAATTTGTTGTGAACAAGAATCACAACCCTTGCTTTTTCCATTTTTGAGTTACCTACTCTTGTCAGAATTTGTGTTTGGCTGGGCTGTAACTCCTGAACTGTATGGGATGCAGTCAAGAAACTTCACAGATGGATATATCTCATCAGGACAATGTATCACTAATATGAATCAAATCTTGCTTTTTTTCCATTTTTGAGTTATCTGCCCTTGATCAGTCAGAGCTCTTGGAAATGCAGGATTACGTGTACTGGGATGCAAACTTTTTACCGGGGACGCATAAATTTCACCATGCGAGAGTGCCCCCTACGCATGTTGTTTTTTTTTTGTTGGCACGCGTCAAAAATCCAGGAGCCGAGAGACAAATAAACACCCACAGACCCAAAGCGCTTTGATTCTACCATGCCATGCTTACTGAGCTGCAGAGGGTAATCCAGTGTCATACTGTGTTGACCAATCCGGTAACTCGGACCATGTGTAGTGTGTAGAGAAGCGAAGTGTTAACGGTGATAGACAGAATTACTGATGTGCAAATGATAAGATTAAAGTAATTATGCAAGAGTCGGATAATCGTTTTCAAATCATGCTGTTTTGACAGTTATAAACTCACATTTAATCGGTAGCATAATTAAAGGTGAAAGAAAAACAACAGGTCTGTGTTTGTGTTCGAACTTGAAAATGCCAAAATACCCATACCAACTGTATAAAGAATATTCTAGTATGCGTGTTATGTTTTATTTACTGAGTTTTTTTTTTTTGTTTTTTTTTTACAATCCAAATGTGCTATAAACTATGTGCTTTTGAAGCATGCGACAGTAAATGTCCCAATAATTTGTACGGTGTTAACAGTTTCTGGAATAAGACATGAGAGCAAACAGTACAGTCAGTGATCTATATCAGACTGATATAGAATACTTCAGATCAAGGTCTGTACTTCTTGTTATTCCAGGACATTTTAGAACATTTACTGTAGTAATTCAACATTAATTTGCATCTACACATGTATTGTTTTTGAAAGAAATAAAGATGATTGACTTATATTGTCTCAATTTAATTAAAATCAGTCCATCAAAGAATTATTAAATATACTACCACTCTGAGTGAAATGCATGAATTTGTGGGACTCCCACTTTTCGAAATGGGACTCCCACTTTTTCCAGTGGGACTCCTACTTTTTGCAAGATGGGAGTCCTGAACTCCTGTTTTTGAAATCCTAATGAGAGCTCTGTCAGTATTGGTGTCTGGGCCATAATTCCTGAAACTAAGAAGACAATTTGCATGAAATGTTCAAGCCTATTTTCTGGGAAAATTAAGAAAAATGTTTCAAATTGTCGTCTGCTGAACTTTTTATGCTGCATGCTCAGTGTAAAGATGAGGCTTGGTAATAATTGAAGAAAAATGTCATACCGTATTCGATCTAATTACCGCACATACCCCTATAAGCGCACAGTCAAGAAATTTCGTAGTCTTCAGATGGCAGTCAGTATACCTTTTGTTTACTTCTTTATAAAGGCTTATGTTGTGGGTACTCATTTGAATTGCATCGACTTGTCGATGCAATTCAAATGAGTACCCACAACATATGCCTTTATAAAGAAAATCAGAAAAAATGGCATAGTCATCATCAAATTATTTCTTTTCTGATCTTTTTTATAGTGTATCCTTAGTAGGTAGATACATATTTTACCACAAATGAGTGTTCTCAGTAATTTTGAAAAACCTGAGCGCACAGTGCGGTAATTAGGTCAAATACGGTATTTTCATAACTGACTTTGGGATTTATTTTGTAATTATAGATTCATTGTTTTATGATACTGAAGATTTTACCCTGTACTAGCCTCTGGACAAATTCAGCAGATGACAAATAGATGATATTTTTTCATATTTTTCTCAAAAAGCAGGATTTGACAGTTCATGAGACAATTTGCATGAAATGTTGGAACCTGTTTTCTTGGGAAAAATCAGAAAAATATTTGAAATTGTCATCTGCTGAAATTTTTACTCAGCATGCTAAATGTTAAGATGAGGGAGGATAATAACAAGGAGAAAAAAGTTCATGGCCATCATGGGGATTTATTTTGTAATTATAGAATGCATTGTTTTATGATACAGAAGATATTAAGAGAATAAAATTCTACTTTATTGGCAGTTTCTGAAATTGGTGTATTGGTTATGGCTGATTATTTTATTCAAGGAGTGATTCACAATTTTGATGATTACTGGGTATGATTGGCATAAAAACAAATGCTGCTTTTATGCCCCTGCTGGGAAGTGGAGGAGGGCATATAGTTTTACCCTTCATCATACATATGTCTGTCTGTACATCTGTCTGTCTGTCACACTTTATAGTACTGTTCATATCTCTGCATCTCATCCTACAGTTTACAAGGTAATGTTTAAAACTAGCACCATAGTATGGATATAGACTCCCATGTGCATAAAGGTCACAGAACTCTGATCAAGTTATTATTAGTAGAGTTACATACCCTTGATTTACTTAGATAATTTGTCACACATGATATAGTAGGGTTCATGTCTCCACAACTTCTCCTGCAGCTTTCAAGATAATGATTTAAAACTTGCAGCAAAGTAAGAATATAGGCTGGGTATATGCATAAAGGTCACAGAACTCTGATCAATGTTTTATTCCTAGAATTACATACCCTTGATTTACTTAGAAATATGGCTTTATTCACATGGTATAGCGGGGTTTGTGTCTCCACAACTTCTACAGTTTTCAAGATAATGATTTGAAACTTGCAGCAAAGTTAGAAAAAAGGCTGGGCATGTACCGTAATAATCCTAAGTATTGGGACAGACAGGTCTAAGCAAACAGTGTAGACCCAGATCAGATGCCGCATAACGGGGTGTCTGATCAGGGTCTACACTGTTCCCCATTCATCCAGCAATCTTAAGGCACGTCTGCAGGGGGTAAAGTTGATTTGTGTAAATTTTAGAACAAGTACTGTAAGGAGTTAGGGTGTCCCAATATTAAAGGTTAATACGGTATATAAAAGCCACTGAACACTTAGCATTCTGGGTAAAAATTTTGGCAAACGTCATTTTTAAATATTTTTCTTATTTTTTTTTTTTTTTTTTTTTGGCAGAAGATAGGCTTTGACATTTCATGCAAAGTGTCTTCTATTCTAAGGAGACAATTTGCCTGAAATAATCTCCTGAGGAGACAATTTGCATGAAATGTCTGAGAAAAATAAGAAAATTATCAAGGATTTATTTCTGCTGAATCTTCCAGAGAATGGTAAAAGTTAATCTCAAACACTTGTACCTTATGTATCTTAACCCTTAAACTGCCAATCGCAACAGTTGTCGTCTGCTTTGCCGTTTGCTTGTGATTTTAAAAGTCATTTTTGCAAACAGTGTGGACCCAGATCAGACTGCTCCTATAGGAGCAGTCTGATCAGGGTCCACACTGTTTGCCTGTATGGAAAAATAGGTTTGAAAAGTTTGCAAGAATATTCAGCAGACGACATAAACAGACAACATTTTCAGATGCAGGTTTTCTTGGTGTTTTAAGGGTTAAGTATTGTGACAGACAGGCATGAGCAAATAATGTAGATTCATATCAGACGCTGCAGAACACCAGGCCCCAAGGTTATAAAACTTTTTTCGTGGTCAACTCAGCTGAGCTTGAAATTTGTACTGCTAATACTAACAGGCTTTGACATTTGATACAAATTGTCTCCTTAGGAGACAATATTTATGAAATGGAAAAGCCACTTTTCTGGAAAAAAAATGAAAAAAAAAAAAAAAAAATCAAAATATCATCTGCTGAAATTTTAACACAGAGTGCTAAGCATTAAGGTTTTTATGCCAAAAAATAAGCTTTTTATATATATATAAAAAAAAAAAAAACTATCTTGCAATAAAGCTTTTGTTGAAAACTGGAAATTAATTTTTATGGAAAGTGGAAATTAATTTTTATGAAAACTGCCTTCAGTTTTATGGAAACTGCAAATTATTTTATGAAAACTGCCTTCAGTTTTATGAAAACTGGAAATGATTTTTACCTATGAAAACTGCCTACAGCTCCATCATTTTATGAAAAAGATACGGTAAGTGTCCAAAAATTTTGTATACCAAAGTCTCTGACAAAATGGCATATGCAAACAGTGTAGACCCAGATCACAGTGCTCCTTGCTCAGGGTCTACACTGTTTGCCTTTTCACTATGTATTTTAAGAAACAACTGCTTAATCCTTGTCATGCTGAATAAATTAAGATGCCACACCCACTTCTAATTTTCAGCCAATCAGATTACTTGATCCAGATTGTTGATATAAATTCACGTACTTAATGGCAAACAGTGCAGATCCAGATCAGTTGGCTTCTTCAGAAGCCAACTGATCTGGATCTACACTGTTTGCAAAGGCATGGTATATCCGGGTTCAGCAGGACTAGGGTTAAAAAGCAAAAGTCAGGCCAAAAAGGTATGAAATAAGGTTTTAAAATTTTAGGGCATCTACTGTAACTGTTCCAACAGTAATGAATGGTAAAAGTTTGATTAAAAGCTTAGGTAAGAAATATTGCTAGAATTTGATCTTGATGAACTCTATAATGTGTGATAATGAGTGTTTGTTTTCAAGATAAATCATAGACCTTGTGTCATATTACTTCAGTCATCAGGTGCGGAGTTGTAATTACATAAGGATTCTTCACAGATTTGATAAGCACATATCACCTGAGCGCAAAAAGTCAGTAACTCCTTATATATTTTAATGGGAGTTACTGACTTTTTGCACTCAGTAGATGAATTATCGAGGGTTGAGCGCAAGACTGTAGTAACTCAAACATATTTTTGAAACCCTTGTTTAGGGGCAACTTTGACCCCTTTGTAAACAATGAGCAATGGCACCTAAATTTTCATTGTTTACAGAAAGAAATGTTGTAATCTTCATAACACCTTCATGGTGAGGAGATTAAGTTTGGGGAAAAACAACCATCTGACTTACTACAGTCTTGTGCTCAACCCTCGAATATGGATATGCAATAAATGGTTTCCACAAATTTTACTGGCTAGTCTCAAATCACTTTATTTCTTACATAGATTATCTACTTGATATGAATGGTCAGCTTCTCTGCAAATACTTGCCCTAAATAATTGGACTGACAGAGCTTAGCAAACAGTGTAGACCCAGATCAGATGCCACATTCTGTGGCATCTGATCAGGGTCTACACTGTTTGCCACTCATCCAGCAGTTTTTAGGTACAGCCACAGATAGTAATTGTTCTAATTCTAGGAGATGTATGAGTACTTGTATGTTGAGGAGAATTTGTCTAAATAACTTATTTATTCTAATATATGCCCCCTCTCTGACTAATGCCCCTACCATTTTTATGTGGGGAAAAAAAATGGTCAGACTGTAAAAATTGGCTTCAATACCGTTCAATATTTTTGCCCAAATTTCATCTCAGAAATGATCATTTGAGGATTTTTGATTTGCAACACCCCCGGGCATATCTTAGAATAAATACAGTACTTAGGGTAAGCTCAGTAGCAGGACATCAAACACATTGAAGCTGAGAATCACCGTACAAACTCAACTGTGGGAATTACCATATTTACCATAAACTGTGGGACACCTTAATTCTTTACCATACTTAATCTTAAATTTGAACAAGACCAATTGCCTGCCTGTTTACATCAATTGGTGGATGAGTGTCAAACAGTTTAGAACCAGATCAGATGCCACATTCTATGGCAGCTGATCTGGGGCTACACTGTATCTTAGAATCACCTAGGGCTGTATGTTAACCATTAGAAGACCGCGCTCGACATGACCCCATTGGGTTGACTGGGCCGTAAAACCTCAACACAAACAAATAACCATTAGAAGGTGCTGTAATAACCCTAAGTATGGGGACAGAAAAGATAGGTCTTTGCAAACAGTGTAGATCCAGATCACACAATGCAGAATGCAGCATCTGATCAGGGTCTACACTGTTTTCCGCACATGCGGCACTATTTTAGACACATCAGCAGGTAGTAAAATAGACCTTTTCAAATTTTAGGACAAGTATGGTAAGGAGTTAAAGTGTCAGAATACTTAGGGCAAATACAGGAGATTGACATTAAACGTATTAAAGCCGAGAATCCCTATGCCTGGCTCCGAGGTTATAAAACTTTTTTCATGCTCAACTCAGCTGAGCATGCAATTTTATATTTATAAGCAGAGAAATTTTCATGCTCAGCTATGTTTAATAAGCAAGAAAGAATTTGCAATTGGTAGTAATCTGAGATCTATTAGCTGGATAAATTTCATGCTCAGCTGAGTTGAGCATGAAAAAAGTTTTATTAGCTCATGGCCAGCTGGTTTCTTAACAATATTATAAATATTATTCTGTTTTTTGTGTGTTTCAGAAGAAAAGTCAAACTTCAGTGGCAAGGTAAGTTTCATTCTGTGTTTAATTAATGCTTAGCATGTTGGGTAATAATTTCAGGAGATGATATTTTGAAATAAGTTTTCTTATTTTTCCCAGAAAATAGGATTGACACTTCATGCAAATTGAAATGCCAAACCATATTTTCTGGTAAAAGTAGAAGAACAATATCTCCTGGGCCCAGTTGTTCAAAGCATCATTAGCTTAACGAGCTCGTTAAGGGTCATTTCGTTAACTGTTTTAGCGGATTCAATACACAATATTCTGATATTTTTTGCTGAAAAAATGTGAGTAGCTTTTGCATTTTTTCAGCAAAAAAATTTCAGCATATTTGCGTATCACTCCAGCAGTATGTAAATTTTAACGAATCGTTAACTAACGATGTCCTTAGCTTTGAACAACTGGATCCTGTTTGTTATCTGCATAATCTAACCCACTGGAGTCTGGAGACCCCTAAAAGGGTGATTGGCAAACAGTACAGACTCAGATCAGACAGATCAGCATCCAACTGAAATTGGCTTACAGTTGGGCAAGGCCTGCTATCCTTGTAGCAGGTAAGGGTAGAGGGGGAATATTTTTATTTCTTCTGTTTCTTCATTTTCATTCCTGTTCCTCTTTCTTCCTTGTCCCTCTCATCTTAACTACTGTCTTTTCTATCTCTTTTCTCCCTTTCTCTGGGAGATGACATTTTTTTTCAACAAGAGTTGATGTGTAGTTAAACCCCGACACAATCAAAATCAGTCTGATCAGGGTATCCACTGTTTGCAAAATAGTTCAACCATTTTTCTCTTGAAATATCTAAATCACATAGCCTGACATACCTAAAAGCAAAACTAGAATTTTCCAATATATAGTGTGAGGGAGTTCATTCAGTCTACAAATGCAAAAGGAGTATTTGTATGCAATATTAAACCTTATTGTCTATGAAAAATATTATCAAATGTTTTTCGGCTTAATTTGCTTTGCCCGTAGAAGTATACAGTTTAATTGTGAACTGTATACGCAGAGCTGCAGTCTGGTCTAGGGGAATGCAAGTTCAAATCCCATCTTGGCCATATAATTTTCATGGAGCTTGATTGTGAATAAAATAATTTCTAAAGTCATTCTCTCCCTGTTGCTGGTTCAAGAAGGGCAGTAATGTCAGTGATTGGAAAAATGTTATTATCTTTTACCCCTCTCTATGCTAGTTCAGCAAACAACACATTGGTGATATTTTTCTTATTTTTCCCAGAAAATAGGATTTGCCTGTCATGCAAATTGTCTCCAATTTGCATGAAAGGTCAAATCGTATTTTCTGGGAAAAATAAGAAAAGTATTTCAAGATTTCATCTGCTGATCCAGAGTGCTAAGCCTTAAGTTAACAGACCAGCTCAAGAAGATCATTTCAGTGTTGACTGGGCTGTAAAACTTAAATCAAGTCAAAAATCATCTATTTACTAGATGGTCACATGTAATCTCATAAGGAGATAACTCATTTCAGAAATGTTAAACCCCATTTTGCATGTAGTATATAATATAGTAAATGTATTCAACTTTATAAGGTATAAGTTGTCAGAGCCTGTTAAACTCAGTGACATGTCTGCATTTGACAGCTGTTACATGCAGTCATCAGGCATAATTATTCACCACTTTGTGTCATTGTCATTCTAATTTAATTATTAAGTGAGACTTCTTGGTGATATTTTTGTGGGCGGCATGAATAAGTCCCAATAAGGATGAGTACTGCCACAAAGGTCATGGGACAGACTAATTTATAGTTCAATAAGGAACTTGTATCATGACAAATCAGTGAAGCATCCATGTGGCTGAGTGGTTGGCCCTCATAAGATTCTGGGTTTAAATCCCACTAGAGGCAGAATACAGCTCATGAATGTACAGCACTTCATTGCACAGAGCCTTACATTATCACTTCTTCATTGTTATGCTATGACTTAAATAATACTGACTTAAATAGTGCTATAGTGCTATAGTGCTATGACTTAAATAATGCTATGACTTGTGAAGTTTGCTAGCTGTAAAAGTGCTTTAACCCCCCCCCCCCCCCCCCCCTGCCCCCCAGTGGTTATTCTACTGACTGTTCTAAGGCAGTGGTCCCGGTGTTAGTTTTACTCTTTGTTGCTTTGTGGTTTATTCTGTGCGGTTTGTTTTGTGTCTTGTGTTATTTTGTTCTTGTGCTTTTTGAGTCCTTTTAGCATTGCAATTACATCGCTTGGGGAAGAGAGAGCTAATCTTAGTGCTTTTTATGTTTGTTCAGTTTGCGCTTGTTTGGTTTTGTCTGTTTCCTCTTCCTCTTGGTGTCTGGGAAGGGCTGCAGTTTGTGATTGTGGCACTCTCTGGACTTTCCTCTTTCCTTTTTTTTTAAAAAATAATATTGACAGAGATTTAAACACCAAACTATCATCATCATTATTTTTTATTAATATTTTTAGAGAAGATAAAGCTTGACATTGCATGTGAATCATCTGCCTAGCAGATGATTCACATGAAATGTCAAGCCTTATTTTCTCTGGAAAACAATACAAAAACAAAAATAAAAAAAATAGACTGTCATCTGCTACAATTTTTCTTGGCACTTTAAAAGTTAAGTGAGGGATGAGTCAAATGAACTGTAAAACTATTTTCAGGAGAAAAAGGAAGAAACATACATTTGTATATTTTGTATATACATGTACATTGATAAGATTTTAAAATAAAAAAATACAAATTTGAATTTTTCAGGGTCTTGATATCTGGGCCATGGGTGTCACTCTCTACTGTTTTCTCTTCGGAAAGGTGGGTAGTACTGATATTAATTTACAAAATAGACTTCAATTTATGAGTTTCAATATACAGCCAACCTATCTTAAACCTTGCCATGCTGAATAAATTAAGATGCCATGCCCACTTCTAATTTCAGGCAATCAGATTACTTGATCCAAGTTGATGATACAAATGCACATACTGAATGACAAACATTGCAGATCCAGATCAGTTGGCTTCTGAAGATCTGGATCTACACTGTTTTTAAAGGCAGGGCCTATCTTGGCCCAGCAGGACCAGGGTTAAAGACAACCACTTTTAAAAGACTTATTTTCTTATGTTGCATCAAATGTCTGCTTGACTCAGCCGTAGTGCTCCTGTCTTTGGATCCTTAGGTCCCAGGTTTGAATCCCACGGGGCAGAATTGAGCTAATGACTGTATGTTGCTTCATTGCACTGAGCCATTCTTCTTGGATACCAGATGATTTCACCAGTGCTAGCAAATCTTATTCCACACACCCTTATCCATTCCATGGGAAAGATAAAAATTGAGAATTTTCATGGTTGTGTAGGATGTAATGGTACGCCATTGTTAAGGTTGACGTAACTGAACGTAATGATGTGCAGTCTGATCAGTGTTCTATTGTTTGCCTGATAAAAGTTAGATATTGCCGAATCTTCTGGTGTGGAGTAATGCCTCCATTGCTGCAGTACCCAGTGCTCTAGATCAAGTTATGTGTTTTTTGTTGTTGTTTTTTTTTGACAAAAAAATTATTGATATTTTTCTTATTTTTTCCACAAAAAACATTTGTTATGGATACTCATTAGCAGCTCCTTGCTGAGGTGCTTCTAATGAGTATCCACAACATATGTTTTCATGGAGAAATAAGAAAAATATTTCTGGATACCCCTTATCTAGAATTATGCCGCTTTTCTCCCATGTACTATAGATGCATGGGCTGTGGCATGTTAAAACGTATCTATGAGCTTATGTGAAATGGGCAGCTTCAGATCATCCCTGTAAATCTGCAGTCTTATTTTAACCTTAAATACATGAACAGTATCAAATGATTCTGTAATTGGACAGCAAAGGCTCTGATCAGACTACACATATGTGAAGTCTGATCAGGGCCTTTGGTTCCCACATATGCCCAAAGATATCTTTGCTCTCGACATTGCTCCAAAAGATAGCTTATCTCATGATTTGGCACCCAGACATATTCTTTCTGGACATGGCACTCAGAGTCGTACTTAGATGGTATCCAAAGTTATACTTGCAGTCTGATCAAGGCCTAGGGCTATATATTTTCTCCAGACATGGTACTCAGTATCTTAGATGGTATCCAAAGTCATACTTGCAGTCAAGGCCTATGGCTACATATTTTCTCTAGACATGGTGCTCAAAGTCATACTTAAATACATGTAGTATCTAAAGTCATGCAGTCTGATCAAGGCCTATGGCTGCATATTTTCTCTAGACATGGCTCTTAAAGTCATACTTAAATGGTACCCAAAGTCATGCAGTCTGATCAAAGCCTACAGCTACATATTTTCTCTAGACAGGGCACTTAAAGTCATACTTAAATGGTATCCAAAGTCATATAGTCTGATCAAGGCCTATGGCTACATATTTTCTCTAGACATGGCACTTAAAGTCGTACTTAAATAGTATCCGAAGTCATGCAGTCTGATCAAGGCCTATGGCTACATATTTTCTCGAGCCATTGCACTCAAAGTCGTACTTAAATGGTATCCAAAATCATGCAGTCTGATCAAAGCCGATGGCTACATATTTTCTCTAGACATGGTACTCAATGTCATACTTAGATGGTATCCAAAGTCATACTTGCAGTCTGATCAAGGCCTATGGCTACATATTTTCTCTAGACTTGGCACTCAAGGTTATACTTAAAAAGTATTCAAAGTCATACTTGCAGTCTGATCAAGGCCTATGGTGATGTAATATTATTTTCTCTAGTCATGGCACCCAAAGACATTCTATTTTTTGACATTGCTCTGAAAGATACATTTTCTCTTGACATGGAAAAGACATATTTTCTCTAAACATGTCACCCAAAGCCATACTTGCAGTCTGATCAGAGCCTTCATGGTCCAGATAAGGCCAAAGATACATTTCCCCTTAACCCTTGTCCTGCTGAATATATTAAGAAGCCACACCCATTTCTAATTTTCAGCCAATCAGATTACTTGATCCAGATTGTTGCTATAAATTCACATACTTCATGGCAAACAGTGCAGATCCAGATCAGTTGGCTTCTTCAGAAGCCAACTGATCTGGATCTACACTGTTTGCAAAGGCAGGGTATTTCCGGGTTTAGCAGGACAAGGGTTATTAATATGGCACCCAAAAAGATCTTTTCTTTTAACAAAGACATCTTTTCTCTTTACATGGCACACTATTTTCTGTCTCAGTTTTAGAAATCTGATAATGTCATGTGTAAGTAAAGGTGATGTTTTAATGCTGGCAATGAGAAAGTTTATGAGCAAACTAAAGGTTTTATGTTGATTAAAGAATATTAGGTCAGTGGCAAAGCTGCTTGTCAGAGATTCATGAAAAAAAACCTCTTACCATTGAAGATTTTATTCCAGACTGATCTGCACGTATACATGGTTGAGGCAGTGTATTTGTCAGCCACTTAGCATTCTGACATTTTGCCCAGCAAAGGGCAACTGGACAGCATGGATGTACAGTCTGATCTGAGTATTTACTGGGCACCAACATCTTTGCAGACTGATTTGAGTCTTTACTGGGGCCTCCCAAAACAAAAGTTATATTTCAGGTTTCCTGACTGACTTAGGAAAAGGAAAGCTGACTTTGATTTTTTTTATTCTGTGAAGTGCCATTGATTGTGTTGGGGTTTAACGACACGTCAACCCTTGAGGGTCATTTTGTGTCGTCTCCCAGAGAAAGGGAGAAAAGAGATAGAAGAGAGAGTAGAGGAGATGAAAGAGAGGGACAGGGAAGAAAGAGGAATAGGAAAGAAAGTGAAGAAACAGAAGAAATAAAAACATTCCCCCTCTACCCTTACCCACTACAAGGATAGCAGGCCTTGCCCAACTGTAAGCCAATATCAGTTGGACGCCCCAGTGATGTAAGATACACAGCACCTTCGCACCACCCGACCACCCCCCTGTGAAGTGCCAGGATCTGTAAATATTTTCAGAATTACATGTACCTCTCGAAACAAAAAATGAAAACAAGAGACCCAAGGTTCACAACTTGCACACCTGAATGAAAGAACCATTGCATATTTGCAGGAGCCACATGGGGTTTTTCCAGTATTTCCACAGCAGCAAATCAAAATAGTGGAGCCGGCCTCAGTGGCTCAGTTGGATGCGCCGTCCGGCTGGAGACCAGGAGGTCACGGGTTCAGCCCATGCCGAGGTCAGCAACATTCTTTCATGGAAATTGATCATGAAATATTTTCTACGGTCATTCTCTCCCTTCCGCTGATTCAAGAAGGGCAGTTGTCAGTTTCTGGCGAAAGAATGTGCACAATACTGGTTAACCGTTTAGAGGACTAAGCCTGCCCAGTAAACGTGTGGTTAGGTAAACTGACCGCACTGGACATGACCCCATTGGGTTGACTGGGCCGTAAAACCTCAACACAAACAAACAAAATAGTGTATAGTTTATAAAAATGAAAAAAAGAGTCATAGGTCAACCTAAGATCATCATTTGAACAAACTTGATAGATCTCACATCACCAATGCTAAATACAAATACATGTATACCAGTACTCAGCCTCAAAGCTTTTTTTTAGATCCTGAGAAGAAGATTTTTAAGTGGTTTTACCATATATGGTCATGGTACAGGCTGATCTGGGCTTTGAATTCTTACACAAATTAAAGAGACAGAATACACCTGAAAGATTTGGCAAAGGGAGATAACTTTTGCAGATAGGCAGTTGTCTCCCTAGTATTTGAAACTTTCTACATATAGTAGTTACTTTTTAAGGAAAGAATTTGCTTCCTTTTTAAGGAAAGAATTTTCTCCCAAAGGGAGCAAATTCTTTTCTTAAAGAGTACCGGTAGCACTCAGGAGAAGGGAAACAAGTATTTCCATGTAGGAGTTATTTCCTTGGGAGATGAATCCATTCCCCTTCAAGCAGGCGTTTTTATGACCTGACCCAATTTTATTTTATTTTATAAGTTGTCTTGCAGTAATTAACACAGTTACATAATGCTAAGAATAGACAAAGAAAAAAATAAAGGTAATTTCATGGAATTAAGTCTACCTGATCCGGTATGGGGGTTGCCATGAAGAAAGGTGTCTTATGAGCACTTGCAGACAGAAATGCCTTTTGCCGTTTGCATACAGAATTTTTAAATACTGTAGAGTACAGTCAAGCCTGTGTCAGCCCTTAAACTGCTTTTCACAACTGCAGCAGATGACAGTTTGATTTTTTCTTTTTTCAAAGAAAAATAAGGCTTGACATTTCATGTGACTTGTCATTCTATTTTTATCATTACGAAAACACGCGTATTCAAATATATAGAAAATTTCACCTCCAAAAAAAAAACTGAAAATTTTCAGATAAAAATTCTGATGTTTTCATATTTCTGCTCAAAACATAGATTGTGGGTACTCATTAGAACTGCCTCACTGAGGCAGTTCTAACGAGTACCCACAATCTATGTTTTTGAGCAGAAATAAGAAAAATAATGTATACCCCTGTAAACCCCAGTTTTACTATATAAAAGTGAGGTTTAAGGGGGTCAAAATCATATAGGCGTGTTTTCGTGATGGGTTCACATGAAATGCAAGTCTTATTTTCTCATAAAAATAATAAGAAGAAAAATAAAATATCATCTGCTACAAATTTGCATAGAGCTTTACGGGTTAAAGCAAAGCAAATCCCTGAAGGAAGGCCTATATGCACCACATTAACCCTTGTCATGCTAAATAAATTAACGCCCACTTCTGATTTTCAGCCAATTAGATTACTTGATTTAGGTTATTGATACAAATTCTCATATTCAGTGACAAACAGTGCAGATCCAGATCAGTTGGCTTCTTCAGAAGCCAACTGATCTGGATCTACATTGTTTGCAAAGGTAGGATATATCCCGGTTCAGCAGGACAAAAGTACATGTATTTGGAAATACAGGCCTGAGCAAACGATATAGAGCTGGGCTCTGTGTTGCAGTTGGTAGTGTGTCTGACTGCTGTTCCAGGGATCACAAGTTCATATCCCAGCTCGGCTGCATAACTTCCGTGGAGACTGACCATGACATCATTTTTATGGTCATTATGCCCCCAGCTTCAAAGAAGTTGGAGGGGCATGTTGCTTCTAGGTAGTTTGTCCGTCCGCTCGTCAAGCTTTTTGATGCATAGCATAAGTTAAGAACCATGCATGCTACTGTTTTGAAATTTCTTATATGGATTCCTCATGAAAAAATAACTGACACATATTTTTTTTCTAGACAGGATTATGCCCCTTCCTGAGTTATGGCCCTTTGAAAAAATATGGATGCAATCTTGTCAGCAAAATATCTCAAAAACTATTGAAGCTTGAATAGACTGGTAGTGATGAGTAAATGACCTGATTAACTTTTGAATAAATTCTGAAAAAATACTTCATGAGTTATTGCCCTTTGTAATTTTGGGCATTTTTACCTTGTCAGCAAAATATCTAAAAAACTGTTCAAGCTAGAGCCTTGAAACATGGTGTATAGATTGGTAATGATGAGTAGATGACTTGATTGACTTTTGAATAAATTCTGAAAAATATTTCATGAGTAATGGCCCTTTGTAAATTTGGGCATTTTTTCCCTTGTCAGCAAAATATCTCAAAAACTACTGAAGCTAGAGCCTTAGCAAGATATCTGAAAAAGTATTTGAGCTAGAGTCTTGATATTTGGTATACTGATTGGTACTGAGGAGGAGTCACCTGATTAAATTTTGAACCAATTAAATAAAATGGTGTTGTAGTTATGGCCCGTTGCAATTTCTGGCCATTTAATGTTGTTGCTTTATTGTGTATAGCATAAGTTTAGAACCATGTATGCTAATGTTTTGAAATTTCATATATGGATTCCTCATGAAAAAAATAGGTGACTCTTATTTTTTTCTTATATGAATTACCTCCCATTTTAGAGTTATTTCCCTTTTTATTAAATAACATTGAAATCTTGTATATTTGTACTATAGTTACCATCATAGGCAAGCAGTGTAGGAGTCAAGCAGTGTTAGAGTCAGGCAGTTGGGGGCATAGTGTTTTACAAACACCAGCTCTAGTTTTCTCCCTTCTGCTGATACAGGATGGGTTGTCAGTTACTAGTGAAGGTATGTGCTCAAAGTACTTGTTAACTGCTTAGAGCCTAAGCCTGCTCAGGAAAAGTGTGAATAGGTTAACTGACCTGCTCAACATGACCATAAAAATGCTGACTGGGTGATAAAACTCCAACTCAAACAAAGCAGTCTGATCAAAGTCTACACTATTTGCTGTTAAAGCAAGATTAAGGCCAAAATGTATGTAATTTTAGACCATTTACCATAACTACAGTATTTGTCCCGTTTAATTATGTAGTTTTATAAAAAAAGTTTGAAATTTTGGGACATTTACTGTAATTACAGCATTTTCAACCCATTTTAGTTTGGTGACCCTCAAAAGGGTAATTGGCAAACAGTGCAGACCCAGATTAGATGCTGTAGAATTCAGCATCTAATCAGGGTCTCCACTATTTGCAAATAGTTTGGCCATTTTTCTATACCTAAAATTGAAATTAGACTATTCCAGTATATAGTGTGGGGGAGTTTATTTAGTCTAAAATGGGTTATTGTATGTAGTTTTCTATGTTTTCAGTGTCCTTTTGAAGATGATCTTCCCCTCAGTCTACATCAAAAGATATTAAAGGATCCTGTGATATTTCCACCCAAGTAAGTATGATCCTGTGATATTTCCACCCCAGTAAGTATGATCCTGTGATATTTCCATCCAAGTATGTTCCTGTGATATTTCCACTCAAGAAAGTATGATCCTGTGATATTTCCACCCAAGTAAGAATGAGCCTGTGATATTTCCACCCAAGTAAGTATGATCCTGTGATATTTCCTCCATAGTAAGTATGATCCTATGATATTTCCACCCCAGTTAGTATGATCCTTTGATATTTCCACCCATGTATGAGCCTGTGATATTTCCACCCAAATAAGTGTGATCCTGTGATATTTCCATCCAAGTATGATCTTGTGATATTTCCACCCAAGTATGAGCCTGTGATATTTCCATGCAAGTAAGTATCATCCTGTGATATTTCCACCCTTGAATGATTCTGTGATATTTCCTACCAAGAATGATCCTGTGATATTTCCTCTAAAGAAGGTATAATCTTGTGATATTTCCACCCAAGTAAGTATCCAGCCCCAGTTTGGCATCCACATTTACCCTTTAAATGCCATAGTTCCAGATAAAGCATTGTTTTTCAACCAAAAAGTAGTGATACTTTTCTGATTTCTACATGAAAACATCTGTTTTACTCATTAGAAGTGCCTCAGTGAGGTGCTTCTAATGAGTACCCACAACATATTTTTACACACAGAAATAAGGAAAATATTTCTGGTTACCCCGTCTTTTCTAAAGCTTTGAAGTGCTAAGCAAAATTGTAGCAGACAGTATTCAAATTTTTATTTATTATTTTTACAGTGAAAATATGACATCTCATGTGATTCCTCTGCTAGGCAGATGATTCACATGAAATGCTAAGAATGGAAAGTTCCTTCATGTGGACAATGAAAACTCAGATCAGACTGCATGGATGCAAGCTGATTTAAATCTTCTTTGGATGCACTAGTCAGAAGGTATGTTTTCTCATGTTGTGGCTAATTTATAACATGATTGTAATCTTAATCTTGCCTGTAGAAAATTAGCAAACAATATATGATACTTTTCATATTTCCTTTGATGGAAGACATTAGAAATGTCAAGCTCTGTCTTGCAAGAAGTAAAACCAGAGAAAGCTGTTTCAAAATGTCAGCTGCTGATATTCAAACTCTGCTTTCCAAATGTTAATTGAACATGGGGATTATTGACATAAATACCATTTTTTTACAAGTTACATGATATTCATATTAGAACAACCAGGTTCAGATTCCACCAATATTTTCTCAGTTTCCATTTCTATTTATGTTTCCATGGTAACACATGGAAAACTTAAAGGGAATGATTGGGGAGGCAACTCAGATTCCACCAACATTTTCTCAGTTTTCTCTTAAATGTATTAATTTATTTATGTTTTCGTGATAACATGGAAAGTGGAACAGGTTCAAGGGATGCAACCAAGATTCCACAGATATTTTCTCAGTTTTCATTTAAATCTATTAATTTATTTATTTTTTCATGGTAGCAGATGGGAAATTTAACCCTTGTCCTGCTGAATAAATTAAGATGCCATGCCCAATTTCCCTTGTCCTGCTGAATAAATTAAGATGCCATGCCCACCTCTAATTTTCAGCCAATCAGATTGTTTGATCCAAACCACTGATATAAATTCACATACTGAATAGCAAACAGTGCAGATCCAGATCAGTAGGCTTCTTCAGAAGCCAACTGATCTGGATCTACACTGTTTGCAAAGGCAGGGTATATCCGGGTTCAGCAAGACAAGGGTTAAGTTGAATGGTTACATGTTCAGGGGAGGTAATCCTATCAAAATGTCTCTGTTTTGAAAGGTTATCTACTCTAAATTCTTTTCCATTTATGATAGACCCTTTTTTTCAGAAGGGGATGAGTGTGCAGGAATGCAAACAGACAATTACAAAAGTTGGCTTCCTTGTAACAGATGGGGAGAAAACTAGTCTTAACCCTTGTCCTGCTGAATACATTAAGATTCCACACCCCTTCTAATTTTCAGCCAATCAGATTACTTGATCCTGATTGTTGCTATAAATACACATACTTAAAGGCAAACAGTGCAGATCCAGATCTGTTGGCTTCTTCAGAAGCCATTTGATCTGGATTTACACTGTTTTCAAAGGCAGGGTATATCCGGGTTCAGCAGGACATGGGTTAAGATTTTATTTGTGTATAGATACAGGGAAGGTCTAGTTTTAGATTTCTAATGAGTAAATTTCAACAATATCTTAAAGAGATATGGCCCTTTTTGAAGGTTTTCTTTGTTATAACCAGTTATATTTGCATTTGATTGAAACTTCTCTTAAGCATAAGTATTAGAAAGATCTAGTTTGGGATTATAATTGTTTTTTATGGACTTTTACAGAATTATGGTCCTTTATGTATAAATTGTTTTTGAGAAGTAGGTTTCTTGGGGCATGGTTTTCTGGGGCCAGTTGTTCAAAGCGTTGTTAGCTTACGAGCTCGTTAAGGGTCATTTCGTTAACTGTTTTAGCGGATTCAATGTACAATATTCTGAAATTTTTTGCTGAAAAAATGTGAGTAGCTTTTGCATTGCAAAAGCTACTCACATTTTTTCAGCAAAAAATTTCAGCATATTTGCGTATCACTTGATTAAAATTTTAACGAATCGTTAACTAACGACATCGTTAGCTTTGAACAACTGGGCCCTGTATTTTTATTTATGTTAAAGGCTGATTAAAGATTTAGAGAAAAAAAGTTGTTGTTTTTTTTTATTTTTCCTTTGAAATTTTCATAGACTTATTCAGACGTAACTCTGATCCTGCTGAGCCCGGATATGCCTTCCCTTTGCAAACAGTGTAGATCCAGATCAGTTGGCTTCTGAAGAAGCAAACTGATATGGATCTGCTCTGTTTACCATTAAGTATGTGAATTAATATCAGCCATCTGGATCAAGTAACCTGCACTGTTTGCGATTAAGTATGTGAATTTATATCAACCATCTGGATCAAGTAACCTGATTGGCTGAAAATTAAAAGTGGGTATGGCATCTTAATTCAGATTTAAGAACAAGTAATATAAGTAATTAATGCTTGGCGCTTTGGGTAAAATTTTCAGCAGACATTTTGAAATATTTTTCTTATTTTTCCCAAAAAAATGGATTTGACATTTCAAGCAAATTGTCTCCAATGAAGACAATTTGCATGAAATGTCAGATACTGTTTTCTGGGAAAAATAAGAAAAATATCACCAATATGTCATCTGCTGAATTAGCCCGGAGAGTGCAAAGGTTAAAGCATTCCAACATTTAGCTTAAATATGATAATTAATTTTTATTTGTTGATTTTCTGCAGGCCTTCTATTTCCACACCACTGAGAGATTTAATTTTACGGATGTTGGATAAGAATCCAGAAACAAGAATCACTCTTCCACAACTAAAGGTAAGTTAATGATAAATAATGCATGAATCACAGACAAGAATTTGCAGTGCTGCTGCTTGAAGTTGGTTCTGTTGATTTTGATTTGCCTCCCTTCTGAAAGGGTCTGATCTAAAAGGATAGACTTTGCTTCCCTTAGGAGCTAATTCTTTCCTCTTAAAGTAGACCTCTTTCCAAAAGGGCTTAGTATAGAGAAATGCAAAAAGGAAGCATCCCTTATGAAAATTGTTTCCTTTGGGAAAATGGCAGAAAATATACCAGGTACATCCTTTCGCCTTAAATTTAGATTCATTCTACTTCTTTAAAAGGTCTTTTAGTAACTAATGGACTTCAGCCGTGGGTCAGAATTGAGAAATATTTTTGCCACCACAATAGTCATTTAACACTTACAGCACTATGGGCGGATTCAGCAGGCAACAAATTGGCAATATTTTTTTTTATGAGAAAACAGGATTTGACATTTTATGCAAATTGTGCCCAATGGAGACAGTTTGCATGAAATGTCAAATCCTGTTTTCTTGGAAAAATAAGAAAAATATTTTAAAATGTCATCTGCTGAATATTTTACCCAGGGTCCTAAGCATTTATAGTAACTGATGCACTTCAGCCATGGGTCAGAATTGAGAAATAACATTGCCACCTCAATAGGTCATGTGATAAATTATGCCTGATTATTCACTTCTGTAAAAAAAAAAAAAAAATAATATCAGTCATAAGTTAGGTCAACAGAAAAAAGGCCGGGGTCAGTTGGCTGCGTGTCCGACTGGTGATTAGGAGGTTGCGGGTTCCACCCCCGCCTGGTCTGCAACATTCTTTCGTAGAGATTTGATCTTGAATTATTTTCTAGGGTAATTCTTTCCCTTCTGATGATTCAAGAAGAGCAGTTGTCAGTTTGTGGCGAAAGAATGTGCACAAATACTGGTTAACCGCTTAGAGAACTAAGCCTGCCCAGTAAAAGTGTGGTTAGGTAAACTGACTGCACTCGACATGACCCCACTGGGTTGACTGGGCCATAAAACCTCAACAAAAACAAACAAAAAAAAAATCAACAGAAAAAGGTGGCTTTGAACATCTTGTGAGATATGCAGATTCAAATCATCCCATCACGAAAACATGCCTATATAATGTTGACCCCCTTAAACCCCACTTTTATGTAGTAAAACTGGGGTTTACAGGGATATACATTATTTTTTCTTATTTTTGCTCAAAAACATAGATTGTGGGTACACGTTAGAACCACCTCACCGAGGCGGTTCTAACGTGTATCTACAAATTATGTTTTGAGCAGAAATATGAAGAATATCAGAATTTTTTATTTGAAAATTTTCATTTTTGGTGGTAAAATTTTCAGTATATTTGAATAGGCATGTTTTCATAATGCTATGCATTTGCACAGTTATATTAAGGGCATTTACTGTCCATTGTGTGATTCTGCAGCAAATGCTCAGGGTGATCCAGGCCTTTGCTGTTCATATTTGTCATAGGCACCTGAAAGAATGTACACAATACTGGTTAACTGCTTAGAGGACAAAGCCTGCCCAGTAAAAGTGTGGATTTTTGATGGGGATCCAATTGGCATTGGTATCAGCGTCTACATCTGCCTTGGCATTGGCGTCTCTCTGTCTTTTCTGCACAGTATCTTATAAACCAGTTACTGGATTTTTACCAAATTATCATGGATATATAATTGGGATATAACAAAGAATGATTATATTTTGGTGACCTTGACCTAATTTTCAAGGTCACAGTGGTAGAAAAACTGAAAATTCATGATGGGGGGACATCTGTTTTCTCTAAAAACACTGTTACTAGTTATGATAGTTTTTGCGACTTTTTTGATGATTTTTATATATGCATGTGCCTTATATTTTATAATAAGGATGGCTGAAATATTTTATTTATTAGACTACCCACTGAAAAGGAGCGGAGCCTTATTTAGCTGACCCGATTAATTAACCCATTTATGCCGAGTGGACTCTTCTACCATAACAATTTGAACTGGTCTGTTTCCATATAGAGAGTGTCTGGCTAGTTTTTATCATCAGTATGCTTTATCGAAATTCCTAGGTGTAATGCAAACAGTGTAGACCCTGATCAGATGCCACAGAATGCAGCATCTGGTCTGGGTCTACATTGTCTGCCAATGTACCTTTTATGGGATGCCAGGCTTAAATGGGCACCCATTAGCCGTTAACCTGCTGACTAAAGAACAGCAGATGACATTTTAAAATAGTTTTTCTTATTTTTCACAGAATATAAGACTCCAAAGGTAACATAGAATGAAATTTAAAATCTCATTTTCTGTAAAAATAAGAAAAGTATCAATTGATTGGGCTATAATGATAAAGTTTACCCCATTGTAGTCGGGAGACCCGTAAAAGGGTAATTGGCAAACAGTGCAGACCCAGGTCAGACTCCGTAGAATGCAACGTCTGATCAGTGTCTCCACTGTTTGCAAATAGTTTAGCCATTTTTCTCTAAGAATATGTAAATCTCATAGCGGGGTGTACCTAAAATTGAAATTGGACTCTTCCAATATATATTGTGGGAGAGTCTATTCCATATACGATGGGTTAAAATATATGAATATAGGATGGAACACACAATACAATATTCACAGGAGACAACTTTTGTGACTTTCCTTTGGCTTTCCTGTACACTGAGCAAACTGTTTCTTTTAGAGTACCATATTTGCCTTAAGGCTTAGCACTCTGGGTAAAATTTTCATCAGACAACATTTTGAAATATTTTACTTTTTCTTCCCAGACCACAGGATATGACATTTCATGCAAATTGTCTCCTAAGGAGACAGTTTGCATGAAATGTCAAATCCTGTGGTCTGGGAAGAAAAAATAAGAAAAATATCATCAATTTGTCGTCTGCTGAAAATGCCCAGAGAGTGGTAAAGGTTAATTACCACACTGTGTGCTTAATTTTTTTTTCAAAAGTCACTAGAAAAACTTATAGTTAAACATCCTCCTAATAGGGGTACTTCAGCAGAGAACTTCATAAGGGGCATATTTAATGATACTTATGCAATATTTTTCTGACTTTCTTTATAAAAGCATATGTTATTGGTACTGCAAGGCATTTCAAATGAGTACCAACAACATATTATACTTTTATAAAGAGGTAGATACATTGCCTGTAATCGGAAGACTACAAAATGATTGACTGTGCGCTGATAGGAGTGTATGTGCGGTAATTGGATCGAATATGGTATATCCATTTTCAGAATGGTAGTAAAAATAATTTTGATAGGGTAGAAAGTATATACATTTCCTTTACCCTTTATCATACTTGTTATTAATATTGAACAACAAGTCCTTTTGACTGCTTATTGTGTGTCTAAAAGGGGCTGGCTGGGTGGCAAAGAAATAAGAAAAATAACTTTTTACAACCAAAGTTTTTGGTTAGCTAGACATATTCTCGTGGGGCAATCAGAAAAACATGTACCTGCAGAATGCAGTGTCTGAACAGGTCTACACCGTTTGCCACTCATCTAGTGATCTTTGGAAACGTCAAGAGGTAGTAAAGTGAATGGTTGAAATTATAGGACAAGTCTGGTAATAAGTTAAGGTGTTAACCCTTGTCCTGCTGATCCCGAATATGCCCTGTCTTTGCAAACAGTGTAGATCCAGATCAGTTGGCTTCTGAAGAAGCCAACTGATCTGGATCTGCACTGTTTGTCATTAAGAATGTGAATTAGTATCAACAATCTGGTTCAAGTAATCTGACTGGCTGAAAATTTTAAATGGGTGTGGCATCTTTATTTATTCAGCAGGACAAGGGTTAAAAACTTAGGGTAAATACAGTGGACTCTCATTATCTCAAACTCGAAGGGACCAGAATTTTCAGTTTGAGAGAACAGTAGTTTGAGATAACAGGAGTTGAAATATAATGCAAAACTAAACCAACATTATCCAAAATTTAATTTGACTTAAGTAGTAGTCTGAGTTATCAGTGTTTTGAGATAACAAGAGTCAGCTGTACGATACCTTTTCTTTCTCAGTAGATCTTACATTGTATCTTTATTTATTAATGCTTAGACACTGGGTAAAATTTTCAGCAGACAGCATATCAATTTTTTTTTTTTTTTCCAGAAAAGAGGCTTTGACATTTCATGCAAACTGTCTCCTTTGAAGACAGTTTGCATGAAATGTCAAATCCTGTTTCCTGGGAAAAATAAGAAAAAATATCAATTTGTCATCTGCTGAATAGGCCCAGGAAGTGGTAGACATTAATTAAATTATTTTGTTACAGGAAGATCCATGGGTGACAAAGAATGGCCAGAATCCATTACCGTCAGAAGATGAGAACTGTATCCTGGTCACGGTCACCGAGGAAGACATTGACAACGTAGTCAAACATATCCCTAAACTTGACACTCTAGTGAGTAGACATTTAGTATGACAGTTTCTCACAGTGTAGGTGTATTCAACAATGTAAGAACTGCATTTAAAAAAAATTGCAAAAGCAATGTGAATTTTTTCTGAGGATTGTTTTTCTATTATGGATGAAAAAAGATGAGAGTTGCTATAATTTGAGAGTAAAAAATAATCCATATAATGCAAGTAAATTAAAAATGTTAAGCTCCTAAATACCGAGTATACTGGCATGTTATTTAGCTTTATAAGCGCTCTTTGAACAACTTTTTTGGGGGTTGTCTCACAGGAGCAGTTGGTTAAAGACAATGCAGGTCTAGGAAACATTGCTGCAATGGTCAGAGCTTGAATGACAGAGGTTCAAACCCAGGCAAAAGAGCCAATACATTTGAAGAAAAGTTAAAGCTAGAAGCTTTGACTTGGTCTTAGAAGCAGTCGAATTCTAGGAATCATTTTTTAAAGTGGAAGTTTAATTTTCACTAACTGCTGGTAAAAAGAAAATATTGTTCAGGGGAAAGCTTTCTTCTTACACGAAAATTTTATTATACTTTTGAAATATCAGATTACTAAATCAACTCTGACAGTATCTTCTTCCTAATAGTAATTCTGGGATAATTTTTCATACTTCTCCATAAAAACATAATGTTGTGGGTATTCATTAGAAGTGCCTCACTGAGACACTGCTTATGAGTACCCACAACTTATGTTTTATTATGGAGAACAGTTGTTCAAAGCTAACAACATCGTTAGTTAACGATTCGTGAAATTTACATCGAGTGATATGCAAATATGCTGAAATTTTTTGCTGAAAAAATGTGAGTAGCTTTTGCAGTGCAAAAGCTACTCACATTTTTTCAGCAAAAAATATCAGAATATTGTGTATTGAATCCGATAAAACAGTTAACGAAATGACCCTTAACGAGCTCGTTAAGCTAACGACGCTTTGAACAACTGGGCCCTGGAGAAAATTATCCCAGAATTATAATCAAATACACCTACATAAAAAAAGTCCTTTGCAGTCCTCAACAACATTATATTTTGTTATTCAGATCTTTGTAAAGAGCATATTGAAACAGAAATCCTTCAAGAATCCCTTCCGAGATAACAAGGAGAACTTGAAACAAGGCTATCATCGATCAACCCGCTCAAATTCTGTTCCCAATGCTTCCTTCCATGCTGTTGTGAGACAGTAAGTATACTTTGGCAGTGATGATTATCATTTAGTGTTTTACATCCTTTCAACATTATTTAAGTCATATCAAGATGACAAGAAGGGCAGTTGTCAGTTTCTGGCAAAAGAAGGTGCACAATACTGGTTAACCGCTTAGAGGACTAAGCCTGTCCAGTAACGTGTGGTTAGGAAAACTGACCGCGCTCGACATGACCCCATTGGGTTGACTGGGCCGTAAAACCTCACCACAAACAAACATATCAAGATGATGGAAGGGTGATAATGAAAGGCTCTGCGCAATGTACAGTCATGAGCTGGAGTCTGCCTCTCATGGGATTTGAACTGGGATCGCGAACCTCATGATCTGAAATTTGGAGCCCTAACAACTTGGCCACCTGGATGCTTCATATTTTGGCAACCTGGGCTCAGTTGTTCAAAACTAACGATGTTGTTAGTTAACGTATCGTTGAAACTTTGATCATTAAATATGGAAAATATGCTAATATTTTTGCTGAAAATAAGTGAGTAGCTTTTGCAAAAGCTACTCACATTTTTTCAGCAAAAATACCTGTGAATTAGATATTGTACTTACTAGAACAGTTAAAATTTTGATCACTAATGAGCTTGTTAAGCTAATGAGGATTTGAACAACTGGACCTAAATTTATATCTATAAGTTTTTCATGCTTGTTTAAGGCAATAATGGTGACATTAAAATCAATATTGTGAATTTGATGTATAAAAAGCACCATATTTAACCTTTACCACTCTCTGGGCTAATTCAGCAAATGACAAGTTGATGTGATTTTTCTAATTTTTCCCAGAAAACAGGATTTGATATTTCATGCACATTGTCTCCATTGGAGGCAATTTGCATGAAATGTCAAAATCTGTTTTCTAGAAAAATAAGAAAAATATTTCAAAATGTTGTCCACTGAAATGTTTACCCAGAATGCTAAGCTTTAATCTTAGTATTTGAACAGAGAAGCCTGAACAGTGTGGACCCAGACCTGATGCTGCAGATTGTGCAATCTGATCAGGGTCTACACTGTTTGCCACTCATACAGACATTAACTGGTAGTCCAATTGTCAAATCTTAAAAGAAGGGTGGTAAGGTATTTACCATATTTATTCTAATATAAGCCCACTCTCTAATAAACACCCCCTCTTGCTTTTCTAGGAGAAAAGCATTACTAAACACTTGCAAAATTGAGTTTAGGCCATTAAAATATCTAATTTTTGGCCCAAATTTGAACTCAATACTTTCATTTTAGCAGCAATGAAGTGCAGTGCCCTCAGCCCCCATATCTCCCCCCCCCCCCCACCCCCTCCACAAATATTTAAGGTAATTATGGTAATACTGATCCAATCTTTTGAATTTTCTTTCTTGTCCTTTCTGTTTTCATCTGTTACTAGTATATGCCATATTAGTAAGAGATTGAATTATAATACACCACAGCCTCTTTATAACATGATTGCTGGGATCCAAAGTGAAAATGGTGTTAGCTAAACAACCATGTTGACCCATTTATGGTCATTTTTCTATATACATTTTGTTTGGATTAAACTCTTTTGGGGTCCACCTATAAACTGTTTTATATCCAAACCATCTTATAATGAACCGTCGTATAATGAACCATATATAGAACTGTCTTATAATGAACTGTTTTATAATGAATCAACTTATAATGAATTTTCTTATAATGAACTGTGTGTGTTATAATGAACAGTCTTATAAAGAGGTTCCAGTGTATTTTTCCTAAGTATTGGCCAGACTGATCTAATAGAAAACAAAAAACAAATATGAAAAACAAAAAAATATCAGTATTGTTTCGCATACTGTAATAAACCTATTAAAACAGACAGATCTGATCAGCCAGTGGTGGCATCTGATCAAGGTCTACTGTTTGCCTGCAGTTTTTAGACACAACAAGAGGAAGGAAAATGGACTTGATCAAATTTTATGAGCAATAAGGTAAGGAGTTAAGGTGTTTGACTATTGACCCATTTATGCCAAGTGGACTCTTTTACCTTAACCATTTGGACCAGTCAGTTTCCAATTTAAAGGGTGTCTGGTCAGTTTTTATCATTACAGTATAACCTTAATGGCTTGAACATGGATGGATCGTTTACCGTGGGTGATTCAAACTCTTTTTTCAGTCCCTACAAAATTCTTCCAATAGCTCAAGAAAACAAATATTTAGGGATTTTTTTTTTTCTTATTTTATCATGGAATTGTATGTTGTGTGTACTCATTAGAATTGCCTCATCAAGGCAATTCTAATGAGTACACTCAACATACAATCATTGTGTAGAAAATAGAAAAGATTTCCGTAAATTATCGCTATTTGCTTCCTGAACTGGTGCCATGATTAACCCTCAATGGCTCGAACTACCCATGTTTCGAACAAATTATCATGGTCCCAAAGATGTTCAAGCCATTGAGGTTCGACTGTACCATGTTGTATAGAAATTACTGTATTTAGCTCAAACAGTGTAGACCCCGATCAGACGTGGCTTTTCCCCTTAACCCGTTTGTGCCTAATGTCCTTTTATAGGATGCTAGGCATAAATGGGTTACTGGTAAATTCGTAGTACAACTCTATCTCGTTTTTCCTTCAGACGGGTACACCCAGCATAGTCACATATGCACAGTCTGATCAGTCTCCTCTGGATTCCCTGTGGATCCAAGGCATCCACAGGTTGACAGACTTTGATTAGACTGCATGAATGGGCAGGCTGATTTGAGTCAATTGGAGACAATTTGCATTAAATGTCAAAACCTGTTTTCTGGAAAAAATAAGAAAATTATTTTAATATGTCGTCTGCTGAAAATTTTACCCAGAGTTCTAAGCATTGATGTTTTGTTTTCTTACAGAACAATGTCAAGTGACCTTGAACCACACATCGATGAAGGGTCTTAGAGATGTACCTGACAACTACAGATATATCTGACATCCTGACAGCAAACTGACCTCAAGGATGCTGATTTACAGCTTCATAGTGTGGATTTTACAAAATGGTTGCAAAACCTTAGCAACCTGCTTAGCAACAAATATTATGACAGTTCAAAAAACTTGATATCAGTTACCATGGCAGTTTGTACTAACCTGACTGGCAATTGTCACCATGACAACTTCTCAATCCATTACTACCTGTCTGGTAGCTGCCACCATGACAATTTTTTTTAAATCTGAGTATTCTGTCTGTCATCATGACCAGTCTGCCTGTAACTGTCACCTTGACACTTCTTGAACCCAAACAGTTACCATGACAACTAATTTAGCCCTAGCCATTTGCCTGGTAGCAACCACCTTGACAACTAGAATCCTTGCAGCATGTTTACAATAGTCATAATTACCACTCCTGAAAGTTTTTTCAGGTTCTTGGAAATATATATATATTTTTTTTTTTGGCCAAATGGTTATGGTTGTTTTATGTAATTTCAAAAACAAATATGGCAGTTAACTTGTCATCATGTTTAGTTCACTGTCATTCAACTATCATGATCTTACTATCGTCAAAGTTCATGGTATCCATTGGGAATAGCAGAAGAAATTTTATATGAACCTTAGAAAAGTTTACACTTTCTGGTCCTTTGGGATCAATGTATCTAGTGCCACAACATTTACAGTCTGGTCCACTTTCATTGTATATTTTTAATATTTAGGAATGAATGAATCTCTCAATATTCTTGCCTGTTTAAAATACATTTTCCATATTTGACCTAATTACCACACATACCTCTATAAGCGCACAGTCAAGCAATTCTGTAGTCTTCAAAATACAGCCAGTGTACTTTTTTGTCTACTTCTTTATAAAGGCATATGTTTTGGGAACCCATTTGAATTGCATTGACTTATCAGTGCAGTTCAAATGAGTACCCACAACATATGCTCTTATAGAGAAAATCAGAAAAAAGTCACAATAACATGGCATAAGCATCATTTGATGTCCTTCATTGATCAATTTTAAGTGTACCCTTAGTACATATTTTGCAAGTTTTCCAAGTATTTTTGAAAAACCTAAGTGCACAGTGCCATAGCTACAGATAAGAGGGGGTATCCACATAATATTTTTCTTATTTCTTGACAAAAACATATGTTGTGGGTACTCATTAGAAGCGCCTCTTGTTGAGAAATAAGGAAGATATCAGCAGTTTTCGGATGAAAAAAGCGCCTTATCTGTTGCTATGACAGTGCGGTAATTAGGTTGAATATGGTATGTAGTTACAGTCTTGATCTTAAAATATGGATTTTTCCTTTTTTCATTAATATCTCAGTCTTAACTGCAAACTCTCATGGTTTACAATTTTATAATTGATAAGTTGACAAACGCCAATGCATTCCTTAACTTTAAGAAATTTTATTTCTGAAAGTAATTGATATTGTTTTTGAATCTCAAAGACAGCTAATTAAAAAATAGCATGCTGTGTGCAAATTCAGCAGAGGAAGAATTGATATTTTCCTTATTTTTTTCCAGAAAATATGATCTGACTTTTCATACAAAACTGTCCTGTTTCACTTCCAAATGAAACACCTCACTTTAAAATTGTTAATGATCAGGTTTTTCTTCAAAGTTAGTGGTACACTGTACATACATGCATATAGAATTTCAAAAGTTCCAGTGAAGTAATATCCGAATATCTTCATGGAAATTCATGATCTGTTCCTCCAGTGGCTGTCCAGAATATTGTCCATGTATTGCAGTCTCCTCCAGTTTTAGAAAAAGTAATCTATCCAAAAGGTTTGAAATCTTGAAGAATTTATAGAGATTAAGTCCAAATTGTTCCACCATTGTAGAGGTTCGGGATCGTGAAAATGCTAAAAAGATTTTCATACCTCGGATACTCCAACAATTTGTGATAAAGTTTTTTGTTATGATCTTTAATTGACAACAGCAGAGTCCCAAATAACATTTTCACATTTTATTTTAATATATTTTTCTTCTTAGTAGATTTTCACATGATATACAATACAATGTTTACAGTTCATTCCCACATCTGGAAACTGTTCATGGCAATGGCCAACAGGCCACTGCCTATTTTTAAAAACTTGTAAAGCTACATTATTTCAGTGTCCACAAAAACTCAAGAAAATGAATTACTGGACTTGTCAGTCCAAGCGCAAGATTTTGACTTGTCAATCCAAGTGCAGGATTTCAACTTATCAATCCAGATGCATGATAAAGACTCTCAGGCCAAGTGCAACACTGAGACTCCTTGACCTGGCCCCCTTCTAATTTTCTTCGGGCCAGTCAAACTGGGTGTTGCTTAGCAACCAATCTTAAGCACCAACCAAAGTTTGTATTTTATTTCAAACTGTCACTCAAGACTAAGTTAGCAGAATTTGACATTTGATTATTTGACCATACTGTCCTCATAAAAGATTGACTTACTATTATTAACACTTACAATTTTCACACATACCAGTGAATGAATTATTTAGTTTGTATCTTTTGTAAGGAAAAAACCTGATAATGCATATATTTAGCACAATCACTTATTATGAATATTAGATGAAATGAAGGCTTGATCTTTTCGCAACAAAGAAGGCAAAACAAGTTTTATTTATTTGGTTAGTAGAAATCAAATTATTGTGCATCTGTTTACTGAATGTACAAAGCTCTTTGTGATAGTTTAGCCTTCTGTTTAGGAATGAGACATTTTGTCTCAATGAAAAACTTGAAATATTTTACTAAAATTAAAATGAAATTCAAATTTCAGTAAATTGAAATGTCATGCAAATTTTCCCTGTTACACAAATCTGAATAGCAAATGTGGACTATTGCAAATTTGAACAGCAAATTGGACTATAGCTTACCTGAACAGCAAATGTGGACTGTTGCAAATCTGAACAACAAATGTGGACTATAGCTTATCTGAACAGCAAATGTTGACTATTGGAAATATGAACAACAATTGTAGACTATAACTTATCTTAACAGCAAATGTGGACTATTGGAAATATGAGCAGTAAATGTGGACTATAGCTTTAAATACCTGAACAGCAAATGTGAACTAAGCTTATCTGAACAAAAAATGTGGACTATAGCTAAACATAACAGCAAATATGGACTATAACTTATCTGAACAACAAATATGGACTATAGCTTATCTTAACAATAAATGTGGACTATAACTTATCTGAATGGCAAATGTGGACTATAGCTTAGCTTAACAGTAAATGTGGACTTATCTGAACAACAAATGTGTACTGTAGCTTATCTGAACAGCAAATGTGGACTATAACTTATCTAAATGGCAAATGTGGGCTATAGCATATTTTAACAGCAAATGTAGACTATAACTTATTTGAACAACATATGTGGACTATAGCTTATCTTAACAGCAAATGTGGACTGTAACTTATCTGAACATCAAATTATGGACTATAACTTATCTGAACAGCAAATGTGGACTATAACTTATATTAACAACAAATGTGGACTATTGCAAATTGGAACAGCAAATGTTGACTATTGTATATCTGGACAGCAACTGCTCACCAATCATTTCTACAAAAGGCAAATACCCTGAGCGGCCCACATGGTTTAGCTGGGCCGCTTTTGTTTATTTATGTGCCCAGCAACTATTTTTTCTTGATATAGCTAGTAGGACAAATATTGAATTCTATTTATGAATTGTTTAAAATATGGGAAATATTTTCAAAGAGAGTTGAAGATCTGCTACATAAATGTGTGTGATAGCACTCGTTTGTTTATAAGGTTTGCAAGTCTTGAGGGAAATATTTTCAGTAGTTTAAACTTAAGGTGTATGAATTTGCATATTACATATCATAAAGTGATTTTTTCCTTCAGGTTCTGTTTGATGTTCCTCTCATGTTTTCATATGATGTCATTATCTCGAGTGTTATGTCATCTTCATTCACCATACAGTGAGATAGCATCCTAGAAGAAATATTTCCTTACTTCTGGAGGAAATATTATTTGTCTATTTCCTTAGAAATTACTAACATAGCTTTATATATGTAATGATGTGCAACACAGGAAAAGGCCCATATGCAATTTACGGACAATGCAGGCCCAGATCAGCCTGCGCATTTGCGCAGGCTGATCAGGGCCTTCATTGCCCACTTACAAAATCAATGGATACCATAGTATATGTCATAACCAGAATGCCCAGATCAGACTGCATGGATCTGCACGCTCATCTGGATCTTTGCTGTTTGCATATGGCAGAAGGGTCTTTTCCCCATGTTACACATCTAATATATATATGTATAATCATAGCTTTAGATAAGATGCCTTTTTCAACCACAAATGGCCGGCCTCCATGGTTCAGTTGGATATGCATCCCACTGGAGACCATGAGGTCGTGGGTTCGACCCCCCCCCACCAAGGTCAGTAACATTCTTTCATGGAGATTGATCATGAAATATTTTCTATGGTCATTCTCTCCCTTCCATTGATTCAAGAAGGGCAGTTGTCAGTTTCTGGCGAAAGAATGTGCAAAATACTGGTTAACCACTTAGAGGACTAAGCCTGCCCAGTATAAACTGACCACACTCGACATGATCCCATTGGGTTGACTGGGTCGTAAAACCTCAACACAAAAATCAACCAAAAGTGATGATACTTTAAAACAGAGAGCTGATACCAGTAAGTACCCATGGCATATGAACTCCAATGTGAGAAAACATACCTTCTGACGTATGCATCCAATAAAGACTCTAATCAGTCTGCACATCTGCGTAGTCTGATCAGTCTTTGTTGTCCGCATGAAGAAGCTTTGGCTACCAAATGCACCCGGTGAACATTCTGATCAGACTGCACAAATGCGCATGCTGATCTGAATCTTTGCTGGGTACACAATTCATGCTCAGCTGAGTTGAGTGTGAAAAAAGCTTTTTAACCTCGGGGTCAGAAATATTTAATTTTTTTCAAGAAATGAGAAAAATATTTTCAGACCCTGTGGTTAAAAACATTTTTCATACTCAACTCAGCTGAGCATGAAATTTGTCCAGCTATTAAATCTTAAATTACTAAGAATTGCATAATCTATCTTGCTAAACATAGCTGAGCATGAAAATTTCTCTGCTAATAAAACTGAAAATGCCAACTATTGTTGGCATTTTCATATTCATTAGCAGAGAAAATTTCATGCTTAATTGAATTGAGCATGAAAAAAGTTTTATAGCCTCGGGGTAAGGACACCCCTCCTGTCTAGAGCTATTTGTAGTCTTAAGAATTTGAAACATTTTTGTTTGTTTTGATAATTTTCTTTTGTAAATAAATATGTTAACTAAAATGCCATTAAAGCGTCTGTTATAACAGCAGCAAATGACATTCTGATTTTTTTTTATTTTTCCAGAGAAAATAAAGCTGAATTTTTCATTTGAATCATCTGCTAGGAGAATTCACATGAAATGCCAAGCCTCATTTTCTTGGAAAAATGACAAAAATATATTAGAATGTTGTCTGCAACAATTTTAATGGCTTTTTAAGGGTTAAATAACTGATCTGTAAATACCTGAACAAATGTAAATAGTTGAACAAGATGTAAACAGTTGTAAATAAGACTTTTGTCTTGGTTACCAGTTTAAACTATTTTCTTACAAAATCATTGTGTCATGTTTAAAAATCATTTTCATCACATATTGATGTTTTTTCTCAGAGTTTATATATACACATTTGTATTTACTATTTTCTAAAATGCACTATTCCCTTTCCCTCATCTACATCAACACTTGCGTCAATCACAATAGCAGCAGATGACATCCTGGGCCTAGTTGTTCAAAGCTAACGACATCGTTAGTTAACGATTCGTTAAAATTTACGTCAAGTGATATGCAAATATGCTGAAATTTTTTGCTGAAAAAATGTGAGTAGCTTTTGCAGTGCAAAAACTACACACATTTTTTCAGCAAAAAATATCAGAATATTGTGTATTGAATCCGCTAAAACAGTTAATGAAATGACCCTTAACGAGCTCGTTAAGCTAACAACGCTTTGAACAACTGGGCCCTGAAGTGTTTTTTTTTTTTTTTTGTTTGTTTTTTTTTCTCAAGAAAATAAGGCTTGACATATAATGTGAATGTTCTCCTATGCACGTGATTCACATGAAATTTAAGTGTTATTTTCTCAGAAAAACTTAAGAATTCATTTTTGACCACTGCAGATGTTAGTTAGCAGACCAACAGAATACTTTGCCATGTTTTTGCCCTAAAATGGGTTGAAATTGTGTTTGAATCCTTAACCTTTACCACTCTCGGCTAATTCAGCAGACAACAAATTGATGATAATTTTCTTATGTTTCCCAGAAAACAGAATTTGACATTTCATGCAGTTTGTTTCCATTTTAGACAATTTGCATGAAATATCTTCAGGATTGACATTTCATGCAGTTGGAGACAATTTGCATGAAATGGTAAAACCTGTTTTTTGGCGAAAATAAGAAAAATATTTAAATATGTTGTCTGCTGAAAGTTTTACTCAAGTGTTAATGATGAGTTCAAATAACTGTTAAGTCAGCTGATGAGGAAAACAAGTTAACCTTTTGTACAGTTTAGTGAAATGAGCAGACTATGAATGACATTATTTCATCTTTCTTTTTACAGAAAGTAAGGCTTGACATTTTGTTCATTTTGTTCAGATTGTCTCCTGTAGAGAAAATTTTATTAAAATGTCAAGGCTTCCTTTTTTACTGTAAAAAGGAAGAAAAATATTTTAATGTCTGCTGCCATTCAAATTCAGCAGTTAAAAGGTTAAAGATTACAATTTTTTTGTCTGCTAATTTTGGATAAGGCACAAAGTTAAAATGTAATCTGGGAGGGAGCCTTTTGCATTGCCTAGTGTTGTAATCCTGGACTGAGTTCATGTTGTCTAAACCCTTGTCATGCTGAAAAAATTGTGATGTCATGCCCACTTCTAATTTTCACCCAATAAGATTACTTGATCCAGATTGTTGATACAATTCACATACTTAATGACAACCAGTGCAGATCCAGATCAGTTGGCTTCTTAAGAAGCCAACTGATATGGTTCTACATTGTTTTGCAAAGGCAGGGTATATCCGAGATCAGCAGGTCCAGGGTTAATATTCAGACACAGAATCTCTCTACAAAACCTTTACAACCTGAAAAATGCCATGCGAAATTGTAGCAGAGAACATTCTTAATTTTCTATTGAAAATAAGGCTTGATATATCATGTGACTTGTCAGGTAAGCAGACAGTTCACATGAAACCTTATTTTCACTGAAAAATATTTTCAGAATGTCATCTGGTGCTATTGTAAGAAGCACTATAAAGGTTAATATGCAATATCTTTCATCACTTAAGGCAAAGGCTTATAAGTCTATTAACAGGGCTATCAGCTCCCTTGTATAGGGTATACAACATGTTGTGTGTAGGTTGCCTATCATCTGATTGGCTTCTGACAGAGAACTTATAAAGAATACAATCTAGTTCTCTAAAAGAGAAACTGTTACGATAATAGCTTTCACCTCTGCAGTACTTCATTAAATGGTTACAGAAATAATAATCACACATGCCAGTTGCCCAGTCAAAGCTGGTTAATGCTTAACATGTTGGGTAAGAATTTCAGCAGAAGACATTTTGATTTTTTTTTTCAAGAAAACACAGTTAGACATTTCATGTAAAGTGTCTTATTAGGTGACAATTTGCACAAAATGTTCTCTGGGGAGAAAAAAATCAAATTGTAGTCTACTGAATTTGCCCAGAGAGTTATAAAGGTTAAAAGACCTAAATAAAGGTAATAAAACTTGAGATAATTTCTTAATCTGATCTTCTTAATTTGCAGCAAGGGTTATACAAACACATTAATACTGGAGTCAGCTAGCCAATGATATGGCACATACCTCCTGTAAGTCATTTCAAGGATCATGGCCCACGTTAGTGGAATCAAAGCCTCTGCTTAAGGTCATCATGTAGGATAAATGATCACTGTAACCTACTTTTAACCCTTGTCCTGCTGAATAAATTAAGATGCAATGCCCTTTTCAAATTTTCAGCCAATCAGATTACTTGATCCAAATTGTTGATATAAATTCACATACTGAATGGCAAACAGTGTAACTCCAGATCAGGGCTTCTAACTGATCTGGATCTACACTGTTTGCAAAGGCAGGGTATATCTGGGTTCAGCAGGACAAGGGTTAAAGAAATACACATCTTTAAGTGTGAGGTCAATTTTGTACACTGATTTGCTACAGACATCTGTTTTGAAAAAAAGGCCATCTTTCTACTGAAAAAATATTTATATCTTTCTTATTTTTCAAGAAGAAGGTTTGCAAAAACATTATAAGTACTAAGTTACAGTTAACTTATGGTTACGGAGAACATCTTCCAAGCATCAAGTTCAAAATATGGTTGTCAAATCTTAGAGTGTTCTCAAAAGTAACCCCGAAATATTTCTCACTGTCTACCCATTCAAATGGAATCTGATGCACTCCTTCTTTCATGTAGTGAAAATGCTTTGGGTTGTTAAGACCAATAGTAGAGGTTCACACTTTTCACCATAAAATGATGATCCCCTTACTCTGGCCCTGAGTTTATAAAACCTTTTTCATGCTCAACTCAGCTGAGCATGAATCTTTTATCCTGCTAATAAATCTCAAGTTAATAACAATTGCAAATTCTTTCTTGCTAAACATAGCTGAGCATGAAACTTTCTTTGCTGATAAATATGAAAATGCCAACTATTGTTGGCATTTTCATATTTATTAGCAGAGACAATTTCATGCTCAGCTGAGTTGAGCATAAAAAATGTTTTATAACTTCAAGGCCTGATCTTGTTGAGAAGATTCCAGTGAGTACCACAACATATTAGCCAGCCTCGGTGGCTCAGTTGGATGCGCCGTCCGACTGGAGACCAGGAGGTCGCGGGTTCAACCGTAGCCGAGGTCGGTAATATTCTTTCGTGGAGATTGATCGTGAAATATTTTCAACGGTCATTCTCTCCCTTCTGCTGATTCAAAAAGGGCAGTTGTCAGTTTCTGGTGAAAGAATGTGCACAGTACTGGTTAACTGCTTAGAGGACTAATCCTGCCTAGTAAACATGTGGCTAGGTAAACTGACCGCGCTTGACATGACCCCATTGGGTTGACTGGGCCGTAAAATCTCAACAAAAACAAACAAAAACCACAACATATTTCATGGAGAAGCATGAAAAATATTTTTAATGGCTGTGGCTCTTATCTAGAGCTATTATTTCATATCAAATGGAATTTGAAATTAACCTTGTAAGCAACATGCAAATTTGTAGACAGCACTCTATTTATTAGCTCACCTCAGCCTATTAGGCTCATATGTGATCTTATAGCAAAGGCTGGTATCTGTCATCAGCCCATCCTTCTGTCAACATTTTAACAACATCTCTGAAGCTGTGAAGCGGATACTTTCCGTACTTCTAATACAGCATCTACAGGCAGGGGGGAACAAATAATTGTGTTTTTTTGTTTCAATCAGATAAGAACTCTGGTTGCTATGGTAACTTATAGCTGCAATTCACTTATAATGGGCAAAGGGGAAATTGTCCTTTATTGCTGTCTCACTGCAGATATTTTGACAAAAACTTTTAAAGAAATGTTGCTTGATTAGTCCTCTGTATTACACATGAATTTTGTCCAAACCACTGAATTTGATTTGTTGGAAACATTAAATTTGCAAAAAAAATATTAAAAAATCTTCTCCTCAGAAGCTGTAAGAGGGATGAAATTGAAACCTTCAAGAAATGTGCATAACATTAGCCTTTATAATTTTTTTTTTTTATTACTGTTGCTTGTGTGCTTTCATCACTATGGCAACTTAAAGCTTCCATAGGCCTATAATGGGAAAAGTGAAAGTAGGTCTTTTTTTCTATTTCTTTGGATATATTTTGACAAAAGTTTTACAAATATGTTTCTAGAGAATTCCCCAACAATACATATAAATTTTGTCCAAACTGCTTTTGATTGGTTGCCAAGGCAACAGAAACATTAAATTTGCAAAAAATATTCAAAAATCTAGTGGCTGAGCTACATCGTCAGAAAAGAGCATTTAATATATATATGGGAACACTGGCCCAGATCAGTGTGCATGTCCATGCAGTGTGCTGAAGGCCTTCATTATCCAAATAGCTCTAGATAAGAATGGTAATAGGAAGATATTTTTTCCTATTTCTCCTCGAAAATGTATGTTGTATGTTGTGAGTACTCGTTAGAAGCGCCTTGCCGAGGCGCTTCTAATGAGTACCACAACATACATTTTTATTGAGAACTGGAGGAAATTATCCCAAAATTATCAACAAGTACTCCTCCTTAAAGACTCCAAGATTGCCAACATTATCCAAGATTGCCAACATTACTGCAGAAATATGATAATCATTTAATTTTTGATCCAGTTCAAAAACAAGAGACAAACTGAAATTTTACAGGCTGTCAGAAGCCACATCTTATGATCCTTTTAATACCATATATCAGTTTATTAACCCTAGTCCTGCTGAACCCTTCCTTTGCAAACAGTGTAGATCCAGATCAGTTGGCTTCTATGAAGCCAACTGATCTGGATCTGCACTGTTTGCCATTCAGTATGTGAATTTATATCAACAATCTGGATTAAGTAATCTGATTGGCTGATAATTTGAAAAGGGCATGGAATCTTAATTTATTCAGCAGGACAAGGGTTAAACCTTTCTTGGATAAAAAAAAATGTCTATTTTTGAGGAATATGGAGGCTTTAACAACTCCTCTGTAATGTTCACACATGCACTGAGACTTCTGTTTATTAGACACATCTTGTATTTATTCCTTACTTTATTCATTGACTGAGCTGCATCATGAGAAAACAGCCCTTATTGTATATATGGAAACACTGGCCCAGATCAATGTCGATTTGGTGTGCTGAAGGCCTTCATTATCCAAATAGCTCTTTTTCTTATTTCTCCTTGAAAATGTATATTGTGGGTACTCATTAGAAGCACCTTGGTGAGGCGCTTCTAATGAGTACCAACAACATATGCTTTGTGGGGAAATAATAAAGATAACAATTTTCTGTTAACCCTTAAAATGCCAAGAAAACCTGCATCTGAAAATGTCATCTGTGTATGTCATCTGCTGAATAGTCTTGCAAACTTTTCAAACCTATTTTTGCATACAGGCAAACAGTGTGGACCCAGATCAGACTGCTCCTAGAGGAGCAGTCTGATCTGGGTCCACACAGTTTGCAATGACTTTTAAGGTCACAAGCAGATGACAATTGTTGTGATTGGCAGTTTAAGGGTTAAAAAATGCATCATGTAAAGCTATGATTATCCACTTATAGGGATGAACTGCATGGAACTCTTCAAGCAAAAGAAACCCTATAAAAGTTATGAAATCTGCCATTTTGTCTCATTCTATAGAGGTGATAACCTTGGTTTTCACCACCTATAGTAACCAAATTTTAGCTGGAATATTTAAGAGAATATGTTTAATTTCATTAAATCCTAATAATGAGCATAAGAACAGCTTATTCTCTCTTACCAAAAGTAATTGCTTTTTAAACATCTTGACAATTTTTTAAGTTAAGTCAGTTGATCAATGATTAAGCTACAACAATAAAAACTGAGATTGGTACCGTGGAGGGAAAACAGTGGCGGCTGTGACGCCAGCCTGTTCATCCTTATAGAATCACTGGATACTATAGAATATATATATATATATATATATATATATATATATATATATATATATATATATATATATATATATATATATATACATACAGTTGACTCTCACTATCTCGACCTCGCTTATCTCTCGTTATCTCGAATAATCGCTTATCTCGAAGTGAAAATCTGGTCCCTGCCTAAACATGAAAATCTAACAACAGGTAAAAAATATTGTAGAAAAGAGAAGAAATTTCTCCTCTTTTCCACAACATTTTCAATATATCTCTAACTTCAAGAATCTAATTACATATATATTTGTTAAATATGGTTAATTTAATTATTTTTTCCTCAATTCTGCAAATCTGATATGTCGAGGTACGGATATCTCGAAGTATTTCAGAGAGTCCCTTGGAATTCGAGATAACGTGTCGACGGTATAGAGGCATTTGATGATCAGAATGAGTAGATGTGCTGGCTGGTCCGGGTATTCAGTATTTGCATGTACAATAAAGATCCTTTTCTCATGGCTTGGCTCAGTTGAATGTCTTTTATGCACTTACAATTGTTGTTTTCTGCATTTTTTTCTACTTAAGAATTTTGAACAATTAATGCAAAAATAAATCTTATAAATAAAATAACTATTGTCTTCCTTATTTGTATTTATCCATTCAGTTTTGTTAGAAGTCATCTTGTATTCATTTCACAACTGTTTGTCAAAGTACAATGTAGTTATATTTATCCATTCAGTTTAGTTGAAGTCATCTGGTAATCATTTCACAACTGTTTGTCAAAGTACAATATAGTTATATTTATCCATTCAGTTTAGTTAGAAGTCATCTGGTAATCAGTTCACAACTGTTTGTCAAAGTACAACGTAGTTATATGTATCCATTCAGTTTAGTTAGAAGTCATTTGTTAATCAGTTCACAACTGTTTGTCAAAGTACAATGTAGTTATATTTATCCATTCAGTTTAGTTAGAAGTCATCTGGTAATCAGTTCACAACTGATTCCCACTGATCACGGTTAACCAGCCAGCAGGCAATTGTTTAGGGCACCTTCTCTAGCCCCTTCCTCATGCTACTGGGGTGAGCAGTGTGATCCTAAAAAGGTCTGCTCAGTCGCTCAGTTCAGCTGCCGAATTCCCCATACTGCTTCGCTCTTAAGGAAAGCGACCATATAGAACCAAGCTGCCTGTGTGCAAGTCCGCAACTACAGCTTCCAGTGTTTCCTCACCTGCTGCTTCGCCGCTCGCCCATCGCCACAGGGCTTTTGTATGACTTGCATATGTGTGCTTGCTGTGAATGTGTGTTGCTGATTAAGATGACATGCGCTGTGAATTGGATTATAGTGAGGGAGATGAGCACAGAGTCAAACTCACTCTCGTCCTGACCTAGCTGGATCCAGAGGTAAGACAGTGTCAGGACATCTGGAGCTAAGCCCAGATGCAGTGGATGACCATGACTTCTGTTGTGCCTTGTCATGCTCTCCATGCTCCACAACATGCTGCATCGCCGTTTGGGCTGTTGAATCATAGAAATGATTTCCTCCATCCCAGCTGCCAAAGCAGACTTTACATAACTGGAACAGGCAAATCCAGATAAGCAGGTTTTTGTTTGGAGTTGCAAACTCCTACATGGACTGCCGACCAGGGCTTGAGAGCTCTGTCTACCCTAGATATTGCTACCCAGATTTGGTTAACAGCCATATAGAAGCAGTAACTTAAATGTCTTATGTAGCTAAGACAGCTTGGTAAACAAGTAGTGAATAGAAAACTATCTAAGAATGCAATGTGCAGAAGCTGACTTTGTAATGAAATTGATACCGGTAGATGCTTACCTTGGCAAACAAGTAGAGAATAGAATAACAATCTAACAGGTTGCCTTTGGAAACAAAGAACACATAAAAGAACCAAAATCAGAGACTCGGTTTCATTAAGTCTTCATATGCAGCAATGTAATTTGCAAGGATACATGCATACACCACCTAGCATCGACTTAAGTGGTATTTGATTTGCAAAGTAACTGGAATAGGCTCATTGATCCCGAAGGAAATAAAACATAATCTGCACTATGGTGAAGTACAGGGAGACATTTTATGGCCGCCACATGGCATTTAACACCAGCTGCAGTGAAGTAGAATAAAAATCAAAAAGGTTGTATTTGGAAACAAGGAACACACAAAATAATGAAAATGGGAGACTGAGTTTTATTATCCCTTGTCATGCTGAATAAATTAAGATGCCACGCCCACTTCTAATTTTCAGCCAATCAGATTACTTGATCCAGGTTTTTGATACAAGTTCACATATTAAATGACAAACAGTGTAGATCCAGATCAGTTGGCTTCTTCAGAAGCCAACTGGTCTGGATCTACACTGTTTCCAAAGACTGGGTATATCCGGGTTCAGCAGGACAAGGGTTAAGACTCTTCAAATGCAGTAATTAGCAAGGCTGCATATGCCCCCTAGCACCAGCTTAAGCAGTATTCGATTTTTGATGTATGGGGAGATATTTTACAACCGCCACATGGCACTTAACACAAAACTATCTAAGAATGTAATGTGTAGAAGTTTACCTTAGTATGTAATGGATAGCAGCTTACCCTGATAAACAAGTAATGAATTGAAGTCTAAGTAATGGATAGCAGCTTACCCTGGTAAACAAGTAATGAATTGAAGTCTAAGAATCTATTGTGTAGAAGCTTACCTTAGAATGTAATGGATAGAAACTTAACCTGGTAAACAAGTAGTGAAGAGAAGTCTAAGAATTTAATATGTAGTAGCTTGTCTATAGAAAATTATCCTGGTAAACAAGCAGTGAATGGGAGCCTACCTAAGAATCTAATATGTAGAAGCTTGTCTATAGAAAATTATCCTGATAAACAAGCAGTAAATGGGAGCCTACCTAAGAATCTAATATGTAGAAGCTTGTCTACAGAAAATTATCCTGGTAAACCAGTAGTGAATGGGAGCCTAAAGAATCTAATATGTAGAATCTTACCTTAGAATGCCATGGATAGACCTGTACCCTGGTAAACCAGTAGTGAATAGAAGCCTACCTAAGAATCTCGTGTGTAAAAGCTTACCTTAGAATGTAAAGGATAGAAGCTTACCCTGGTAAACAACTAGTGAATAGAAGCCTACCGGTATCTAAGAATCTAATGTGTAGAAGCTTACCAAAGAATGCAATGGATAGATCTGCACCCTGGTAAACCAGTAGTGAATAGAAACCTGCCTTAGAATGTAATGTATAGAAGCTTACTTTAGAATGTAATAGTTAGGTTACCCTGGTAAACAAGTACACCACAACCTCGTTGGAACACTATTGTTGGGGTCCAAAGCATAAACCGTGTTAGTTATACAACGGTGTTATATCCAAACAAAAATGTATAGATTATATAGAAAAATGACCATTTATGGTCATTTTTCTATATAATCTATACATTTTTAGGATCCATCTTTGAACCGTGTTGTATCCAAAACTGTGTTATAACGAACCGTGTTATAAAGAGGTTAAAGTGTAGTGAACAGAAGCCTACCTAACAACTAATGTGTAAAGGCATACCTTAGAATGAAATGGATAGATGTTAACCTGGTACATGTATATAAGAATCTAATTAGTAGAACCTTACCTTAGAATGAAATGGACAGAAGCTTGCCTTGGTAAACTAGTAGTGAACAGGACTAAAGATGCAAGGCTCCATAGCGCAAGTTCTATGCTCGGCCACATGAATTTTGTAGAGAATGATCATGAAATCATTTCTAAGGTCCTTCTGCTGATCCAAGAAGGGTATTTGTTAGTTACTGGCAAAAGTATGTGCACAAGTATTGGTTAACAACATACAGGTCTAAGCCTACCCAGGAAAAATGTCAATACATTAAATGAGCAGCTTGACATGACCTTAACAGTGTTAACTGGGGTGTAAAATTCTTAAAAAAAACAAAAAAAAAAAAAAAAAAAAACAACTAATGATGTGCATTGTAATTAGTTCTGAAGTCGACTAAATGTACCAAAACTAACAACAATGACCAGAAATTAAAAGAAATTTTCTGAAATCAGGTAAAAGAACTTGAATTAACAAGAAAATGTATTCCTGTACATGTATATATGAAATGCGGGTCATGGACAATTAAATACAAAGTAGTCATCATTCTTTCATGTACATTTATTTTTATAATATTGTTTCCCATCCTTATAATTAATCTATCAGAAAATGTATAAAATGATGATCAAATCGTAATGTCACAGATATCTCTCAGCCACCGAGATAAAATAGTTAATGAAGTTATGAGCATTATGATGATGTTTGTTTTACTCACCCTGATTGTTCGATTCAATGTGGGTGTCGTACTGAAATGGTTAGGCTATGGCAAATAGGTGCAGAGCCTGAGCAGATGCCACAATATTCAGCTTCTGATCTGACTCTACACTGTTTGCTCAGACCCCTCTGTCTGAATATTTATAGTATACATGGTAGTCAAAAGATAATTTTTGTTATTTTTTGCACCGATATATATCCTATGGGTACTACCGAGCAGAACTATCTCACTGAGACAATACCTTAATGTAAGCTGTGACCCGTATCATTATGAAAGGCTCACCAATGCAAAGAAATAACTTGAATATGTTATTCCTTAAAGTGCCTATCACAACTGTAGCAGATGACAATTTTTCACTTTTCTTTTATTATTTTTCAGAGAAAATAAAACTTGACATTACATCTGAATAAGCTAGCAGCTAATTCATACGAATTGTCAAGCAAGTCTTTTTTTATTACATTGTAGTTCTTTTTTCAGAGAAAATAAGGCTTGACATTTTAGGTGAATTTGTGTTGATATTTTAGAGTCCAGTCAACCCAATGGGGTCATGTTGTGCATGGTTAGTTTACCTAACCACGCTTTTGTCCTCCAAGCAGTTAACCAGTATTGAGCACATTCTTTCACCAGAAACTGACAACTGCCCTTCTTGAATCAGCGGAAGGGAGTGAATGACTGTAGCAAAATATTTCATGATCAGACTCCACGAAAGAATGTTGCCGACCCGGCAGGAGTCTAGCACACAACCACCTGATCACCAGTCGGATGCGCATCCAACTGAGCCACCAAGGCTGGTCATATTATGTGAAATATCAAGCCTCATTCTCTCTGAAAAAGAAAAAAAATGATACACCACAACCTCTTTATAACACTATTGTTGGGGTCCATAGCATAAACCGTGTTAGTTAAGCAACTGTGTTATATCCAAACAAAAAATGTATAGATTATATTGAAAAATGACCATAAATGGTCATTTTTTCAATATAATCTATACATTTTTGGGATCCATCTTTGAACCGTGTTATATCCAAAACTGTGTGTTATAATGAACCGTGTTAGAAAGAGGTTGTAGTGTAATAACTAAATTATAGTGTTGTCTGCTTCAATTGTGCTAAGTACTTTAAATAATATAGAATAACTTTAATGCCAAAATGTGTCAAGATGATGTCTAGGAAATTAAACTCATCAAATATATACATCAGCAAACAGTTTTTGGGAGACAAACAAAAATGAAATGGTTGATCATCCTGATCGGGAAAGAAAATGCATGATGATAATCTAGCTCACCATCATAAAAACTCTTCAATCAAAAAGGTATACAAAGTATAAATATAAGTTCCCAATTTACAATGAATTTTCATTATTACCACTCTATGGGCAACTTTAGAAGAAGACAAAATGATGATATGTTTCTTAATTTTTCCAGAAAATAAGCTTTGACATTTCATGTAAACTGTCTCCTTAGGAGACAATTTTCATGAAATGTTTAAGCCTACCTTCTGGGAAAAATAAAATCTTTCAGAATGTCTTCATCTTACATTTTAACACACCATTTTAAGCATTAAAATTTAGATATGGTGGACCTTTCAAAAACATGGTGATAAAACAGTTCTTAAGGTTCTAAGCAAATTTGCAGCAGATGATATTCTAAATTCGTTCTTTTTATTTTTCAGAGAAAATTGACTGGACATTTCATACAAATTGTCTGCCTAGCAGACAATCAAATTGTCTGCCTAGCAGACAATTCACATGAAATATTCTTATTTTCTCTAATAATAAAAAAAAATCAGATGTCATCTGCTGCAGCTGTGATTAGCACTTTAAGGGTTTATTATAATTGTTAGCAAACCCTGTGAGAAGGGGGACAAAAAGGGATGCCATAAACTATATTCCAACAGCAGATTCAAGAAGCCTCTGCTTGTTTAGCCTGATTAGTTTACATGCATAGATTATTACACACATGCATGAATTATACATATTGTGTTACACAATATCTCTTTATAAGGTGGTTCATTTATAGCACGGATTTGGATTCTATGCAGTTAGAAATGTTGCATTCAAAACAACATTATGAAAACACGCCTATTCAAATATACTGAAAATTTTACCACCAAAAAAAAATGACAATTTTCAGATAAAAACTCTATTTTTCTTATTTCAGGTCAAAACATAGACAGTGGGTACTCATTAGAACTGCCTCACTGAGGCAGTTCTAACGAGTACCCACGATCTATGTTTTTGAGCAGAAATAAGAAAAATAATGTATACCCCTGTAAACCCCAGTTTTACTATGTAACAGTGGGGTTTAAGGAGGTCAAAATTATATAGGCATGTTTTCGTTATGAAATATAAATTATTTTTACCTTCTGGCATACGCACCCAATGAAGAATTAAATCAGCCTGTGCATCTAGGCAGTCTGATCAGTCTTAAATGTCTGCATGAAGAAACTTTGCATCCTTGGCAATCCAAAATTTGCCCAGTGAAGAGTCTGATCAGATGGCAGGAATGTGCAGGCTGATCTGAATTTTCGCCTGATGCTCGAAGGTACATATCTGGTGTGTATCTTTATGATCTTTGCATGAACAGAGTGGAAAGAAGACTGAGAAAGAAATGGAGAAAAAGAAAGGAATATCAGGAAAACAAGTCTTTAACATGGATCTGTCTTTATAAAATAGCATGTGACATGAATCTAAACTAATCTCTCAATAATGCTGTACAAATGAAATAAAACAGTAATAAACAAGACAAATGCCCAAAATATGGTGGGTAAACACTTAATTTTGTTCCAACCTATAACTTAATAAAAACGTTAAACCATAATACCCCTTCATTATCGTGTTGCGGGCAGATAACTCTGTCAAACACTTATGAAATTTGCCCATTAGCAATTCCAAACAAGATCTCCTTAATATCAATGCATGTACCAAGTTTGGTTAAAATCCCTTGACACTTACACAAGTTATCATCTGGAAACAAAAATATTGGTGTTTCTCGGTCAGATACTCTGTCAAAATTTGATGAAATTTGCCCATTAGCAATCCCAAACCAGATCTCCACAATATCAATGCACATACCAAATTTGGTGAACATCCATTGATGTTTACTCAAGTTATCATCTGGAAACAAAATACGGATAGACCTACAACTGACTGATAGACGGACAGACAGACACACAGACATCCAAAGTGAAACCATAATACCCCGCCACTGTCATGTGGCGGGGTATAAAAAGGATGGAATTTTTCCCTAAAAAAATCCGTTCAAAAGTAATGAGTCTGTAAACAGCAAAGCCAAAATATAATGATGCTGTTTAATTCCTAAGTACATAAAGTCTTGTTATGTACTATTTTAACTAGTAGAATTATTGCAAATCTCCCCAAAGTGACCAAACCAAGATTTTGGTTTGATAACTTTTGGAAAATTTCAGGTAACGCCAACAGATCTTCTTCTACAAAGCTTATATTTTGTATCAATAAGCTTTCATGGTATTTAGATCAAACACCATCATTGACTAACTATTTACAGAATCTTTAATTTTCAACTTTTAAGGTGGAACGGAATTGTATATTTATCCACCTTGCAAAAACATAAACACAAAATCCATTTACTCAATGGTAATAATTGCTTTTGTTTTTCTTAATAAACTCTTAAAAAATAATATGTGTAATGAAAATTACATATAAAACATAGCACTGCCATAATATTAAATAACCTATATATTTGGACATACAGACATGGGCAAACAGTGCAGACCCTGATCAAACTGCTCCTTTAGGAGCAGTTTGATCAGGGTCTGCACTGTTTGCCATTTAGCTAATACCTTGTAAAATACATTGCCAATGGGCTTGTCAAAGGGCCTTGCTTAAATTTTAGGAAATGTGCATTAAGGAGTTAAAATTTCCAAATATTTAGGGTAATATGTATAAATCCAACAAAAAATAACAATATATTGGCCAGTTCACAAGAAAAGGTACCTCATGACTTACATGAATACTGAACATCCAAACAAGCCTGTGCATCTCATGATCAGCAGTAACCATTATGAAAACATGCCTATTCAAATATATTGAAAATTTTGCAACCAAAAAAGGAAAATTTTCAGACAAAAAATCCTGTTAATTTTTCATATTCCTGCTCAAAACATAGACTGTGGGTACTCATTAGAACCGCCTTGGTGAGGCAGTTCTTACGAGTACCCACAAGCTACGTTTTTTAGCAAAATAAGAAAAATAATGTATACCCCTGTAAACCCCCAGTTTTACTATATAAAAGTGGGATTTAAGGGGGTCAAAATTATATAGGCATGTTTTCGTGATGACCTTGACTTTTGCTGTCTGTTTACGCAACAGACGGGCATTGCAGAAGGCATAAAAATCACAGCTTCAATCAGACTGCATGGATGTACAGAACAGATTAAGATTTTGCAGTTTATAAATCTCATAAGGGACATTTATCATGATGTGGTCCAGATGTTTTAACTACAAACTATAATCTGTCAAATGAGCTGAACCAATTTACCATGCAAAAAAGTGTCTTTGTGGCATATGCAATATTAACTCTTGTCATGCTGAATAAATTAAGATGCCACGCCCACTTCTAATTTCCAGCCAATCAGATTACTTGATCCAGTTTTTAAACAGAAATTCACATATTCAATGACAAACAGTGTAGATCCAGATCAGTTGGCTTCTTCAGAAGCCAACTGATCTTGATCTACACTGTTTGCTAAGACAGGGCATGTCGTGTTCAGCAAGAGAAGGGTTAAATCAAATTTTCCAGGGGTCAGTGCAACATTATTGTAACTATATTGAAAAAATAAGGCAGTTACAAGTGTTGTGTTTAACCTGTAATGAACTGGACTGCTAGGCAGATGATTCACATGAAATGTTGTCTTTTTTTTCTCTGAAAAAACATATAAAAATATTCCAAAATGTTGTCTGCTGCAGTTGTGATTAGCATTTTAAGGATTCGAGTCCTGATTATTATACTGCTGGTCTGGTCTTCAATGTCCACATATGCCCTGAAGAAACCGTTTCAGAAGTCCTGGCTCAAATAAACAGCAGTATCAGAACAGAACAGAACTTTTGAATATAAACTCAGGCCACACGCAGGTGGCGTAAGAGCATAGTATACAAATAGAAAAACAAAGGCAAGTAATTAACAGACATGTAATAGCAAAACCTAAATAAAATATCTCTAACAAAAATATGAAGGATGTAGACACTATAAACCATATTTTTCTTATAAGAAATTACCAGTTAATGGTATGTCTTAAAAACAAATTTTATATTTATACTTTAGCACTCTCAGGGTAAATTCAGCTGACGACAAACTGATAGTTTTTATTTCCCTATAAAACAGAGATTAAGATTTCATGCAAATTGTCTACTTGATATTTTTCTCATCTCTTTCCAGAAAATATAATTTGACATTTTAAGCAAACCCTTCTCCTCAGGAGAAAATTTGCATGAAATGTCAAACCCCATTTCCTAGGAAAATAAATTGAAATATTTTAAACTGTCATCTGCTGAAAGTTGTATCCAGCATGCTAAGCATTAACCCTTGTCATGCTGAATAAATTAAGATGCCACGCCCACTTCTAATTTCCAGCCAATCAGATTACTTGATCCGGATTTTTGACAGAAATTCACATATTTAATGACAAACAGTGCAGATCCAGATCAGTTGGCTTCTTCAGAAGCCAACTGATCTGGATCTACACTGTTTGCTAAGACAGGGCATGTTGTGTTTAGCAAGAGAAGGGTTAAACTAATTCAGAAGCGAGGTTTTTCACAGAAAATCTGTAGGAAATGCTAACAACTAAATCTATAGGAAACATTTATATGCTAAGGAAACTAAATATAATGAGCAGATGTGCACTGGCCAAACATTATGAAAACGTATTCTCTAAACCAAGGGGACTAAATACGCTTTCAAGGGGGGCAACTCTGTCAAAATGGTTTTTGCCTCCTTCTGAAAAGGGTTGGTTGGTTTGGAGTTTAATGGCCCAGTCAACACTATTAAGGTCATGTTGAGCTGGTCAGTTGATTTAACCACACTTCTTCTGGGCAGCTTAGTCCTCTAAGCAATTAACTTCTAGAGCAGATTCTTTTGGCAGAAACTGACAACTGCCCTTCATATTTCATGATCTATCTCCTCTAAAGAATGACTGGAGAAAATATTTCATGATTAATCTACATGAAAAAATGGAGCCTGACCCAGTGGGGATCAAACCCGCAAAGTTCTGATCACCAGTCGGATGTGCATCTGACTCAGTCACAGAGGCTGACCTCCTTCTGAAAATTTAGTTTGTCTGAGAACGAGTATTTCGGCCGAGTCAACACTATTAAGGCCATGTTGAGCCAGTAAGTTTACCCAACCACACTTTTACTGAGCAGGCTTAGTCTTCTAAGTGGTTAACCAATACTTGTGCACATTCTTTCACCAGAAACTGACAACCGCCCTTCTTATATCAGCCAAAGGGGGAGAGTGACCACAGAAAATATTTCATGATCTATCTCCATGAAAGAATGTTGCTGGACCCAGCGGGAGTCTAACCCAAAACTTCCTGATCACCAGGCTCCCTTTGAAAAGGGGCATACTTTAAAAGGAAAGAATTTGCTCCCTTTTAAAGTAGGCCCCTTTTCAAAAAGGGACATAAAATCAAACAGGAAGTCATAAAAGTTGTCTCCCTTGTAAATAAAAACATGAAACAATAATACCCTGTCATTATCATGTCTTGGGCATGGTGAAAACCCATTGATATTTATTGAAGTTATTGTCCTGAAAGTAAAATACCGATGTGTCAAGGGCAGATAACTCTGTCAAAAATTGATGAAATTTGCCCTTAAGCAATCCCAAACCAGATCTACACAATATCAATGCACATACCAAGTTTGGTGAAAATCTATTGAAATTTACTCAAGTGATCATCTAGAAACAAAAATACAGAAGGATGGATGGAGACAGATGAATGGACACACAGACAACCAACTTGATACCATAATACCCTGCCACTATTGAGTGTTGTGGTATAAAAATGGTGGAAACTCTACCAAGTGTATCCAGTCCCCTTACTACAACTCATAAGTAAATTTGACATGAGCAAGAGACAAGATTACAACAGAATAGGCACCAAAATAATTTATGGCACAAGAACATAAAATACAAGCAACAGTCGCAAATCTGAGAATCTGAGCTAAGACAGGAAAAAAGGCATTTTATCATATATATGCAACCCTACAATAAACCTTAAGGACTTAAAATCTCATCAAAAAAGTTCAGTCATTTCACAAGAGGGCAGGATAAAGAGACAATGTGAATCAAGGCATATGAGACTCATCATATCTGCATGCCTGGAATGGGGTTGGAGTCACAAAATTTTGTATTCTATAAATTTTTTAACACTTTTTCTGTTTCTTAAAATAAAAAATTGCATTTACTTTTGTTTTCTGTTAAACTATTTTCTCTATCAAAGTAGTATTTTATTCTGATTTTTTTTTTCTTTTAAATAGTTATTAAATTTTTGATCCATTTTTCTGGTCATTTTAATCATCCATCCAGACCCTCTTACCCTAAAATATACCTAAGCAATCATTCAAACTCTTTTTTCTGGGAAAAGTTAGAAAATATTTCAAAATGTACCTTCTGTCGTGTGTGCCTAACGATTACTCAAAACAGACTGGCAATCCAGGCAGTCTGATCCGTCTTCATTGTCTGCATGAAGAAAATTTGCATCCTTGACTATCCAAAAAGTGTCAAGTGAAGATCCTGATGAGATACGCTTGAATGCACAAGCTGATCTGAATCCATCACAAAAGAAAACAGAACTATATAATTTTGACCCCCTTGAACCCCACTTTTATTTGGTAAAACTGGGGTTTGCAGGGGTATACATCATTTTTCTTATTTCTGCTCAAAACATAGATTGTGGGTACCCGTTAGAACTAACGAGTACCCACAATCTATGTTTTGAGCAGAAATATGAAAAATATCAGAGTTTTTATCTGAAAACTTTCAGTTTTTGCTTGTGAAAATTTCAATATTTTTTAATAGGCGTGTTTTCGTAATGCTTTGCTGGGTGTACTTCTGAAGATAAATTTTCTGATGTACCTCATCATATGCTGATTTTTTTACCAAGCATAATAAGCACTGAAGACCACTTTGATTACTATATACAAGTGACAAAGCTCAAATGAGTATTTGAAACTATCATACTATGGGCAGATTCAGCATTTACAAACTCGTGCTATTTTTATCATTTTTCCTTGAAAATAGGATCTGACACTTCATGCAAATTGTCTCCTAAGGAGACAATTTGCATGAAGTGTCAAATCCTATTTTCTAGGAAAAATGAAAAAATGTTTCAAAAATGTCATCTGATAAAATTTCTACCCAGCATGCAAAGTGTTAAGGAAAACATTGGTTTGTTCATCATTGGCCTCGTTAATGGATACCATGAACAGTACATTGTACATATCTTAATTTATTGGTGTTGAGGTTTTACGGCCCAGTCAACCCAATGGGGTCATGTCGAGCACGGTCAGTTTACCTAACCACACATTTACTGGGCAGGCTTAGTCCTCTAAGTGGTTAACCAGTAATGTGCATATTCTTTTGTATATATCTTCGTCTGTCCTGCTAGTCTGGCACATCAATGGTTGCATATATAGTATAAAGTACTTTCCATCACTTCACTCATTCTGTAACATAAAAGCTCCAAATCAGAGGAGGTATCTGGTCGTTACTTTTCTGATTTCTCTAAGAAAATATATGTTGTGGGTACTCATTACAAGTGCCTCAGTGAGCACTTCTAATGAGTACCCACAAGATATGTTTTCATGGAGAAATGAGTAAAATATCACTACTTTTTGGATGAAAAAACAAAACAAAAAAAACCCATCTTATCTGGAGTGATGTCTGTTATCAGTAACAGTAATACCCTAACATTCAAACTAAGGAAAGAAGGGAGACAATCTAAAGCAAAGTAATGCATGAAGCGAGACAATTTAAAGTTAAGTAATGAATTCCTACTGCTTAATCATGCAAGATTATCCAGGGAAGGGAATTAAACATTTTTCAAAATTCTGTGTCTCATTCCTCACCTTAGAAGCATAAATTAGTGAGAAGCGTCCTATAGGAGAGTTAAAATGAAGTATTTATTTAAATTTCATACTAATGTTTACTATATAATCATACATAGCTAAATATGCAGTCTAATTCATGGACACAGGATTATATTCCAGTGTCAAATCCAGATTCCCCCACCAGGAACCCCACCCTCCCCCCACCCCTGGTAAAATGGACAGGTGCATTATCTCATTACAAAAGCATGCCTATTCAAATATATTGAAAATTTTACAACCAAAAAAGGAAAATTTTCAGATAAAAAATTCTGATATTTTTCATATTCCTGCTCAAAACATAGATTGTGGGTACTCATTAGAACCGCCTTGTCAAGGCAGTTCTAACCACTACCCACCATCTATGTTTTTGAGCAGAAATAAGAAAAATAGTGTATACCCCTGTAAACCCCAGTTTTACTATATAAAAGTGGGGTTTAAGGGGGTCAAAATTACATGTATATAGGCATGTTTTCGTGATGTGCATTTTTAGGTTATTCAAATCAACCACAGCAACTGACGTGCAACACAAAAAATGTTGTATACCCAGGCAAATATGTCTGAGGTCTTCATTGCCTACATCTTGTGTTAAGCATCAACTGATTGTCTAACAAATACAATGGTAACACAGGTCAAGGCTTTCATGTGAGTCATTATAGAATCTATAACATGAATAGCAAAGTCATTTACTTTTGCTATTCACATGGGGTATAATTTTTCTTTTTTTTTTTTTTTGTTTTATTTATTTATTTTTTTTTCAGGTTCCCAGCTGAAACTAAAAGGCCCTAGATAAAAAAAATGCTCACCTAGATAAAAAGAAATGTTCAGTTCAACTGAGCAACAAAATTTAAACAAGGATTAAGTGACTTTCCCATTCATGTATCAAATATGATAAACACCAAAGATCCTAACCAGATAACAATGGTGCACTGGCAGATCTAGATTTTCACACTTAATGGGAAAACATTATTTTTTCTTTTCTTTTTTTTTTTTTTTATAAGTGGACCTCATTTACACACAAGCCAAATCTTTGTATAAGTTTTTACAATATATACACACATTTAACCTTGCCCTGCTGAATAAATTAAGATGCCACATCCACTTCAGATTTTCAGCCAATCACTTGATCCAGATTGTTGATATAAATTCATATACTGAATAGCAAACAGTGCAGATCCAGATCAGTTGGCTTCTTAGAAGCCAACTGATGTGGATCTACACTGTTTGCAAAGGCAGGGTATATCCAGGTTCAGCAGGACAAGGGCAAACCATTCAGACAAATTCAGACTACAAACTGATAACATTTTTTCCTCAGAAAACAGGGTTTGGTATTTCATGCAAATTGTCTCCCTAGAAGTCAACTAGCATGAAATATCAAACCCTGTTTTCTGGGAAAACAAGAAAACTATTTTAAACCATTTATGCCGCATGGACTCTTCTACCTCTGGACTTTGGACAGGTCCAATCCCAATAAGAGGGGCAGCTAATTAGTTTTCATTATTACCATCTTTTATTGAAATTCCTGTATTTAATGCAATCAATGTAGACCCTGATCAAGTGCCACATTCTGCAGTGTCTGATCTGGGTCTACACTGTTTGCTTTTATATGGGATACTAGGCATAACTGGGTTAAAATGATGTCTGCTAAAATTTTTACTTGACAGACTAAATTTAAATCAAATATTATATCTGTATATAGAACTTATCATAAATATAAACAGAATTATTGCCAAAATGTTACCAGAAATAAAGTATTCCGACAGATAGGCCTGAGGAAACAGTACAGACCAAGATCAATACTGTTTGTCATTTTCTCCAAGAAAACATATGTTGTTGGTACTCATTAGAAGCACCTCACAGAGGTGCTTCTAATGAGTATCCACAACATATTTTTTTGTGGAGAAATAAGAAAAATATCTGTCCGGATACTCCCCTTACATGGAACTATGCTGAAGTAGAAAAAAGTCACACTGAATGAGGGTGATAAATAAGAAATACTAGGCAAGGATTGACAGACTCTGACTGAATTACACAGAGGTAGCTCAATTATCCTGAACAGATGAAAATGATTTGTTAGTGCTGAGGTTTTATGGCCCAGTCAACCCAATGGTCATGTCAGGTGCCGTCAGTTTACCTAACTACACTTTTACTGGGCAGGCTTAGTTCTCTGGACAGTAAACCAGTATTGTGCACATTCTTTCACCAGAAACTGACAACTGCCCTTCTTGAATTAGCTGAGGGGAGAGAATGATCTTAGAAAATATTTCATGATCAATCCCATTTATTTATTTATGATCTATTTCATTTACCCTAAATATTCAGACAGTTTTTGTTTGTTTGAGTTAAGGTTTTATGGCCCAGTCAACCCATTAGGGTCATGTTGAGCACGATAATTTAACCTTACACTGTTCCTGGGCAGACAGTCCTCTAGGCTGTTAACCAGTATTGTGCACATACAGTATAACCTAAATGGCTCGAACACGGATGGCTCGTTTACCCTGGATGATTCAAACTCTTTTTTCAGTCCCTACAAAATTCTTCCAATAGCTCAAGAAAACAAATATTTAGGGATTTTACTTATTTTATCATGGAATTGTATGTTGTGTGTACTCATTAGAATTGCCTTATCGAGGCAATTCTAATGAGTACACTCAACATACAATCATTGTGTAGAAAATTGAAAAGATTTCCCTAAATTATCTCAATTTGCTTCCTGAACTGGTGCCATGATTATCCCTCAGTGGCTCAAACTACCCATGTCTCGAACAAATTTCCATGGTCCCAAAGATGTTCGAGCCATTGAGGTTCGACTGTACTTTCACCACTAACTGATAACTGCCCTTCTTGAATCAGCGGAAGAGGTTCAAAATGATTCTAGAAATTATTTCATGATCACTCTCCATGAAAGTTATATAGCCAAGCTTTGATTTGAACTTGTGACCTCTGAATCTGCAGTCAGATGCCTACCTAGTGTGCTATGGAATCCAGCTTCACCAGGCTGTCAAATGGAAGTTGAAATTTTAGGGACATTATGGGAAGGATTTATGGTGTCTGAATATTAAGGGTAGGTATGATGAACTTTTTATACTATATTTACCTTGTGTATTCGGACAGACAGGCCTGAGCAAACAGTGTAGACCCAGATGAGACACCACAGAATGTGGCATCTCATCAGGGTCTACACTGTTTGCCACTCATCCAGCAATTTTTAGGCACAACCTTGGTTAATAAATTGTACTTGTTCAAATTATAGAACAAGTATGGTGAGGAGTTAAGGTGTCCGAATACTTATAGCAAATACTGTAAATAAAAAAACCACCCAACCTCTCTGCTTGTGGAAATGACTATTTTAGATTTAACCCTTAAACTGCCAATCACAGCAATTGTCGTCTGCTTGTGATATTAAAAGTCATTTTTGCAAACAGTGTGGACCCAGATCGGACTGCTCCTAGAGGAGCAGTCTGATCTGGGTCCACACTGTTTGTCTGTATGCATAAAATAGGTTTGAAAAGTTTGCAAGAATATTCAGCAGATGACATAAACAGACTACATTTTCAGATGCAGGTTTTCTTGGCGTTTTAAGGATTAAGGCCAGCTTTCATACTGGTGGTCTTGGTCTTGGCTGATAGCCCACACAAGGTATGCCACTCCTAAGAGAAAATAACTCTATGACATATGTGACGAGTGTAGACCCAGATTAGACTATGCATATGTGCAATCTAATCAGGGTCTGCACTGGTCACTAATGTAATGTATAATCTTTAAGGAACTGAATTTGTGAACAGTGTTAACCCTGATCAGACTGCATGGATGTGAAAAATGATTTTAATTATTAACCCATTCTAGTCTGGAGACCCCAAAAAAGGTATTTGGCAAACAGTACAGACCCAGATCACATGCCGCACAATGATGTATCTAATCTGTGTCTCCACTGTTTCCAAGTAGTTTAGCTATATTTCTCTAGGAATATCTAAACCACAATGCCTGACATACCTAAAATTGAAATTCAACTCTTCTAATATATGGAGTAGGGAAGTTTATTCCATCTAAAATAGGTTAAGCAAAAAAAAAAAAAAAAAAAAAACTATATACAAATCTATACACTGTGTTTCTACATAGTATGGGAAAATACACTGTCTGATTTTCTTTTTAAAAGACTGTCATAATAATAAATAAATATCTACAAAGTAGGAACATATTTTCTACGGTTGTACCAAGGTAAAATAACTAAAATTTAATAAGCAGTCTTCGTTATTTAGTATAAACCTGATACCCAACATTTACATGTTCTATCCATTCATTCAGATATAACTGATGATGATTTGGTGTTTTACGTCGATTTTAACATTATTAAAGTCATATTGAGAACGTTTTTTGTCTCTCTCAAGATTACTTAAGTCATACCAAGACCATGAGGGAGTGATAATGACGTACAATCATGAGCTGAATTCTGCCTCTAGCAAGATTCTAACCCAAGCCCTTGTGATTCGAAACATGTCTAGCAAGATTCTTACTCAGGACCTTGAGATCGGAAAGCTGGAGCACTAACTGCTAAGCCACATGGACACTTTGTCAGATATAACTCATATATTTACGCAATATAATAAAGTATCAAAGATAAATATATTTAATATCACAAACCTATAACAGTAAGATCCAATCTGGTGAATTTACCAGAGAAATTGATAAGGAGGGGCATTTAGTGATAAGTCTGGGATAATTTTTCTTATTTTTCCATAAAAACATATGTTGTGGGTACTCATTAGAAGCGCCTCTACTTTCCATAAAAGCATATGTTGTGGGTACTTATTAGAAGCGCCTCGCCGAGGCATTTCTAATGAGTACCCACAACATATGTTTTTATGGAGAACTGGAAAAAATTATCACAGAATTATCATTTAATACTCCTTAACCCTTAAACTGCCAATCACAAAAATTGTCGTCTGCTTTGTCATCTGCTTGTGATTTAAAAAGTCATTTATGCAAACAGTGTGGACCCAGATCAGACTGCTCCTGAAGGAGCAGTCTGTTCTGGCCCCACACTGTTTGCCTGTATGCAAAAATAGGTTTGAAAAATTTGCAGAAATATTCAGCAGACGACATAAACAGACAACATTTTCAGATGCAGGTTTTCTTGGCGTTTTAAGGGTTAAGAAGTCCTCTGATTTATGTGAAGATTGTGTAATACGAACGGCAAACATTTATCACAATCAATGTGCTTAGATGACTCCATGGATTAACAAGAAAATATTTGAGCTGCAACATTAGAAAATGTCCCTTCTCACATACAACATGAGAAAACGTCCCTTCTCACATATGTGCCGAACGAAGACTCAAATTTGCCTGAATAACCAGGCAGTGTGATCAGTCTACATTGTCTGTATGAAGAAACCTTGAATCCTTGGCTGTCCAAAATGTGCCCAGTGAGGATTCTGATCACACTGCATGAATGCACAGGGTGATCTGAATTTTTGCTGGACACACATGTCCAAAGGTTTGCCTTCTGATGTTGCAGTTCATTCAATTACATTATGTTTCTATAATATTTTAGCATAAACACTAATACCATGAATTCTAAAACACCTATATATATAAAAGAGTGAAAATATTGCTACAACAAAAAATAGATAAACCCTTAACCTTTAAAGCACCAAGCAAAATTTGTAACAGATGACATTCTAAAATTTTTATTTTTCAGATGAAAAAACAAGTCTTGATATTTCATGTGAATCGTCTGCATGGCAGACGATTCACATGACATGTCAAGACTTTTTTCTGAAAAAAAAAAAAAAAATCAAAATTGTCGTCTGCTTTAGTTGTGATTGGAGCTTTAAGGGTTAAAGAGCTATTATAAACTGAAGGAAACAATATTCTGTTTGTTGGGGTTTTTTTTCCCTTTTTTTTTTCTGAAAAAAAAATTGACATCTTTTCAGAAGTAAGGCAAACCATTTCTGACAGAGTTGTTTTCCCCAAAAGTGTGTCCATTCTCCTTAACTCTTGTCATGCTAAATAAATTAAGATGCCACTCCCACTTCCAATTTTCAGCCAATCAGAGTACTTGAACCAGATTGTTGATAAAAATTCACATAATGACAAACAGTGCAAATCCAGATCAATTGGCTTCTTCAGACCTCACCCTCACACCCCTATTTGCCACAATGGACCTGTCCAATTTCTAAGATAGAACAGTCAACATCAGAAACTCCTGGGTGAAAGCATTAATTCTGACTCTGCAAGAATTAGCAGATAGTTGCACTCTTTTCGCTCCAGACTCCAGATGACAATATTTCTGTCTGCAAATTTTAAACAAATACAAGTACACATCAACCTCTTTATAACATGGTTCATTAGAACACAGTTTTGGCTATTACACAGTTCAAAGATGGATCCCAAAAATGTATAGATTATATAGAAAAATGACCATAAATGGTCATTTTTCTATATAATCTTTACATTTTTGTTTGGCTATAACACGGTTGTTGAACTAACACGGTTTATGCTTTGGACCCCAACAATAGTGTTATAAAGAGGTTGTGGTGTACTCTGTTGGAAATAAGTCTATATAATAAATTCTAAGACTGAATGGTAAACATTGTAGATCCTTATTGGATGGATCAATTGGATTTAAGTTATATGAAAAAAATAAAACTTTGGAGCCAGAAAAGTTATCATAGGTTTTAACCCATTGTATACTGAACAGACTCTCCCACACTATATAATGGAAGAGTCCAATTTTCCAATTACCCTTTCACAGGTCTCCCCACTACAATGGGTTAAAACATTTTTCTTATTCTTTTTTTCTGAAAGTGGGGTTTGGCTTTTCATTTGAAATCTCATCATGACAATGATTCTGTTGAAATGCCAAGTCCTGCCCTATTTTCTGGAGAAATATCACTCTTCATCTTCATCTGCTATATTAAATGTCCTAAAATTTCCAACACTTTGTTCCATACTTTTTTCAGCCCAAATTTTGCTTTTTTATTTTTGCAAACTGTGTAGACCCTGGTCAGGAACATTCTGATCTGGGTCTGCACTGTTTGCATATACCATTTTTTGGCAATTTTGGTGTACAAACTCTTAGGACATTTACCATAATTATCGATGCGGCAAGATCAAATTTACAACAACTCATGGCACAAAATAACTACAATATCCGGCATGTCAGACTGGACACTTTTACTTCCTCTTTCCTTGAGCCGCTTTCACATTACTATCTGATGTTAGGCACAATCTTTATGTGTGTATCAACCCTCCAAATTCATTGGCTGGTGTTCTGCAATAAAAAATAGAACTGATTTTCAAGAGAAGTTACAGAAACTTTATTTTTATACATTCAGATGTGAGCAGCATCGAAAAGGTACCTTTAGACATCTGTGCCCTGTGAAGATTAAGACCAGTCTGCACATTTATGTAGTCCAATCAGAATCAGAAGCACATTTTGGATAGCAAAGAATGCAAAGCTTCCTCAGGCGGACAACGAAGACTCTGATCAGACTGCACGGATGTGCAGGCAGATTGGAGTCTTCGTTGGGTGCACATGTCAGAAGGTGCGTTCTCCCACTGTGGCTGGGATGACTTTAACCTGTTTCAGAGCTATGTCATACAAAAAGGTCTTATCAGGTTCCACCTTACTGTATATACCCTAACTATTGGGACATCTTATCTACTTACCATACTTGCCCTAAATTTTGAAATAGTCCATTCTACTATCTCTTGATGTGTCTAAAATATTGCTGTATGTATAGCAGACAGTGTAGACCCTGATCAAAAACCACATTCTGCCACATCTGATCTGGGTGTACATGGTTTGCAAAAGCCTATCTGTCTCAATAATTATGGTTATTAGGGTATTTCCCCTAAATTAAATGTCCTAAAATTTAGAACACTTTATTCCATATTTTTTTTTGCCTAAATTTTGCTTCTTATGCAGTTGTTCCTCAAAATACTTAGAGGAATGGCAAACAGTGTAGACCCAGATCAGACTGCTCCAGGAGCAGTCTGATCTGGGTCTGCACTGTTTGTATATGTCATCTTATAAAAACTTTGGTATATAAATTTTAGTATATTTAACGCAAACATTCAGACACCTTTCTATATTTGTTCTAAAATTTTCCTGATGAGTGGCAAACAGTGTAGACCTCAAGATTTGGGTTTATATATTTACCATATGTTTTTGGACAGACAGGCCTGAGCAAACAGTGTAGACCCATATGTATTCAGACAGACAGGCCTGATCAAACAGTGTAGACCCTGATGTGATGCCACAGAATTCGGCATCTCATCAGGGTCTAAACTGTTTGCCACTCACCTAGCAATTTTTAGATACAAAACTGGGTATTTAATTGTACTTCAAATTTCAGAACAAGTATGGTAAGGAGTTGAGGTGTCCGAATACTTAGGGTAAATATGGGTACACTGTTAGCTCATGCTTGTCTGTATGAATACTTAAATATGGAAATTAAGGCAAGGTAGACAATAAATAGTAACAGTAAACAAAGGTAGCATAATAAATAAAACACTATCAAACTGCTAACTTACCATATGCCATTACTTACCCTATTTATTCTAATATAAGCCCCCTCTCTAATAAATGTGCCTCCTACTTTTCTAGGAGGAATGCATTACTACTGAGTTTAGGCCATCATAATATATCTTATCATAATATATCTTATTTTCGGCCCAAATTTGGACTAGTACTGTCATTTTAGCAGCAATGAATTGCAATGCTCCGATGTCCTGGGTTAGAATAAATACGGTATTATATTATATTATGACTTCCCAAAATGATCTATAGAAATATTAGTTACTATTATAACTTCATATAACTCTACTGCTGAGATTAAAACCAATTTCAAACAACTGAGTTTTATCCAAATTAGCACTTTTCGTGTCATTTGAATGAATGGGTTATATCCAAAACTATAATGCAATGAAATGTGTTATGAAGAGGTTCAGTTTTAAACAATGCTTATAGGATGAAAATCTTCACACAAAACTACTAATTCAAATCAAAGTTGTGGTTTTAAAACAAAAAGGAAGTTTAACTGAACCAAACCATAATTAAGGATTCAGTATGAGAATATATTTAAATGAATTAGAACAGACCATTAATTCTGAAAATGGAATAGAGCCGGCGCACAATAAAGCTATAAAACCTCTGTGACCAGCAAAGACTCAGATTGGCCTGTACACCCAGTATGGCAAGATTCTCTTTCATCTGTCTTTGGATGGCCTGGAAGCTTTAGAAGGCACAATCTGGGAAGACTCTGATCAGACTGTGCAGAAGTGCAGGCTGATCTGTGTTTTTGCTGGGTGCACAAGTCTTAATGTAGGTTTTGTCATGTGCTGGCTCAAAATTGTATAAAACACCCTAAACCTTTGACAGTAATAACTGAGTTAAATAATTACAGTATATGAATAAGAGTATTCATCATGTTCTGACATTGCATTTCCAGATTATTTGCAAAAAGTATTGTTGCAAAACGATTATCAAGGAAATGCCATGAAATAAAAGATAACTGCTTTTGCAATAAACAATAGTTATATGAAATTAAAATTGTTTGTTGCTTTCTTTTACCAATGATTTGAACATAGATTAAAATTAAAATGTCAATTTTTTACGGTAACATATCATTGACATGTATTGAAACCTTGAAGTTTCTTAACATTTTGTTGTATATTTATTTATTAATTTGCTTATTATCCCTGCATGTTTGGAAGAAGTATCTTCAATGACTGTGGAACAATCCATTATACAATAAAAACATGGAATAATAATACCTAGCCACTATTGTGGTGGGCTGATACCTGTCAAAAATTGACAAAATTTGTCCATTAGCAATCCTAAACCAGACCTCCACAATAACAATGCTTATACGAAGTTTGGTGAAAATCAATTGATATTTACTCATGTTATAGTCCGGAAACAAAAGTACATGGATGCAGACAGATAAGTCTGTCAAAAATTGACAAAATCTGCCCAATAGCAACCCCAAACCAGATCTCCACAATATCAATGCATATACCAAGTTTGGTGAAAATCCATTGATATTTACTCGTTATTGTCCAGAAATGAAAATACGGACCAACGGATGGACGACGACGGATGCACATATAGATGACCAACATGATACCATTATTATAAACGCAGCCACTATCATGTGGTGAAGTATAAAATATCTGAAAATGCATTGATTTAAACAGTGTCATCACAATGTGATGAATACTTTTGTCCATATACTATAACTTTACCAATGTTGGAAGGGGAAATAACCAATTCTGTAAAGGGAGACAATTTTGCCTCCCTTTACAGAATTGGTTATTTCCCCTCTTTATTCTGATATTAACAAAACTGAAACATCCCATTAGCTATACTGTCTCAATAATTAGGGCATTTATAGTAACTAACTTTTCTATTATTTATTGCTGGGTAAATATTACTGTACTTACCCTGAGTATTGGGACACCTTGACTCCTGATCATAATTGTCAAAAGTCTACCTTACTACCAGTCGACGTGTCGAAAATATGAGTGGCAAACAGTGTAGACCCTGATCAGATGCCACATTCTGTGGTATCTGATCTGGGTTTGTGTTTCTGTTGAAGTTTCACAGCCCAATGGGGTCATGTCGAGCGCAGTCAGTTTACTTAACCACACTTTTATGGGTGGGCTTACTGTGCACATTCTTTCGCCAGAAACTGACCTGTCCTTCTTGGATCAGCGGAAGGGGTCTGATCTGGGTCTACGCTGTTTGCTCTGGCCTTTCTGTCCCAATATTTAGGGTTATTTTGGTAGTTAAAAAAAACTGTTAGCTGAAAATACTAATTGTTACACACTGATGAATGTTTACTGACCCTTACATCAATACTAAAACTTCAATACAAACATGGAAATCCCAAGCATAGTCATGTCAGTAAACATTTATCTGTTTATATACAGAAATACATGTTAGTCTTCAAAACAAAAATATTAAATCAGATAAAAACTCTAAAGGCAAAAAGCACAATATCATTGTTCTTCGACAGCGTTTCTTCTAGGAACTAGTAACTGTTTATCTTCTTGTAGGTGACAATTAATGGAGGTAGGGGAGGAGGAGAGAGATGAAAGGAGGTGCAAAGTCCCTTCTACTCAAAAAATAGCTTCCTAAACCTTTACCCTGATCTTTACTTTACTTCTCTTTCATTTCCCTAATGTCCCTCTCCATTCATCACAATTTCTCCCCCCTCACCCCCATACCAAACTCTTCGCTTTCCTCCCCTCCCCCTCCCACTTTTCATACATTCCCTCCCCTCTTTTCCATACTTAATGACCATTTCTACCAGCAAACCCAGCCCCACTATATACTAGTTCCCCTATTAGAAGACAGCAGTTTAAAACATGTCTCTTATTCTTCCCTGAAAACAGGATTTGTTATTTCATTTTAACCCTTTCATCCAAGATTTTGAAATAGATTCTTCAATCTTTGAATTAGGACATGCTCATTGCTGCAAAAAAGAGGTGTCAAAAATCACAAGTAGAATGGCAAACAGGGCAGATCCTGATGAGATGGCTTGTTATGAGCCATCTGATCTGGATCTACCCTGTTCGCATAGATATCTAGTTTGTTCTGCTGGGCTGGAAGGGTCAAATCACCCTGTTTTAAATAAAAAGTAAAATCCAGATTTCAGGTACATTCATTTGTTGTCTGCTAACTAACAACTACTGGAAAAGTTAATCACTCCTACTAATACTAAACAGCCATAAACACTCATATTATCACATGACACTTACTAAAAAGAGATCCCTTTTACAGAAGTATTTCAAATTCAAGCATAAACAGCATATATGGCAGTCAAAATCTTCAAATTTGCATGCCTAAGTTTACATTTCTTCATTGTGAACAATGGCAAACTGAACTGCCATGATAACAATATGCACACTGATAACAGTACATACCAGTGACGAGTGGGGGTGTAATGATATATCGGAATATCGATGTATCATGATCCTGACTGCCATGATGGTGCTATAGTGTTTTCATCTATCGATAACTATCACTGATAGTCTCATCAACTATCTATAGTTTTGATTGTTTTTGTTCCTGACGATTTTTTACTAAAATACGATTCTGAAGCTTTCTTGTCTAAAATAACAAAGTATGAGAACAAAAAGGACTTCTTCTTTGCAAAGTGTGAGAACAAAAAGGACTTCTGCTTTGCAAAATGTTTGTTAAAATGATGGCAAAACTGATATTTGAGACGGCAGTGATGTTACATGTCTTTACAGGCAGTCCAGTTGTTATAAAATCAAACAAAATTCATTGAATTTGGAAATGCAGACAGTATCATGATGCATCGTGATATTAGAGCCTTGATAGTAATAGTATCGTGATAGGGGTTTCTCTGATAGTGATAGTATAGTGATAGTCATAATTTGGCATGATAGTCGGCCCTAGTATTGAGTATCATTGCAAGGCTGAGACAGATCTTCACTGTTCATGTGTTTAGCCTCCTTTTTGCAGGATGCAACTCCAATGATAATGACAAAGCTCAGCAACAAGCCACCCTTAAGAGTCACTGTTCTAAACACAAAACAAAGTACTTTATTGTAAATGCAAACATCATAGGTCCTTTGCCAAGTTCATCAACTTGGTTAAAAAGACATAATTTTCTAATATATCCAAGTTATTTCCCAACAATGACTTTTCACTTCATGAACGCCTAGTACAAAGCTGCCATGTTATTTTAAACAACTAAACCTAGGGATGCTACTAAATTACAATCTGAAGACCCAAAAGGGGCTTAGGCCATGCCAACCAATACTCACCCCCAGCTACATCATGGGAGCATAGTCCCAAGGGTAGCTCTCCCCTTCCTGCTAAAGAAGTTGAAATCTTGTGTAAGTATTTAATCTTTACCACTCTCTGGGTTAATTCAGTTGCCTACAATTTGATGATATTTATCTTATTTTTGCCAGAAAGTAGGCTCTGACATTTCATGCAAATTGTCTCCTAGAGCGATAATCTGCATAGAATGCCAAAGCCTATTTTCTGTGAAATACGAAAAATATTTCAAATTGTTGCCTGCTGAAATTTTTACCCAGCATGCTAAGCATTAGGTGAAATTTATCAATCAGCTGATCACTGGAATCAAACTAATATACAAGTATGTAAGGAACAGAAACAGACAATGACTGAACAGTTTTTCTTATATGGAATATTAACCCTTGTCCTGCTGAACCCGGATATGTCCTGTCTTTGCAAACAGTGTAGATCCAGATCAGTTGGCTTCTGAAGAAGCCAACTGATCTGGATCTGCACTGATTGCCATTAAGTATGAGAATTTATATCAACAACCTGGATCATGTAATCTGATTGGCTGAAAATTAGAAATGGGTGCGGCATCTTTATTTAGCAGGACAAGAGTTAAAAAAATACCCTATTTACCATAAATATTTGGACTCCGTACCATTTTTGCCCTAAAATTTGGACAAGTCTATTTTACTACCTGATAACATGTCTAAAACAATGCTAGGTGACTGGCGAAACAGTATACACCCTGGTCAGACAGAGCATTTGGTGACATCTAATCTGTGTCAACACGGACAGCCCAAATGCAGCCTGTCTGTTTGAATTTTTGGTGTAGAGACAGTATATTATGTACAAAAAAAGTTACATTATATATTTTTGGGTACTGATTCATATAATATATTTACTGTATTTTCTAACATTACTTTGAATATAGGTTTAGAGAAGACAACCACTTTTTTTAAATCAAACTTAACCCATTTATTCGTAGCGTCCCATCAAAGGGACATTCGCAAACAGTGCAGACCAAGATCAGACACTGCAGAATGTGGCATCTGATCAGGGTCTACACTGTTTGCATTAAATACAGGGATTTTTATAAAACATGATAGTAATAAAAACTAACCAAACACTCCTTCTATTAGAAATGGGCCTGTCCAAAGGGTTCAGGTAGAGGAGTTCATTTGGCATAAATGGGTTAATGTATATATGAAAGGAAAAGAAATTTGGATTAAGACATAAATATTTACAAAAATTACTGTAATTTCAGAAACTTGTAGAACAACTATACAACATATATAAAAGTGACTTCTAACATATTATATCATCTGAAAGCATGTTAATCATCTGCACTGCCCGTTATTGAAGACAAACAGCAAAAAACATATTCTAACAAGTGATGTACAGTAGAGCAATCCTGTGAAGCATGTATCCCAATTTTGTAGCCTAAGCCTTACAGTATATGAGATATGTCCACTGGCTGACAAGTTTTGTTTTTTTTCTGTAATGTAGGTAACAATTTTTAATGTATGGTAAAATATGATCTACTTCACCAAATCTGATCAGCCTAGGACATGACCAGAACATTTTTTGTAATGCAGGTCCGGGGGCATTGGTTGCAATGACCTACTTCAGTTCAGCCAGTGGAATGTAACACAGAAGATATGCTATGTGCAAAAATCTCTAATGGATGGGATAACAGAATGATGATCAGACTACAAACCTAAAGGTCTGCTTCTGGTTGGCCAGTGGAAGACAATTAACTGCCTCCATTATTTTTATTTTTTACTTGTCTCTGTTTTTAAATGTTCTAGACACTTTAAAAAAGCAACTATGTTATCTCAAGAATGAAACCAGCTTCTTTACAAGAATAATTTTACTAACTGATTAATAAGAACATTATTTAACTATATCCACTAGTTACTACAAAGTCTGGTAAAAATAGTTCTGCAATATATATCAGTTTCCTGTAGTATTTTGAATGTCTGTCTGTCTGTCTGTCTGTCTGTCTGTCTATCTAACTATCTATCTATCTATAGTCAAGATCAATTTAATTAATTTATTTTTTTATTAAATCAATGTGTGTGTGTGTGTGTGTGTGTGTGTGAATAAGTTGTATATTAATTCAATGGCCTTGATATGCTTGATCAACCAGTGATTTTTTTAGGCGTGCGTCCTGCGTCCTGTACGCATAATTTCGCCAGAGGACGCAAAAAATTAGCCTCGGTGAGTCCCGTGGACTCATAAAAAATCTCGAATGTATGTACATTTTGCTTCTTGAAATCTACTTTCATTTTCAGAAAAAGCGAATGCGCAAGCGGTGTTTCAGTACAGTCTTTGGTAAAAGCCAGTACTGAAAGGCGCTGTACAGGGCTCGGGAAAACCGGAAAAATAGCCAGTCTGGACCGAAATTAAGACTTCTGGACCGATTTTAAACACCCCAAAACGCTAATAAATTGGTCCAACAGGTTTGTGCCTTGAACCCCATTTTTCCCCAACCAACCAATTTTCACGAATCAATGATGTATAAAACATCACAAACGGTCAAGTCTTCCCAAACTGACAATGTCCGCGCACCTTTTAATTGCGATATTATGGTAGTTAAAAGGCTCTAAACGGTCATTTGACATGTATATTGGAGAGACAGCTGAATAACGGCAACCTACCGCAGCACAAATTAATTACGTCATTATCCAAACATTGTCAAAAAATCAACAGTCCACTGACTTTGTGCGGTAAACAAGAGATTAACACGAATTATCAGTAACGGTAGTCTGATAATTAATCCGTTTGTGTGACACGTGTGAATACACTGAGACTGCAAAACATCCAGGTGCAGTCGGCGTGTCCAAAGCTTTACTGAGAGTGATAAAAGAATGCACTGCTTGAACGCACCCGTTTTCTTCCTCTTCTTTTTTGTTTTGATCAACACGGTTTGTCGGTCCCAGATTTGATAAATTAATTCCCAAGTTAGTGCTTAAAATTTAAGCAGTCTGATCAAATCTTGAAACATTGAAAACTGCAAAACCGCCCGTGGAGCAGGCCTTTTTTATTAGACCTAATTAGGTCCATGAAAGTCGTTTCGTTCCGTCTCTCCTGTTTCCGGCCGTCTTCGCGCTTATACAAGACAGGAATCAGTTGTTTATAAATAGTTTAGGAAAACCCTGCGGAGGTGGAAATAACAACAAAACTGTTTGTTTTTTGTTGTTTTTTTTTTCTTTCTTTTTACATACCTGACTGTATTTATTGATGACGCCAGCTTTGATCATGCTCGTTATACCCGGACTTCCGTCATATAACGGAGTTGAGGTGTATTACTTAAAAGGAGCTATAGGACTGCCAATTGTCATTAGTTTTCGTGACAGGGGATATATACATATTTTTTTTTTTTTTGGAAATGGGCTCATTGATGACGTCATCGTCATCGGCTGGACCGATTCAGATTTCAAAATTTCCAGAGCCCTGGCGCTGTATCCCTATGGTACACCGATTTTACCTATACAGTCAAATAATCAATACCAAGTCCAGTACCGGAGGAAACCGTAGCGGACACTAAAGTATTGGTTTTTAGTCTGTTGAGATCTTTTATCGTAACACCGTTTGATCTTGCAATTGTCAACAGGAAACAGCTATCGTTTTTTATTTATTTTTTTTTTGAAAGAAGAAAAAGATGCACCCTAAACAGATAGTAAAACTAGACCCCAAACAGCAAACACTGTTCGGTCTGCTAGGTCAGCAAATCAGACCGACACGGACAACAAAGTCTGAGACTGCCAATGATGGCCATCTCAATAACGAAAACCCCCAGTCCCAAACTGAACCCACGAAGCAACAGATAAAAAGAAAGTCTCTGCTTTGTATCACGGTCTAGTCAAAACAGACAAAATGTCTGTCCTTAATCATGTATCACAGGTATTTGATCATCTGTCACTAAAACTGAAGTTTTATGAAAACATTTTCATAAGCCTGTGGGTGAAACATTTTCTTAACACTTCAGTTTTAATAGACTGTGGTACTATAGTTTCATATTTCTCAGGAAGTTTTCTGGCAAGAATTAAAGCAACTCAGTCACCACTATTTACTTTTATTGCACATCCAATTAAAACATCAAGACAGTAATTACAAAACACTGTTACACAAGTTTAAATGAAAAGTCTAGGATGCAACAAAATATTTCACCACGAGTCCCAGCTGGATGCATAGTTTGAGTTTGGGATGCATGGCTTCTGGTCCTAGCGAGTCCCAGGACCCATAAAGGCAAAATTGTAAAAAAATCACTGTCAACTTTACATAAAATTGTATTTGTTCAAACTTAGCAGAGAGCTGTATTAAAATTGAACACATGAAGAATTTAGTGAAAAAGCACAAAGAACAAGCATAAATAAGAAGAGCTTGTTATTTAAGTATACGTTTTTCTCTGTTAAAGCAGAAACTGTACACAGAAGCATAATATTAGTACAAACAGACAGAAATTTAACACTCCAGACAAATATATTGAAAACCAGCTTTCTGTAACAGTAAGAAAATTGAAGTAGTTCTGCTGAAGTTTAGAAGGAAAAAAAAAAAAGTGACTAGAATGGTTTTGAATGTGTAAATTGTCAGAATCGTCCATAGCTCGAGATAATAGGAGTTTCCAGATAAATGCATGAATATTTTCTCATTACTCCACATTGTGGGTACTCATAAGAAACACTTCAAAGAAAAAAAATATCAATTCAGTCAAACTTCCATAGCTCTAACACCAATGGCTCATTTACCATGGCTAATTTGAACTTGTTTTTGAGTCCCTATGAAATTTTTCAGAAAGCTCAAGAAAACAACTATTTAGTAAAATTTTCTTATTTTATCATGAAATTGTATGTTGTATATACTCATTAGAATTGCCTCATTGAGGCAATTCTAATGAGAATTGCCTCACTGAGGCAATTCTAATGAGTACACTCAACATACCATTACTGTAAAAAAAGGTCGAAAAGATTTCCCTAAATTATTGACATTTGTTTCCTGACCTGGTGCCATGATTAACCTTCAGTGACTCGAACTACCCATATCTCTAACAAATTTCCATGGTCCCAAAGATGTAAGAGCCATCAAAGTTCGTCTGTACTTTCTGGTTGAAAAAAATACCTCACTTGGAGTCATGACAAATATAAGAATGATTTTAATGAGCTGCTCCAGCATTAATTTTCAGGACGAAATGAAAACAAAATCATTTATCTGAACATCTTGCTTTTCTAAAGCTGTGCATTAGAGCTGGAAAATCAATTAATGACAGATGAAAGCTAGGCTGTAAAGCTCACAATAAAAAATGGAGAGATTTTCACTAACTTAAACCAGTCTATCATAAAAGTTATTTGCAGATGACATTTATAAGCCTTGAGCTTACCAGGAAATCCTGTAACATATGAGATTCTAATTATATATACATGTACATTATATAATTTATTAACACAATCTTTAAAAATATTTGTACTGCTTTGCTGTCAGATCAGGATTTCTAATGCTTTCATACATTTCACCAACCCCTCCCTTCTTCCCCACACTTACTCACAAAAAAAAAAAAAAAAAAAAAAATTAAATACATCATTAAGACTTATGAGTTGATTATCTAAGTTTACCAATAAAGAGAAGGAAAGAAAACACTTTTGCAAACAGAGGTAAGTAATAGCTTCCCTCTGCACAAATGCCGACTTTTCTTTTCTATAATAGGGAAACTAAATATCTCAAGAGTCTCACATAAAACTTTTTATATTATTTTCTTAATTTTTAAGACAGTCGTTCCCTACCAATTCTAACCAAATAGGAAATTTAAAAACAATTAAACCATTTTCATTGATTTGTGACTACAGAGCCTTTTATCCAAAGTGTAAGTAGCTTAATTTTTTCTGCAGTACTTTTTTGACAGATTTGATATTTTTTTCATACACACATAATGCATGAAATCATTTAACTCAAAGACAAAACATCACTTTCTCATATTTATTTTTTGTTAAAGGAATAATAACTTCTTCATATTTGGATAAGTCTATTTTCATTTTATTGGACATGATAGCAAGGCTACATGTCAGTTATTGCAGGATATATTAAAATCTTCAGACCAGGAATCATGCCTAAGAGTTACTGTGTCAAATGCTATGGGTTCACCCTAGTGACCACACTAGATTCACATTACGCTTATATATTAATGTAAAATTTGAGTTGTACTATAAGTAAAAATGCCACTATTACGGACTCAAGACATATATATTCTTTTTATCTTTAGAAGGTACTGTAGATCAGGTAATAGTGCTGACAATTTTATATGTATTTCACAACTGCCCACTTAAGAAGACAAACTTGTCAAGAAATGAATTCACCAGATGCAACCAATGGACTTTAATTATAATTTCATGAGAGTTATAACAGCATGAGTAGTCTGAATTTCAATCATCTGCAAAATTAAAACTGCAACTACACCCTTATCTATAGCATTTAAAAAAAATCTTGTTTAAGCTCCAAATAATATGGAAAGACAGTACTTATCCTAAATATTCAGACACTTCAAACCCTTACCTACTGTTCCCAAAAACTGAACAGGTCTGTTTGACTACCTGACCATGTGTCTAAAAAGTGTCATCAAAATGGCAAACAGTGTAGATCCTGATCAAATTGCTCCTTTAGAAGCAGTTTGATCAGGGTCTACACTGTTTCCTCATGATCAGTCATGTCAGTCTGAATACTAGGGTAAATTTGGTATGTTTGCAAACAGCTCATAGAAATTCTTGGACAGGACAAAGTAGTTCTAATACACAGACATCACGGTGGGTAAAAGCTCCATTCCACTCCCACATAAAAAAATTAAAAAGCAAAGATTCTGTAAACAGTAAAGCCAAAATACAACAATGCTATTCAATTCCCGTGCACCTCAAGCCTAGTTATGCACTAACATGACTTTGTAACTGAAGAATTTGAGATTTGAGACAACTGCACATCAGTTCATCTACTACAAAGCTTATTTTTTGTACTGATAAGCTTTCATAGTTTTTAGGTCAAATAGCTACCTTATATTTTGGCCAACTAGTTATAGGATCTTTATTTTTCAATTTTTCGAATGGAATGGAATTGTGCATTTACCTGCCGTGGACATTGTAAGACACACACAGAAACTACACAGCAAAGTGTTAAATGTTGTAAACTGGGAGTTAACATTGTTACACACAGAAACTAACATTACATAGCTCCTGATAAGAAAGGATATCCACTAAATATTTTTCTTATTTCTCCACAAAAACATATGTTGTGGGTACTCATTAAAAGTGCCTCACTGAGGTGCTTCTAATGAGTACCACAACATATGTTTTCATGGAGAAACAAGAAAATATAATTACTTTTTGGCTGAAAAAAATGCCTTACCTGAGGCTATGTAACAATTTAAAACAGTTATACATACTAACAATTTATCATAGGTAGTATGAAAGAATAAACAATGTCTAGAATTTACATCTATCACTGTTCATGTCCATATCACATCTGAACTGCACAATGCGAAAAGTGACATTACTATATCTACTCTTACAGAAAGGCCTTAGTAAACGGTGTAGACTAAAGCAGACGCCACATGTAAATTTGATCAGGGTCTTGTTTGTTTGTGTTGAGGTTTTACGGCCCAGTCAACCCAATGGGGTCATGTCAAGAGCGGTCAGTTTACCTAACCATACATTTACTGGGCAGGCTTAGCCCTCTAAGCGGTTAACCAGTATTGTGCACATTCTTTTGCCAGAAACTGACAACTGCCCTTCTTGAATCAGCATAAGGCAATCTCCACGAAAGAATGTTGCCGACCTCAGCAGGGGTTGAACCCACGACCTCCTGGTCTCCAGTCTAACGGCGCATCCAACTAAGCCACCGAGGCCTTGATCAGGGCTACATCGTTTGTCACTTATCCAGCAATTTTAGACACATAAACTGGTAGTAAAATGTACTTAGTCAAATTTATGGACAAGTACTGTAATGAGTTTAGGTGTCAAAATATTTATGGTAAAAACAGTAATGTATAATAAAAGCTTAGCATGCACAGCTTTGCAGTCTGATCAGGGCCTTCCCTGTATGTCTGTGCGAAGCCTGGCTACCATAGCTACAGATAAGGCTAATTTTCCGACCAAACAGCAGTGGTATTTTTCTTACTGCTCTACACATAGGTCTAGATAAGAGGGGGTATCAGATAAATATTTTTTTCTAATTTCTCCATGAAAACATATGTTGTGGGTACTCATTTGAAGTGCCTCACCAAGGTGCTTCTAATGAGTACCACAACATATGTTTTTGTAGCAAGGCACTTCTAATGAGTACCCACAACATATGTTTTCATGGAGAAATAAGAAAATATCAATACTTTTGGACTGAAAAAAATGCATCTTTTTAAGAGCTATGCCTGCATGAACATATGTTCTGGGGCTCATCAGAAATGCCTTGGTGAGGTGCTTCCAATAAGTACCCAACATATGTTTTCATGAAGCAGTAAGGAAAATATTTACCAAGGCCCAGTTATTCAAAGCGTCGTTAGCTTAACAAGCTCGTTAGTGGTCAAAATATTAACTCTTCTAGTAAGTACAATATCTAATTCATTGGTATTTTTGCTGAAAAAATGTGAGTAGCTTTTGCAAATGCAAAAGCTACTCACATTTTTTCAGCAAAAATATTAGCGTGTATGCCACATTTAATGATCAAAATTTTAACGATACGTTAACTAACGACATTGTTAGTTTTGAACAACTGGGCCCAGGTATCCCCACTTATCTAGAACTATCCAGGCTGCTGCAAACTAAGGACCTGATCAGACTTTGCAGAAGCACATGCTGGTCTGGGATCTTCACTGTTTGTTAACCCTAGTCCTGCAGAACCCAGATATGCCCTGCCTTTGCAAACAGTGTAGCTTCAGATCAGTTGGGTTCTGAAAAAGTCAACTGATCTGGATCTGCACCTTTTGTCATTCAGTATGTGAATTTGTATCAACAACCTGGATCAAGCAATCTGATTGGCTGATAATTAGAAGTGGGTTTGGCATCTTAATCTATTCAGAATGGCAAGGGTTAAAGCTGCCATATTATGCAAATGAGGCACTGTTAGAAAACTTAAATTATCCCAAAATTCTAACAATGCCGAGACATGTTCTTACATATATATTTTCTTATTTCTCCATAAAAACACATGTAGAATCATCTCAGAGAGGCAATTCTCACACATTATGTTTTCCTGGACAAATGATATACAGCAATAACCCTAAGCACTGGGACAGATAGGCCTTTGCAAACAGTGTAGAACCAGATCAGATGCCACAGAATGTGGCATCTGATCAGGGTCTACACTGTTTGCCATTCACAGAGCAATATTTTAAACACATCAACGGGTAGCAGAATGGACTATTTCAAACTTTAGGACAAGTATGGTAGGTAGATAAGGTGTCCCAATACTTAGGGTAAATACGGTAACATGAACATTTTTCAGCTGGATAAAGGGTCTTCTGGAGGGACATAAATACCCTTATTAATTACAATATTTTTGTTTTCTAAAAGTTCAAGAGCAGAATGAAGAACAGAAGAGCTGTTTACCCATGTTATATATTGATATTTATGTTTTCTGGAAATTTCAAGAACAATGTGAAGAACAGGGAACCAGTGATAGATGTATATCTACAGCAAAAGGAACAGATTTTAGTGCACAGTAAACTCACATAGGGACCATCCCCTTCTCCTTCCTGTGTGGACAAAACAACACAAAAACATATAGCATGCATGATATAAAAAACAATAACACATGGAAAATTAATTCAGAACACATCATACCAATAGTTTTCTTCTTCTTTTCTTTTTTTTTTCTTCAAAAAACAGAGCTTGACACTTCACAAGAAATGTCAAGTCCTACTTTCTGTGCAAAACAACAATTTAAAATGGTTTCTGCTTATATATAAAATTTAGCATGCAGTGATAATTGTTTTTATTATATACCTACAAAAAATAACACTGCCTACCAGCAACTTTCTGACACAAAAATACAACTTCCTGTATCATGCTAGTATCAGTTTCCGATTCACTATCACTATCCTAACTAATGCTGGTTCGCTGATTTTGCAGTGCCGTTACCAAACATCATTTTATACAATGGAACCAAAACTATGACATCAGCCCCTGATAGCATCAATAACGTAATGTCAGTAGTTTGCGCGTTTCGGTGAAATATGAGTAAAATTATGAACAACTGTGAGAGATAAGGTATATAATAAAAACATCATTACTGTACTGACTTGATCTGGTGTACTGTATCACATCTCATGAATGAGCGAATATCATATGATCACACTCAACACTTCACGTCTAGTGTGATCCGATGATATCAGCTTATCCACTTGACGTAATAACTTCAGCTAGATCAAGCTACAACAATAATAATGTGTATATATGGACCAGAAGACAGCTAATGAGCCCTGCCAACATACAGTGAAGGCTCATAAGAACCTATGTTGTTTGTTTATGTAAACGGTAGCCTGAGGGGAATTTCAGCCAAAGATGTGGCCTTGCTAGGGGGCCGGGTATGCTACATAAAGATTGATTTGACAGAAAGTTCCAAGAGCCTTTTCCCCAGGACATGGCTCATATGATGTGCAATGTGACAAAAGGGCCTTTATATAAAATGATAAGGCCTTGAAAATCTGTGCCGTCACATTTGAGCATTATCTGTTTGTAGAAATAATCTATTGTATTCATTGGTTTTATAAGTGGAAACAAAGGCTTTTATCAGGCTGGACAAATATGTAGGTAGATCAGGGCCAAGTTCTTCAAAACTTAACAAAGTTGTTTGCCAACGAGTCGTTAAAATTTCTATCTTGAAATATGGCAAATACATTGATATTTTTTGCTGAAAAAATGTGAGTAACTTTTTCATTGCAAAAGCTACTCACATTTTTTGTATCAAAAAAAAAATAAATGCACATGAAAATATCTTAGCTACAACAATTAACAAGTTTATAATTTGTCGAGCTTGTTAAGCTAACGATGCTTTGAACAACTGGACCCTGGCTTTCATTGCTTGCACATGGCATGATGGTCCTTGTCTTATGTTGTACAACTGGACTGGTACACAATAACACATGCTGGTCTGGATCTTAGCTGTCTGAATATATCATAGGTAGTTTATGTTGCTCATCAACTGGTATATATCTAGAGTATGTTAGTCCTTTAGAATTTATCTCGCATTTTTAAAATGTTAAATTGTGAAAGTCTCTATCAGTATACAGATTGTTATATACAGTTTTCTTTAAGATACATTTGACACAATTATTATTTAAGACAAAGACTATTAGTGTATATATGACATATAAAAAAAATGTGAATAATACTTGGCTCATTTCATACATTTTTTTTTTTTTTTTTTTTTTTTGTGAAACCAAATTCTTAATTCTGTTATGCTATAATATCTCATCCTGCAAGCACCCATTTCATGTATACCAATGAAGTATCAGATTTACCAACAAAGTAGCCTACTGTTAGAAACATTGAACAATAAAATCTTTGCTTCAAACAAGATAAATATACAGAATTCTTTGAGGGATGTAACCAATTTTGCAAAGGAAGGCAATAAAATTGCTTCCCTTTGTTTTATTCATGAGAACAGATAAAAGATCTAAATCTAATTAGTATTTTTTTTTTCAGTTCAAATTTTTACATTAAACATTTTTCAATTTAGAAAGTGACTAGTCTGTGCCTTTGCATCTATCAAAGTTTTGTGTAAAAAGGAATGGCAACAGAAAGATCTCTAACACCTTTTAAGATAATTCCAAGCATAACGAACATAAAAAAAAAAAATATCCCTTAAATCAGAAAAACAAGTGCTAAACAACCGTGACCAGTAAGTCTATATAGTTCATGCAAAATAAAAAAAAGTTATGCTTTACTGGCATGCAACTTACTTAACCACTATTTTCACCAAAAGAATTAAAGAAACCTCCGACAAAGGCATTTACACTGATCTTTAATTACCTGATCATATCCTTCACTGTCTCCAGCCAGCTGATAATGTTGTTTACGAAGTTCTCGTAACTTCTGTCTTTCTAATTCCAGCATATGCTCCAACTCTAGCACCCGTACCTGTCAAAAAAAAAAAAAAATAAATAAATAAACTGACATAATGCTATAAAAGGAAGTGTAACTTGAGGTCAGTGAAATCTGAAAAGTAGACCAACGTCATAATCTTTTTTTGATTTCTAACAAGTTGTACAGGGTAATCCCATTATAACACAAAGGTTGTGGTCTCTTGAATGGCATAGAATTACAAGAGAATAGCATTATAACAAAACTGAACCAGTGCTCAAGAAAACCTACAATAAAACTTGTGTGACCAGATCAGCCTGTGCACCCGCACATTCTGGTCAGTCTTTGCTGATGGCATGTGCCTTCTACAGCCTGTATGCTATCCAAAGAGGGAAAAATGAGAACCCATTCCGTACTGGGCGGATGTACAGGTTGATCTAAGTCTTTGCTGGTCACACAGGTCTTATTGTAGGTTTTGTCATGCACTGGCTCAAATATTATACATATTGTATTAACCCTAAATATTAGGTCATCTTAACTCCTCAGCACACCTTTCCTAAAGTTTGAATGAACATTTGTTTGTGTTAAGGTTTTACTGCCCATTCATGTCCAGTGCGGTCAGTTACCTAACCACATTTTTTCCCGGACAGGCTTAGTCCTCTAAGCTGTTAACCAGTACTTGTGCATTTGCTAGAAACTGACAACTGCTTTTCTTGAATCAATGGAAAGGACAGAATGACAAATGAAAATATTTCATGAACAATCCCCACGAAAAGATGTTGACGGACCCAGTGGAGATCAAACCCAGGACCTCCTGATCACCAGTCGCTGATGTTTACATGTACAGTCGACTCTTGTTATCTTGAATTCCAAGGGACACACTGAAACACTTCGAGATATCCGTACCTCGACATATCAGAGTTGCGAGAGTGAGTAAAACAATAAATTAAACAACCACATTTAACAAATGAATATGTAATCTGACTCCTGAAGTTAGAAATACAGTCAAACCTGTGTTAAGCAAGCACCTATAGGAAAGCCAAAAACTGGTTGCTTAAGACAGGTGCTTGCTTAATACAGGTAGATTTCCATCTATTTGCCTTTAATGGGATCTGAAAAAGTGGCCTTTAAAGGCAGGTGATTGCTTATTACAGGTGGCCTTTAGGACAGGTTTGACTGTATATATATAAAATAATGTGGAAAAGAGGAGAAATTCTCCTCTTTGCCACATTATTTTGTTACATGTTGTCATAGTTCCATGGTAAAACAGGGACCAAATGTTCACTTCGAGATAAGCAGTAATTCAAAATAAGTGAGTTCGAGATACCGAGGTTCGACTGTATTTCTTACATTGTTGATGCAAGAAAAAGCATGTTACACCATCCAACATCGCTGAAATGATAACTGATGTCAGCAAAGTATCGAAGTATGAAATGTTAAGACAATTGCTGTAGCTTTGCGATGCCTTATCCTGCTAAGCCTGGATATGCCCTGCCTTTGCAAACAGTGTAGATCCAGATCAGTTGGCCTGCACTGTTTCTAATACCTCATTCAGTATGTGAATTTATATCAACAATCTGGGTTAAGAAATCTGATTGGCTGACAATTAGAAAAGGAAGTGGCATCTTAATTGATTCGGCATGAAAAGGGTTAAGATTAATCTACATATCCCGAGCAATAGCATACCTGAGAATCCATTTCTTGTTTCTTTGTCTGTATCAGAGACAGATGGGAGAAGTCCATTAAACCTGAAATAATACATAGACATGAACATGAGTCAGTTTAAATAAAACTGGTTAGATTAATCTTTTATGTCTGAATACCTCATAATTTGGACAAACGCATCATAATTTTGAATGGCAAAAATTATAATTGCCACAGCTATAGATATTAAACAGTATCCAGACAAATGTTCTTTTTTATATTTCTCCAGAAAACATATGCTGTGGGTACTCATCTGAAGTGTCTCATGGACGATTAAACCTTGTCCAGCTGAACCCGGATATACATTGCCTTTGCAAACAGTGTAGATCCAGATCAGTTGGCTTCTTAGAAGCCAACTGATCTGGATCGGCACTGTTTGTCATTACGTATTCAAATTTGTATCAACAACCTGAATCAAGAAATCTGATTGGCTGTAAATTATATGCGGGCATGGTATCTCAATTTATTCTGCAGGACAAGGGACAAAGGAGGAATTTAGGTTGAAAACACACCATCCAGAGCTATCAAACAGTGCAGATCCTGATAAAACAGTCTCAATTTTTGCAAAATGTTTGTGTTACATTCTGTAAAGCTAAAAGGATTAAGCTGTAAAGTGGCCCCCACCCCCCCACCACCTCTTTCCACTCCCCCCCCCCCCCCCCCCCAAAAAAAAAAAAAACAAAAAAAAAAACACTATAATATTTACTAGAAATATCAGAATATCATTCTGATATTTCTAGTAATATTCTTTGAAGAATGCGTCATTTTCTGAATTGTTATAGCCTGTATTTAAGTGAATTGTTACAGATGGAATAGTACAGATGGAAAATACTGTAAAATGTATATAGTGTAATAACATGGGATGTTGACTCTGAAAGCGCCAACTACAACTGCAGCAGACAACATTTTAAAACATTTTTTATTATTATTTTTTGAGAAAATAATACTTTGCATTTCTAAAGAATTGTCTGCTTTCACATAAAATATCAAGCTAATTTTCTCTGAAAAATAATAATAAAAACTACACTGTCATCTTCAATCTGCGAAGAAGATTGGGCCCAGATATGGGTTTCTGGAAGTATGGCATTACATAACGCATGTAAATGAAGCCATTTTCTGACACAGATGCAGCTGAAAAAGTTTTGAGATGCTTTTAAGACAGAAAACTAATACACTAACAAAAAGTATGTAAGAAATGGATAAATTAACAGCATTTGCTTTGTATGAAATATCTGTGGATAATTTTCTGAAAGAAACTTGTTCCTTCTAGGCTGTTTATCATTGACTAAAGATGATTGTGACAGATTCTTCATAGCAATAAAAATGTTTTGCCTGCAGCAGGGTACAGGCTAGAGTATTTTGATAAGTATCTTACTCTGATCTTCAATAATCTGGGCTCCTGTCTTCACTGATGCAACCACATTTCCTGTTGCCGTGGAAACCCCCTTGGAGGCTTCTGTGACCTTCCTAAGAGTAGCACTGTCTCTTTTGGCCTTGACCCTGGAAGCTACAACAAGTTGTGCAGTACTGGCTCCTATCTCCTGAGAGCAGACAATCAATTCTTCTAACTTGCCTTCTCCCTTGATTACTTTATCAGCTGCTTCCCTGAATTAAATATTAAGCAAACCCTGTAATCACCCTAAATACTCAGACAGCTTATCCCTTTCATATATAGTAAAACCTTATTGACTCGAACACCAATGGCTTGTTTACCTTGGCTAATTCAAACTCGTTTTTAATTCCCGAACACATTCTCTTGATAGCCAAAGAAAGCAAATATTTATGGATACTTTAGGGAAATTTTCTTATTTTATCTTAAAATGTATGTTCGGTGTAATCGTTAGAATCCCCTCATCAAGGTGATTTTAATGAGTACACTCAACATACCATTATTATATTGAAGATTGAAAAAATATCCCTAAATTATGCCCATTTGTCTGGGTCTAGTTGTTCAAAGTGTCGTTAGCTTAACCAGCTTGTTAAGGGTCATTTCGTTAACTGTTTTAGCGGATTCAATATTCAGTATTCTGATATTTTTGCTGAAAAAATGTGAAGCTACTCACATTTTTTCAGCAAAAAATTTCAGCATATTTGCGTATCACTCGGTGTAAATTTTAACAAATCGTTAACTAACGACATCGTTAGTTTTGAACAACTGGGCCCTGTTGTTATGATTAACCCTCAGGGGCTCCAACTATCCATGTCTAGAACAAATTTACATGATCCCAAAGATGTTTGAGTTATTGTGGTTTGACTGTATAGAGGAACTTACATGAGTGGTCATTTCATATAAAACTTACGAAATGAGCCTTCATGTAAGATTCTGTTTATCCTATGACTTTTAAACTGTTTTTTTTTTTACGGCTGTAGAAGTTGAACCATTTTTCAAAAGAACACATAACATTGTCACGGGTGTAGTGATGATGTTACACACCAGTAACGGAGTGTTTCGTTCAAACCATTTTTATGACACGACATCATCCATTGAATAATAGCAATGTCATATTAAAATCCAAATATTCATATACCTTATCTGTTTCATACACTTTTCTTATAGTGAAGGAATACACTTTTTTGGGGGAAACAACTCTGTCAAAATGTTTTTGCCTCCCTTCCAAAAAAAAAAAAAAAAAAGAAGCCTAATCTAAGGGCAAAGAATTTATTCCCAAATTCTTTCCTTTTAGAATAGGCCCCTTTTCAGAAGGTGATTAGTGTGCAGTAAGGCAAACAGGAAGTCACAAAAGTTGGCAGAAATGATGAAAAATCTACCAAAGTGTATTTAGTAGCCTTAACCTATTGTAGACTGAATGCACTCCCCTATATTATATATTGGAAGATTCTACTTTCAATTTAAGGCATGTCAGGCTATGTGAGTTAAATATTCCTAGAGAAAAATGGTTAAACTATTTGCAAACAGTGGAGACTCTGATCAGATGCCGCATTCTGCGGCATCTGATCTGGGTTTGCACTGTTTGCCAATTACCCTTTTAGGGATTTCCAGATTACAATGGGTTAAAATCTGAACATGACCAAAATGTTAACAGCCAACAAACATACTTGGTTAAATGGCTAAAAAAATTGAATAAACGGCAAACAGTGTAGACCTTGATCACTTGCCATGCTCTGCAGCATCTGATATGGGTGTACACTGTTTGTTCAAGCATATCTGTTTGAATATTAAGGATAAATACAGTATACTGTAGAACCTTGTTATATCTTTGTCAACGTTTTGATGAAGCGACGACAGCAACAGTTTTCATCAGAAGATCTACTGGCCATGTATGGTCCTGGATATGACAGTGATACTGCTGTAGTGCTAGGACCTTTCTGTCCACCTATAAAGTCACTACATACATCAACCTTTAACACTCTAAGGGCTTATTTAGCAGATAACAAATTGATGATTTTTTTCTTATTATTCCCAGAAAACAGATTTTGACATTTCATGCAAATTGTCTCCAATGGAGACAATTTGCATGAAATATCAAAACCTGTTTTCAAGTAAAAATAAGAAAAAAATTTAAAAATGTTGTCTGCTGAAAGTTTTCCTAAGAGTGCTAAGCATTAAGGAGCAGATGAGTGAGCAGTTCTGGGTATTTTGCTGTCTGAAGATGCCTTGAAGACCCTTTTTCTCAGGGTGAGGTTTAATGTTTTCACTTAACAGACACCTCATAGCAGGTTTTAGGAATTATCTACATGTTAATATTTTCACATCAGATATGAAAAATTCATGTGAATTGTCTCCTATTAAAGGAGATAATTTGCATAAAATGTCACAGCCTATTTTCTGGGAAAAAATAAGAAGAATGTTGTCAATTTGTCATCTGCAGAATCAGCCAAGAGTGGTAAAAGTTAAACTGGACTACTCACATAAGGGTGGTGGCTCCCCAGCCTACAGCCTTTGCTGCTGAAATAAAACCCTCCGTCCAGCGGTGGTTCTTCTTGTAAAAATCTTTTGCTGTTGATGTTCCCTACAAAAAAAGGAACTACAGATAAACCTCGATGACTTGAACACAGATGGTTCGTTTAACTTGGATGATTCAAACTCGTTTTTGAGTCCCTACGACATTCTTCCGATAGCTCAAGTAAAGAAATATTCAGGGAAATTTCTTATTTTATCATAATATTGTATTGTGTGTACTAATTTGAATTGCCTCCATGAGATGATTCTAATGAGTATACTCAATATAAAATTATTGTATAGAAGATCAAAAAGACTTTCCTAAATTATCACCATTTGCTTCCTGACATGGCACCATGATTAACCCTCAGTGGCTCGAACAACCCATGTTGTGAATAAATTTCTATGGTCCCAAAGATATGGTCCTAAAGATGTTCGAGCCATTGAGGTTTTACTGTATATAAATACTGCAATTATCATATAGATTTAGACACCCTAACTCATTATAATTGTCCTGAAATTCTAATAAATACAGTTGACTGGTAATCAGTCTACCAAATGCTTGCTGAATGATAACAACTTATACTATGATCAAGCAGCTCCTTAATGGTTTGATCCTGATCTTCTGTTTGCTTAGGCATATCTGTCCAACTGTTTAAGGCAAATATGGTGTAAATGTCATATATTATTTTCCGATGTTTTTTTAGCATGACAGCTACAGTGAATTACTGTATAATACTAAATAAATAATTACAAATAATTGCAAGGTTTAACAGTTAAAGCCAAATCCAATGCTGCATCAAAGACCCTTCCAAAATTAATGGATATTGTACAATTAAGCAGTTTCGCCTAGTCTTGATTTTTATTAGTTTTTTGTTTTGTTATATCAGTTTTCTAAATAAACTGTTTTCAATATAGATAAACATCTTACCCTTCCCTGTGCTACGATTTCCTTCTGAAGATCTCTCGACCGCTCTACCAAAATCTTGATAGCCTACGAAACAAAACAACACGTTTATACAGAAATATATTATGTGTCACATCTTGAAAACTGTCTCAGCAAGAGGATTCTGATATCTCTAATGCTATGACCACAACAAACAAGATGTAAAAAGAAAAATGTATCATCAGACATGAGCATCAAAAGAAGACTCAAATCAGCTTGCACACATCTGATCAGTCTTTGCTGGTACTCTGTGGATAAGCAAGGACCCAAGGCTTCCACCTGGAAGATTCTGATCAGACTTTGTGCAGGCTGATCAGAGTTTTTGTAGGATGCATATGTCAGAGAACTTAAGGAGGAGTAATTGGTGATAATTTTAGGATAATTTTTCTTATTTCTCCATAAAAACATATGTTGTGGGTACTCATTAGAAGTGCCTCGATGAGGCACTTCTAATGAGTACCCACAACATATGTTTCTGTGGAGAAACAGAGAAAATTATCCCAGAATTATCATCAAATACTCCTCCTTAATAAGTCGTCTGACATGTCCAATCTAATCTTGTGGTTCATGTTTTCACAGATAACAACAAAATATCAACAAATTCTTGTTAGAAACCCTATTTTATGCAGAGTATCGCAATGTTTATTCCATCAGTATGTGAATGCATTTTACAAATACTGTATTTAGTTTTGCATATAATATTTTTGATTTTAAGATGTGCAAGAATTAAATGCAAAAACGTATCTCTGCTAATTTCAAAATTATTTCAGTAGAACCTAAGTGGTAGACAGCAAATATGAAGGCTGGACAATTGAGTAAATGTTTGTAAAATTTGTAAAGTTTGCCTAGTTTCTTAAGAACAAAGATAGTTTGTTGACGTACGCCTGAACAGATGATGAAGAGCAACAGGCAGGCTCACTAACATTTTTGCTCTATTGTCAGTTTTTTTTGTTGTTGTTTTTTTTTTACCTTCATTAAGTCTGTACAAGCATCTAATATTCTTTCATTGACCTCTAACTGGACTCCTGTATGGTCCTCTCTGGTCTTCTGAAACATTTCCTGAAACACACAAAAACACCTGTCGGTTAAAGACAAATCTATCTTAAGAGTACACTTGCTGCGAAAAGAGATTCATTTAAAAGACAAAGTAATACAAAGAGAAGTAGGCTATTGTTTACTGTCAGTATTTTACTTCCTTTTTGTTACATCAACTAAACATTTATTTTACTATGGCCATCAAAACCTTAAATAGACAACATGTGAAAAGAGTTGGCACAGACTAACCACAAATGTGCAATCTGATCAGGATCTATTTGTTAAGGTAAATTCTACTAACTTGAACAAATAGAATGACATATATCCCAGCCTATACACGACATACACCAAGCGTTACAATTCCAGAAATATTGAATCACATGACCTGATTTTTGGCATGTATCATGCAACCATGTTATTTAACCAAACTTGGCAATCCTCCTTCAGTCAGTTAACCCATTGTAGTCTGGAAACCCCTAAAAGGGTAACTGGCAAACAGTGCAGACCCAGATCAGATGCCCCAGAATGCAGCATCTGAACAGGATCTCCACTGTTTGCAAACAGTTCAACCATTTTTCTCTAAGAATATCTTAATAACATAGCCTGACATACCTAAAATGGAAATTAAAATCTTCTAATATATAGTGTGGGGGAATTCATTCAGCCTACAAGACCCACCAGACCAGACAGAGATTTTGTACCATTCTTTCTGGAAATACTAGGTGACACAACTGATTTTGCATCCTAGTATCTTACGGTCTGACCATAATCCAAGCTTTGCTACGTACCTCTATTTTCTTAGCTGCCTGTTCAATAGCTTTGCTTGTCATCTGCATCTCTGATTCCACCATATCTCCTATCTCTTCAACCTTAACATCTTCTGTTTTAGGTATCAATTCTTCTGTCAGCTTCATCAGTGCTTCAATATTCTTTATTGTTTCTTCAACCTCAGAGCCTATACTACCTCCTGAATTAAAATATTGTTTAAAATATATAATATCCATATTCAATTCTACATGTAATTCCATTATATCATTATCTATTGCTCCAATTCTTTCATCTGCAGAATGAGCTCTTGCATATATATATCATTGGAGTGACAATAACCTTTCATCACAGATTTAACAAATTGCAGTTAAATTTTGACAATTGAAATAGGCTTGGCGCCACAGAATTTAGTTCTTACAATGGTGTGTTCCAATCACTAAGGGTTGAAGCCTATAGAAAATGAATAGTGAGGACTCATAGTTGTTGTCATCCAGGATATTTGGGTTATCAGAGTTTCAGTTATCAAAGTTTTACAGGACGTTAATTTTGCATAAATTTTATACAAAATAATTTCTTACCTTTCTCTATGGCATTTAATACATTAAGGCCACTCTCTCCTGATGCCCTACATAAATTAGACAGAGCCTCCCCAGATTCAATCTGTGCTGTAGACTGTGATGTAGCTATACCATGTATCACACAGTCACCCAGGTGATGAGAAAATCCTGTTATACATTCAATAAACTTCTCTAAATCTGAAAAGAAAGAGATTTTATGTACATTTTTTTTTTTTTTTTTTTGATCTGGAAAGAAATAGCTTCTATAAAAGAAACCAACACACTTATCTATAAACTGTACATGGACAGACACAACTGAGAAAACAGTGTAGACCAAGATCAAATTTTTAAGACACATTACTAGGTAGTCAGATGTTCTTGTTTAAACTTTAAGAGAAGTATGGTAAAGAATTAAGGTCTTACTTTAATAGCTAATCAGTGAAGAATATAGTAGAATATTACTCAAAGACCACCACTGGTAAGAACCATCTCTGTTTACAGATCATAAGGAAATCTAACCATATGAAGAAAATATGCCTAACCTGACCTGTATTAAGAGACTTTCTGTCTGAAAAGATCACATTTCTACACTCCTTTCCAAAAATGACAGCTTACCTTTTCTATCTATATTATACACATTATGAGATTCTTTCAGTTTATTCAGACTTGAAATTACTGGTTCACCTCTGAGAAGGAGGAACTCTGAAAACAGATGAAAACAGAAATCCTGTATCAAGAGAAAAAGCCTCTTCATACTTTCCCTGGAATCAATTTTTCAGTGTGCATGCCTTGCCCCTTAGCAAGGCCAAATGTCTAATTCTTTGGCTGAAGTTTCACTTGACCTTATGCTTAATTCAGTAAACAGCACAGGTTCAGGCAAGACTGTGCATCTGCACAGTCTTGCCTGAACCTTTGCTGTTTGAGTATACTATAATGCTTTTTTTCTCATTTATATGGCTCAATTACTTCAGATAGCAAAAACTTTAACCCAAAGTATGCTGATGACAAAATACAGATGATAAATGAGTAATATTTTTTTTGTTTTCCAAGGAAAAAGGACGGCATATTATTGAGCCCTATTTTAAGAAAAACATTTTAAAATGCCATTAAATAATATTTAAATTCTACCAGTTTAGGGTTAAAAGTGTCCATTAAAAAGGATATTAAGGGGAATGTATACACTTTCAGGGGAAGCAACTCAATCAAACTTCTTTATATCCCCTTTTGGAAAGGGATCTACAAATCTTTCCTTTTTAGGGTAGCCACTTTTTCAGAATGCGCTAAGTAGACATAAAAGCAAACAGGAAATGCAAATGTGCAGGCTTATCTTGTGACTACAGTCAACCCTGTCTTACAGATCACCTGTATAAGCAATCACCTGTATTAAAAAGCCATTTCTCATATCCCCTGAGACATAGAAGTTTGCCTTTACTAAACAAGCATCTTCTAAGGAAAGCACTTTTTGTTCTCCCATAAACGTGTTTTTTTCATTGTGTTGGGGTTTAACAACACATCAACCCTTGTGGGTCATTTTGTGTCATCTCTCAGAGAAAGGGATGAGAGATAGAAGAGGAGATGGAAGAGAAGGACAAGGGAGAAAGAGGAAAATGAATGAAAGTGAAGAAACAGAAGACATAAAAACTTGCCCCTGTACCCTTTCCTGCTGCAAAGATAGCAGGCCTTGCCCAACCGTAAACCAATATCAGTTGGACACCCCGGTGACATGATACACGACACCTTTGCCTCACCCAGCCACCTTGCCCCTCCCCTCAACCCCCACCAACCCCATAAAGGGGTTCGCTTTAAACAGGTTATACTGTACATGTCATGATGAGATTTTAAAAGAACAGAAGTTGAAAAAGTACCTGCTGTACATCTTACAGTAGTGAAAGTTGGATTATGAAACTGGTCCAGAGCATCCTGGATAAAGGCACGTCCTTCTTGTATACTTGTCTCTGTAATTAATTAAATAATTAATTAGTAACAAATATAATAATAAAAATTGTTAGGAATTATCATAGGTCTAGATAAGAGAGAGTATCAGTTAAATATTTTTCTTATTTCTCCACAAAAACATATGTTGTGGGTACTCATTAAAAGCACCTTACTGAGTACAACAAATATTTTTGTGGAGAAATTAAGAAAATATCAATACTTTTTTAATAAAAATAGCGTCTTATCAAGAGCTATGATTATTATCAAGTCCATATCTCACTGCGTTCAACACCATTTCTACCATATTTAATCTGACATTTAAGTATTCCTTTGTGGCTTAGAAAAAGAATGTTCTAATTTTAGGACAAATATATTAAGAAGTTAGTATAATCATATTTTATTGCTAAAATAATTATAAAGCAAAGGGGCTTACTGCAAGATCTCTCAATATTATTTACTGTCCTCCCCAACCCCTGGTAAAAAGTTAGTGTCCCAATATTTAGGGTAAAGCATAGTAATCTTTAGTTCCTCACCTAAAAGTCTTTTATGCAAAGCATCTAAGTCTCCAGTGAGCTTAGCTTCAGTGAACTGTTTATCTGTTGATAACTTGTCTAGTTGTTCTTTTAGTGTATTAATCTGTTGTTGAAGATTTTTCTCCATTTCTGACTTATGTGTTTCAGTCTCTGATAAGGAATTCTGAAAACAATTAAGATATACGAGCAACTTCATATAGAAATTGATCTTATGATATGTGCGACAAGCAGAGACCCACATTAGATTGAGCAGTTTGATCAGGGTCTATACTGGTTGCTAAGATTACATATGCTTTAAAGATTCTATTGGTGAACAGCATAACTTCTGGTCTGGGTCTACACTGTCTGCATACGAGGGATGTTTGAAATGAATTGCTTATTGTCCTCTAGTTTGATATCCACGTGGGGCACGATAAAAACCAATACATACCTGTATAGGGCTATTCAATATCTACACAATGGTGTATAAATGTACATGTTAGACTAAGTGTAAGACATAAAATTTGCCATTTGAATACACGCAGTCATTGACCACTGCAGTAAAAATGGTTGGTAGAAGCGTCGACAAAAAAGATGAAATACGGGCTTACATCAAAGCTCGCTCAAAACTTGGTTGTTCTTTGAAGAAGCTGATGACTGAAATTTCTACTGCTTTTGGACCTTCTTGTGTGTCTTATGACACAGTTCGGCAGTGGAAAAAGAAATTTGAGTCTGGTGTAGAGTCCATCAAAAATGCACCGAAATCAGGTAGGCCAAAATCTGCATCTCGTAAAGAAATTGTTTCCAAAATAAAGGAAATCATTGAAGGAGATGCCAGATTTACAGTTCATGATATTGCACGAAAGATAGGCATATCACTATCAACGGTTCACCTTATTTTGAAGAAGCATTTGAAAGTCAGAAAGATTTCTGCTAGATGGGTGGCACATCTGTTGACTGACATCAAAAGAGGCAACGGGTTAAAGTGGCCAAAAAGCTGCTTCAAATGTTTTCAAAATATGACAAAAAGCAGTTTGCCAATGTCGTCACAGGTGATGAAACCTGGGTCCATTATTTTGAGCCCGTCAGAAAGGTTAGCAATAAGATCTGGGCCACTAAACACAGCAAAGGCCCAATAATTGCCAAACGTTCTTTGAGTAGAAAGAAGGTTTTGTATGCAATCTTCTTCTCTGGTGAAGGAGTCGCAATAAAAGTGCCAGTGAAAAAGGGCAAAAGCATCACCGGAAAGTACTACAAAGACGTAGTACTGAAGAAACTGAAAAAGTATTATCAGAAACGACGCCCTGCCATTGGTTTTAAACATGTCCGTCTTCTACATGACAATGCCCCAGCTCATACTTCCGCAATAGTTACGGCGTTTTTGAAGAAAGAAAAAGTAACTGTTTTGCCTCACCCCCCGTATTCCCCAGACCTTGCCCCATGTGATTTCTTTTTGTTTCCGAAATTGAAAGCATTCCTTGCTGGGCGGAAATACCAGTCCCAACAGGCACTTGGATCTGCCATTCATCAGTACCTTATTACTGTGCCCAAATTAGCGTACCGTGACGCTTTCAAGAAGTGGATGCATCGGCTGAAACTTTGCATTTCTAGCCACGGGGAGTACTTTGAGGGCATGAAATGAGTACTTTTGGGCTAACTTGAAATTTGACGTCTCCAGATAGAAATAAGCAATTCATTTCGAACATCCCTCGTATGTTTTTTATTCATTTTCTATTCAGACTGGCTCATATAATGTTCAACATGGGAAAGTGTCCTTACAGTATATGTGGGCAAACAAAGGTACAGATCATATTTGCACAGTCTGATCAGGATTTGTTGCCTGATTACAGAATCAACGGGTTGCAAAGACTATACTGAGAGATAAGGCCCAGATCAGCAGAGATAATACTATTAACCCTTGTCCTGCTAAACCAGGATATACCCTACCTTTGCAAACAGTGTAGATCCAGATCAGTTGGCTTCTTCAGAAGCCAACTGATCTGGATCTGCACTGTTTGCCATTAAGTATGTGAATTTGTATCAAAAACCTGCATCCAGTAATCTGATTGGCTGAAAATTAGAAGTGGGTGTGGCATCTTAATTTATTCAGCATGACAAGGGTTAAGTAACCACAATGAATGTTTTGATGCAAATACAACAATCTTTATCTTCCAAATATCATCTGTATCTGGAGCTATAACTGTTTATCCCTGACATCAAGAAAACATGTTTCAAGAATCTGCTGTAGCTATTCTCTAATCAACTTTATGTAATGGATGTCCATTACTATGAAGAGCCATCATTATTAACCCTTAAGCCCCAATCAAAATTGTAACAGATAACATTCTGAAATGTATCTTTTCCTTGTACACTGAAGGTAAATTTAGCAGATGGCAAATGCTTTACCTTCCCAGAAAATAGGACATTTCATATGGATCATCTCCTCAGGAGGCAGTTCACATGAAAAGTCAAGCCCACTTTTCTAACGGCATTATATTTAAACAATGAAGAAAGTGAGAGATGTCTCTCTTGCACCTGAAAAACCTACTGGTCCTCCACTTCATCCCTATCAAATAAGAAAGCAATCCACTGAAGAATAAAGGTAATATCTAACTTTGAAAAAAGGTTAACCAAAAGGTTAACCTGGAACGATGCCCGTCACCTGATGCCCGACGCCTGCCCGCTCAAATATTGCTATTTTAAAGGATGAATTTTTTTAAAAACCTGTCCAAAAATTAAGTTAAAGTATGGGTTGGCTTATTTTTACTTCCTTTTGCATTATCTTACAGTGAAATAGAATATGTGAAGACATTTTCATGCTGTGACTCTAATACTGAAACAAAATACAATCCATATTTTAACTTTGCATGTAAAGAGTTGGTCAAGGGTTTTGAGACTTACCTTTAACAATAAGATCTGCTGTTGCAACTGTTCTTCAGAACTTTCTTTATCAGCCTTCAAAGTATTCAGATCACTCTGTAACACTGTTATCTGTTCATTCAATGACTGGTCCAGCTGCTCCTTCTCGTTTGTTGTCTGGTGAAGCTGAGATTCTAGTGAGTCTGCGGAAGACTTTGTTGCTTCAAGTTCTTTCTCTAATGTCTGTTTTGTATCTTCTAGGAAATGTAACTGGGTTTCTAAATCCTGCATACAAACATTATAAATAGTCTCATTAAAATGTGAAATTTGCATTTACCCTAAGTATTCAGATATGCATGCTTGCGCAAACAATGTAGACTCAGACCAAACTGCTCCTAAAGGAGCAGTTTGATCAAGGTTTACACTGTTTGCCAATCAACTGGTACTTTTCAGAAACATTACCAGGCAGTAACTGGGTTTCTAAATCCTGAACATCAATATATAAACAATCTTTAACCTTTATCACTCTCTGGTAAAATTCAGAAGCTGACAAACTGATGCTTTTTTTTTTTCTTATTTTACCCAGAAAATAGGCTTTCACATTCCAAATTACAAAGCCTATTTTCTGGGGAAAAAAATATTTCAAACTGTCTGCTGAAATTTTTTACCCAGCACACTAAGAATTAAGAAAGTCATATTCACTCTAAATATTTGGACAGACATGTGCGAGCAAACAGTGTAGCTCCTGATCAAACTGCCTAAAGGAGCAGTTTTGTCAGGGTCTACATTGTTTGCCAGTCTGCCAACACATTTTACACACAATATGATGCAGTCAAATCGACTTGTTCAAATTTTAGAACAAGAACAAGAAAGAATTAAGGTAATATAGTACCTAGAGCTGATGTGATGTCTGTTGCAGGAAAAATAAACAATTTTAACCCACTACATTCTGGGAAGTGTATCTTGGCTTGGTTTTGGACATGTGTTTAGACTACACATGTACATATGTCGATGTGCACGGGCATATTAACATTTTGGTCTGATCCTGTGGGATATGGCCAGAGGGGTGAGATAGATTAAGTTACACTTTTTCCAACCTGGTCATGCAGCATATCAAATCCAACATAACAAGACTTAGTATTCACTAAAAATTTTGCTCTGAGGTGGGTGGGGCTAAGCAAAGGGGTGGAAATAAACTGGATGAAGGTAAAATTTACGATTTTTTGGAACACAGTCATACGGCATATCAGATTGAATGGCATGAAGATTAGAACAAGTATTTGCTAAAATTCTTGCCCTTGGGTCATTCTGGCTGGGCCAGGGGTGGGTGGGAGTGTCAAAATTAAATTTCATCAAAATGTGGTGATGTACAGCATATCCTACAGAATGTCGTGAAGAGTAGAACAAGTATTCATTAAAGGTTCTGCCTTGAAATAGTTCTGTTAGGGTACTGACAGATGGGGTGATAGTCAAAAACTTTTTCTGAATTTGGTCATATAGCATGCATACAAATGGCATAAAAAAAACAACAAAAAAACAACAAATAAACACTAAAGTAAACATTTCATCAAGGCATAGTATCCAATGATTCTACAAGACCTGTCACTAGACAGGACAGGTTGCCTAAACCTGCACTTGTTTATCAGATCTTAAAGAATTTTACCCAAAACTTTAACATAAAATTCCTAAGTCCGTGACCTTGACCTCTAGGTCATGAGCAGGGGTGTGGATAGTGCTCAATAAAATTTTGGACCAATATCTATAATCATATCAAATATAAACTAAACCCATGGGAGGATTTAGAAAATATAAAGTCTTAAAAACTTTGACAACGAACTTGACAATTTAACCAATGCCAACACCAACGCCGAGAGTAGTGCAATAGCTCTTCCTGTACTTTCATACAGGCAAGCTAATAATCAGAGAACAGAGATTGATCTGAGCCTTCGTTGTCCATGTATGTTTAAAGGACCATTTTTTTCTTATGCTGTGTTCCATATTAGTGAACCAGAGGTACTACAGTCAGAATCATGCAAAATAGCTCCAGATAAGAGGAGTATCCAGGGTCCAGTTGTTCAAAACTACAGTCCTTAGTTAATGTATTGTTGAAACTTTGATTACCGTATTAAATATAGCATATACCTAATATTTTTGCTGAAAAAATGTGAGTAGCTTTTGCATTTGCAAAAGCTACTCACATTTTTTAAGCAAAAATACCTGCGAATTAAATATTGTACTTACTAGAACAGTTAACATTTTGACCACTAACGAGCTCGTTAAGCTAATGATGCTTTGAACAACTGGGCCCAGATAAAAATTTTCCTATTTTGTTTTCACAAAAACATATGTTGTGGGCATAGGCACAAAGGTGCTTCTAATGAGTACCCACAATACAGTCAAACTTCAATGACCACAGAAATTTGGTCTAGAGCCACTGAAGGATAATTATTGCACTAGGTTAGGAGGCAAATATGGATAATTTAGGGATGTTGTTTCGATCTTCTATAATATATGGTATGTTGGCAATTCTGATGAGTACACACAATATACATTTTCCTGATAACATTAAAAAAAAAATCCCCAAAATATCCCTTAATATTTCTTTTCTTGAGCAATCAGAAAAATTTCCTAGGGACTAAAAAACAAGTTTGAATCAGCCATGGTAGACGAGCGATGGGTCTTCAAGTCATTGAAGTTTAACTGTATGTTTTTGTGTAGAAATAAGAACCATATTAATACTTTTTTGTTGAAAAAAAAAAAGGTGCCTTATCTGAAGCTACATGTATGAATGCTACAAGAAAATTATTCCTGTAGGCTTTTGACTCTGGACAAAATAAGTTTTTAATTCAATGAAATACACAACTGAATCATCTAGAAAAACACTGTATGCAAAAACTAGTTTGGTTCTAGAGACATTATCGTATTTTATAAAAGGGTCAGTTTCCTGGATGAAGAACCAATATAAAACAATAAACTATAAACAAAAATAAACAAAAAAGCATAACAAAAACTATACCTGTGCTTTCTGCCAGCCCTCATAGAATCCGTCGAGCCCCGATGCCTGATGAGACATGGAAATGTAGACAGTGATAATTACATATGATTCATCTTTAACAGTTCAAAATATCCATGCTCTTGAACTTGAGTCACTTCACTGTATCATGAGAACACCTGTCTTTGCCAAACAGTTCAGGCAAGTATCATGTGATTACCAAATAAGCCAGGTTTTCTCTAGATATGATCCACTCAGAATACATACCATGCTCTAACAGCACATTCTTCATAACACTGGGTGAATTCTTGTTGCATGCAGCATGCTTTATGCTTATCATGCTGGGTAATATTTTCAGCAGACAGCATTTTTAATATATTTTTTTCTCTTATTTCTTTTTCCAAAAAAGAGGGGTTGATATTAAATGCAGATTGTTTCCTTAGGTATTAGTCATGCATTAGTATAACTCACCTGTCAGCATGTAGCTTCATTGAACAGTCACCATTTTGATGCAGTCACTTTTTCATTAGGAATTGTACAGGAATTCCGTATCCAGAACTGTACAGTAATTTCAAATCCAATTAAATTACTTCCATACCAATTTATATTGACAACTAACAATACTGTTAAGGTGACTTGATGCACTTTGTCAATTTTCACCCATTTTACAAGGGAGACAACTTTTGGGAAATCCTGTTTGCTTTCTAGCACATTATTCCCCTTTTGAAAAGGGGTCTACTTTAAAAGGAAAGAATTTGCTCCCAAGGGGAGCAAATTCTTTCCTTTTAAAGAAGACCCCTTTTCAGACGGGAAGAAAAAAAAATGTTGACAGTTGTCGCCCCTGAAAGTGTCTCAAATCCCCTTAAAAGAGTATGCTTTAAAGACTACACCAACCCCTGTCCTATTTCCAGTACACCTGTACTCTTGTAGTTTACAGTACAAATCCAGTACCTGCTTAATTTTTTCCAGGTCTGTATTTTTGGCAGTTGTAACAGCAAGCTGGGCTGTAACCTCATCAGCAGATTTCTGTAAACTGTCTTGTAGCACCTTCCTTTCATCTTCCATGCGTGTCTTGTCAGACTGACAATCCTTCATAAATAACACACAAACATGCTGAGGTTAGTAGGGTACATGCATTAGTCAAAAAATAGTTTCAATAAAGGTTGTAAGGTGACTTGACACATAAGATAGAATTTCAACTATTTTATACAAGGGCAAGACAAATTTTGTGACTTCCTGTCTGCTTTCCTGAACACCAAGCCCCTTTTCAAGCAGATTCATTCCTTTAAGAGTTGACCTCTTTTCAGAGGGAGACAAAATAATTTTGACTGGGCTGCCTCCCTTGAAAGTGTATCCATTCCACTTAACCCTTAAACTGCCAATCACAACAATTGTCGATTGCTTTGTCGTCTGCTTGTCATTCTAAAAGTCAATTTTGCAAACAGTGTGGACCCAGATCAGACGACTCCTCTAGGAGCAGTCTGATCAGGGTCCACACTGTTTGCTTGTATGCAAAAATAGGTTTGAAAAGTTTGCAAGAATATTCAGCAGACAACATAAACAGATAACATTTTCAGATGCAGGTTTTCTTGGCATTTTAAGGGTTAAAGAAAATACAGTTAGCTCAGACCTGACAGGCTTGCACACTGGATCAATTAATAAATTGCATACTGCATACTGGATCAATTTAATCAGGATATATTTCTTCTGCTTTATAGATTCTATAAACTCTAGAAAATTTTAACACTTTAGAGATTTCCATATTTTACGTGTAATTATTGATGTAAAGAGTGAATTCTGATTTTTATTAGGAAATAGTAGCGAAGCTCGTATGAAAATGCGGAAAAAAATTAAAAGCACAGGAAAGGCATCTCAGGTTGGGTGTTGGAGGGTGTGCGTGTATGAGCAACAGTATGTGGGTGTGGAAGAGGGACCTAAGCTCTGGCAATAATTTGAAAATATTGATAAATATTTCTAACCAACTGCTCTAAATACAGATCTTATTTATTTATTTTATGCAGTTATTAAAGTAGTACCTTACAAAAGAAGGGTAGAGTAAAGTCTACCTGCTGGTTTGCTTTGGCAAGAAAAAGTACTGCAAGGGTGAATAAACACTACTTACTTTAGGCTCATCCAATAGGGTCTGTACAAATTTGTGTGGCAAAATTTGAAATGACCAAATCATTGTAAGTGCAAAAATTCATAGCTCAAATTTGTTTTGTAAAATGGTCCAGATTGAAATAAAATTGCATCAAATCTAAACAAAACTACGGGCAGATGTTTGAATAGATATTAAATCTGTAGGTTGGCTTGGAGATTTTTTCTAGTGCAGAGAATGGATAAATGACATGGTACATTCTAGTAAGGGCAAAGGGGATATTCTACCTACTAGTCCAGCAGAAAGGTGACTTCTAAAGGAACTTTAACCCTAGAACAGTATATTTGCCAAAAGTAAAGACTCCCATCAAATTTTACTTAAGACATCCTGTGCATTTGCAATATGATATGGCTTTAATTTTTGCCTCCAGCAACAACATGTAAACTTCTGTGATATAATCTCAAACGTTTTGTGTGTTCCTACTCAAAATCATATACAATACTGTCCAGAAAAAACTGTCATTTTATTTATTTATTTATTAGGTACTAAAGATTGCTACTGTCAATACTATTCATATCAGGCTCCTACTGTCTTGCAAATGATAGACAATACTACTGTAAACTATAGAATCTACTGACTATTAGCAAAGGACATGATCAAACTTCACACAAGTAGAGATAACCTTAACCTGGCATATGCCTGAAGACCAATTTTAAAGCACTAAGCAATTTATAGTAGACAACATTCTATTTTTTTTACTATTATTTTTCAGAGAAAATAAGATTTGACATTTCATGTGAATTGTCTACCTAGCAGACAATTCACATGAAATAACATGTCTTATTTTCTCTGAAAAAAAAAAAAAAAAAAAAAAAAAAAACTTTAAAAAATTAGAATGCCAGAGAAAATAAGACTTGGGATTTCAAGTGAATTGTCTGCCTAGCTGACAATTCACATGAAATGCCAAGCCTTATTTTTTTCTGAAAAAAAAAAAAAAAATAAAAATAAAAATAAAGAATTAGAATGTCATTTGCTACAATTTGTTTTAATAGCACTTTAAGGGTTAATGCTTCCAATCCTAAGTTTCTAAAATAGACACTTCTATCTTGGAATTTGGACACATCCAATGCTGCAAATAGGGGTGTTAGTCATCAGTAAAGAACAGAATGGTAAACAGTGTAGATCCTGATGAGATAGCTCACTACAAGCTCTCTCATCTAGACCTGTGTAACTCTACAGGACTGAATGGGTTAAGCTTCATGCAAGCATACCAGAGTTGCATGCCATTTTTTTTGAAATGTGCATTTTTTTTTTTAAATCTGAAGAAAAACAGAAGACAGAATTAACAAAATACTTCAGCATTTAATGCAAGAAATAATAATTCGGGCATGACTTCATGCAAACTTATTTCTGAACAAGCTTTCATGTAGAACTATAAAGATTTATACATGCAAACACAAAGATATGCATGCACATACAATGACCAAATAATTGTATTTTATTTGTTTGTCTCAAGTCCACTGAAGCATATATAAAACTGCAATATATATGTAAGGCTGAGCCGGCCTCGATGGCTCAGTTGGATGCGCCGTCCGACTGGAGACCAGGAGGTCGCGGGTTTAACCCCCGCCGAGGTCGGCAACATTCTTTCGTGGAGATTGATCATGAAATATTTTCTACGGTCATTCTCTCCCTTCCGCTGATTCAAGAAGGGCAGTTGTCAGTTTCTGGCGAAAGAATGTGCACAATACTGGTTAACCGCTTAGAGGACTAAGGCTGCCCAGTAAACGTGTGGTTAGGTAAACTGACCGCGCTTGACATGACCCCATTGGGTTGACTGGGCCGTAAAACCTCAACACAAACAAACAAATACGTAAGGCTGAGTTAACCCTTCAAGCGCCAATCACAACTGCAGCAAATGACTTTTTTTTTCTTTTTTTTTATTACTTTTCAGAAAAAATAAGGCTTGACATTACATGCCTAGCAGATAGTTCAAATCTTATGTAAAGCCGTATTTTCTTTTTTCTTTTTTAGAAAAAAAATAAGCTTAACATTTTATGCAAGCTGTCTGCCTAGCCTGTAAAGCCTTATTTTCTCTGAAAAATAACGAAAAAAATTGACTGTCATCTGCTATAATTTTGCTTGGTGCTTCAAGGGTTAAAGACTCATATACAGCACTGCATATGTGTGAACTAGTACTTGAAAGATACAGTCAAACATGTGTTAAAGGCTCCATATTCCTCAAAAATAGACATTTTTTTGTCTAAGATTTTTAAAGGTTTAATAAATTGATATATAGTATTAATACGATCGTAAATTATGGCATCTGACAGCCTGTAAAATTTCAGTTAGATTCTCATTTTTGAACTGGATCAAAAATGAAATGATTCTTTATCGTATCTCTGAATTAATGTTGTTAACATTAATTCAGAGATACGATAAAAAATCATTTCATTTCAAGAATAAGAGACTAACTGAAACTTTACAGGCTGTCAGGTGCCATTTCATGATTGTATTAATACCATATATCAATTTATTAAATCTTTCTTGGATAATAAAATGTCTATTTTTGAGAAATATGGAGCCTTTCATGGTCACTTCTAACTAGGGGTCACCTTATTTCTGTATTCATTCTGAACTCCTCCCAAGAAAATTGTATTTTTTGAATAATTAGGCTATCTTCATAGCTACAGATAAGATGCTTTTTTTATCTGAAACTGCTGATAGTTTTCTTTTTTTTCCACAACACATATATTGTGGGTACATATTTGAAGTGCCTCGCTGTGTGCTGTGAGCATAGCTCTTGATAAGACACTTTTTCCACCAAAATGTATCTATATTTTTCTTAATACTGGACGAAAACATATGTTGTGGCTACTCATAGAAGCGACTTGCCAAGGCGCTTCTAATGAGTACCCACATTATATGTTTTCGTCCAGTAATAAGAAAACTATTTACCTGATACCCACTCTTATCTAGACCTATGCTGTAAGTATTCATTAGAAGTGCATCAGTGAAATGTTTTTATTACTTCTCCACAAAAATATATATATTCTGATCAGAATCTTTGCGGAGCTCAAATATTACTGCTGCATTTCAGGAGCTGCAGATTGTCAACATTAATGTGAGTCTATAACCATACAGTAATTTTTTGACCTGCATTTAAAGGTTTCCTCCATTAAATTACCACTTTTAAACAATCCCTTGGGTGGCTGTTGAAGACAGATTTGACTGTCTCTTAATTAAATTATGAAGTGCTGCAAAAGTACATATCATACAAAACATACACTCGTAACAAATGACTTGCATTTAAAAAGTTTTTGGGATTTTACATATCAAACAAGACATATAATCACGAAAAGATTTTTTCCCATGATCAAACAGTTATGAATAACAATGTACAGCTGAGAATTATATGTAAATTACCAAATAAAAATGTATAAAACTACTGGTAAGTGTAATGCTCAATGAATTTCCTACAAATAGATGTAAATGTCACCTGGGCCCAGTTGTTCAAAGCTAATGATGTCGTTAGTTAACGATTCGTTAAAATTTATATCGAGTGATACACAACAATGCTGAATTTTTTTGCTGAAAAAATGTGAGTAGCTTTTGCAGTGCAAAAGCTACTCACATTTTTTCAGCAAAAAATGTCAGAATATTGTATATTGAATCCGCTAAAACAGTTAACGAAATGACCCTTAACAAGCTCGTTAAGCTAACGATGCTTTGAACAACTGGGCCCTGGTATATGCATATAATTCACTTGTACTGCCTTGCGGTAAAAGCGTGAGGACTTTACAGTGAAGGACTTTGAGTCAAGCAGACCTGGTTTAATCCCTGGTCGGGAAAAAAAATGTGATTTTTTCGCCTATTACATTTCGAGGGTTGAGCGCAAGACTGTAGTAACTCAAACATATTTTTGAAACCCCTGTTTAGGGGCAAATTTGACCCCTTTGTAAACAATGCAAATTTAGGCACCTAAATTTTCATTGTTTACAGAAAGAAATGTTGTAATCTTCATTACGTCTTCATGGTGAGGAGATTAAGTTTGGGGAAAAACAACCATCTGACTTACGCCAGTCTTGCGCTCAACCCTCGATTTGGCACCCATGGTAAATAACCTACGTATACATAAAACCACGTGCTTCTCAGACTCCTAGAAATTGAGAGACGAATTTCAATTGGGAGGTGAGCATGTCACCGGGTATTTGTATATAACAGACTTGTACTGCCTTGCTGTACAAGTCGGCTTTTATAGCAATGCGATAGAGTAGGACTTTGAGTCCAGTAGACCGGGCTTGATCCCCGGTCATGGAAAAATGTGATTTCCATTTTTTCACCCATAGCACAAATTTTTTAAGAACTTGACCAGAAATCTTATCTAAAACAATGGCCAAAAAGAATATGGTGTAAAGAAATTGAACATCTTTTAATTTTACTAGATAACTTTGCTCTAAGTTAATTCAATTTGTACATCAATCTTAATTCTAATGCACTCGCGTATGTAACGCGACATCTGATTGGATAACGTCAAAAATTTGCGACGGTATATTCTGCGATATACTGTCGCAAATCCGACGTCATCACGTAACGTCGCTTCTCATTGGCTGGCATTTGGTTTTACGCAGCTCACAGCACTTGTCGTTTTGTGTAAATAGTACATTATTTCAATTGAAAAAATGAATAAATGCATTAGAATGGGGATAACTGCATCAAATTTGTCATTTGGGGAGGTAAATCGGCGGTTTTACGGTCGCAAATTACGTTTTACGGCTCCGCTGACGCGTCGCCGTAAAACGAAATTTCCGACCGTAAAACCGCCGATTTACCTCCCCAAATGACAAATTTGAATGCAGTTATCCCCTAAATAACTTTTCTGTGCCTAAACTACTCCTTTCTTATCCAAACGTTTAAATAAACATTGTCAGAATATTTTTTTTCTCAAATACCATTCCATACCAACGCAGGCCATTTGTACAGATATTCTCCATTCAGACTTGTGGAAAATTGTAAGTGCTTAAGACTCTTTTCTCTTGGCATGACTCATACAAATGGATACTGTCTCTCATTCCAATACCCAACATACCTTTATTATTTGTTCTTTCTCCTCAACCAGTTTCTTCTCTGCTGCATGTTGTTTTGTCACTTCAGCATGCTATGTATATAAACAGACAAGTAACAAATTATAAATAATATATGTTTGTGTGTGTGTGCATGCGCTCACATGCACATGCATGTGTGTGTTTGTTTTAAAAAGTGTTCTCTTAAGGCATGTTTGCAAATTTTTTGTTAGTATGTGTGTGTCTACGCGCATACATGTATGTGTGTGCAAGCGTGCAAATGCGTATTTATGTCAATGTGTGTGTATGTGTGTGCGCTCACATGTGCATGCATTGTTATATGTTGCTTCAAGTACTTTCAGTCATATAGTCCTTTAGTCTGTTTTACAGCAAGTTCAACACTCTCTTTTAAAATGCTGAATACTAGTCAGGTTGGTTAGATCAATATTTCATAAAGATCATTCAGACTGGAAGGACTGTGTAATTTGGCATGTTGGCTCAGAACACCAGACAAAACATAATAGCAAAATATGCAATTTCTTCACATTATCCGAAGCAAAAGATGTTTTTTATAGGCATATTTTGTACCGCAAAGGCTATCACATTTGCAGTGTGATAATGCAGAAGCTTGGGAATGTGCTTTACGCTAGTTATCATTCAAAGCACTTTGCCGCTTGATTGTAAAAACATTTTGATGCCAAACATTGTCTGTACTGACCTGTAACGTAAGTAACACCATGAAAAACCGGGCTTGCCCCCTGGTATGTTTAATCTAAAAAATATTACAAATTTTGTTTTTTAATCTTCATTTTGTAAAAATCAGCCTTGACACTCACTTTATATGAAAGCAAGTTTCAATGCTCAAACTTAATTTATTTTTCCATATTAAAGATGTTAACCCTTGTCCTGCTGAATAAATTAAGATGCCACGCCCACTTCTAATTTTCACAGCCAATCAGATTACTTGATTCTGGATTTTTATACAAATTCACATACTTAATGACAAACAGTGCAGATCCAGATCAGTTGGCTTCTTCAGAAGCCAACTGATCTGGATCTACACTGTTTGCAAAGGCAGGGTATATCCGGGTTCAGCAGGACAAGGGTTAAGAGCAAAATGCAAAAATTATTTGTTGGACCTTTTCTTCTTAATCATAGCGGTACAATTTGGCACACTGAATAAAATGATGAGTTCTGCTGTGATTTTTTTTTTCCCAAATGATTTGTTTGTGTTGAGGTTATACGGCCCAGTCAACCCAATGGGGTCATGTCGAGCGCGGTCAGTTTACCTAACCACAAGTTTACTGGGCAGGCTTAGTTCTCTAAGCGGTTAACCAGTATTGTGCACATCCTTTCGCCAGGAACTGACAACTGCCCTTCTTGAATCAGCGGAAGGGAGAGAATGACTGTAGAAAATATTTCATGATATTTTTCCCAAATGAAGGATGAAGGACATATGAAGAATTAAACATTTCAGCAATCAAATGTACTGGTTTGAGAGTTTCAAATGTGGAATTTGATTTAAACCCAGATAACTCATTTTAGATATTGATTTCGGCACTCAAAATTGTTCTTACTGAATGAATGTTTAGTCATTACAGAATAAAAATATTCAGAAAAAGACAGATTAGAAGAATTATAAAAAGTCAAAACATCTAATAGGTAACACATAACTGGATAAAACTGTCATCTTTTAGATGGGATTGTGTGTGTCCTGCTCTTTTCTGAAAGATAAATCATTTAATAAACCTTCATGCCAAATTTCACAGTTTTCTTCTTATTCAGAATGACTTTTATGTTAACAAACCTGACCATAACTGAAATATCATACACTATAATCATGGCATGATATTCCATCTTGTCACATATATTCCATCCTATGAATATATTCTACCTGTCAATTTATTCTGACCTGTCAATTTATTCCAACCTGTCAATATATTTAAATGTTTTTTAAACCCTTGTCCTGCTGAACCCAGATATACCCTGCCTTTGCTAACAGTGTAGCTCCAGATCAGTTGGCTTCTTCAGAAGCCAACTGATCTGGATCTGCACTGTTTGCCATTAAGTATCTGAATTTATAGCAACAATCCAGATCAAGTAATCTGATTGGCTGAAAATTAGAAGGAGGCGTGGCATCTTAATTTATTCAGCAGGACAAGGGTTAAAGTAATGTCATTGCTATTCACAGCTCTAGATACAATACTTCTGCAACCAATAAGTTTTGATATTTTTCTTATTTCTCCACAAAACTTGTTGGGGATAATCTTCCTAAGGCAATTCTAATAATTACTCAGGTTTTTATAGAGAAGTAAGAAAAAAATAGTCGAACCTCAATGGCTCGAACATCTTTGGGACCACAGAAATTTGTTCTAGATATGGGTAGTTTGAGACACTGAGGGTTAATCATAGTGCCAGGTTAGGAGACAAATGGGAATAATATATAGAGGATATTCAAATGTTTGGAGTGAATATGACTTTTATTTCATCGAGTGAAGTGAAAAAATGTATATTTCATGAGTGCCGAAGGCACGAATGAAATATACATTTTTTTCACTTCATGAGATGAAATAAAAGTCATATTCACGACAAACATTTGAATTTTCTTTTTATTATATACATCACTTTCGATAGAAGAGATGCAAATCTTGCATTTGCAAGGGAAAGTCTGACACGCAGTTTTGTCCCTTGGCGCCATGACGTTCATGTTTTGTTTTGTTTGGTGACGTTAGATATGACGTCAGAAACGCGCATTGGCGTGTAAAAATAAAATAAAAAGAAAATTTACTCTTTTTCAGTGAATACCATAAAAATTTTCATCTCGTGTAATGAAAACATTAATGTAAATGAGAAAAAAGTAGATCTAGATCTTATATTTTTCACTGCTCAGAGGAGTGAAAATATAAGTTTTATATTTTCACTAGTGAAAATATAAAACTTATATTTCACTAGTGAAAATATGCATTTTATTTCATTAATAATTCTCTATATTTCACTACTTTGTATATAATAAATGGATGTCTTTTCACAGTATGTTGAGTGTACTCATTAGAATCACCTCAGTGAGGCAATTCTAATCAGTACACACAACATACATTTTCATGATAAAATACGTGAAATCTTAAAATCTCCTTAAATATTTGTTCTCTTAAGCTGTCGAAAGAATTACCTAGGGACTCTAAAACGAGTTCGAAATAGCCATGGTAAACGAGTTATCAGTGTTCCAGTCAATGAGGTTTTACTGTATATGGATACCTCTCTTATCTAGAGCTATGATATTGTGACCACAACTTTTATTCCTATATACCTGTCATACATTGGATCATTCATTATAGGAATGATTTTCATTTTTGTGGATTTCATTGATGAGCAAACACCGGCAAATCACTCACAAACTGAATGAAGCCCAAAGGGCTCTATTTTATGTTTGTGAATTGCTGGCATTCACACATCGATAAAATCCACAAAAATATAATTCATTTCTTACAATTCCAACTATTAGAGTCATATTTATGTCAAAAGTATGGCTAAAACAGCTCATTTAAGAAATTTGTGCAAAAAAAATAGTTCCTGGATTCCCGCTCATTGGCTTTATCAAAGTATTGGATTTATTGAAGTATAAATCTTGTCTTTAAACTGCTCTCTGCCAATCAAATTGTGCTAAATAATTGAAGACCAGTTGAGTTGGAATTCTTTACTCATCACATCTGTGTACAATGATTTTTCAGCTATATTTATTTGTCATAACAATTAAGAGTAATTTTGTTTATGCATTTATCCAAATAAAATCTGCCAAATAATTTTACATATATTATAACTGAGCCAAGTGATTTGAACTGGGGCACAGCATTTCCTACAAGATACCTAACTCATGCACCCAGCAAAGACTCAGATCAGCCTGCATGGATGTGCAGGCTGATAAGAACCTTGCTGTCTGCATGAAGATGCTTTGGATCATTGGCTAGCCACGGAGTACTCTGTAAAGACTGATCTGGCCCCGAGGTTATAAAACTTTTTTCATGCTCAACTCAGCTGAGCATGAAAATCATTTTGCCAATAAATCTTAAAATACAGACAATTTTATAAAACTTCTTTCATGCTCAACTCAGCTGAGCATGCTCAGCTGAGTTGAGCATGAAAAAAGTTTTAATTGTGGGTATTTTTATTTTTATGACCAAGTGAAATTTCATGCTCAGTTAAGCATGAAAAAAGTTTTATAACCTCGGAGCCAGACTGAGCAGATGCACATGGTGATCTGAGTCTTCACTAGGTTCACATGCTATCTAATAGGAAATGCTCATTTTATTTATATCTCTACCTGGCGCAAGAGTGTCACATGTTCATCTCTGAGTTTGTGGTAAACATCTTTCATCTTCTTGAATTTTTCTTCATTGGCTTTGCTTTGTTCTGAAAAAAAAAAAACAACAAATGTACATTTTCTTTTTTTTTCCATTCAACATATTTTCATGACTAAAAACATGCTTGCACAACATAAGACAGACAGACAGACAAAAACAAGCCATGAGCACATGAAAATCTGCTCGACTTGTATCTATCTTCAGCCTTCAGAGGTTTAATATCATCGTCTTAATAACTTACATATAAACATATCAAATTGGCAAAATTCAAAAACAAAAAAAAAAAAGATGTAAAACTACAATCCTATAATTCAGAAACCATGGATATGCATTGATTCAGAAAACATGGATGTACTAAAATATAGTATCATAAATTCAGTTTACACATACCTGTAAACTTGAACTTTTTGGGCATGGCTCACCAACCAAATGAAAGATGGGGGGAGGTAGAAAAAACGCTAACACAGAGTACTCGAAAAGCTTTCATGATCTATAAAAACATTTATCTGGATACTCCTATAATCTACAATTAAGATTCCTAGGCAATTTTGCATTTGCAGCATAAGAGTAAAATCACAACAGGAGAAAATGTATTTCTCTTACTTTCTGCATCACCGAGTTTCACAGCTGCCCCCACGTGTATCTTAGCCTTATCAAGCTCCTTCTGTAAACCATCTTTCTCTTGAAGAGCTTTATCTGCTGAGAGACGAAGCTCTGATAATATCTTCTCTAGCTTGGATATCTCGTCCTTCAGACTGGATATAATTCTTTGGTCCTAAAAATAGAAATGATGCAATGGCCCTAAAAATAGACATGATGCAATGGTCCTAAAAATAGAACTGATGCAAAGTTGAGATGAAGGTTCATATGGTGTATGCAGACAACAAAGACACTGATCAGACTGCACATATGTACAGTCTGATCAGTGTGCTTGTTGTCTGCTTAAAATTTTGGACACTGTAGAATTCATTGACAAACAGACAAGGCAGCAATCAGAGTGTGCAGATGTGTAGCCTGATATGGAATGATCCAGATCAGCCAGTGACTCTGCAGAATCCAGTCAGAGTTTTTCTGTATAATAGTATCCTAGTACCCAATGGGTCTGTTTGTGGACAGCAAAAACTCTTGTCTGACTATGGGTGTACTCTCCACATATACCTGAAGAGGGTCTTCACCATCTACTAATAACCAGGGACAATTTTTTGCAAGCTGTGGCTTGTAGATTATTTGGAATAATAAGAAGTTTTCAATGGCCTGAAAAAAACAGCAACGTATATGACATTTTCAACGTATATGTTATGCTAAAAAGACTTTTGCTTTGTTTTAAATTTATAAACACTAATTTTCTCTAAATTTAGTTTCCCTCACTTCCTTTTCTTACAGCAGCAGATTTCATTTTATTTTAATAGTGACAAGGCAGAAAAAAAATTACCTCAGCTTTTACTCTCTCTAGTTCAGCTCTCAATTCATGGATTTCTTTAGTTAGTCTCTCTATTAACAAATCTCTGGAAAACAAAAAGGAGAATAAACTTTACTTTCATTTAATAGTCGCCACTTCTGAAAAGGGAGGCAAACACTTTCAGTTAAGAGTAACTATCCTTGAATGTGTAGCCATTAATGATTCTTCTTAACCCTTGTCATGCTGAATAAATACAGATACCATGCCTACTTCTAACTGTCAGCCAATCAGATTACTTGATCCAGATTTTTTATATAAATTCATATACTGAATGACAAACAGTGCAGATCCAGATTAGTTGGCTTCTTCAGAAGCCAACTGATCTGGATCTACACTGTTTGCAAAGGCAGGGTATACCTGTGTTCAGCAGGATGAGGGTTAAATTCAGTATACTAATTGCTAACTGATGCTGCTTACCTTTCATCTACTTCCGGAGTTCCCCCGTTAAAACTGAAGTTTCCAAGGTTACTACCAAATGTTGCATCAAAGCGATCCTCCTACAATAAACAAATAAAGATCTCAGCATCCAGTTCTGCTTGAAAGATATTTCATCATGGACTATTCTACTTTGAACAAGTTGGGGATGAGGCTGTGAAGAAATCAATTTCAAGGTCTCAAAATCTTATCTCACTTTTTATTAACTCATCTCCTACTCATCCTAATGTGATAACTTTTCATTTATCCCATACTTTTTTTTTCATTTTTGTCTCTTCAAGCATCAGTACTCTGCATTTGACCTTACCATCATTTTTTTTTTTTTTTTCAAAAATTTTGTGGTGTATGCCCTCTACATAAGTTGTGTTTTATTACTATAGTGAACAAGATCATTCTTCACAGCCAGCCAGTCTGTTCATGGTCTACCTCTTCTGTTACCTTAATTCGGACAGACAGGCCTGACAAAACCATGTAGACACTTCAGAATTTGGCATCTAATCAGAGTCCAAACTGTTTGCCAATCAGCCAACAGTTTTTAGACATGTCAGCTAGGTCATAAAATGGACTTATTCAAATGTTAGGACAAGTATGATGGAGAGTTAGACAGTTTAGAATAATAATGTAAATAAACAATTAAATTCTGTGTTATGACTGATAGACTGGTTAACTTCTTTTTTTGTGTGTGATCTTTTTATTGTCCCACTAACTGCTACCATTATATCTATGAAGTCCTACACTTATTCTTCTGACACTAAGATTTTAGGTCATCAGGACTTTACCCACCTGTATTGGTTCAGTATCTATTAAATTTCCAACAGGTTCTGGCTCCGGTGTATGGGAATCACGATCCAGTTCAGGTTCTGGAACAACAGCTACTGGCTTTACATGTTTACTAAAATCGGATTGGATTAAAAAGTTAGGAGGCTCCTGAAATGAAAGAATAATAAATAAATAAATTTTACAAACTTTCTATGGGAGGGAGTACATGTAGATACATTTTCAGGGAGGATACCAATTTAAAATGGTTTTGCCTCCCTTCTGGTCGCAAATGGGTCTACCGTATTTGACCTGATTACTGAACATACCCCTATAAGCGCACAGTCAAGCAATTTCCATAGTCTTCAGATTACAGCCAGTGTACTTTGTGTCTTCTTTATAAAGGCATATGTTGTGGGTACCCATTCGAATTGCATCGACTTGTATATGCTTTTATAAAGAAAATAAAAAAAAAAAAACACACAAAAACATCACATAAGCATCATAGATAAGTCCTTCGCTGATTTTTTTTTTTAAGTGTACCCTTAGTATAGGTGGAAACATATTTTACCACAAGTTTTCCTTGTAATTTTGAAAATACCTAAGCACACAGTGTGGTAATTACATCGAATACGGTACACTAAAAGGAAATAATTTGCTCCAGTGGAGAGCAAATTCTTTCCTTTAAGAGCAGTCTGGTATGCAAGAAACCAAACGTGAAGTGGCAAAAGTGCTCTTTATGACAGAAAATGGCAGAAAGTCTGGGCAATTTGTATAAGTACATACATATTTTAGTGGAAAAATAACATTTTTCATTCAAAATAAAGTCATCTGTTCTGGAGCTGTAATAATAGTGATAATTTTTCTTTACATGAAAGAAGAAAAAAAAAAAGAAAAAGGGAATTCCTCCATAATGACATGATGCACAATGCAAGAAAAGGGCCCTTATGCCAACTGCTGACAAGGCAGGCCCTGATCAGCCTACGCATTTGTGGACCATCCCTGTCTGCATATGGTATAAGGGTCTTTTTCCCATATTTGGCATCATATGTCATGGGTATTCTTTAGGAGTGGCTTGCTGAGAAGCTTCTAATATGCTTCCATGAAGTTTTTATCTGGATACTCCTTCCATCTAGAGCTATGTATCTACCTTGGTCTAAATATTGTGCCTTGTGTTACCTGGTGTAGATCTTGTTCACTGGCATCACATGACCTTAACAGTGTTGACTGGGCCATAAAACTACAACTCAAACTCAAGATCTAGTTCAAATATTTTTGTTCCAAATAAAGCATTTTTTTCAACCAAAAATTGTTGGTATTTTTTTTTTATTTCTCCATGTAAACATATGTTGTGGCACTCATTAGAAGTGCCTTATATTATTTCATGAAAACAAATGTTGTGGTTACTCTAGAAGAGCCTCGATGATGCATTTCTAATGAATACCCACAACATAAGTTTCGTGGAGAAAAAAGGAAAAATATTTACACAATACTCCCTCATCTGGAGCTATGGTATATGATGTGCAACATGGGAAAAAGGCCCTTATTTCAAATGCTAAAAGTGAATGTCCAGATTAGCACAGTCTGATCTGGACATTCTCTGTTCGTAGGCATATACTACAGTATCCATTCATTCTATAAGTGGACAATGAAGGCCCAGATCAGCCTGCGCAAATGCACAGGCTGGTCAGGGCCTGCAGTCCGCAAATTGCATAAGGGCCCTTTTCCTGCACTGCTCATCATACATAAGAAAAATGTTAGTTTTCCTATACTGGGCATCATTCAATGATATTTATACTTACATCAGGTAGTAATGGAACTTGGACTAGATTTTTAAAATACTGGAGGTTAGCACTGTTGAAATAAAACTGTTTTAATCTGAAGAAGACATAAAACAACTTGTTATTCATATATAAGTAGAAGGCACATGAAAATTCAATATAAATGAACCAAAAATGTACCATTAATTCATAACTGGAGACTAATCAAAACTGTTTGCCTGATACAAAATGTCATATAGAAGTGGGGTAAACTGGTAAAAATAAGTCTGGAATCCTTTTTTGTTTTTTAATCAAACTATCCATGCTTCTGTGACAAGTTCTTTGTATCATACAATCATTTTTTCATTGTTCTGTTTAACACTTAGCACTCTGGGTAAAAATTTCAATAGATGATCATATAAAATATCTTTCTTATTTTTTTCCAGAAAACAGGATTTGACATTTCTTGTAAATTGTCTCCACTGGAGACAATTTGTACAAAATGTCAAATTCTGTTTTCTGGGAAAAATATAAAAAGATATCATCAATTTGTTGTCCGCTGAATTTACCCAGAGAATGGTAAAGGTTAATATACAACTTTTCACTTGATTAGTTTTGTTTATCTGACAATATTAAACATTGTTTCAACCTAAGCTTATGTCAGAAAACATACTTAAAAATGTAATGGCTGATCTAGGCATTTAGAACTGTCTACACTATATCCTCTTTACATGTGGTGTGACTCACGGCCTCATTAATATTCACTGTGTATAGACACTACAGCCTATTGTAGTTACCCTAAATTCTTGGAACACCTTAACCCTTGTCCTGCTGAACCTGGATTACTCTGCCTTTGCAAACAGTGCAGATTCAGATCAGTTGGCTTCTGAAGAAGCCAACTGATCTGAATCTACACTGTTTGTCAATAAGTATGTGAATTTGTATTAAGAACCTAGATCAAGTAATTTGATTGGCTTAGAATTAGAAGTGGGCGTGGCATCTGTATTCAGCATGACAAGGGTTAACCACTGATCCTACTACTGTTATTTGCCCTAGTATCAAGATATCTCAACTCCTTACCATACTTGTTCAATAATTTGACCAAGTACAATTTACTACCCGATGCTGTGTCTAGAAATTGCTGGATGAGTGGCAAACAGTTATGACCTTGATGAGATGGCATCTCATCTGGGTCTACAATGTTTGCTCAGGCCTGTCCGTCCGAATACATACGGTAAATATGGTAGTCTATTTTACTATCTGGTGATGTGTCGAAAACCTATTTGCCCACGTATGTCTGTTTGAATATCACGAGTAAATTTGATTTTTTTTTTTATGAAAGAACTTATCTATCTCTAAATCTTACCTTTTATATTGTGTTAAAAACCTGTCCCTGTGGCCAGCCAGGGTATCTGGGGGTAGACCTGTGGAACAACAAAAGATAACATACTTTTATATTAAGTCTCAACTTTATCAACTACACTTCTTTTTGTAGACTAATAAAATATTACAGCCTAAAAGTCTAACATATTCTCATCATCCAGCAATCAGACTTGACATGTGTTGTTTTGTTCTGATCAACAAACAGCTCCTATAAAGAGCATATACTAAGATTAGGTTGTACAGCTCACTATTAACACAGTAATAAACACAACTGTCAATTAGTAAAAAAAAAATCTCAGAATTTTTTGCAATAATATTCCAAGTTTGTAGTACCTCATGAAGTGAATAACTCCTGGGCCCAGTTGTTCAAAGCTAACGACGTCGTTAGTTAACGATTCGTTAAAATTTACATCAAGTGATACGCAAATATGCTGAGATTTTTTGCTGAAAAAATGTGAGTAGCTTTTGCAGTGCAAAAGCTACTCACATTTTTTCAGCAAAAAATATGAGAATATTGTATATTGAATCAGCTGAAACAGTTAACGAAATGACCCTTAACGAGCTGGTTAAGCTAACGACGCTTTGAACAACTGGGCCCTGGTTTATTTGTTTATTTATTCAATTATTCCCATTTTTTTATTATATGCTGCAGATAAAACAATATGGGGTATGTCAGAATTTACTTCACATTTATACTATCATACCAAACTTGCCCTAAGTATTTGGACAGCGAGGCCTGAGCAAACAAATAGTGTCTGATCAGAATGGTGTCTAATCAGAATCTACACCGTTTCAGTGCTTGCATTAAGGGAAGTCTAGGAGTCAGAGACTCCCGAAAATTGCCCTGGGACTTCCAAAAATCAATGCCTGGAAGTCTGGGACTCCCAACTTTTAAAGATATTTAGTCATTTATAACAAAAATTTAGAATGAATTTATGTGTTATTTAGCTTAACAATGGCAGTTTTACTCCATAAATGAGAGTTTAAGAATATTGATGTTGAAATTCTGAAAGTGAGTGAAAAAATTTGATCACCAGGACTTCCAGATATTGGAGCTAGGAAGTCCTGGGACTTCCTGATTTTGACAGTGCAAGCATTGCTGTTTGCCACACATCCAGCAAATTTTAAATACATCAACAGGTAGTAATATGGAGAAGTTCAAGTTTTAGGTGAAGTATGGTAAAGAGTTGAGGTGTCTGAATACTTAGTGTAAATAGGGTATTTTACTTTTATAAAATATCAATTTGAAAAATGATATTCCAGTGGTACACATTGACCTCTTTATAACACGATTCATTAGAACACGGTTTTGGATAAAACATGGTTCAAAGATGGATCCATCAAAATGTATTGATTATATTGAAAAATGACCATAAATGGTCATTTTTCAATATAATCTATACATTTTTGTTTGGATATAACACAGTTGTTTAACTAACACGGTGTATGCTACGGACCCAAACAATAGTATTTCTAAAGAGGTTGTGGTGTATTAGGTGTTAGAGCTGTAAGCTTCTATATTGAGCTAAATTCAGCATCTACTTTGATGATGGGGTCAAGGTCACCAAACCCTAACAGGATCTTCAGTACCTCCCACTAATTCCACAGAACAAATCTTGTAAGATTTAGACACATTTTTAAGGAGACTGGATTAACCCTTGCCATGCTGAATAAAGTAAGATCTAAGAAGTACATACGTTTTCATACTGTGGACAGCTAAGCTATGAATAATGTACCTGTATATATATTTTTTGTACTATAGATAGCCAAGCTATGTATAATGTACATGTATATTATTATTATTATTTTTTTTTTTTTGCTGTAAATAGCTTAGCTACATTTTATTTACAGTACATGTAATAATTTTTCTACTGTGAACAACCAAGCTATGTATAATGTACATGTATATAATTTTTTGTACTGTGAATAGCCAGACAAACACAATAGTCTGTTGTATGAACATATTTTTTCCTTTCCACCTTTATGTGATAAGAGAGGAACCTAATAATGAAACTGTGTTCTGCTAAGAATCACATAACTTGGAAGCATATAAGGACTAAAGTAATATGTTGTGTTTTTTTTTGTCTTGTTTTTTATTTATTTTTTTTTTTGTTTTTTGTTTTTTAACAATGGTATTAATAGTTTAAGGGAAATGAATATACTTCTATAGGAGGTAACTCTGACATTTATTCTCTCCCTTCTGAAATGGGGTCTGCTCTAAAAGGAAAGAATTTGCTCCCAATGGGAGCAAATTCTTTCCTTTTAGAGTAGACCCTTTTTCGAAGGGGCTTGATGTACAGGACTCCAATCAGGAAGATATCAAAATTATATCCCTTTTAACAAATGGCAGAAAATAAACCAAGTATATCAAGTCCCCAAAATTTCTCCACAGAAACATACTGCATCTGCTTATCTGAAAGCTGAAGTGAAATCATTACATCATTATTTTATTATCTTTTTGTGTTTATTTCTAAAACATACTCTTTTTATCCTAAATAGTCAGACAGAAAGACCTCAGTTAACAGTATAAACCCAGATCACTGTTTGCCATTCAGTCACAATATTTTAGATATATCATTAACCCTTTATGCCTAATAGACTCTTCTACCTAAAATCTTTTTATTAATACCATGTTTTATTAAAATGCCTGTAATTAATGCAAACAATGTAGACCCTGATCAGATGCCGCATTTTGCGGCATCTGATCTGGGTCTACACTGTTTGCCAATGTACCATTTAACAGACGCTAGGCAAAAATGGGTTAAGAAGTAAAATTAATTCAAATTTAAGGGTAAATATGGTAAGAAGTTAAGGTGTTTGAACATTTAGTATACCATATTTACCCTAGTACTGGGACACCTTATCTACTTACCATACTTGTCCTAAAATTTGAAATAGTCCATTCTAGCATCTCTTGATGTGTTTAAAATATTGTCTATGTATGGCAAACAGTGCAGACCCTATCAGATGCCACATTTTACAGGGTCTGATCTGGTCTACATTGTATGCAAAGATCTATCTTTCCCAATACTTAGGGTAATTACAGTAATAATGGTAAGGCCTTATATAAAATTTGAACTGTCTTCAAAGGAAATGATGTGAATTGCCAAGACTAATTTTGGGGTTAAATAACAGAAAAAAAAATGTTCCATGGACCTGTCTAAATCTTTACAACTGGCACAAAAACAAAAACTGGCGAACAGCAAAATCAAAGAAACTATCAAATCACACATTTTATAGATATGAAATCAAGTAAAATGGTACCACATTTATGGCTAGAAACTGTATTCAGGTCAAAGCACCTTGAGTTTCTAATAAAGAAATATTGCCCTAGAGAGTTGCAAATCCAATAATCAAATGTGATAGCAAGGGTTTGTTTTAGTCGTTCAAGTCTTAAGGGAAACAGTTCCTATATCTTAAACTCAAGGTGTGTTAACTTATATATTACATATCATAACTGTTTATTTTCTGCAGATTCTGTTTTATGTTCTTTCCATGCTTTCAAATGATATTAATAAGTTTTGTTTCTTTCAAAAATCATAAAACATATTAAAAAGCAGATTCCAAATGCATAGAAACTCACAGAATGTAAGGAACTATATGGATAATCCCAGGAAGACAATTTGCCAAAATTTCCTATTCTAATGAATAACCAAACATACATTTTCATGGAGAAATAGGAAACAATATTCTTATTATAGATATTATGTAAGTTCCTTTTTGCTTGGCATAGCATGTAAGAGCCCAAGCTTGAGAGCCTTATGACATGAAACCCCAGATCAGCCAGCACATTAACCATTGTCCTGCTGAACCCGGATGTATCCTGCCTTTGTAAACAGTGTCGATCCAGATCAGTTGGCTTCTGAAGAAGCCAACTGATCTGGATCTGCACTGTTTGCCATTAAGTATATGAACTTATAGCAACAATGCAGATCAAGTAATCTGATTGGCTGAAAATTAGAATTGGGTGTGGCATCTTAATTTATTCAGCAGGACAAGGGTTAATGCACATCAATGCAGTCTGATCAATCTTCACTGTGTATTCTTAGAATAGCTCAAGATAAGGTACTTTTTATATTTTCAATCAAAAAATACTGACGTTTTTTCTTATTTCTTATTTCAGCAAAAATATTAGCGTATATGCCATATTTAATGATCAAAGTTTTAACGATATGTTAACTAAAGACATTGTTACTTTTGAACAACTGGGCCCAGGTTAGCAGCAAAGACTTATCTGAAAGTGAGGTGCTGACTGATCGGTGTGTGGGCACATGTCATAAGGCATGTTTTCACAAAATGTAGCTAATATAGTAAAATATATTTTAATAAAGCTTTCTAAAACTGGGAACTAACTAATCATAAGAACACTGGAACCTCTTTATATGACGCTTTATTATAAGACAATTCCGATATAAGACAGTTTAATGGTGGACCCCAAAAGTGTTGTATCCAAACAAAGATATAGAAAAATGACCATTTATGGAAGTCTAGAAATTTTTTTTTTTTTTTTTTTTTTTGGATACAACTAGGTTGTTTAGTTAATATTGCATTCACTTTGGATTCCAGCAATTATATTATAAAGAGGTTGTGGCGTAGTTCTGATAATGTCACTCTTAAATTTAAGAGGTTACATACTACAGTCGACTCTCATTATCTCAAACACTAATAACTCAAACTATTGCTCAAGTCAAACTAAACAATGGGCAATATTGGTTTAGACTGTTATATATGTTCCTTTAATTTACTTAATTTGGGCTGTGTGACATCACAAAGCCTACAATATGGCGGCATCCATGACAGCCATTTTAAACATATTCAAACAATCATAACTTCCTTATTTCTAGGCCAATTTTAAAAACTCTTGCATCAAAATAAATGGTTTGTTAAGCACTTAACTCCAAAATTTACTTACAACTTATATTGTGTTCCCCGTTAAAGAAGTTGTTAGCTAATGTGACGCTAAAATTTTTTATCTTGAAATATGGCAAATACATTGATATTTTTTGCTGCAAAAATGTGAGTAGCTTTTGCAGTGCAAAAGCTACTCACATTTTTGCAGCAAAAATATTAATGTATTTGAAAATACCTTAGCTACAACAGTTAACAAGTTTGTCATTAACCAGTGAGTTAAGCTAACCATGCTTTGAACAACTGGGCCCTGGTCCCTTAGAGTTTGAGCTAACAAGAGCTGACTGTACTTTTTTTTTAAAGCAGAAAAATGTTCTGGGGGAAAAAAACAAAGATTTTTACCATATTTACCCTAAATATTCAGACAAACATGCCTTAACAAACGGACAAGACCCACATTAAACAGCTCCTAAAGATAGTCAAATTGACTTGAATTCTTGTTTAACCCTTGTGGTTCATTTTGTGTTGTCTCCAAGAGAAAGAGAGGAGGGACAGAAAACCTAGTAGAGGAGAGAAAACACAGAAATAGAGAAGGGAGGAAAAAAGTGAATGACAGAGCACAAACAGAAGAAATATTAAGCTGCCCCCTTCCCCATCCCCTGCAAGTACAGCAGGCCTTTACTATCACCCTACCACCCACTGTCAAAAGATCTTGCAAAAAATTTAGAATCTGGTAAATATCCTAAAATTTCAAACACTTTATTCTATTACCTTTTTGGCCCAAATTTTGCTTTTTATGCAGTTGTTTCCTAAAATACCTAGTGGAATGGCAAACAGTGTAGACCCTGATCAGACGGCTCCTTCAGGAGCAGTCTGATCTGGATCTACACTGTTTGCATATGTCATTTTGTCAGACACTTTGGTGTACGAAATTTCAGGACATTTACCACAACTAAAATTTGATTTTTTATGGCCCAGTCAACACTGTTAAGGTTATATTAAGCTGGTCAGCTAACCCCATTCATTTCCTTAGCAGTTGGTGGAGAATGACCATAGAAATTATTTCATGGACAACCTTCACATAAATTATGTGGTGGAGCTGGGATTCAAACTTACAACACCTGGATCTGCGGTCAGATGTGCTACTGACTACACTCTAAAGACCGACTGAATAATATTGTAAGCTGTTAAGGTATCTGGATTTTAGGGTAAACATGGTAAGCAGCAAAATGCTATGGCCAGACTGATTATCTAAGCTGCCCAGTCAGAACTATCAATGTCTGGTTTTTAGGTTTTTAGGTTCAGTAAAAAGTTCCAATATCATGTGTTTGTACAGAAAAGGCCCTCACCAGCCTAGAGCTGATGGCCCCTCCCAACCGCCATCCCCACACAAAAATAACATAACCTAAAACTGTTTAAACATCATGAATTCCAGAGTGACATTTGTATCAAACTAAACAAATTCAAAACAACTTCCCTTCACCTTTGTCAAATTTTTGGGATATAATTACAATATACTTACTGTTCAATGCTAGTGGTAAGGATATGCAAATTATCATTCAACAGGCTGGTATAGAAGACACACTGAGGCTAAAATTCACCCACATTTTAATGCTAGGATTTCATTTCAGGAGACCTTTCAGGGTGTGTGTGTGTGTGTGTGTGTGTGTGTGTGTCGGGGGGGGGGGGGGGGGGGGGGGGGGGGATGGCAACTCTGATGAAATTGTTTTGCCTCCCTTCTGAATATAGGAACAAATTTTATTTTTGTGGCTTTTAATGATGTGTAAACTCCAGTGAATTACTTACAAACTGAATAAAGCCTGCATGGCTTTATGTTCAGTTTGTGAGTGATTCATTTGAGTTTTAACTTTGATAAACTCCACAAAAATAATAATTGTTTCCTTATAATTCCAACTTTGTCATCAAAATGTTGCTAAAAATGTAAATCTTTTGAGATGGCGGAAGGAAAATAGATTTGATGGATTCCTGCTCTGGACTCTCTTGAAGCGTAAAACTTTTCCTTCAACCAATCAAATTGTGAGAAATGTGTATAAAGATGAGAGATGGAAGGGGAGCAAATTCTTTCCTTTATGAGTGGATCCCCTTGAGAGGGGTCTTGGTGCAAGAAAAGCAAATGGGCTGTCACGAAAGTTGTCTCCTTTGTAAAAAAATAGCAGAAATTAAGCCAAGTGAATCCAGTCCCTTTAACCCATTAAAGATTGAATAAACTCTCCCACACTATATATTGGAAGAGTCCATTTTCAATTTAAGGCATGTCAGGCAATATGATGTAGATATTCCTGATGAAAAATGGTTGAACTATTTGCAAACAGTGGAGACCCTGATCAGATGCCGCATTCTGCGGCATCTGATCTGGGTCTACACTGTTTGCAAGTTACCTGTTTAGGGGTCTCCAGTCTTCAATGGGTTAAGAGGTCCTCTGTGCATGTATATGACAGTGAAGTTTTGTTAATGCTTAGCAATCTGGGTAAATGTTTTAGCAGATGACATATTGAAATACTTTACTTATTTTTCCCAGAAAACTGGATTTGACATTACATGTACATGCAATGAAGACAATTTGCATAAAATGTCAAATCCTGTTTTCTAGGAAAAATAAGAAAAATATCAGCAATTTGTCATCTGTTGTTAAAGATGGGTATTTGTAAGTGTTATTAATTCAAGGGATAATTTTCTCAAGCTTTCCATTATCATGTACACTGTGGGTACTCATTAACAGCACATCATAGAGGTACTTCTAATGTGTTCCAAAGTTCTTCTAATAAGTACCCACAACATGTTTTTTAAAGAAAAATAAGCAAAATTATTCCAGAACTTTTGCAACATACTCCTCTTTAACCCTTGTCCTGCTGAATAAATTAAGAGGCCACGCCCACTTCTAATTTTTAGCAAATCAGATTACTTGATCTGGATTGTTGCTATAAATTCACATACTGAATGGCAAACTGTGCAGATCCAGATCAGTTTCTTCAGAAGCCAACTGATCTGGATCTACACTGTTTGCAAAACAGGGTATATCCGGGATCAGCAGGACAAGGGTTAACAACTCCTACCATTCTCTTGTACAAAGGGTGATCAATAAACTGCTGACTTTCAAATATTGTTTGATTTTTTTTATATTATTTTTCAATTAGAATTTCTTTACTTTTCGCAAATCTGCCTTCTATTATTATCATCTGACTAACCCATTTTTATTGAATTCTTTATTAGATCTTTTACTGTAATACAATGTAGCAGAAATACAGCCAAATGAAAATGGGGTATTTGTTTTGTTGTGTATCCCATTTACATTCAGAAAATTGTGATATGACATAAAAGTTGAAATAACATATGCAAACAGTGCAGATCTCAATCAGGCTGCTCCTGAAGGAACAGTCTAAGCAGCATCTAAACCACTTACCACTCCACCAAGTATTTTGCGGAATAAATGCATAAAAACCAAAATTTAGGCAAAAGGGTATGGCATAAAGTGATTGAAATTTAAGGACATTTACTGTAACTAGTCTCACAAAATACTGTTTCAATGGGACATATGCAGTTACAGCACTAAAGGTGAGTCTCCTAACATCACTGTAAAACTGCATTCCTGGTACCACACTAACCCTGAAAGTGTTAATCACAACTACAGCAGATGACACTTTTAAAAAATATCTTTAATGTTCAGAGAAAATAAGGCTTGACATTTCATGTTGTTTTAGAATGTTGCTGCAAATTATCTTAGCACTTTAAGGGTTAAAACCATTCTGCTGTAAATTTTCTTAGCGCTTTAAGGGTTAACCCTTAAAATGCCAAGAAAACCTGCATCTGAAAATGTTGTCTGTTTATGTTGTCTGCTGAATATTCTTGCAAACTTTTCAAACCTATTTTTGAATACAGGCAATCAGTGTGGACCCTGATCAGACTGCTCCTAGAGGAGCAGTCTGATCTGGGTCCACACTGTTTGCAAAAATGACTTTTAAAATCACAAGCAGATGACAAAGCAGACGACAATTGTTGTGATTGGCAGTTTTAAGGATTAAATTACATTTCTGCCATATGAAGAGTCTCAATGAAACTGAGACTCTGATTTTTGACCTTTTATGTGTTCAGCGTTTTCAAGGGCAACCATTATAGAGTTTATTGGAGAGGTGTTCTGCAACCTCATTTGTCATACTAAGAGGATTGTAATGACCTTCCAAGACTTGAAATATAATGAAGAAATAAGGAAAGTGGGTGACAAAATCAAACTCTGGCTTATAGCAGATACTTACTAGAATGTAATTTAAAAAGTGATTTGACGATATAATCATACAGTTGGCAGGAATCTTGGATACACAATATAAGAGGCGCTAGCCGACACTGACCCGAACTTGTCATGGAGTTAGACCGAGACATATCCAGTGAACCAAATACTGAAACAGATTTGTAACAGTCATAAATAAAGCTATATTCTCCTATACATAGCTCTAGATAAGATAAGACACTTTTATAATATCTAAGTATTGGTAGTTTCTTCTTTCTCTAAAAAACATATGTTGGTGGTATTCATTAGCAGTACCTTGCCAAGTGCCTTTTAACCCTTGTCATGCTGAATAAATTAAAATGCCACATCCACTTCTAATTTTTAGCCAATCAGATTACTTGATCCAGGTTGCTGATACAAATTCAAATATTTGATAGCAAACAGTGCATTCAGATCAGTTGGCTTCTTCAGAAGCAAACTGATCTGGATCTACACTGTCTGCAAAGGCAGGGTATATCTGGGTTCAGCAGGACTAGTGTTAATAAATATCAACTATGTACAATTTTGTACATAAAAAAGAACAATATTTGGACCCTCTTCTCATTTACACTATGCTTATATATACAGTAAAATTCTACTATTAGGACCACTTTTGGCACTGTCTAAAAGTGGTCTTATTAGTCGGGTAGTCTTAATGTCGACAGTAGAACATAACTGCAGATAAGGTGCTTTTTTCAACCATATTGATATACTGATATTTTTCTTATTTCTTCAAGAAAAAAAAAATGTTGTGGTACTCTTTAGAAGTGCCTGAAGAGACAATTTGCATGAAGTGTCAGATCCAATTTCCTAGGAAAAATAAGAAAAATATCATGTTTGCTGTCTGCTGAATCTGCCTATAGTGTGGTAAAGAGGTATGGATTCACTTGGAAGGGAGGCAACTCTGTCTTTTTTTTTTTGTTTTGTTTTTTTGTATCCATTCAGAAAAGGGATTAACTCATTCTAAAAAGAAAGAATTGCTCTCAAGACCCTGAGAGCAAATTTTTGAGACCCTGAGAGCAAATTCTTAGCTTTTAGAACAGGCCCCTTTTAAGAGGGTGCTTATTATGCAGAAAAGTGAACAGGTAAGCACAAAGTATCCAGTCACTATGAAATATTTCCTTAACTTTTTTTTTTTTGGAAATATTCCTTTAACTAAATTGGATATGAATTAATCATAGGAATTGAGCAAGTTTCTACTAATATCAGAGTTCAGAGAAACAGGTTATATTTATATCTGCAACTTACCTAATTGTTGTAATTCTAGGACTTCATCCATATAATCTAACATATCTACGCTGATCTCAAAACTGAAATAAACAAATGCAAAATGTTAAAATCATGAAGCAAATATCAGTCAACATATTAAACAAAATTTACACTACTATGCATGTACAATCCTAATTAGATCACTGTTTTTTGTTGTCATATATATAACATGGCTTCCCTCTTTATTGTGTAGATTCATCTAAACAAAAAGTAGTAGAGCTGTTTTGTTTTTGTTGTTGTTTTTTGTTTTGTTGTGTTTTTTTTTTTTTTTTTGTTTTCTTTGCTTTTTTTTTTTGTTGTTGTTGTTTGTTTTTGATAATTTGAAACAAGAAAACTGTTTATCAAGTCTAAAGTTTTTAAAAGTCCTTTTTAAGTCTAAAGTAGAATTTTTCCATATAATATAATAAAAACAAAAAAAGACACAAATACTAGGTTTCTGGTAACAAGCACACACAGAGAATTGATTGCTTGTTAGCTTTACACCAAAACCCACGGTCATGTCAAATGTAAAATTGTGATCATAGTTTAAGATCATTCTGCATATCCATAGAGCCTTTGTTATTCAATGACATATTCTGAGATATCCAACGATTCTGTAAGTTGTCAGTGAAGTCCTTGATCAGACTGCACAGATGTGCTAGCTGATTTTAGCATGCATTGTCCATATATGCCTGGAGACAGCATTTTTGCTTAGAATGGCCCAATTATATTGTGACTTTCTGTGTCAGTGGAAGGGGAGAATAACCTAGGCCCAGTTGTTCAAAGCTAATGATGTCGTTAGTTAACGATTCGTTAAAATTTACACTGAGTGATACGCAAATATGCTGAAATTTTTTGCCGAAAAAATGTGAGTAGCTTTTGCACTGCAAAAGCTACTCACATTTTTTCAGCAAAAAATATCAGAATATTGTATATTGAATCCACAAAAACAGCTAACAAAATGACCCTTAACGAGCTTGTTAAGCTAACCATGCTTTGAACAAATGGGCCCAGAGAATTGATTTCATGATCACTATCTATGGCAGTTATATGGCAGAGCTGGGATTCGAACTTGCAACCTTGGATCTGCAGTCAAAGTACTACACACTGTGCTACTGAGTTCAGTTCTACCTAAAAAAAAATCCGGTTAAACATTTTTGTTATTTCTAATGAGTAGCAATCACCTCTTTTTGCAGAGAAATCATAATATTAATATTTTCCGATGGAAAAAAGTGCATTATCTAATACAAATCCTTTTCATACTTACTAATTATTTACATCAGATCCACAAACTTTAGCAAATTTCTCATCTGTCATCAACAAATTGCCTGGAATATCTGGATTCTAAGAACACAAAAAATAACAACAAAATTTAATAAGAAATCAAACATTGCCAAGTCACTGAGCTTACAGAAACTACTGGTTTTTGCTGGATATTTTTCACATTTTTTGCATCAAAAATATATTGGTAAGCTGACAAGTGAGGCAATGCCTAAGTATATTTTTGTCATTTTGCAAGGAAACGTATCTTGTGAGTACTCAATCAAATCAACTCGACAGGTGCATAAGATATATTTTGTTGCCTTAATAACATAAACTATCATAAATTATGGTAAATATCCTAAAATTTTGTATACCAAAGTTTCTAACAAAATAGCATATGCAAACAGTGCAGACCCAGCTCAGACTTCTCCTGAGGAGCAGTCTGATCAGGGTCTACACTGTGCATCATTCCATTAAGTATTTTAAGAAAAAACTGCATAAAAACAAATTTATGCAAAAAACGGTATGGAATAAAGTGTTTGGAAATTTTAACCCTGGTCCTGCTGAACCCAGATATGCCCTTCAGAAGCCAACTGATATGGATCTACACTGTTTTGATATTAAGTATGTGAATTTGTATCAACAACTTTATTCAAGTAATCTGATTGCCTGAAATTTAGAAGTGGGCGTGGCATCTCAATTTATTCAGCATGGCAAGTGTTAAGACATTTACCATAATTATCTTCTTATCTGGAGCTATGAATAAGAAGGCAAGTATGTTACTGCTTATGTTAACAGTGCAGAAAGGACCACTTGTACTCCTAAGGTGACTGGAATCAACTTCAGGTTGTGTGTATAGGCTGATCTGAGTCTTCACTACAGAGACATTTTCTATTGATTTGGTTCATATTCACACAGTATACATAAAGCGATCTTTTATGAGAGCTGTTCTAAAATCCATCTCACATTTAACAATATTCAATAACTTCACAATATTTTATTAAGTATTAGGTAAAACATTTTTCTTATTTCTCCAAAACAACATATGTTGTGGGTACTCATTAGAAGTGTCTCACTGAGTTCCCAAAAACTATTTCATGGAGAAATAAGACTGAAATCAATGTTTTGGTAGTAAAATAAAATGCTTTATCTGGAGATATGCATGGTATACATAGATAATACCATGCAAAAACGTGTCTTTGGGCATATGAGGACAGTGAAGGCACAGATGCGCAGTCTGATCAGGGCTTCCACTGTTCGCTAACAGAATCATTGGACACTATACAAAGTACCAATTGAGAGCAAATGCCCAGATGTGACTTTGCGGATACACGGAATGTATCTGAATCTACACATTTTGCGAAAGTTCGAAGACGCATTTTTGCTTAGTGAGGCCCACATACAGGGAACTATCAATCATAAGACCTTTCTTCATGAGTTCTGTTCAATAATCAATCTTACAGTTAACAACATTCAATAACTTAACAATCGTTTCTTTGGAAAGAAAGAAAGCCAATTTAAGCTGTACAATCTTTAAAATATTAATGAGTATTTTCAATGTTCCAGATAAGAGTGGTATTGTGAAAAGTTGTTTTCTTATTTCTCCATGAAAACCTATGTTGTGGGTACTCATTAGAAGTGCCTCAGTGAGGCCCTTGTAACGAGTACCCACAACATAAGCTTTAATGAAGAAATAAGAAACACATGTTGTGGGTACTCATTAGAAGTGCCTCAGTGAGGCCCTTGTGATGAGTACCCACAACATAAGCTTTAATGAAGAAATAAGAAACATACTTTGTGGGTACTTATTAGAAGTGCCTCAGTGAGGCCCTTGTGATGAGTACCCACAACATAAGCTTTAATGAAGAAATAAGAAACATACTTTGTGGGTACTTATTAGAAGTGCCTCAGTGAGGCCCTTGTGATGAGTACCCACAACATAAGCTTTAATGAAGAAATAAGAAACACATGTTGTGGGTACTCATTAGAAGTGCCTCAGTGAGGCCCTTGTGATGAGTACCCACAACATAAGCTTTAATGAAGAAATAAGAAACACGTGGGTACTCATTAGAAGTGCCTCAGTGAGGCCCTTGTGATGAGTACCCACAACATAAGCTTTAATGAAGAAATAAGAAACACATGTTGTGGGTACTCATTAGAAGTGCCTCAGTGAGGCCCTTGTGATGAGTACCCACAACATAAGCTTTAATGAAGAAATAAGAAACACATGTTGTGGGTACTCATTAGAAGTGCCTCAGTGAGGCCCTTGTGATGAGTACCCACAACATAAGCTTTAATGAAGAAATAAGAAACACATGTTGTGGGTACTTATTAGAAGTGCCTCAGTTAGGCCCTTGTGATGAGTACCCACAACATAAGCTTTAATGAAGAAATAAGAAACATACTTTGTGGGTACTTATTAGAAGTGCCTCAGTGAGGCCCTTGTAATGAGTACAAACAACATAAGCTTTAATGAAGAAATAAGAAACATATATTGTGGGTACCCGAGTATCCAAAATATAGGTTTTCATGGAGAAATAAGAAACATATCAATCCTTTCTGGTTAAAAAAAGCTTATACAGAGGTTAGTCTAACGCTGGTCCTGCTGGATTAAGATATGTACCCCGCTTTGCAAACAGTGTTTTGTTTGTGTTGAGGTTTTAAGGCCCAGTCAATTCAGTGGGGTCATGTCTAGCACAGTCAGTTTGCCTAACCACACTTTCACAGGGCAGGCTTAGTCCTCTAAAAGGTTAGACAGTATTGTGCACATTCTTTATGCAGAAACTGACAACTACCCTTCTTGAATCAGCAGAAGATAAGAATGATGGTAGAAAATACGAGGGGAGTTCAATAAGTTCGTAGAACTCGGTATTTGTCTATACAATTCAAGATTTCTTTTTTCATTTTTGTGCAGTGTAAATCTTTGTCAGTTGAATGATAACAGCCGTTCAGTCAACACATACATTTTTTGCTCTTACTTTTTGTTTGAAAACCTATACCCACGGGCAAAAATGGAAAGTCAGAATATTGAGTTCAGAGCAGTCATAAAGTTCCTCACTAGGGAGGGTGCAAAGGCCAAAGAAATCCATCGGCACATGGCTGTGTATGGTGATAGTAGCCCAATGTATTCTACAGTGGCAAAGTGGTCAGCAGAATTTAAACGTGGGCAAGACTCCTTAGAAGATGACCCAAGGACAGGTCACCCTGCTGATGTCATCAGCCAGGAGATGATCGACCATGTTGAGAGACTTGTGCTAAACAATCGCTGAATCAAAGTTGCCGAATTTGCTTCAGAATGTGGTATTTCTAATGGAAGTGTTTACACTATAATCCATGAACATTTAGGCGTGTCAAAAGTGTCTGCCAGGTGGGTACCCAGAAACCTGAACATGCAAGATCGTCAGCAAAGGGTGGAGTTAAGTTTAGAACTTCTGGAAGTGTACAATGCCTATCCAGAAGACTTTCACACTCGTCTTGTAACAGGAGATGAAACTTGGCTTCACCACTGAGACCCAGATTCTAAAAAAGTCCATGCAATGGAAGCACCCTGGCTCACCTCCACCTAAGAAATTTCGTACCCAACCATCAGCTAGCAAGGTAATGGTCACGGTGTTTTGGGACTCCAAAGGGATTATATTGATAGATTACAAGCCTGCTGGTACTTCAATCACAGGAGAATACTATGCCAATGTCATTAAACAATTAAGGGTTGCTATTAAAGAAAAAACGAAGGGGAAAGCTAGCTGCTGGTGTCCTTCTTTTGCATGATAATGCCCCTGTGCACAAATCCAGAGTTGCACAAGGGGCTATTCGTGAGTGCAAGTTCGAGCAGTTAAATCACCTGCCATACAGTCCAGACCTGGCCCCAAGTGATTATTATCTGTTTCGAAATTTAAAGTCCCACTTGCGTGGAACAAGATTTCGGGACGATGATGAGCTCAAGGCTGCTACAGAGGCTTAGTTTGAGGACCAAATAGACGACTTTTATTTCAAAGGCATAGACTGCTTAAAAGAAAAGGGGGCCAAATGCATTGAAGTAAAGAGGGATTATATTGAAAAATAATGTTGAAACCATCTTCCAATCTGTGAGTTAAACCCTGAGTTCTATGAACTTATTGAACTCCCCTCGTATTTCATGATAAATTTCCATCAAAGAATGTTGCTGAGCTTGGTAGTTGGAACTTGCAACCTCATAATCACCAGTCAGATGGGCATTCAACTGAGCCACAGAGGCTGGTTCACAACAAATGCCAAAGTCAGCCTGTTCATCTGTGCAGCCTGATCCTGATCTTCTTTGTTTTTTGGGGATTTTTTTCTGTTTTTCTTTTTTTTTTCTTGTTGTTTTTTGTGTGTGTATTTGGTTTGGAGTTTTACAGCTCAGTCAATATTGTTAACCCTAGTTATGCTGAATAAATTAAGATGTCACACCCACTTCTAATTTTCAGCCAATCAGATCACTTGATCCAGTTTATTGATGCAAATTCACATTCTAATTGACAAACAGTGCAGATCCAGATCAGTTGGCTTCTGAAGAAGCCAACGGATCTGGATCTACACTGTTTGCAAAGACAGGGTATATCTGGGTTCAGCAGGACTAGGGTTAAGGTCATGCTAAATTGATCAGTTAACCTACTCAACACTTTTCCTGGGTTGAATAATCCTCTACACCATTAACCAGGACTTTGTGCACACACTATTACCAGTAACTCACAACTGCCCTTCTTGAATCAGCGGAAGGAGAGAATGGCCATAGAAACTATTTCATGATCAATCTCCATGAAAGTTAAGTGGCTAAGCTGGGATTCAAAGTTGCAATCCCTTGATCTGCATTATTGCATAAAAAGCAGTGTTGCACACTATTAACAGCCGTGCATTAACCGGCAAAAAGCCGTGTATTAACAAGGCAATTCACGCGCTGTTAATGCACGGCTCATGCTGTTAATTTCAATATGCTCGTACCGGGGCCACAGAATTGCTGCCGTCACGAGATGTGTACTGCCCTGCTCCAGAACGAGCATAGTCCGTGGAAATAGCATTTGCGTGACATCCGTGAAAAGGCGAAACAAAATAGTGCAAGAAATAACGCGAAATGTAGCAAATATTTTCAGTTTTTATGCAATAAAAGCAATTGAACATGGTTTTTCATGCATTAACATTCGCCAGGTCCCGTGGGAGGTGTTGAAAACTGAGGCTGATCCCTATAGTAAGACGCTTTTGACTGAACTAAGATTATGAAGTCCAGCAATCATGGTCTTCTATGTTGGTCAATATATTCGAGAGTATCCATATTATGACAAGGCAACAAAAGTGCTGATCAGACTGCATCATGAAGTGAAAAGCGTCGACTATACAGTATACTGATAAATAGAGAATGACAACACTTGATTGCCTTCAATACGTGTATATGGTGTAAGGGACCCTTTAGGCTTTTACATTAAACATTATATGGAAAAAGGTTTGATTATCCTAAACAGGCCTCATTTCTTAGATCATTTTCTGTGAAACTTACTTTTCGATGAAATATTAGCTTCTGGTTCAAAAGCATTGTATAGGCAGCAATAAGTCGACCATATCCTTCCTTCAAATGTCCCTGAAAGCAAAATGATACAGGAAAGAGGTTATGATTATGTGATCTGATGTGAGGTTTTATGGCCCAGTCAACCTATAAGGGCATGTATAGCATGGTCAGTTTACCTAACCACACTTTTCCTGGGCAAGCTTAGTCCTTTAAGCGAGTCCTCTAAGCGATGAACCAGTACTTGTGCGCATTCTTTTGCCAGAAACTGATAACTGCCCTTCTTGAATCAGCAGAAGGGAGAGAATGATCAAAGAAAATATCTCATGAACAAGCAGCGATCGAACTTGCAACCTCCTGATCACCAGTCCAATGCTCATCCAACTGAGCTACCGAGGACGAAAAGAGGTTATGAACTCATGGTGTAGAATTAAGCCTAAGAAACCCTGAATTGTGTCAAATGTAATGGCAAACCAAAAATGATGACAGGGTCCAGTTGTTCAAAGCATTGTTAGCTTAACGAGCTCGTTATTGGTCAAAACATTAACTGATCGTTAGTAAAATATCTAATTCACAGGTATTTTCATTTTTTCAGCAAAAATATTGGCATATATGCCGTATTTACTAACAACATTGTTAGTTTTGAACAACTGGGCCCAGGCTGTACACGGCTCCAGATAAGGCAAAAAAGTATTGAAATGTTTCTTATTTCTCCATGAAAACAGTTTGCAGGTACTCATTTAAAGCCACTTGCTGAGGCACTTCTAACGAGTGTTTTTATGTGGAGAAATAAGAAAATTATATGTATTTACCTGTTACACCCTCTGAATGTGTGGATGCACAGGCTGATTTGAACCCTTGATTGTTTTTAATGTGCTATAAGCCCATTCCTTCCTTGATAAGATTCAATGTTTGACATCCCATCCACAGAACTTCTACTAAATGATTTGAAATGGTGGTTAAATACGATGCAGAGAAAAGCATCTAAATAAATGTTCTGTACTTTAATACCCTAAATATTTTGACACCCAGGTGTAAGCAAACAGTGCAGACCTAGATCAGAATCAAATTATTCAAAGTAAAGGTGTCTGAATACGGTAAGTGTCCTAAAATTTCAAACAGAAAAGTTGTTGACAAAACAGCATATGCAAACAGTGCAGACCCAGATCAGACTGCTCCTGAAGGAGCAGTCTGATCAGGGCCTACACTGTCTGCCATTCCTCTAAGTATCTTAAGAAATAGCTGCATAAAAAGCAAAATTTAGGCCAAAAAAGTTGGGAACAAAGTATTTGAAATTTTAGGACATTTACTGTATTTAGGATAGATTCAATGTTTTTTATTTCTACAAGAAAACATACTGGAATCAGTAGCCACAACATGCTGATGCACAACATGAGAAATGGGCCCTTAGACCAAAACTGTCTGTTCATATACTGTATGTAATCTGTAGGTCTGTTTTTTTGTTTTTTTTTATTTGGGTTTTATGGGCCTTTCAAGAATATTTCACTTATATTGAGCCGATCATTCATCAAAGGTGGGCGAAAACTGGAGAACCCGGAGAAAAACCACCTGACCATCCTTAAGCAGAACTTGGCTTTCCCACATGTGCCCAGAGCGAGGCTCGAACCACAGCTGTGAGAAACCTAATGGATTAAAAGTCAGCTCTCCTATCCATTAGGCTATGGGGGCCTGCATCTGTAGGTCTGTAGGTGAGCAATTAAGACACTGATCAGAACTGCTCAAATATAAACCTGATTTGGCATTCATTGCCTTCCTCCTGTCTTATCTAGAGCTACAGATAAAGATAAGGTTTTGCAGATAAACAAAAAAAGTCTAAGGAACAGTTGCATCTTTCACTTAACCCTTAAAGTGCCAATCACAACTGCAACAGATGATTCTTTTAAATAATTTTTCTTTTATTTTTCACAGAAAACAAGTCTTGAAATTTCATGTGAATCATCTGCCAAGCAGATGATTCACATGAAAAGTCAAGACTTATTTTCCATCAAAAATAAAAAGTATAGGATGTTGCCTGCTACAAAATTTTGCTTGGCACTTTAAGAATACATTTCTTATTTACATGGGCAAGCTGCTGCAATTTAATGTTCAAGATTAGATTGTAGGATAAAAGCTTGCATAAAACTTATGTATACTTTCCGTTTCTCAAGATAAGGTGATTAATGAGTCACCAAAGAGAATAATGAAGGATATAGCTGTGATGCTGTTAGGATAGTTGTTGCTATTGTACAGAAAAGCATATCTTGTGGGTACTCCTGGAATATTCCAATGAGCACCGAAAGATTTGTTTTTGTGCAAAACTAACAAAAACAGCCTCTAAATACTCCCTTCAGCCCAGTCCCTTTAGCTGGATCCTTTTAGTTTCTCCTGCACTTTAACCCTAGTCCTGTTGAACCCGGATATGTCCTGCCTTTGCAAACAGTGTAGATCCAGATCAGTTGGCTTCTGAAGAAGCCAACTGGTCTGGATCTGCACTGTTTGCCATTAAGTACGTGAATTTATATCAACAATCTAGATCAAGTGATCTGATTGGCTGAAATTTAGAAATGGGTGGGGCATCTTAATTTATTCAGCATGACAAGGGTTAACACTTAGCTAGACTGTTTCCCATCTGACTCATTTTAAATCAGCATAAAGATGATTTATATTTTTCAAAAATCCTATCTTTTGGAATACCTTTCTCTCTAATTTGGGTGATCATATGAGTTTCTGTCAGGTAAGGTAGATATTTGTAGAAAATAATCAAGGAGGAGTATTTTACCTTTGTAAGATTAGAAAAATAAAAATTTTGGCAGATGACACCTTGATTTTTTTTTTCTACAAGAAAATAGGCTTTGTTATGTCATACAAATTTTCTCTTAAGAAATGTCAAAGAATATTTTCTGGGAAAAATAAGATGAATACTGATTTGTTATCTGAAGAGTTTAGCCATAGAGTTGTAAAGGTCAGCCCTTAAAAATGCCATCACAACTGTAGCAGACAAAATTTATTTATTTTTTTTATTTTTGAGAGAAAATAAAGCCTAGCAGACAATTCATATGAAATGCCATGTCTAATTTTCTCTGAAAAAAATTAGAATGTCATCTGCTACAATTCTGCTTAGTGTTTAATGGGTCTGCATATAAAACATATATCAAAGCAGTTTATATTTACCCATAGCTTTCCAAGTTCTGTGAGATATGTGGTGTACTTCAAAGAATCTGGGTGCACCTGAAATATACATAAGGTACCATAATCATCCTATTGTATTTACCCCAAGTATTCAAATAGACAGGCCTAAGCAAACCACCACCCCACTGCCAACCTAAAATTTTGAAAAATTTCCCATAAATAAGGTAATAAAAATAATGATGGCTGAGTAGCTAATTGAAAATACCATATGTACCCTAAGTATTTGGACACCAGACTTGAGCAAACAGTGCAGACCCAGATCGGATGCCACAGAATGTGGTATCTGATCAGGGTCTATATTGTTTACCACCCATCCAAAAGTTGTAGACACATTAGCACATAGTGAAATGGCCTTGTTCAAATTTAAGGACAAGTATGTTAATGTTTTAGGATGTCGCAATATTTTGGTTAAATATAGTAAATACTTTGACATTGTAACTACCATATTTATCCTAAGTATTCTGACCCCTCAACTCCTTACCACACAGCATTCCCACTCACATTTTGATTTAGGGGTACATGTACCCCTTGGGTTAAGCAATTGTGGGTACAGATCACTTTTTGAGGGTACACATATTTTGGGGTAATTAAATGCATTGTTAAGTGCTGGGAAGACTTTGTACTTTAAATGTCACTGTGGTCAGTTTTAGGTACTTTGTCTTAGTACTTTATATAAAAGGAAAATTGTGCTTCAATCATATCAAGACGTCACTTTTCCAAAACAGTCAAAGAACTTAATACTAACAGCCAAGTTCAAGTACCATTAAAGCTTCCTAGATATACAATGTTCGAAAACCGGTAAAACAGGTTCTGCCCAGAATGTTGGTTCTTTCGTTCAGTGTGAGCTGGACATACTGATTTTATAGAAAATCGCTACTGCAAAATGGCATGAAAGATTGGAAATTCTATGAATGAGTGTATGACATTTTCCTGGGAGTTCTGAGCGCTTTTAATATTCATAACAGTGTTTACTGACTGAATAATTAAACTTTTTCGGGAAATTGGGAAGTCGCGAAAACTTACGACATGTAGATTTTACGGCAATAAGTACATGCTTTTGTTGACAACTGTCATTAAAAACTTGGCTAAAGTAGTCATGCAGCGGTACAACTATCCTAAATTAATCTAAATGAAACAAAATATTACCGATCTAATTGACAACTTTTGTATACACTTGAGCAAACCGAGCCGTATCGAAACTCGGAGAAAAAAAGGTGCCCACTGAACCGCGATACAATGTAATGGTCGCCAGTGATTGGATATAAAAAAAAAAGATCATACACAATAACCAATGAACAATAATCTTATCCCTCTCGGTAAGAATATAAATACATTCCGGGAATCCCGTCCGTTTCAATGCACTGGTAGAACGCATTCGTTATTTCCGCCAGCAACCGCAGTGTTTCAGTGCTTTATTAATATTTAAAAGTATATGCTATTGAGCGAAAACTGACTCAGTAGGACTTACGCATGTTGCAATTTATACGTGCACCAAATTTTTGGTACGTTTATGTACGTAGATACCAACAGTTCTGTACGCTCATGGCAGATTCTCTACATGAATTACGTACTGCAGTAAGTGAATGGGAATGCTGCCACACTTGTCCTAAAATTTGAACAAGTACAATTTACTACCCAATTCTGTGCCAAAATATTATTTGTTGAGTGGCAAACAATGTAGACCCTTTCTACACGTTCTGTGGCATCTAATCTGGGTCTACACTGTTTGCTCTGGCCATGTGTAAATATGGCATCTGTCACACTTTTTCTGAAATTTCAATGAGTCCAATAACAATCTGAGTACTCATCTGGTCTTACCTTGGTTCACATTGTCTGCTCAAGCATGTTTATGCTTTTTTCAATCAAAAAGAATGGATATTTTTCCTATTTTTCCATGAAAACATACACCACAACTTCTTTAGAACACTATTTTTGGGGTCCAACACATAAACCGTGTTAGTTATACAACCGTGTTATATCCAACCAAAAATGTATAAATTATATAGGAAAATGACCATTTATGGTCATTTTTCTATATAATCTATACATTTTTGGGATCCATCTTTGAATGGTGTTGTATCCAAAACTGTGTTATCACGAACCGTGTTATAAAGAGATTGTAGTGTATGTTACAGGTACTCTTTAGAAGTGCCTTGCGGAAGCACTTCTCCTGTAATTTTTAGAGCTGACAGATTGATATAAGGTATAACGACAGAAGATGTATCTTCAGATGTCTGTACATCCATACAGATCAGTATGAACAACCATACAGTCTGGTCAGAGTTTTCATCAGGCCTCTCTAGAATGGATAGCTTCTTCAGGCAGATAACACAGATGGATTATACTGCATAGATCTGCAGACTGGTCTGAGTCATCATTGAGTGCATTTCTAAACTTGTCACACTGGAACTCAAAATTTCATCAAAGTGTATGCTCTGTTGAGCTTACCAGAACCATCTCAATGAGACAGGTCTAGATATGAGTGGGAATCAGGTAAATAGGTCTAGATATGAGTGGGAATCAGGTAAATAGGTCTAGATATATGTGGGTATCAGGTAAATAGGTCTAGATATGAGTGGGAATCAGGTAAATAGGTCTAGATATGAGCGGGTATCAGGTAAATAGGTCTAGATATGAGTGGGTATCAGGTAAATAGGTCTAGATATGAGTGGGTATCAGGTAAATAGGTCTAGATATGAGTGGGTATCAGGTAAATAGGTCTAGATATGAGTGGGTATCAGGTAAATAGGTCTAGATATGAGTGGGTATCAGGTAAATAGGTCTAGATATGAGTGGGAATCAGGTAAATAGGTCTAGATATGAGTGGGTATCAGGTAAATAGGTCTAGATATGAGTGGGTATCAGGTAAATAGGTCTAGATATGAGTGGGAATCAGGTAAATAGGTCTAGATATGAGTGGGTATCAGGTAAATAGGTCTAGATATGAGTGGGTATCAGGTAAATAGGTCTAGATATGAGCGGGTATCAGGTAAATAGGTCTAGATATGAGTGGGTATCAGGTAAATAGGTCTAGATATGAGCGGGTATCAGGTAAATAGGTCTAGATATGAGTGGGAATCAGGTAAATAGGTCTAGATATGAGTGGGAATCAGGTAAATAGGTCTAGATATGAGTGGGTATCAGGTAAATAGATCTAGATATGAGTGGGTATCAGGTAAATAGGTCTAGATATGAGTGGGTATCAGGTATACAGTTTTCTTATTTCTTGACGAAAACATATGTTGTGGGTACTCATTAAAAGTGCCTAGCTGAGGCGCTTCTAATGAGTACCCAAAACAAATGTTTTCGTTGAGAAATAAGAAAAAAATAGATTCTTTTTGGTTGAAAAAAGCACCTTATCAAGAGCTATGAAAAAATACTGTTCTCATGGAGAAATAAATACATATAGGTACTGTAATAACAGCTGATCACAGCATCATATCCCAGCAAAAGAAAGTAGAAGCATACTACCCCACCACTATTATATGGTGGGTTTTTAAAAATTGAACATTCAATAGAACACTAAACCGGTCCTCTTATTACTCTTAAAACTCCCAGGTAGCTTTACCAAATGCTAAAAAAACAGGTCAATAAAGATATCAAAGTGTCTATTAAGGAAAAATAAAATGCCTGGATCAAGTTATGTCAACAAGCTGAAAGAGTACAGGTACATGTATATGATAGGGCCACATTATTTACCCTAAATATTTGGAGAGATAGTCCTAAGCAAACAGCGCCCAGCCAACCTATTAAGGTCATGTCGACCACAGTTAACCTACTTACACTGTTTCTGGGCTGTCTTAGTCCTGTATGCAGTTTAACTAATATTTGTGCACATACTTTTGACAGTAACTGACAACTACCCTTCTTGAATCAGCAGAAAGGAGAGAAAAGCCACAGAAATTATTTCATGATCAATCTCCATAAAAGTTATGTGGCCAAGCTGGGATTTGAACTCGTGACCCCTGGATCTGCAGTCAGATGTGCTATCAACTGACCTATGGAGCCTGGCTGAGCAAACAGTGCAGAACTTGATCAGGGTCTACATTTTTTGCCATTCCATTCATACATTTTAATCACAGCACCAAATAAAAAATGTATTTATTCAACTGTTAACCCTTGTCCTGCTGAACCCAGATATACCCTGCCTTTGCAAACAGTGTAGATCCAGATCTATTGGCTTCTGAAGAAGCCAACTGATCTGGATCTGCACTGTTTGCCATTAAGTATGAGAATTTATAGCAACAATCTGGATCAAGTAATCTGATTGGCTGAAAATGTGGGTGTGGCATCTCAATTTATTCAGCAGGACAAGGGTTAAGGCACCCATAATAGTAAAGGTGTCTAAATATTTAGGTGAAATACATTATCCAAACTTTCTGATAATGTGGTCTAATTTAAACCTGCCAAAATGATTGAAGCTGCTATCCTGGTATTTACAAAGCAATGACAACAATAATATCCTAGCCTACTGTTTCTACATTCAAGATAATTATAGTGTAACACACCTCCAGATAAGGATGCGTAAACGGGATTTTTGATGGATAATTATTCTTATTTCTCAATAAAAACATATGTTGTGGGTACTCGTTAGAATTGCCTCCTTGAGGTAATTCTAACAAGTACCCACAACATATGGCTCTTCTGAGAAATGTGGAAAATTATCCCTCAACTAACCCTCTTTATGCATCCTTTTTTAGAGCTATGGTGTAATTTAAATCTATTGAAATACTTTTTCACCATTTCTGGGCTGTTTTTTTCTTACATTTTAGATCTACGGATACTTCTTTTGAAAGAACACTACCACTAATCCATATGAACGTTCTTAACCCTTGTCCTGCTGAATAAATTAAGATGCCATGCCCACTTCTAATTTTGAACCAATTAGATTACTTGATCCAGATTGTTAATATAAATTCACATACTGAATGGCAAACAGTGTAGATCCAGATCAGTTGGCTTCTTCAGAAGCCAACTGATCTGGATCTACACTGTTTGCAAAGGCAGAGTATATTTGGGCTCAGCAGAACACAGGTTAATTAAAAGGTTTGCTTATTAACAGAGGATTTCTTCAGGAGGAATATTTTATGATAAGTCTTGTGATAATTTTCTTTAGTTCTCATTGAGGTAAGGCACTTCTAATGAGTACCCATAACATATGTTTTTTTATGGAGAAATAAGAAAAATTATCCAAGAATTATCACCAAATATCCCTCCTCAATAAATCCAATGACTCTTTCATCATTTTAAGACTGGTTACTTCTTACATTTAAGATCTATAGATACTAATGCATTATGTTTTAGATCTATAGGACACTAACTATTACCCATATGAACAGTATTAAAATATTTACAAATTAAGGGACTGTCTACATTCAGTAGACCATCTACCATTCAGCCAAGGGAGGCAACTCTTATGACCTGTTTGCATTCCTGCAAGCAGAGCCCCTTCTGCTTACAATGAAGCCAATGCTGAGGCCACAGAGAGTGCAATAGTTTTTCCTGTTCCTTCGTACTGCAAGGTATGTTTATATGGAGAAAAAAAAAAAAAATGTTTATGCTGGTACATAAGACAATTATACTCTAAATACAAGGAAACAATACAAATTTCACTTACATTCTGATGCCCTTCTCGAAGTAGTTTATGTAGAACATGACAGAATTTCCAGCACACAATAGGGTTGGCCTGTAGAGGGAGTTTAGTTGTCAGGTGCCAAAACAGCCCTCCACCATGATCTGTAAATGTGCCTAATATTGTATCTACACAATGGTCAAGGAAAACTCTTATATTAGAACAAGGTTAGTTTTTAACCCGTTGTAGTCGGGAGACCTGTAAAAGGGTAACTGGCAAACAGTGCAGACCCAGATCAGATGCCACAGAATGTGGCATCTGATCAGGGTCTCCACTATTTGCAAATAGTTTGGCCATTTTTCTCTAGGAATATGTGAATCTCATAGTCGGACGTACCTAAAATTGAAATTAGACTCTTCCAATATGTAGTGTGGGAGAGTCTATTCAGTATACCATGGGGTAATCCATTTTAAACTGAAGAGACTCTTCCCACCCTATTTATTGGCAGAGTCAAATTTCAATTTTAGGTATTGGAGATTTAGATATTCTTTGAGAAAACTGGCTAAATTACTTGCAAACAGTGGAGACCCAGATCAGATGCCTGCGATGTCTGATCTGGGACTGCACTGTTTGCCTATTACCCTTTTGAGGGTCACCATATTAAAATGGGTTAAAAAACTTAGAAAGTCATCTTATGGTGCTGTTTTGCAATGCAGTGACATATAATGAGGCTTAAAAGCTCTAAAGCAAAAGTAAACCTCTTGCTATCCATCTCTATTAATTCTGAATAATCGGAATGAAATCTCTGGGACTTCTGGTTGTTAAGGGGTATCTAACAGGTGCAGGGGCTATGCCTGATCTAGATCTGCACTGTTTGCCATTAAGTATGTGAATTTATATCAACAACCTGGGTCAAGTAATCTGATTGGCTAAAAATTAGAAGTAGGCAGGGCATCTTAATTTATTCAGCAGGACAAGGGTTAAGGGGTATCTTTGAGAGCACTGTGGTATTCAGAAGCACCATGATTTAGGCATTTTTCTGTTACCTCATCTAAGTCACAAAGGTGGAAATGCTCTGATCTTAGTCACAAGGGTGCCCAGAAAAAATACTATCATCATATAGTCATGGTCTTATATAGATATTATTGAGACCGTGACTCATAATATTTTTCCCCTTAAAGTGCTAAACAGAATTGCAGCAGATGACATTCTAATTTTTTTTTTTTTTAATTATTTTTTTTTTTCAGAGAAAATAAGACTTGATATTTCGTGTGAGTCGTATGCTAGCCAATAGGCACAGACTCTTTCTTAGTCAGACTCACTCTTCAATTTTCTGGTTAAAACAAACACTGTTGAAATAGATATTGTGACACAATGGCAAACAGTGCAGAGTGCAGACCCTGATCCATCTGATTTTGGTCAACCTGGACTGCTCAGGCCTATCTATATAAATACTTAAGGAAATACTGAAGCCCTTTTTTCCGGAGTTCTGAAACAAGGATGAATAGATGACTTGGACCTGTTCACTACAACATAACCCTGATACAAGTTCATGGGTGTTTGGGTAAAACAAAATTTAATTACTGGTACATGTATAATTATAAATGATTATTTACATTTAATGATTGTTATCAATGCAGCTATTAAAAACTTATCTGAGATCTGAACTGCAAACTGAACTGTAATTCTAGACTTGAACAGAAATCTGACATTTACTTTTTTCATCTTGTTGATTATAATCTTTATCTCTATATCAACAATCAAAGATCAAATAGCTAATATAACATTTGTACAAAGTGCCAGACAAGATGAGGTATCCACACATTTCTCTTTTATTTCTCCTCAAAAACATATGTTGCGGGTACTCATTAGAAGCACCTCTCTGAGGCACTTCTAATAAGTACCCACAGCAGATATAATTGTTGAGAAATAACAACAAGAGGCCCACGGGCCACAATTCGCTCACCTGAGTGACATAGCCACTGCAGACATGCAGATGTTATGCAACATTTTGCCAGTCCTATCATCGCAACTAATGAAAATATCATCATTTGAACAGTTCTTAGTTTTGAAGAAGAATATATGAGCCTGACAGTCAATGGAGCATGATCATTTGAATAAACTATCAAACACATTTCAGCAGAAGGATCAATGTGAAATTTGGTGGAATTCGGCTAAGTGGTTTCTGAATTTTAACAGAAGGATCAATGTGAAATTTGGTGGAAATTGGCTAAGTGGTTTCTGAAGAATTGTGATTTTATACATGTAAACAGCACAGTGGCAGGGAAATATTATAAATATAAACCAGATGATGGCCATCTCAGATTTCCAATCAGAACAATTTTAACTACTGTTGATCTACAAGTCACTTCAATACTTTCAATATAAATGTATAGGGCCCACACAAATAGGGAAGCAAATTTGACCTTGGAGGCAAAAAGGTCAAATGTCAACATAGAACCATCATTTGAGCAATTTTGGTAGGTCTCCTGTCTCCCGTAATTTGTGCAAAGATTAGGACCCAGGGCATATTTGGTTATGGAGAAGACGATTTTTAAAGGTTTTTACCATATATGGGTATAGCAGCCATTTTGATCAATGGACCATACCCATTTTAGCAATCTTTCATTCTCCTGCCCACGGAGGCTCCGCATGAAATTTGAGCAACACTGGCCCGGAGGCGTCTGAGGAGAAGCCATTTGAAATTATCAACATTTTTTCCATATAAATGTATGGGGCCCATACAAATGCATACAGAAGCAAACTTGACCTCGCCCTAAAAAGGTTAAATGTCAATGTATGACAATTATTTTAGCAACTTCGGTAGATTGCCTGTTCCAGATGATATATGCAAAGATTCAGCCACAAGCCATCCTCGGTTTTGGAGATTAAGGATTTTAAATGTTTTTTCCCATGCAAATGCATAAGGAAGCAACTTGACCTTGCCGTAAAAAGGTAAAATGTCAATGTATGACCATTATTTTAGCAACTTTGGTAGACCCCCTGTCCCCGATGATTTATGCAAACATTCAGCCCCAAAGCATCCTCGGTTCTAGAGTAGAAGATTTATAAAGGTTTTTACCATATATGGGCATGGCGCCCATCTTGGTCAACGAACCGTGACCATTTTAGCTATCTTTTGTTCCCCCTACCTAAGGAGGCTCCATATGAAATTTGAGCAAAATTGGCCCAGAGGCTCCAGAGGAGAAGTTGTTTGAAATTCTGAACATTTTTCCATACAAATGCATAAGGAAGCAAAATTGACCTTAACGTAAAAAGGTCAAATGTCAATGTATGACCATTATTTTAGCAATTTTGGTAGCCCTCCTGTTCCCGAAGATATATGCAAAGATTCAGCCATAAGGCTGCTCGGTTTTGGAAAATAAGATTTTTAAAGGTTTTTCCCATACAAATGCACAGGGAAGCAAACTTGACCTTGCTGTAAAAAGGTCAAATGTCAACGTACGACAATTCTTTTAGCAATGTTGGTAGACCTCCGGTCCCCAATGATTCCTGCAAAGGTTCAGCCCCAAGGCATTCTCGGATCTGAAGAAGAAGATTTTTAAAGATTTTTACCATATATGGGCGTGGCGGCCATCTTGGTCAACGGACCGTGACCATTTTAGCAATTTTCTGTTCCCCCACCCTAAGGAGGCTCCATATGAAATTTGAGCAAAATTGGCCCAGAGGCTCCAGAGGAGAAGTTGTTTGAAATTCTGAACATTTTCCCATACAAATGCATAAGGAAGCAAAATTGACCTTACCGTAAAAAGGTCAAATGTCAATGTACCACCATTATTTTAGCAATTTTGGTAGCTCTCCTGTTCCCACAGATATATGCAAAGATTCAGCCATAAGGCATGCTGGGTTTTGGAAAAGAAGATTTTTAAAGGTTTTTCCCATACAAATGCATAGGGAAGCAAACTTGACCTTGCCGTAAAAAGGTCAAACGTCAACGTACGACAATTCTTTTAGCAATTTTGGTAGACCTCCCGTCCCCGATGATTCCTGCAAAAGTTCAGCCCCAAGGCATTCTCGGTTCTGGAGGAGAAGATTTTTAAAGGTTTTTACCATATATGGGCGTGGCGGCCATCTTGGTCAACGGACCGCAACCATTTTAGCAATTTTTCGTTCCCCCATCCTAAGGAGGCTCCATATGAAATTTGAGCAAAATTGGCTCAGCGGTTTCAGAGGAGAAGTCGTTTGAAAATGTTAACGGACGGACGCACGGACGGACGGACAGACGCACGGACGCACGGACGGACGGACGGACGACGGACGAAAAGTGATCACAATAGCTCATCCTGAGCAGAGCTCAGGTGAGCTAAAAATATCAGTACTTTTTGGGTGAAAAGTGTCTCAACTGGAGTTATGCCTATAGAAACCCTTTTAACCTTTGCATACCGGGTAAACTTTCAGTAGATAACATTCTGAAATATTTTTGCTCAGTACACTGATTTGACATTTCATGGAACCTGTTTAATATTTTTTTCTGAGAAAAATAAGAAAAAAAATAGAGATAAATTTATCATCTGCTGAATTTGCTCAAAGAGACACAGAGAGAGAGTTTAAGGTTTCACATGGTTTCAGATAATATTCGTTATCCTATGTATGGGGACAGATAGGCCAAAGCAAACAGTTTAGATTCTGATCAGAGTTACATCTGTGCAGTCTTTACAATTCACATAGGTCACTAGGTACTTTTCTCTGGCCTCAACAGCTCCATACAAGTTGAAAATTAAGGCAAAAAAATATTGAAAACTTTTTGTAATTTTTGCATGGAAACATATCTTGTGGGTATTCAACAGAATCGCTTCACCAAGCATCTCCAAGACATGCTTTGAAGCAGAAATAATTACCCTTGAATAACCCCTTTTTCTGAAGCTATTTTAACCATTGTCATGCTGAATAAAGTGAGATGCAATGCCCACTTCTGACTGCCAGCCAATCTGACTACTTAATCCATGTTGTTGATACAAATTCACATACTTCATGACAAAACAGTGCAGCTCCAGATCAGTTGGCTTCTTCAGAAGCCAACTGATCTGGATCTACACTGTTTGCACAGGTGGGGCATATCTGGGTTCAGCAGGATCAGAGTTATTAACCTTTACCATGTCTGAGCAAATTCAGCAGATGATGTTTTAAAATATTTTTTTTTTATTTATCTATTTTTTTTTATTTTTAAGAAAGTAGACTGTGACAATTCATGCAAGTTATCCCCTTGAAGGGAGACAATTTGCATGAAATGACACAGCCTATCTCCTGTTAAAGGTAAGAAAAAATTTTAAAATGTTGTCCGCAGAATTTTTTCCCCAGCATATTGAGCATTAAACAGAAGGCTCATTAAACATATTAGGTTTAATTACAGCCGCTATTTAAGGACAAACTTCCTTCGGAATGAATCAGAGAAACCAAACAACATTTTAATTTTAGCATGAGAAAATATGCTGTATGATATGTGAGCCTACCAAAGACTCATATCAACCAGTACATGCTCACAGTCTGATCAGTCTTTGTTGTCAATATTAACCCTTAAACTGCCAATCACAACAATTGTCATCTGCTTTGTCATCTGCTTGTGATTTTAAAAGTCATTTCAGCAAACAGTGTGGACCCAGATCAGACTGCTCCTCTAGGAGCAGTCTGATCTGGGTCCACACTGTCTGCCTATATGCAAAAACAGGTTTGAAAAGTTTGCAAGAATATTCAGCAGACAACATTTTCAGATGCAGGTTTTCTTGGCATTTTACGGGTAAAGAAACTTTTCTGACGCTGTGGCTCAAATACACCATATTTACTCTAAATATGTGGACAACTTAACCCTTGCCCTGCTGAATAAATTAAGATGCCATGCCCACTTCTAATTTTCAGCCAATCAGATTACTAGATCCAGGTTGCTGATACACAAATTCACATACTTAATATTAATAACAAACACTGCAGATCCAGATCAGCTGGCTTCTTCAGAAGCCAACTGATCTGGATCTACACTGTTTGCAAAGGCAGGGCATATTCAGGTTCAGCAGGACCAGGGTTAATTCCTTATGCTTGGTCTAAAATTTCAACGTCCATTTTATTACCTGCCAAAGTTTCTGAAAATTACCTTATTAGTGGCAAACAGTATAGACCCTGATCAGACAGAGTTTGGTGTCATTTGGTCTGGTTCTACACTGCTCATGCCTGTTTGTCTCACTACTTAGAGTGCCATAATAACCCTAAGTATTGGGACAGACAGGCTACTGAGCCATATAATTGTCGCGCGTGTCTATCGTACCTTCCTTGATTGTATAATTTGCCAATTAACAACTCAATTATCGATCAGAAAACGGTAGCTGATCAAATTAACCTGAATTTGATGAAAGCTATATAAGGTCACGCGCCGTAATGCGCAGTTTGACAGTAGCACCGCCCACTGTCCAAGCCTTTCGTCCTCAATATTCATGACGCTCTGCTGAAACTACCAATCAGGAATCAATGTCAGATTCGCATCGCCTACGTCACAGAAATTTACCCAGAATGTAATCACGTAGAACCCTATGTCAAACCCAAAGATGGAAAACAAATTGATTACACGAGAAATAATTATTATCATTAATCGGTTTGGCTTATTAAAGCCGTAAGTGCACTTTAACAGTGCCGACTTTAATTAAGCATGTTTCAGTACCTTCTTATGAGCCTTAATTTTATTTGGCGATCAATGAACGTCGTCCCAAAAAACAAACAACAAAAAAAAAACACGAATAATGCCTTGGAAGGGGACACATTAGTCTCCGTTGGTCCAGATTGCGCATTCAATCCCTACTGATTGTAGCGATTTATCATGAAACATGTATTTGCTACGGTCATTCGCTTCTTCCACTGCTTCAAGGTTGGCATACAGACAGTTTGGGATACAGACAAATATAAGTCAATAGACTTTCTTCTGAATCCCATTTGTATATTACTATTACATTGCTGTATTGTAATTCTTCTGTTGTCATCTACATGTATGATGTATATACAAAGAAATAAAGTTTAAACCAAGGTTGGCAGTTACAAGTTTCTTGCGGTTTCAATGTACTGGTTAACCGCTTATTGTAAAGCATGCCCCCTCTTTTTTATTGGCGCGATTCATAAAAAAAAATGCCGTTCCCCATTCCATTTCGCATAGACCCGACTCGTAAAGCAATTGCAGTAAACTCCCTTTTAAGTCAGTTGCAGTTAGCTCCTTTAAAACAGTAAAAACCTGCTGTGTAAGAAACTTACCCCGCATTTATCCAGGTACAAATGAATATTACATATGTTACGTCATTCTCTTACAGTATAATACATTAGTAACATTATATTTATTGGCTTATACCGCACTTTTCAGAACTTTCGTTTCCATGTAAACGGTTCTATTTTTGTGTCTTCAAACATTCGATATGCAAAACAAAGACTTATTATTAATTCATGACATTGTAATTAATTAATTACAGCAGATGTTTTAAAAACCAGTGTGAGAATTAATTTCAAGTCCCCCACACATTTCACACTATACTGATTCTTGAATCTACTGCTGCAATTAAAGGAATCAGTAAATTAACACATTTTTTCTGACAAGATAATTCTTTGACGAAAAATGGCCAAAATTTGGCTCAAAATCTGGCTCAGAGTTAAAGAAAATGGCACAAAAAAAAATCAAAGTGGCAAAAATGGTGGCAAAAGAAAAAAAAAATCCTAGTGTGAACCCTGAGTGCAGACCCAGATCAGATGCTGCAGAATGAAGTGTCAGTTCATGGTCTACACTACTTGTCATTATTCCAGTGATTTTTACACATCAACAGATAGGAAATTTGACATTCAATTTTAGGACAAGTATGGTAAGGAGTTACAGCGTCTCAATATTTAGGGTAAGTGCAGTTGCAGTAAAACAAAATAAAATTTACTGAGTCAAGATGCACGCACATAACCCACAAAGAATGAAAAATTTTTTTTGTGATGCATCATTACAGCCTAATCTACCATATTCATTACGAAAACATGCCTATTCAAATATACTGAAAATTTTACCACCAGAAAAAAGAGAAAATTTTCAGATAAAAAATCTGTTATTTTTCATATTTCTGCTCAAAACAGATATTGTGGGTACTCGTTAGAACCGCCTTGACGAGGCAGTTCTAAAGAGTACCCACAATATATGTTTTTGAGCAAAAATAAGAAAAATAATGTATACCCGTGTAAACCCCAGTTTTACTATATGAAAGTGGGGTTTAAGGGGGTCAAAATTATATAGGCATGTTTTCCTGATGTATCCTAAGTATTGGGACACCATAACTCCTAACCATACTTGTCCTAAAATTTGAAAAGGTCTATTTTACTACCTTACTATTTTACTATTTTGCCGCATCTGCGGCATCTGTTCTGGGTCTACACTGTTTGCTCAGGTCTGCCTGTCGCAATGTTTAGGGTTATTATGGTACATGTATTTATGCAGTTTCCTTTACAAAAAGTCTTGGTGAACTGTGTATGCACTGAACAAACTACATACCAATAGTGTGAGTATTCCTTTACATGGTGCATCTTGTATACAATTTAAAGCTTAAAATTTCTCTTGCTAAACACGTCATGCCCTGTCTTAGCAAACAGTGTAGATCCAGATCAGTTGGCTTCTGTCATTAAATATGTGAATTTCTATCAAAAACCCGGATCAAGTAATCTGATTGGCTGGAAATTAGAAGTGGGAGTGGCATCTTAATTTATTCAGCATGAGAAGGGTTAGGCATTCTGTAGGCTAAACCATAGGATGCAAACATATGATATTTTGCTTGTTTTTTCACATCTGAAGGAGAGAATTTGAATGAAAAGTCAAAACTTATTTTCTGTGAAAAATAAGAGATCATTTCAAATATTGTCCACTTTTACTTAGTCAGCAGGTTAAAGTTTCAACTGCAGAACCTCTCTAATGTACTTGCACAGTTAAGCTCTGCTCTGGTTTCATAAATATTTTAGAGGTTTTCAACACTGCCTTAAAAAGAAATGCTTAAATTATTCAAAATTTGGTACCTGCATACAACCCAAATCCCCACTCACTGAATCACCACTTTACATATGCATTATTAATAATTAAACATACGTTGTTTTTTTTTTAATATTGTGGCATAAATAGAAAACAAAGAAGGAATGTACAATATACAGACTGACAGGAATTTTTCTTATCAACATACATGAAATATGATTGTCACTATGTTTGTCTAATTTCAGAGTTCAAAGTTCATAATACTATTCATAAAAATTGCCTTCTATCCTTATATGGTTTATTTTTCAGAACTATGAATAATGCCTCCAAACATGATTCACACTATCCTATACTCATTATATCATGACAATCAAGGTGTAGGTAAAACATATTTTACCCACTGAAAAATATCCACATTTTTCATAGCTACAGATAAGAGGGGGTATCTACATAATATTTTTCTTATTTCTCGATGAGTACATATTTTGTGGGTACTCATTAGAAGCGCCTCACTGAGGCGCTTCTAATGAGTACCCACAACATATGTTTTTATTGAGAAATAAGAAAGATATCAGCATTTTTCGGATGAAAAAAGCGCCCTATCTGTTGCTATGATTTTTGTGTATTTATCCCAGGTATTTGACAGACAGTATGAATTTTTTCGGACAATTACCATAACTTATTTACTACATAATTCCTGATAAGATGAGTACTTTTGTTACATTTCCAAGAAAACATTTTGTGGTTTTCTTTTGAATCACTTCATCGAGTCATTTCTAACGAGAATGACAGCATGTGTGTTTGTTGACAAATAGCAAAAACATCTCTTTTTAACTGAATAGCAGCATTTTTAGAAACACTTAGGCTACTATCATATCTATCCTGGATAAGGACAGACAGGCTTGAGGAAATAGTGTAAACCCAATATCAGATGGCAAAGAACAATGTCTGATCATGGTTTACACTGTTAACCATCCATCCAGTAGTGTAAAACCATATCAGATGGTGCAGAGTATAGTATTTTATTGGGGTCTACATGCTTAACCACTGATTTAGCAATTTCTTGATACCTGACCAAGTAGTAAATTGAGAACTTAAAATTTCAATACAAGTACGGTTTATAGGAGTTAATCTGACTCTTCTATAAATCTATTATTTGGGCATGCCCATCTCTAGTTCAAGGGGATCTTGTTTAGTTTATTTTTATTATTCTAATACAAGAAATCATGGAATTTGAAGGCTCCATATTCCTCAAAAATAGACATTTTTTATTCAAGAAAAATTTGATAAATTGATATATAGTATAAATACAATCATAAAATGTATATAGTATAAATACAATCATAAAATGTATATAGTATAAATACAATCATAAAATGTATATAGTATAAATACAATCATAAAATGTGTTATCTGACAGCTCTCGTTTTTGAACTGGATCAAAAATGAAATGATTTTTTTATCGTATCTCTGAATTAATGTTGACAACATTAATTCAGAGATACAATAAAAAATCATTTCAATTCAAGAAAGAGAGACTAACTGAAGTTTTACAGGCTGTCAGGTGCCATATTTTATGATTGTATTAATATCATATATCAATTTATTGATTCTTTCTTGGATAAAAAAAATGTCTATTTTTGAAGAATATGGAGCATTTAATGCAAACAGTGTTGGCCCTGATCTGAATCTGCAATGTTTGCAAGTGTCCCATATGGGAGACACTAGGCATTATAGGCCAACAAAATGACCCGCTGCTTTGACCTTAGTATATGTTTACTGTGCGTAAGGTGTTACCTGTAAAGGTAAGCGAATAATAGTCTCACGTGGAACGCAGGATGTTCTAACTGCCTTGCCTAAATTGTACAGTGAACTTATCCTAATGACTATTAAATGTAATGGTCAAAACAATGTAATGGTCCATTTGGTTTGTCTATGAGTTAAAGTATCTGAACATTTACGGTAAATATGATAATCAGTATTTTAACTTTTGCCACTCTGGGTGATTTCAGAAGACGTCATTGATGATATTTTTCTTATTTTTTCCCAGAAAATAGGCTCTGGCATTTCATGTAAATTGTCTCCTAAGAGACAATTTGCATGAAATGCCAAAGTCTATTTTCTGAAAAAAAAAAAAGAAAAATATTTCTAAATGTCGTCTGCAGAAAGTTGTATCCAGCATGCTAAGCATTAACCCTTGTCCTGCTGAATAAATTAAGATGAAACACCCACTTCTAATTTTCAGCCAATCAGATTGCTTGATCTGGATTGTTGCTATAACTTCACATACTTAATGGCAAACAGTGCAGATTCAGATCAGTTGACTTCTCCAGAAGCCAACTGATCTGGATCTACACTGTTTGCAAAGGGAGGATATATCCAGGTTCAGCATGACAATGGTTAAAAGTGGACTCTGTCATGAAAGAAAGAGACAAGATACAAAAAAAACTGGCAGACAAAACAATGAATGTTTCAGTCAGTTGACAAGAAACAAGACACTGCTGGAGCTTTAGGCAAGGACCTGTCACTTAGGGGTGGATTTACTTCACCACTATTGTCATTTAGGGGACTGGATAAACTTGGTAGACTTTCTGCCATTTTTCACAAGGGAGACAACTTTTGTGACTTTCTATTTGCTTTCCTCCAAAGGAAGCCCCTTCTGAAATACATAGCTCCAGATAAGGCACTTTTTTTCATCCAAAAAGTACTGATATTTTTCCTTTTTCTGCAGGAAAACATATTTTGTGGGTACTCATTAGAAGTGCCTCACTGAGGCACTTCTAATGAGTACCCACAATATATGTTTTCATGCAGAAATATGTAAAATAATATGTGGATAGCCTGTCTTACCTAGGGCTATGGAAAAATGGTGTACGGGTAGCAAATTCTTTTCTCTTAGAGAAAACCCCTCTTCAGATGGGAGACAAACCAATTTTGACAGAGTTCCCGCCCCTTTAAAGTGTACCCATTATCCTTAAATCTAATAAAGGCGCCACTATATGTATTAGAATTTTTTTTTTTTTTTTCATGAAGAAAAAACGCTATGCTGAACTAAAACTTAGGTTGTTGGTACTCATCAGCCTCAGTCAACAATTCCAGTGAGCATCCATAATTTGCTTTTTGGTGCTAAAAATACTTCAACAAATTGTCCTAAATGATTGCAAAATTATTATGTGAACCTTACCAGAAGGTAAAAATAATTCCGATTGCCAGATACATGTATCATAATAACTCTTAGTAAAGGGACAGACAGGCCTGAGCAGACATTGCAGACCCAGATCAGATGCCACATAACACTGTATCTGATCGACACTCTTTGCTACTTATCCTGCAACAATTGTTTTTTTTTGTTTTTTTTTATTTTTGCTTTTTTTTTTTTTTTTTTTTGGTGGTGGGGGTGGGGGTGGGGATGGGGGTGGGGGTGGGGGTGGGGGTGGGGGTGGGGGTGGGGAGGGGGGTGTATTATAATATTAGTAGGGTAATTGTGGCTTTTCCTGGACATCTTTTAAATGGATATGTTCAATTTTTAGGACTACATGGTAATGAGTCAAGGTATCTCAATCTCAATATTTAGGGCAAATGTGATAAGCAGATTAACTGAGACACACCACATATGGGTACAGTGAAGGCCCAAACCTGCCTGCACATCTGCACTATCTGATCATTTTGTTTGGTTCTTCAAGCAACATGTCAATATTTTCTGCAGTATGATAAATGTTCTAAAATTCAGTATACCAAAGTTCCTGACAACACAGATCAGATTGATCCTAAAGGACCAGTCTGATCAGGGTCTTCAATGTTTTCCATTCCATTATGTATTTTATGGAACAACAGCATTAACCCTTAAAATGCCAAGAAAACCTGCATCTGAAAATGTCCTCTGTTTACATCTGCTGAATATTCTTGCAAACTTTTCAAACCTATTTTTGCATACAGGCAAACAGTGTGGACCCTGATCAGACTGCTCCTAGAGGAGCAGTCTGATCTGGGTCCACACTGTTTGCAATAATGACCTTAAACATCACAAGCAGATGACAAAGCAGATAACAATTGTTGTGATTGGAAGTTTAAGGGTTTATAGAAAAGTTTAGGCCAAAACATTATGGAAAAAAGTGATTGAAATTTTAAGATGTATTTAATCATTCTGTAAGCAGATACGAAAAGGCACTGATCTGTGCCCTCACTGTCCATATAAGCTCTGAAGGCATGTTTTCATATGATATGGGCTGCATTTTTTATTTCTCAATACATGTATAGTTTTCAAAGCTCCAGATAGGAATCCATATAATATTATTCTTATTTCTCCACAAAAACATATGTTGTGGTTACTCATTACTCATTTGAAGGCACCTCTGCAAGCCACTTCTACTGATGACCACAACGTTTTTTTGTGGAGAAAAAAGTAAAATATCAATACTTTTCAGTTGAAAAACAAGGCCTTAGCTGTAGCTATGCATAATGTGGTATTAACCGGAATCAACTGATTGCACAGTTTCTGAAGTTTACAGCCCGAAGTGACTGAAATACTGCTGAGGAGATGTTAAAATGCTCAACATGAAAGAAGAAAATTTCAACGTAGAAAGAAAAAAAAAATAATCATCATGTTTTGATCTACAAAATAACAGGTAATCTAGAGTCAATAATATCATCGTATTGCCCCGGGGTGAGGGAAGTCTGGTTAATAACCAGACACACTCATTTACCCTTTGGGAACTAGATCACAATTACTCATACATTTTACATAAAGTCTGTTTTATGTTTACTTGTTTATTTACTGACTGATCTGTTTGTTTGTTTAACACCCATCAGGCATATTTTTTGTAATTTCGGGATGATCACAGCTCTCAATAAGACCTTTTTTTTTTAAAACAGAAGTACAGTATTTGGCCTAATTACAGCACATACACCTATAAGCACACAGTCAAGCAATTTCATAATTTTCAGATTACAGTCAGTGCACTTTTTGTCTACATCTTTAAAGGCATATGTCCATGCAATTCAAATGAGTATCCACAACACATGCTTTAATAAAGAAAATCAGAAGAAAAAAAACACAAAAACATCCCATAATGTAAGCATCATTTGATAAGTCCTTCGCTGATCTTTTTTTTTTTTTTTTTTAAATGTACCCTTAGTATAGGCAGGCACATATTTTACCACCAGTTTTTCCAGTATATTTTGGTAAACCTAAGTGCACAGTGCAGAAATTAGTTCAAATACGGTGTTGACATTTTTCTTACAAAAAAAATATTAACATACCAGGGCCCAAGGTTATAAAACTTTTTTCATGCTCAACTCAGCTGAGCATGAAATTTTCTCTGCTAATAAATATGAAAATGCCAACAATAGTTGGCATTTTCATGTTTATTTGCAGAGACATTTTCATGCTTAGCTATGTTTAGCAAGAAAGAATTTGCAATTATTGTTAGTAATTTGAGATTTATTAGCAGGACAAATTTCATGCTCAGTTGAGTTGCGCATGAAAAAAGTTTTATAACCTCGGGGCCAGGTACTCATTAGGATGACCTCAGAGAGGCACTTCTAATGAATATCCACAAGACATGTTTTTATGGAGAAATAAACAAATAACTAAGACCACAATTTTAACAAATTTGTAAGATCTCAACTCCCCAATGCTACATGTACATATATATGCAAGGATTCGGCATCAAAACATCTTTGGTTTCAGAGAAGATTTTTAAAGGCTTCTGTCACATATGGCCATCTTGATAAATGCACTGTGACCACTGCAGCATCCATTTCATTCCCACAACCAAAGGAAGTGCCAATTGAAATTTGTTAAAAATTGGTCCAGTAGTTTCAGAAGAGATATGGATGGCCAACAGACAAACTGACAGACAGACAAGTGATCACTGAAGCTCACCATGAGCCTTGGTTCAGGTGAGCTAACTAGAATCCATCCAGTGGATGGATTTCATTCAAATTTGCTGTAGGTCCTCATGTGCGATCCCAGTATGATGAAAAAAACGGTGCAGAGATTTGATCTTTTGACTGACAAAAATCAATGTGTTGTTGGATGACTGTTGTCCATAAGAAAGTAAAATGGCAAATTTGGGTTCAACACCGTATGTGGCATGAACATGCAGATGAATGAAGCAATGGATGAACAGACAGAGGCAGTAACAATATCCCTACTTTCTCTCAGAAAACTTTAGGGACAAATAATTATCAGGATGCCGATACATGTACTTAAAATTCTTCTGTATTTTCTTCTCTTCAGTCTGTAGTCATTAGTGGCTATGAAACTGACCTATGAGATATAAGAAATGACAGTTTGTCAATATAAATATGCCTCAGGACTTGCAGACTGTAATCCAGCTTATGGTTGCTGTGGGATTTCTTTAATGCTTAGCATTATGGGTAAAAACTTCAGCAGACAGCTTCCTGGAAAAATACATGTATGTGTTGACATTTTATGGAAAGTGTCTCCTAAGGGAAAATCTGCATGAAATGTCAAAGCCAATTTTCTGGGAAAAAATATGATCAGTCTGTCGTCTGCTGAATTTGCCCAGAGAGTGGTAAAGGCCAATAAAACAATATGTGCCATCTATTGGAGTGGAATCCTATTAAACCTTCAATACTTCACTGCAGGTTAGCTATAAAGATCAAGAAGATTTGGCTAATATGCCTGTTATTTTATGGCTATAAAAAGTTCAAAGTTAGGATAGTGTCAAAAGGATACTAATGCCTCCGCCTGAAAAACTTCAATGCTATATTTCTAACACTGGATGCAGATGGAGACTGACAAACGGGGTAACACTGTACTCCCTTTCCACCATTCTTTGAATGGCGGGGGCATAAAAATCTGTCAGAATGTCAGAAAATATACCTTATAATAAGCACTCAGCTAACACCAGTGGGCAAACTACTAATATTTTTCTTATTTCTCAAGAGGCACTCCTAGAGGGCGATTTGGGAGAAAAAGTCTCCCTAAGCTGGCTGACTTCTCCCTATCTTGAGTGAGAAGTGAAAATGTATAGAATGTATAGGGAAATCCAAAATTTGGACCAAAACTTCTCCCTGAAATTGTCTCAAAACTTCTCTCTCTCTGAAAGCTCCAGGATGACCCCTGCCCACAACATATGTTTTTATTGAGAAATAAGAAAATCATTATATGGAAACTCCCTCTTATCTGGAGTTATGCAACTAAAAATTAGTTTAAAAATTGGTTTTTAAAGTTATTTCAGGCAAATATTAACCGAAATTACTACTTTCGACACAAAAGGACGGTCTTGTGAACAAGTGTAAAAGTGAAATTTCATGCTTAAAATGCAAGTTCTCAATCCTGAAATTAGGATTAATCCTAAAGTTTCCCATCCCTGATATAGTACATTTTGTATATACATATACATGCTTAGCACTTGATAAGACTTCTTTTTTTTTTCAATCCAAAACATTAATATTTTTCTAATTTCTCCACAAAAAACCCCACAAAAAAAACGAACAAAACATTATGTTGTGGGTACTCATTAGGACTGCCTTGGCGAGGCACTTTAACAAGTACCCATAACATATGTTTTGGTGGAGAAAGAAAATATTTACCTGATACCCACTCTTATCTAGACCTACATGTATGACATGTGTTTCAACTCTTAAAGTACCAAAAAAAATTGTAACACACCACATTCTGGGTTTTTTGTCATTAGTTTCCAGAGAAAATAAGGTATGATTTTTTGTGTGAATCATCTGCCTAAAATAAAGCTTGATATTTCATATGAATTGTCTGCTAGGCAGCTAATTCACATGAAATATCATGCCTTATTTTCTCTGAAAAAAATATAAAAAAAATAAATAAAAACAAAGTCATCTGCTGCAGTTTTGATTGACACTTTAGGGTTAATACATATCAAAAAAGTAGGGAAAAAAAAAAAAAAAATAATAATAATCTACATATATACAAAGATACAGCTGGTTCACAATGATTTGACCCTCAACCTGAGACAATATACACTGTACATGTACCTTATGATGTGTGTCTGAGGAAGTTTACAGCCCAGTCAACTTATTACTAGGCTATTAGGGTCATGCTGAGCAGGGTCAGTTAACCTACAGTGTTCCTGGGCAGGGTTAGTCCTTTAAGTGTGTAACCAGTATTTGTGTACATACTTTTGCCAGCAAGAACTCAGATAAGCCTGCACATGTAGAAACCTTGGAGCCCTTGATTTAGTCACAATGATCAAAACACTGTATGGGTACACAGGCTGATCTGAGACTTTGCTGGGCTTGCATGTCATGAGGTAATTTTTTCACACTGTGACTCACGGTGTTTTGTCAAAAGAATAAATTAAACAAATTATTCTGGAATTTGAGAGTAAAACTACTTGTTTTAACCTTTACCTCTCCATGGACCAATTCAGCTGATGACAAATTGATGATATTTTCCCCAGAAAATAGCATTTGATATTTCATGAATATTGTCTCCTCTCGAAACAATTTTCATGAAATTTCAAATCTCATTTTCTGGAAAAAATATTTCAAACTGTCATCTGCTTAAATTTTTAGTTTTACCCAGCATACTATGCCTTAACCGTTTCACCCCCAAGTTTCTAAAGTGAACTCTTCCATATTTGAATTTGGACACATCAACTACTGCAAACAGGGATGTCAGTTAAAAATTAAAACAGAATGACAAACAGTGTAGATCCAGATGAGATGGCTCATTACTAGCAGGGATACAGACTAAACATTTTTGTTTGGGGGCCCAGATTGCCCAAAATGAAACTTTTACATTGAGTTAAGACATTTTCTCCCAAAACAGGGGCCCAGCCCAAAATTTAGGGCCCTTGGGCCACTGTTAGTCCTTTTCCCTGATTAGCCATCTCATCTGGAACTGCAGTTTGCATAGGCATCCATTTTAGTCTACCCAGCTGAAAGGGTTTAACTATGATGTTTGTTAAGTAAAAGGATACTTCTTAGATGTTTCTCCTTCACCGGATTTTCTTGTGAATTGATAGCCTTGTTGATAGCAACCGTCTGGAACAAAAGAGAAATATGCAAATTACCCCATTAATACACTATAATTTTTCATTTCCAAATAAAATGGGCCATGAAAAAGTGCCTTTGAACATGCAAAAAAAAAGCATTTATTCAGATCATCCTGCACATGCACAAAGTATCGTCTGGACCTTTGCTCTCCATTCATACATTCTGTTGTATCCAATTCTGTGAGTGGACAGTGAAGGTCCTGATCAAACTGTGTGGATGTGCAGGCTGATCTGAGCTTTCATTTGCCGCATATGCCCAAGACACATTTTAGCATGGCACAACCCAAATTATTTTGAAGTTTAAACTACATGTATATGTGTATATCTTTAGCTCTCTCTAGGTACATCCAGCAGTCAAAAATTAGATTTTTATGCCCCCTCCATTTGTAGAATGGTGGAAAGGGCATACAGTGTAACCCCTGTCTGTCCGTCTGTCTCTGTCCACATCCGAGATGGCGTTAGCAATTTGCGTTTAAGTTTTTCAGGTGTTAGCAATTTGCATTTAAGACTTAAGTTTTTCAGGTGGGGGCATCCATGTCCTTTGGACATATTTCTGGTTTTTAAATATTTTCCCCAGAAAACAGAACTTGAAATTTCATATGTACATACTGTTATTACCCTGAATACTAGGACACATTAACTCCTTACCATACTCGACTTAAAAAACAAGTACATACATGTATTACTACCTGTTACTATGTTGCAGAACAAGACATCTCATAGTGTCTAGTAGTCTACACTGTTTACTATTCATCCAATACTTTTTAGTACGGTAAATGTCCTAAAATTTTGAACACTTAATTGCATAAACTTTTGGTCTAAATTTTGCTTTTTATGCAGTTGTGTCTTAGAATAAGTGGAATTGCAAACAGTGTAGATCCTGATCAGACTGCTCCTTCTGATCTAATATATTCTAATATATTCTTGCATACAAGACCTGGTTTTCCACGAATTTTACCAGTGCTAACAAATCTTACCTTATCCCATTTATCCAACCCATCGGACAGATAAAAAAGATGACCCTAATGTGCATTCAATATATCGGTTGAAAAGGAGGTCAAATATTTGCACGGTCAAGACACTGTACAGACAACTGCTGTCCAGAATGTGACAAATTGATTGTGTTGGGATTTAACGACACATCAACCCTTGTGGGTTATTTTGTGTTGTCCCCCATAGAAAAGGAGAAAAGAGATACATGTAGAAGAAATAGTAGAGGAGATGAAAGAGAGAGACAGGGAAGAAAGAGGAGCAGGAATGAGAGTGAAGAAATAGAAGGAACAAGGTTAACAAACACATTCCCCCTCTACCCTAACCTGCTACAAGGATAGCAGGCCTTTCCCAACTATAAGCCAATATCAGTTGGATGCCCCAGTAACATAAGGTACACGACACCTTCATCACACCCGACCACCCCCTGAATGTGACAAATGTTGTCAGTTTATGTTATGCTGGACGGCAGCATGAAGAATCAAACGTGAGTCGCCGATGGCGCCTGCTACTTCCAAAAGTATAAAGGAACCCTTACAAATGCTAAAATTTTGCATTTAATCAGTTCTAATTAAAATCTAATTAATTAAAGCTGTATTATTTCAAATATGTATGCAAGAAAAAGAATCTGTTATGGGAGTCTGGTGCAGAGCGAAAAATCTGTTCCTCAGGATGACCGTTCGACATCATTTGGAAAGCCTTGTGATGTCAAATAGTTACCCTCTGAGCAGTCTGCACCAGTCCACAAACTCATGAAAGATTCTTAAAATACCCTGCCCCACCACCCCTCTAATGTGACAGGGTATAGAGTATATAAATAATGTACTGTATTGGGGCAGACAGATCTGAGCAAACAGTGTAGACCCAGATCAGATGCTGCATTGTTTGCCACTAGTTCAGCATTTTTTTTGGACATGCCAACATTGTAGTCAAATGAACTTGTTCAAACTCTAGGACATGTATGGTAAGGAATTAAGGTATCCTAATACATGTAGTTAAAGTAAATATGGTATCTTATCTGAAATAAAATGACCTCATGTTGAATATCAGTGCCGAGTTGTTCAAAACATAACAAAGTTGTTTGCTAAAGTGATGTTAAAATTTCTGTCTTGAAATAAGGCAAATACAGTGAACCCTCTTTACAACAACAGCAGTTGTTCCTGAAGATGATGCCATTAACATGAATATGCTGTTGTACAGAATACTTTATGAGCAGACTGATACAGTGTATGTAAGAAAAGTCGTGTTTTGTCCTTATTTCATCACAGAACAAATATCCAAAACATATGTTTCTTTGAATTATCAAATACAATATTTTTGCGTAATTTGTGACTATTAAATTGTTATCTCTTAAGTGAAGGTTTCATGACAGTCAAATTGTCATTATAACGAATTTTGTTGTTGTATCGAGTGTCGGTATAAAGAGAGTTGTCTGTACGATGATATTTCTTGCTGAAAAAAAGGTGAGTAGCTTTAAGCGACTCACATTTTTTGCAGCAAAAATATCAATCCTTAACTACAACAGATAACAAGTTTGTCATTAACAGGCTCATACAATGCTTTGAACAACTGGGCCCAGGTAAGTAAAATGGATTGTTCAAGTTCAAGGACAAGTATGGTAAAGAGTTACTGTTAAGCTTAGCACTCTGGGTAATCATTTTGAAACCTTTTTCTTTTTTTTTTTTCAAGAAAACAGGTTTTGACATTTCATGCAAATTGTCTCCTATGGAGACAATTTCCATAAAATGTCAAATCCTGTTTTCTGAAAAAACAAAGGCTTCAATTTGTATCTGCTGAATTACCCAAGAGAGTGGTAAAGGTTGACGTTCCCCATAACCTGGGTAAAAAGGGTTATCATTTCTGGAATCAGATGACCTCATGTTGAGGATCAGGTGAGCTAATGATAAAGTTAGAGCACTGATCAATAAGGCAGCAGATGTAATTGTGTCAGATGAAGAATTATACCTTACTGGAAAACTGCAGCTGACACTGTAGATAATACAGGGAGTAGCATAGCTCTAGTTAAAGCAACCGAAAAGTATTGATATTTTTTTCTTATTTCTCCATGAAAACATGTGTGGGTACTCATTAGAAGTGCTTTGGTAAGGCACTTCTAATGTTTCCCACAACATATGTTTTTGTGGAGAAATAAGAAAATAATTTACCTGATACCCCCTCTTATCAAGAGCTATGGAAAAATACTTCCAGGAAAATCAATTACTGTTATAGCCTTAAAGGATTGGGACAGACAGTCCTGAGCAAAAAACGTAGACCCAGATCAGCCGCCAAAGAATATGGGGTCTGATAAGGATCTACACTGTTTGTCACTCATCCAGCAGTTTTTTAGATACCTAGGTAGTAAAAAATGACTTATTTTAGGACAAGTATGGTAAGCAGTTAAAAAGTCACAATATTTACAGTAAATATAATATTTTACAATTTTTTTCTTATGTAATGGTATCCTATTCTCAAGCTGATTCTGTTCAGGCATGTTTCCATGAGTCACACCTTGGGATCAGTTACAAAAAGAACAAGAAAACATTGATGCAAAGCATCAATACGCCGGGAAGCTAATCTGTCATGCATTACTTAGCTCCTATAGATCGTAGTATAGTGAAAAAATGTTATAATTTATGAAAGGCTGTAATTATATAAATTATCACAATACTCAATGATAAAAACATTACAGACGTTATCAGAGCTGTGTAAAAAAAAATCAACTATCATCATCTGTTTTCTAGCCTGCATACATAATTACATGTCGCCATCCATAGCCTAGGTCAAACATACTATATCCGAAATCATCTACTGTATATAGCAGTGTTTCATTCTTTTCTCCACTCATAACATTTTCTTTCGGCCAAAATCTTTCCATGCTTGAATATCAAATTAAACTGTATTATTAACCCTTCTCATGCTAAACATGACATGCCCTGTCTTAGCAAACAGTGTAGATCCAGATCAGTTGGCTGATCTGGATCTGCACTGTTTGTCATTAAATATGTGAATTTCTATCAAATACCCAGATCAAGTAATCTTATTGGCTGGAAATTAGAAGTGATCATGGCATCTTAAATTATTCAGATTGACAAGGGTTAAACCCGCTTATAATCTGTTCGATTTGAGAATGCATATTTCCAATCGTAAACAAAGAAAAATATCTTTTGTTTCTTCTTTGTAGTACGACGAAAAAAATGAAATGAAAAAATTCAAATGTGTACGAATATTGACAGCAACAAGCTCATTTCAGGTCGAATGGTCAAATTGGGACTCCTACGGGAAAACTGCTAATTTCTCTTTTAAATGAGCAAAACCCCACAAGGCTACATTCATTCTACATAGTACTTCCCATTTTTTATTTCACTATGTTACCAATAGCACAGTTCTCTGCTGCAAAATTGTGACTTTGAATAATAATAATAATAAAAAAAAAGTGGGGGGTGAATAGTTACATGTATATATAACCCCACTAAGAACCCCATAAAACTGGAAGAAAACCGATGTTCTCCAAATGCATACACATTTTACAAAAACAACCTCAAATAGATACGCCGGGCTCCAGCCTGGCGTAAATAAATAAAGCATCAGCTACAAAAAGAATAAAGCAGGATTGGCCCATAGGTTAAAAAAAAGGGAGAACTGGTATTTAGAAAATAGCTTTCACTATTTTCTAGCTACATTTAATAGTACCCATACGATACATTTTGGTTGTCAGGCCAGTCCCATGGTTGCAGTCATGGAATGAGATGCAATGTAAGGCATCTTGTGGGAGTGGGAGAGAAAATATCACCAGATGGTGGAAGCATAACTCCAGATCAGGCATTTTTTTTTTTTTTTTTTTTTGTTGTTGTTGATTTTTTTTCCAACCAAAACTTACACTGGGGACTCTTTATAAGATGGTTCAATATAAGACATCTTCATATAGGCGGTTTAAAGGTGGACCCCAAAAGTGTTGTATCCAACAAAAATGTATAGATTATATAGAAAAATGACCATTTATGGTCATTTTTCTATATAATCTATATATTTTTGTTTGGATACAACCTGGTTGTTTAGCTAAATGTAACATAGTTTTTACTTTGGGATCCCATGAAAAATGTTATAAGGAGGTTGTGGTGTATTGATATTTTTCTTATTCCTTCACAAATACAAACATGTACTGGCTATGTTGTGGGTACTCATTAGAAACATGTAGCTGAGAGTCTAATTTATAAGTACCTACATATTTTCCTGTGGAAATAGAAATAAGTTATTAGAATACTCCTCTTATCTGGATTTATGGGTGGGAATACATGTGCATGTGTAGGTACAACATGTATAGAAGAACACACTTGTACAGCCTTGCAGTACAAGCTATGGCTGCATTCAATAAAGAGGAACACTCATGAAACATTTCCCACAAATTATTTTGCATTTTCTGAATGATAACATTTACTGTAAACCTCCAGTTGGAATAGGCTTATTCTCGTAGACAAGACTTGAGGTATACATGTACTGTACATTTTAGCTGGCTATCACCAGTGAAAGTTTGCTGGAGACAGCTGGCTGCCAACAGCCACTTCCAATAAGTTTTGACTTTATGTAAAATCAATGAAACACCAATACAACAAACATTTCCATATTTTTTATCACAAAAAAGTGTACATAAATTTTATTTGCAAAGGCCGCCATTTTGGTTGTTATGACAGCAAAAAATACTGTTCACAGATTATACTTGCTATCATCTGCTCAAAATGGTCAAAACTAAATGGAAAGTTTGCAATTATAGTTCATGAGTGTCTACAAATGTTTTGATTTATTGAATGTCACCTTGTTTTCATAGTCAGGTGATTGGGAGAGTGGCGTTGGCGAGTCCGAGAATGTCACCAAGTGAAATACATGTATGTAAATTTGTCACTACATGTATATTTACTCTGTAGTGCCTTGCATCCTGGCAGTGTGGGTTAAATTCCAAGTACACATATTTGTTTTAATAGACATATGTACATGTAAATACCAGTAAATTTATACAATACATAATGGGTCATTATGGGATTTGAACACACAAGCTTCTTGTTTAGTTCAGCTCTTAACATAGATTCAAAAGCACTTGGTATGGACATTTATTTTTTACCTCTGTAGGGGTTTCATTAATCTTGTTGGCAAGCGGGAGTCACGGCAATGTGAGCAGGTGATTTTCTATGTTTACTGTATTAACCCCATTCAAATCAATCAAAAGTAGCCAGGCGATAATGCCTATGTCGGTGGAGAAAATCCCCAGTCCCTATCTCTTAATGCAAGAAGCATCCAGAAGCAGTGTTCTGTATTCGTAATATACTGCTCACTTGTACAGATCTGAATATTGAATGCTTAGCACGTTGGGTTAAAAATTCCAGCAGATGTAATTATGAAATATTTTTCTTTTTTTTTCCCCAGAAAATAGGCTCTGACATTTCATGCAAATTGTCTCCTTAAAGAATTTACATGAAATGTAAAATCCTATTTTCTTGGAAAAATATCTTCCCCGAAACAGGATAACACTTCATGCAAATCATCTAGCATGAAATGTTAAATCCTATTTTCTGAACAAAAAAAAAAAAAAATGAAAAATATTATTGATTTGTCGTGCTAAGTCAGTAACTGTTAACTTCTCTTTTACCAAGCTATCACACTGCTGAATTGACTTTTTCAGCATTTCAGTTTAACCTCTCAAAAGTGTTGCTGAGAATATTCATTATCCTGACAATTAAAATCTCATCAAACAGACTGCTGAATCAGTGAGATCCAGTCTGCAGACTACACATGTAAAAGGGCTCACCTTTTTTTATTATAAATTTTCACAATGATGATATGATGTTTTATGTCCTTTTCAACATTATTTGTCACTGAAATGATGGGTGATAAATAAATGGAAAATTCTGTCCAATGAAGCCATGAGGCCAAATAAAAATAAAAATAATAAACTATAATACTATAAACTATAATATAATTATTATGTTGTGGGAAGACAACTATGTCAAACACTGACAAAATTTGCCCATTAGTAATCCTAAACCAGATCTCCTTAATATCAATGCATGTACCAAGTTTGGTTTAAATCCCTTGATATTTACACAAGTTATCGTCTGGAAACAAAAATACCGGTATGGGCATTCCTCTGGCAGATAACCGTCAGAATTTGATGAAATTTGCCCACTAGCAACCCTAAACCAGATCTGCACAATATCAATGCACATATGGTACCAAGTCTGGTGAAAATCCACCGATGCTTACTCAAGGTATCATCCGGAAATGAAATATGGACGGACACACAGACATCCAATATGAACCCATAATACCCCGCCACTATCGTGTGGTGGGGTATAAAAGTAAGTGTAAGTAAGTTACATGGAATTTTAAAACAGGGAAGGTAGGTTGGAAAATATTTTTATTTTGTTGAAGGTTTTTATATGGGGTAAACAGGAAAACAATATGTCTAAATGGGGACCTCCCCACAAAATCCTAAAAAAATTTTTAGGGTTGGTGGTGAAAAATTAGGCATGGTCAGGTAACCTGAAACACACACTTTTTTTTTTATTTTAGGCCTGCTCAGCTTAATTTCACCTCAGCTGCAGGTATGGCTACAAGGTCATATTGTCGCAAGACAATATGAAATTTTATTATCACATTTCATCAACTGCCCTGATCTACTCACACATGTAATTAAGGATCAGATCATAGCATTATCATAAGGAAGGGATTTTCTCCAGGTGCGCAGATTTAGCCGATACTTTTAATGTCTTAAACACAAGGGTAGTGGCCTACACTGACAACGAAATTAAACCAGAGATGAAAATATAAAGCTCAACTGCTCTACTTGGGCAAGGCTTTAAAATGTCACTACAATGCATTTTCTTTTTAAGTCTGTTTTGAAATCTTGACACTGCAAAGAAAATTCACAGCAAATTTATCTCTGTGAAGTATATTGTAGACAGCAACTTGTTGCTTTGTGTTCCGATTACCAAAGTTTTAAAGTTGAGACTGAAGTTCCAAAGTGGGTGTTTAGTGACACAATTGTTTCTGAATACTTATGAAGATTTTTAAATCAACTAGCTGCCTATTACTAAAATCAATTTCAATATAAGTGAACCTCCCGATAACGATGGGCGAACCGGTGACGTCACTGCAACTCAATATGTCTGAAAAATCTGACAGGCTGATTTAAAATATTTTTTATGCAGGATTATTCAGAAAGGACTGAACTAGATACAAAAAAATGATTTGATAAAAGATACAGTGTCTCCTTCTTCTCTTATCTTGCTATGTCGTAAGGGGTGCTAGGATACCAGGCTACATGTACCTGTGGACAATCATAGCTACCGACACCTGACGGAGCTATCCTGAGAAGCAATAAATCTACAAACAGAAGTTGTGGAAAACAAGCCACGCAACTATTATAAATCAAAACACTAAATGAAATGCTGAACGAGTCTGACAGGCCAATGTTTACATTTTCATTTTGCCTCGTTAGCGCCTAAGCGAACCTACCTGATTTCTTTCGAAATTTTCCCTCTCCACCTCCAAAGTTGATTTCCCCCTCTGTGTTATAACACGTGGTAAATGTCTAGAAGACATTACGCCTTACGAATCACAAATATTTGCTACAGAAATAAATTTTAATCCTTGTCAGTCTGACATCTTCAATATCCGGAAATAACTCTACAGCGCTATCTACTTACAAGGGAGGCAATTCATTCCACCAAGGGAGGCAAATCCAAATGGTTACAGTCCACCAAATTTATAAATTGTGTGCTTGTCATAATTGACATTATTAACATTAGCCAAAACCTGAAATAAGTAAATATACTAAGAAAAGTCGTCTACTGTTTGACAACATAGTGGCTTTATTTTTGGATGAAAAAAGCAAAAAAAAAAAAAAAAAAAAAAAAAAAGAAAAAAAAGAAATGATAGACACCTTTCTTCCGTCAAAATACAATTTCAATTAACCGTCGATTTCTTTTTCTCTTAAAAAAAAAAAAAAAAATGACAGACAATTTTTCTTGCGTCAAAATACAATCTCAGTTAACCGTCGATTTCTTTAATTTTTTCTTTTATGTCAGAACAAACTAATTTTCATCAGATGAGGTCATACAGGTGCACTTTTTTACATAAAAACCAAGATATTCATTCAAGGGACTATTCCCTTGAATAAATGTCTTGGTTTTTATGTCCATCTAAAACACATATCTTATGGTAAATATGCATATTTGATGCCGTGGGGTGCCATGGGGTGATTAGTAGGACTGTTCTTGTTCCATTATTCTTCTCTCTGAACATTAATGATATTTCAACAGGCATTGACTCAGAAATAAGACTTTTCACAGGTGACTGTGTTTGCTGTCGTGAAGTAAGAGATGCAGAGGACCCATAGAAACTTCAGAAGGGTATATACAGATTAGGATTTTGAGCAAGAAAACGGGATATGAGATTTCAGCCTGTTAAATGAAACATAATGCAGATATTAGGAAGAGAAAAAATAAAACTGAGGCTTCTTACATTTTAGAGGGAACGGTCCTGGAAAATGTGGATTCCATTTAATACATAGGAGTAACAATCACACATTACTTGAGATGGAATACATATAATAGCAACATGCTTACTAAGGCAAATAGAACATTTGGTTTCCAGAGACGAAATCTTTATCAATGTCCTCAGGCAATAAAAGAAGCTGCATATAAATGACTTGTTCGCCCGGTTTTTGGAGCATGGCAGTTGGTTCTTCAAGAAGAACTCGAAAATGTTCAGAATAGGACTGCTAGGTGTGTAACTAGCAATTACCAGGCCCGTATCCAGGGGTGGGCAAAAGGGGCACATGCCCCCCCCCCCCCCCCCGAAGCGACCACTAGCTATACCTTACCCCTGTGTTTTTCGATATTACACTCTTATGCATAAGCTATCCAGATACCTATGATTTCCAGAAAACCGGGAGTTCATAAATGATAATGAAAGAGCCATTAAATGACATGCTGTGATTTGTCAATAACTTGTTAATATTGCCCTGCTGATTAGTAGCATATGGTCAGTTACATAGGCTTCTGTCTTATAAATACATGATCTTACATCTTTTTATCTTGATAATGTACATGTATGCGTAGAAATGGTTTTATTTTGTTGTTCGAAACGTTCTGTTAATTTGTTTTCGAGGAGATTTTAATCCTAACCACTCTCTCTGCTAATTCAGCAGTCGACAAATTGGTGACATTTGTCTTATTTTGCCCTTTAAACAGGATTTGACATTTCATGCAAATTGTCTCAATTAAAAACCTATTTTCTGGGAAATGTATTTCAAAATGTCGTCTGCTAAAAATATTACCCATAGTGCTAAGCTTTGATTCATTTATTTAGCCTCATCACGAGAAACCCTGTCTTTGGAGTTACAACCAGGTAAGAAATAGATCAGTCTGCGCAGCTGCAGAGAAAACCTAGAGTCTTGAAAAACTGGATACGTGATACCATCTAAGCAGTGGACAGGAAATGAAGGCGCTGATCAGACTATGCGGATGCAACAGGATGATCTGCGCATTTGATGTTCGCAAAGGTATAAAACAGGTTTTCTTATGGCCAGGCTCTATTTATTTTTATTGCCTCAGGCCCGGATCCAGGGGTGGGCAAAAGGGACACATGCTCCCCGCCCAACCCCCCCCCCCCCCCCACCCCCGACATCGTAGAATAATGAACTAGTGATTTTTTTTTATTTTTTATTGATTTTTTTAGCGTTGGATGGGTTGGTTGGGGGGGGGGTGCATGGGAATTTGCCCTCTCCCCTTACCCCTACCCCACTCAATCCATATATTTTTGTGTGGGTGTGTTGGTTGAAGGGACATGCAGGTTGTCCAGGATTCTGCAGGGCTAGCCCCGGTAATGATTAAACTAGCCAGAATTATTTTCGCAGCTTAGAACTTGCCTGCATAAGGTGGAAGGTTTTATTTGTTTGTTTTTACGGCCCAGTCAACACCATTTAGGTTATTTTTGAGCCGGTCAATTTACATAACCGCACTTCCTGGGCAGGCTTATACATGAGTGGTTAACCAGTACAGTGCACATTCTTTCGCCAGAAACTGACAACTGCCCTTTTTGAATTAGTGGAAGGGAGAGAATGGCCCCACAAAAGAATGTTGCCCAGCAGTTTTCGAACCTGCGACCTCCTGAAATGGACATAACAAAAAAATAAAATCAGCCTGCAAAATTAATGAAAATGGCTTGAAAATAGCATGGAAATGCACTCTCAGGCAACCGAATTTTAAAAAATTCCCGGGGGAGGCTCCCCCGTCCTCCTCCCCCCCTTATAAAAGGGGTAAGCCCCTCTCATAATCCCCTCTCGCGGCTTACGCCGCTCGATTCATGCCTTTGGCAGTCAATGCCCTCCCCCCCCCCCCCACGTCTTCAGACCTTCTGGGTCCAGCCCTGATTACTGCTTTGAGACTGTGGATGTGACTGGAATACTGAAAAAAAACTTAGATGAGAGTCTCTCTAGAAAAGAACAGTAGACTACTCCTTTTGTACAAAGGTCTAAAAGGTGCCGCCAGCATCCCAACAGAGGACTGTGACCTTATTCTCCCCTGTTAGACACAGTAGAAATCATCACTCATTGACTTTTCGGACCCCCACTGCAAGAACTGACATTTACAAGGACTCATTCTTCCCTAAAAATGAGACTGGACTGCTTTTCCAGATTCGATTATTTCCTCCGCTGAAATTCCAGAGGATGGAGTGGCTAGATTTATCTCTTTGGTGAGAGCTATATCCCAGAACCTGGTATATGAATGTCATTAAACGTGTCACTAGTAAAACTTCAGATTCTGAATAGTGTCAGGCCATGTCGAATGACTTTGTAACGTGTATGATTTCATTGTTGTCTGATTTTGTTTACTTACATGTACGTTCTAGTTGGAGCAATTCTCGCGCTAGACTGATTGTAAGCAATATTTATCCGCCCATATCCATTTCTAGATTTATACTTTTGGTTGATTTGGATAATGGCTATGTTAGGATTAGGGATACGTTGATCAGATAACCCAGTATGTTTTTTTTTTTTTTTTACTTTATCAGGCATCATGTTTTATCACTTTATCGGAAACGAGTGATTGTAGGAAAAAACACATTGATCGTTTTGTATGAGCTTTCGGACAAAGTTGCTTTATGAAATAACCGTGTATTTAGTAAATGACCTCTCCTCCTACATATAGGCCATTGACCCGATTTCAAGATAATTACACCCCTTTACCAAAATTCCTCAGTGGCAACCACAGCTAAAAATTAAAAAAAAAAAAAAAAAAAAAAACACACACACACACAAAAAAAACATGTAAAATGTGTTTGTAAACCACTATGCCCCCAACTATATGCTTTCCCTTCAACATGCATTGACCGTAAAACTTAAGCACCAAAAATGGCTAAGTTCGAAAGTCTAAAAAAGTGACAAAAAAGAAAAAAAAATGACGATAATGCCAAAATCACATGCACATCTACAGACCATGACAAAGGGGCCTGCAAAATTGCAAATTGATCGGTATAAAGCTGTAGGAGTAGTTGCACACACAAGTACTGATCGGTATAAAGCTGTAGGAGTAGTTGCACACACAAGTACATCACCATAATGCAGATTATATTTCATTTCCTTTGGGATCATTGGACCCATTGTGGTATGTTTGAAAATGGAGTTCTGCTCATGTATACGCTAGAGGGCGTAGGCAATGTTGCAAACTTCATTCTGCTTATAAAGAGTCTCAATAAAACCGAGACTCCCATTTCCTAACCCGTAGTGCGTTCATTGTTTCCAAAGGCAATCTTTTTGGCGTTTGTTATACTACACTGCACTTGGTGTTAGTGCCGCGTGGCGCCGGTAGGACGTCTCCCCGTACATCACTATAGTGCAGATTATATTTCATTTCCTTTAGGATCATTGGATCCATTGTGGTATATTTGAAAATTGGGTTCTGCTCATGTATACACCAGAGGGCGTAGGCAGTGTTGCAAAATTCATTACTGCTTATAAAGGGTCTCAATAAAACCGATACTCCCGTTTTTCAAAGCAATCCTAGATATCATATTGACAAGATTTGCCTATTGCAATGCAGGCAAAGTCAAAAGGCCTTTACTCTGCCAATTTTTATGGAAATCGGTCAAAAGTTAATCAGGTCATCTAAACAATGATTTTAAGCTGAGTGTAAAATATCTGGGTCTTAGCTCAAGCGATTTTCAAGACATGGTCTTGACAAGGTTTTCCCTCTGTAATTAAGGCAAAGTCGAAATGGACATACCTCCATCATTTTTTTCCCAGATTAATTCAAAAGTCAATCAGGGCCCAGTTGTTCAAAGCGTCGTTAGCTTAACGAGCTCGTTAAGGGTAATTTCGTTAACTGTTTTAGCGGATTCAATACACAAATATGCTGAAATTTTTTGCTGAAAAAAAAAATGTGAGTAGCTTTTGCAGTGCAAAACAACTGGGCCCTGGTCATCTAAGCATTGATCCCACATAATTGGCAAAAAATCAGGATCCTACTTTAAGTTCTCTGGATATTGTGTTGACAAGGTTTTACGATTGCTGTAATGGCAAAGTCCGAAAAAAAGCATAATTGAACTAATGTTTTATGGAATTTGATTTAAAAAAATAATCAGGCGATCTAAACACTGATCCTAAGCTGTGTATAAATATGGTTTTCTAGATATCATGTTGACAACGTTTTCCCATTGTTATACAGGCAAAGTCCAAAGGGGCATACCTCTGCCAATTCTTTTACGAATTTCGCTGAAACGTTAATCAGGTCATCTAAACATTGGTCCTAAATACATGTAGTATGCAAAATATCAGGACCCTAGCTTAAGCAGTTCTCTATACATCGTTTTGACAAATTTTTCCTATTGTTATAATTGCAAAGACCGAAAAGTGACATAACTCCGTCAATATTTTACGGAATTCGCTCAAAAGTTAATCATGTCGTCTACACACTGATCCTAAACTGTATGCCAAGTATAAGAATCCTAGCTCAAGCGATTCCCTAGCTATCGTGTTGAAAAGGTTTTTATATTGCTATAATGGCAGAGTCGAAAAAGGGGCATAACTCAGCCATATTAAGTCCGACGGAAAAATACGGATTCAGTTATTTTTGTGCTCATGTCATGTAGTAAATTTCAAGTGCCTAGCGTAAGCCATTCTCTAGTTTCACAAGCAATTAAAAGCGTAACGGATAGACGGACGGACGGACGGACGTACTAGACCAACCAATATGCACACCCAATCCCCCTCAACTTCTTCGAAGTTGGTGACATGTGCAAAATATCAGGATCCTAGCTCAAGCGGTTTCTAGACATCGTGTTGACAAGGTTTTCCCAATGTAATAAAAGCGAAGTCGAAAGGGGTACAGCTTTGGCATTTTTTTTTTTACCGAATTGGTTCAAAAGTTAATCAGATCTTCTAAATTTTGATCCGAAACAGTTGGCAAAATATCAGGATCCTACTTTAAGCGGTTCTCTAGATAATTTGTTGACAAGGTTTTCGAACCGTGACTGCTATAATGGTGGTCCGAATAAAAAAAGGCATAACCGAGTCAATATTTTACGGAATTTGCTAAAATATAATCAGGTCATCTAAGCAGTGATCCTTTACTGTGTGCAAAATATCAGAAGGTTTTTTAGATATCGTGTTGACAACGTTTTCTCGTTGTAATACAGGCAAAGTCGAAATGGGCAAATTCTGCCAATGTTTTACGAATCTAGCTTAGAAGTTAAACGGGTCATCTAAACATTAATCCTAAACAGTATGCAATATTTCAGGATCCTAGCTCAAGCGGTTCTCCAAGTATCGTGTTAACAAGGTTTTCCTATTGTTATAATAGCAAAGTCCGAAAAGGCATAACTCTGTCAATATTTTACGGAAGTTAAACAAGTCATCTACATACTGATCTTTAACTGTATGCTAAATATAAGAATCCTAGCTCAAGCGGTTCTTCAGCTATCGTGTTAACAAGTCTTTTCTATTACTGTTATGACTGAGTCGAAAAAGGGGCATAACTCTGCCAAGTTATTTTTCGCTCAAAAGTTAAACAGGTCATCTACACACTGTTCTTAAACTGTATGCTAAATATAAGAATCCTAGCTCAAGCGGTTCTTTAGCTATCATGTTAACAAGTCTTTTCTATTACTGTAATGACTGAGTCGAAAAGGGGGCATAACTCTGCCAAGTTATTTTTCGCTCAAAAGTTAAACACGTCATCTACTCACTGATCTTTAACTGTATGCTAAATATAAGAATCCTAGCTCAAGCGGTTCTTCAGCTATCGTGTTAACAAGTCTTTTCTATTACTGTAATGACTGAGTCGAAAAAGGGGCATAACTCTACCATACTAGGTCCGACGGAAAACAAAATATACGCATTCGCTTGTTTTTGTGCTCATGCCATGTATAAAATTTCTAGTTTCTAACATAAGCCATTCTCTAGTTCACAAGCATCTAAAAGCGTAACGCGCAGACGGACAAGGCCAAACCAATATGTCCCTTAACTTCTTCTATTCAGAGCATTAAAATAAACGACATCTCATTGACAGGCCGAATTTCAAAATAATTTCACAGAAACGTTCCTCTCGTTTTTTGTTTGTTTTTTTTTTTTTTTTTTTTTTTTTTTGTTTGTTTGCCAAAATTGCTAAACTGTTTTTGAACCATTGAACAAGATGGTCGCTAGAGCAAAACAACAACAACAACAAAAAAATCTTTAAACGACATAACCTCTTATGCCAGTTGCCCGATCATAAAATAAGTTCACAGAACTGTTCCTCTTACGTCCATTTACCCATTTACACAATTTCTAGGATAGATGCCAGAGCTAACAACAGAAAGAACAAAATCTTTAAGCGACATCTCCTCCTTGACCAGTTGCCCGATTTCAAAATAATTTCACAGAACTGTTCCTCTTCTGCCCCTTTACAAAATTTCTAAAAAGGTTCCACTCTGCTGAACAAGATAACTGCCAGAGGTAACTAGAAATAAAAAAAAATAATCTTTAAAAGTCATTTCCTTCTAGGCCAGTTGTCCGATTTTCAAAATAATTTCACAGAAATGTTTCTCTTACGCTTCCTCTAATAGTTTCGCTCGGCTGAACGAACTGGCTACCGAAGCTAAAAAGTAGAAAAATCTTTAAACGACATCTCCTCATAGGCCAGTGGCCCATTTTCAAAATAGTTTCACAGACATGTTTCTCTTGTGCATTTTTACCAAAATTGCTGAAATGGTTCTGCTTCACTGAACAAGATAGCATCCATAGCTAAAAATGGGAAAAAAAAGTATCTTTAGCCCATATCTTCTATTAACCAGTGAGCCTATCACTTCTACAAGCTATATAACACCTTGAATCCAGATGGGCGTTCCAGAGCCATAATGCCTCATGCTTTTCGATTGCAAAGACCCGGTTCAGACTGTGAGATGCATATGTTTGGACGCCGGCCCATATTTCATTTACTTTATTTTTCTGTTGCAAAGACCCTGAACAGACTACGCGGATACACATGCTTGGACGTCGGCCCATATTTCACTTACTTTTTTCTGTTGCAAGGACCATGCTCGGACGCCTGCCCATATTTCACTTGCGTTTTTTTTTTTCTTATTGCATAGCCCTGGTCAGACTAAGCGAATACACATTGCTGCTCGCCGGCCCATAATTTAATTACGTTTTATTTTTGAGCCCACTGTATGCATGGTGGTCGAAGCTTGCTTACCAAGTAATGCTTACTATCCGCGGACGCCTGATTACACCCTTTGTTCTGGGGTCCATGTCTGTTGGTCTGAACATTCTGATTCGTCATTCGTTTATGGATTTATGATTTTGGATTACGGCTTTGGTACCATGACCGCAACTACTTTATCAGGATCCTACTTTAAGCGGTTCTCTAGATAATTTGTTGACAAGGTTTTCGAACCGTGACTGCTATAATGGTGGTCCGAATAAAAAAGGCATAACTGAGTCAATATTTTACGGAATTTGCTAAAATATAATCAGGTCATCTAAGCAGTGATCCTTTACTGTGTGCAAAATATCAGAAGGTTTTTTAGATATCGTGTTGACAACGTTTTCTCGTTGTAATACAGGCAAAGTCGAAATGGGCAAACTCTGCCAATGTTTTACGAATCTAGCTTAGAAGTTAAACGGGTCATCTAAACATTAATCCTAAACAGTATGCAATATTTCAGGATCCTAGCTCAAGCGGTTCTCCAAGTATCGTGTTAACAAGGTTTTCCTATTGTTATAATAGCAAAGTCCGAAAAGGCATAACTCTGTCAATATTTTACGGAAGTTAAACAAGTCATCTACATACTGATCTTTAACTGTATGCTAAATATAAGAATCCTAGCTCAAGCGGTTCTTCAGCTATCGTGTTAACAAGTCTTTTCTATTACTGTTATGACTGAGTCGAAAAAGGGGCATAACTCTGCCAAGTTATTTTTCGCTCAAAAGTTAAACAGGTCATATACACACTGTTCTTAAACTGTATGCTAAATATAAGAATCCTAGCTCAAGCGGTTCTTTAGCTATCATGTTAACAAGTCTTTTCTATTACTGTAATGACTGAGTCGAAAAAGGGGCATAACTCTGCCAAGTTATTTTTCGCTCAAAAGTTAAACACGTCATCTACACACTGATCTTTAACTGTATGCTAAATATAAGAATCTTAGCTCAAGCGGTTCTTCAGCTATCGTGTTAACAAGTCTTTTCTATTACTGTAATGACTGAGTCGAAAAAGGGGCATAACTCTACCATACTAGGTCCGACGGAAAACAAAATATACGCATTCGCTTGTTTTTGTGCTCATGCCATGTATAAAATTTCTAGTTTCTAACATAAGCCATTCTCTAGTTCACAAGCATCTAAAAGCGTAACGCGCAGACGGACAAGGCCAAACCAATATGTCCCTTAACTTCTTCTATTCAGAGCATTAAAATAAACGACATCTCATTGACAGAGGCCGAATTTCAAAATAATTTCACAGAAACGTTCCTCTCGTTTTTTTTTTTTTTTTTTTGTTTGCCAAAATTGCTAAACTGTTTTTGAACCATTGAACAAGATGGTCGCTAGAGCAAAACAACAACAACAACAAAAAAATCTTTAAACGACATAACCTCTTATGCCAGTTGCCCGATCATAAAATAAGTTCACAGAACTGTTCCTCTTACGTCCATTTACCCATTTACACAATTTCTAGGATAGATGCCAGAGCTAACAACAGAAAGAACAAAATCTTTAAGCGACATCTCCTCCTTGACCAGTTGCCCGATTTCAAAATAATTTCACAGAACTGTTCCTCTTATGCCCCTTTACAAAATTTCTAAAAAGGTTCCACTCTGCTGAACAAGATAACTGCCAGAGGTAACTAGAAATAAAAAAAAAAATAATCTTTAAAAGTCATTTCCTTCTAGGCCAGTTGTCCGATTTTCAAAATAATTTCACAGAAATGTTTCTCTTACGCTTCCTCTAATAGTTTCGCTCGGCTGAACGAACTGGCTACCAAAGCTAAAAAGTAGAAAAATCTTTAAACGACATCTCCTCATAGGCCAGTGGCCCATTTTCAAAATAGTTTCACAGACATGTTTCTCTTGTGCATTTTTACCAAAATTGCTGAAATGGTTCTGCTTCATTGAACAAGATAGCATCCATAGCTAAAAATGGAAAAAAAAAGAGTATCTTTAGCCCATATCTTCTAATAAACCAGTGAGCCTATAACTTCTACAAGCTATATAACACCTTGAATCCAGATGGGCGTTCCAGAGCCATAATGCCTCATGCTTTTCGATTGCAAAGACCCGGTTCAGATTGTGAGATGCATATGCTTGGACGCCGGCCCATATTTCATTTACTTTATTTTTCTGTTGCAAAGACCCTGAACAGACTACGCGGATACACATGCTTGGACGTCGGCCCATATTTCACTTACTTTTTTCTGTTGCAAGGACCATGCTCGGACGCCTGCCCATATTTCACTTGCGTTTTTTTTTTTTTTTTTTTTTTTTTTTTTTTTTTCATTGCATAGCCCTGGTCAGACTAAGCGAATACACATTGCTGCTCGCCTGCCCATAATTTAATTACGTTTTATTTCTATTGCAAACACCCTGATTAGACTGTGCGGATGCAGAGGCTTGAACGATGATGTAAGACCCCTAGTCATTATTCTATAGAAAAATGACCCCTTATCCATAAAATACTGACTCCCATTAAAAAATAATAACCCCTTCGATGATATTATGACAAGGGGTGGGGGGGGGGGTCGGTAGGGGGTGCGGGGGTGATAAAATTATAACCGGGGGTCACTATTATTTAAAGAATAATGACTGGGGTTGTTATTCTATAGGGGTCTCTTGGTGTAACGAAGGAAAGTGAATCCCATTGAACAACAACCCCCGATCATTGTTCTATAGAAAAAGTTACCCCATTCTGTTACAGCTCTCTTATTTGTGGATGGATTTAAAATAACTTGACACATATGTCAAAACGTTGGATCGCACGCAAGACCTAGGTACTCATATTAAACGTCAAGATCACGGAGATCATTCAAGATAATGGCGTCCTGTTAATGATTCTGGCAAACAAAACGTCGTGTCCGACCTGTAACTTTGTGATTTGTGAATAGATTTTAAAATAACTGGAAAAAATAGCCATATAGACAATGTATCATGCGCAAGATACAGTTCCTCACCTCAAAAGCCAAATTCACAAATTAAGATAAAAGACGATGTGTTAATTTTGACTAATGGTGTTAATGTAAGGTTTGTTGTTTTGCTTCCTCCCCCAAACCACCCGAAATCACACAAACACAGAAAACTCGTGCATGGGAACGACATTGCTAACTCGTGGACGGAACCACTGCAGATATATAGGGTTGATCAACTAAACAATCTATGTTTAAATGTACAGAGTCAAGTAAAACGAAAGTGAATAGGCAAATTTAGCATCAGAATCTATGTGTTTACACCACGTGTCTCAGTCTCAGGAATTCTTGCACCGTTTTTTTTTTTTTTTTTTTTTTTTTTTTTTTTTTTTTTTTTTTTTTTTTTTTTTGTTTTTCGCGATTTTTTCACTGCATAAAGATAAGTTTTCAAAATAAGAGCAGTCCTTTTCACTGCATATAGACAAGTGTTCAAAATAAGGGTAATCTTGCAAGACGAGGTATTCTAGAAACTTTGACAAAATGTACACTCTATATTACTACATGTAAATAAATAGATTGTGAGAAACGCTACAGGTTACCAGCGGGGTTTTAACACTGATTCGTCGGCATATTGCCCTCATTGATAATTTCGATTTGAGATTTATGGAATTTTGTTTGCTTTTTTTTTCTGATTTTTAATTTAAAAAACAATACTTTTTTTTTTCAAATTCTCCCAAAGTAGCTGAATATCTTTCTCGAATTTTCCACCTACAAATAGATCACGTATAAATAGATCTATTTATGAATAGATCACATGCACTGGCTCCCGGCTTAGCTGTGCATCGCCGTGACATCTCGGATACAAGCGCTGCCGCAGATTGACCTTACTGGCCTTCAGGTTCGTGGGAAATAAATCAGTTCATCCAAGTACATCACTGCGATGCAGACGGTGAGCAGCTTATGCCTTCTGATGTCTGTAAACAGCGGCGTTGTGAACCGAAAGAAAGAATAATGTACATAAAATTAAAACGTAATGCCACACAAAATTAAGAATATGCCTTGTGTATGTGGGTGGGTGGGGGGTAGGGGAGGGGAGGGGAGAGGGGAGGGGAAGAAGACGAGAGGGGTGATTCACTTATTTCAAACTGCATTGAAAAATCTAGCCAATAAGTATTTTCATTTTGGTCAGTTCTTTATACTGTTCTCTGTGGTGTATAGTGGCCTCTCCTACGAATGGACTCGGGTTTGAGTATCATTGGTGACCTTCTGTGTGTGTGTGTGTGTGTGTGTGTGTGTGTTTTACTTTAATAAACATTTTTAGCTGTTGTTTTTCTTTATTTCTTTGTTTCATCTTTTACTTTATTTTGATATTGTTTAGCCGGATAGCAAAAGCAACACTTCAGTACAATCCAAATCATATTCCGGAAAATCAAAAACAACATATTCTTATAGGCAACGACGTAAAATACTGCTTTTCTTTCTTTCTTTCTTCCATTACGTCTAAACCTCCTAGGAGCACAGACGGTGTACATTGAACGCCCCGAGTGCAGGATGAAGGCCTACAAGTAACCAATTTGAATGACCCTATGGTTCTTTAACCTGCACATGGTGTGACTTTCCCTGCACAGGTGACCTCCAGTCAAGGTCCCAATCCGAAGTACGGCACACTGTTTTCATTTCATGCCTGCAAAAGACATGAAGGAAAGCGTGTTCGGACACGGAAAATTCCCTCGTTAAGCCTGGGGTCTATCCCGGTACCTCTAGCTCTAGAGGTCAGTGCGCTCACCACTCAGCTACCTCGCTACATAAAATACCTGTTTTTATACGTTTTTGTTATGGGATAAATGTATGTGTTTTGTTGACAGGGCAACACAAAGCTAAGTGATGTGAATGTTGCTTTTCTCGCACAGCCAGATACTTGATAAGTAACACGTTAGAACCAGTCAAATAATAAAAACCTTACCTTTTATAGTTAAAATCAGTCAAAACTACATATTGTTTCAATACAGGAAACAGTTTTGTTTCGATGGCAATGCATTTTTTCTTAAGTGATAGCTGTTTTTTTTTTTTTTTTTTTGTTTAAACTAAATTATCATCCAGTATTTGACAATCAAACTGGTGAAAAGAAAAAAAAAAAAGAATTGCAATGTAAACAGAATATATAAAATAAAACTATGTGCTTTTATAGGATAAATTCGACGTATTTGTTGCCATGGCAACATAATTTTCTGTGTCATATGTTGATTTTGTTCATAAATTTGTGTTTCAATATTTAACAACTATAAAATTATCAAGTGGATATGCTTTTAATTACATTGTTCCCGGATTGCTGCCATGAAATCTATTAAAGACAAACAATTTTACAATACAATATGTAGTGTGTTGCTGTTGACATAGCAACCATTACAATTGTTTTTTCAAACTTATTTTTGTTGTTTTTGAAGATGTCCCATGTTGACTTATATTTAGAAAAGTTTTCATCAATATATTAAATTGGGCAGAATTTTGTCATTCGTGAACCAATCCCTTTTGATTTGTATCCTGAAGTCTTTAGCCTATAGGTGAACTTACAGTATAGGCAGGCTCCATCGTCCGCACTTTTCGAACATCTCAGAAACCGCTGGGTCAACCCGAATCCAATTTCATATAAAGCCTCTGAGGCACTTTGGGAACAAACATTTGTTAAAATGATCCAGTCATGTCATCAGGATATCTGCCTTGTCCATATACATTGTTGTATCTAGCGGGGGACAAGGGGCTATTTCTCCACCTAAAAGCATAAATGGGACAGGGAGCCTTGATGACCCTCAACATTAAGTCGTGTTGCTAATATTTAAGGTAATAGAATCCCTTAAAATAGGTGATGGCATTTAACAATGGTTATGGGACAAAAAATGGCCCCATCACATTGGTCCTAGCGGCAACACTGCATATATGATCCGCCATCAAATCAACAAAATGACATGTGCATCCAGCGGAGACTCAGATCAGCCTGGACATCTGCCCAGTTTTCACTGTCTACACATAGAAACCTTAGCTCCTTAGCAACCCATTGGGTGCACAGCGAAGACTGATCAGACTGGGCTGATACCCATGTTGTTCTGATTCTTCTCTGGGAGCCTAGTCATTTTGTCGGTTTTGTCATGCGCTGGCTCAGTTATGGTTAAATCAGCAGGCCGATTACCTTCGAACCTATAGCTACTGGCGCAGTGGCTCAGTTACAAGAGCGTATGGCTTGCGCCCGGGAGGTTTTGAGTTCGATCCCCGGCCGAGTTATACCAAAGACTTTAAAAATGGTATTAGCTGATCTTTCGTTTGCGCGCAGCATTGAGAAAGCGGAACTGGTGGTCCAGTGTCAGTATAATGTGACTGGGTGGAATGTCACATGTGTCTGAGGTGTGATGTGTCTGAGGCAGCACTCTTAATGTGTGCATTGAGCTCCCTGTTTCACATTCAGACACCGTCGCGATATGACTGAAAGATTGTTGAAAGCGACGTTAAGTCTGAATAAAAAAATAATAAAAAAATAACCTTGGAACTTTCTTTTTTCAGGTTGAAATCTGTCCGACGGATTAAAATCGAATGCCATACCCGCGTAGTAGGGTCATTAAGGTCTCTCTCTCTCTCTCTCTCTCTCTCTCTCTCTCTCTCTCTGTATGTGGTAAGGCAGATGGAATATGGCACTGATGACACATTTCACTTGATAGTTCTTCGAGAGCAAAAAACATAACTATTCAACCTGCGACCAGCCAAGTGGTCTGGTCACTTCTTTCAATGTCTAGTGGTCTACATCTGTCTTGACACAGAAGATCCCTATGTATCGATGTGGGTAAGTTTGTCTGACCACGCTCAACGTATATATCCATTGATAATAACTTTTCACTTTGCATGCTGGGTAAAAATGAGACGACATTTAGAAATATTATTCTTATTTTTCATAGAAAATAGGATTTGACACTTCATGCAAATTGCCTCGTAAGGAGGCAATTTGCATGAAGTATCAGATCCTATTTTCTAGAAAAAAAATATATCATCAATTTGTCGTCTGCTGAATTTGTCCATAGCATGGTAAGTGTTATTTACTGGTTCAATGTGTACGTCCAGCAGCTATACACAGGTGATAAAGTAGCACGCATATTGTTTAAATTAAGGTAAGAAAATTATATTTTCTTATTTCTTTATCAAACGCCTGCATGAGAGGCAGTCGTATTATATTAGAGGAGCAACAAATTAATTCGTGACCGTCTGGAGCTGCGAAACCGATTGAAATTTGATTTTTGTGTTGAAAAAGTTGAATAGGTTTATATTATGCGGTTTAGACTGATCTGTCGCTTTGACCTTTATGTGCCCGATTCTCTTACCATTTACATTTAAAATGCTGAATTATATTTCCCAGAAAGTAGGCTTTGACATTTCATGCAAACTGTTCCGAAATAGACAATTTGCATGAATTAAACGTTAAAGTCATGTTTTCTTCTAGGAAACACAGTGACAAGAAAAAAAAAATTCATCAGTTCTGCTCAAAGAGTGGTGAAGGTTAAATACAATATAAATATAAAAACTTTATATATATATATTGCTTCAGTTTCTTTCTTCAGAAAATAGGGTTTAACATTGCATGCAAATTCTGCACGTCATGTCAAACGCTATTTTCATTTTTTCCCCCGGCAAATGCAACATGATAATAGGAAATTTGTAGACTGCTGATTTCGCCTAGAGAGTGCTAAAGTTTGTTTAGTTATTGACCGAACTAATCCAGCGGTTTGACTAATAGTATTCATATATGGGCGGTCGCGCGCGTTGGAGTTTTACGGACCAGTCAAAAATGTTTAAGATCATGTCGAGCCGGTCAGATAACCTAATCATACTTTTTCCGGGACAGGCTTAGTCCTCTAAACGGTTAACCAGCACTTTGTGCACATACTTTCGCCGGCAACTCGTCGGCTGAGTGCTATTATATTATTCTATCTCCAGTACTGATGAAATTGCGTGTAATAAAACCGTTGCAATCAGAATCAAATGTTCTATCTCCTGACGCCCTTAGAAGTTCTAGCGTCGCTTTGTAGCCATTTATAATCACTCTTCTTCTTCTTCTTCTTTTTTTAATCTGTCTCCAAAATGACCAATGCCGTTAGTGCTATACTGTTCCATGACCATTTGACCAAATGAAATGAAAATATTTAGAGAGGTATTGTCACGTTACCTGATGCGATTTTTAAGGTCACATGATGATATTCTTCATGACAATATATTTATGAAGAGGAGACATGTGGTGGTGAATGGAAATTACTTCAGTTTGCATCATAAAATAATGCAATGGTCATCGTTGGCGAGATCATTTGGATAATGTATATAAATTATATTATTTTTTATATGTTGCTTTTCATTACATTGGATTGTTATGGAATCTAGGTCAAGTATTTGTTCCATTTCCAGGTTGCTGAAAAAAAAAAAAAAAAAAAAAAGGCATTTTGTTTTATCTCCAAACAGAAAAGTCCATTTATTTCCTTCACAAAGTTTATCTATGTTGACTTTTCAAACTTATTTAAGGGCTGCAAACTTTGAATCCGACTTTCTTGGACTTTGAAAAAATGGAGATAGAACAGCCTTGACTCAACCGACGAACTGGCCTTCTTGAATCAGGAAAGGGAGAATGATCGTACATATTATTTCATGATCAATCTTCAGGAAGATTTTGTGGCCGAGCTGGGATTCGAACTTGCGATCCCGCGCAAGCCCAGATCCTTTGAAAGCCTTTGAAAGCAAACCCGCATCAAATAAACGAAAATAGCAGACTTGGTTGATTACTGTTCCATGCAATAATGCTGACGCCTCCTAGCCCATGCTTGAGCGATATTCTATTTTCAGATATACTGCATGTATTCCACCTAATTACTGCACTATGCACAAAGGTTTACAAAAAATGCTGGGAAAACTTACGGTAAAATAATTTCGTAACTATACTAAGGATACACTCAAAAACAAACAACAAAGAACTTATCAAATGATGCTTTGTGATGTTTGTGTGTGTGTGCGTTTTTTTTTCTGGTTTGCATTGACAAGGGTACTCACAGCATATGCCTTTATAAAGAAGTAGGCAAAAACTACACTGGCTGTAATCTGAAGTGCTTGACTGTGCGCTTATAGAGGTATGTGCGGTAAGTAGGTCGAATAAGGTATTCTGATACGTACAGTGATACCGAAGAAACAGAAAATATAAACTACACTAAATTATTCCATAAAAAGCAGTATCGCACGTTATTAACAGCCGTGCATTAACCGGCGAAAAGCCGTGTATTAACAAGGCAATTCACGCGCGCTGTTAAAGGCTCCATATCCCTCAAAAATAGACATTTTACACTGTACATTTGGGGACGTATCCGAATAAAGGCGACTCTTTGAAGGCAGGATCTAAACCAAAGCTTGAAAATAGCAGCATAAGCTTGAGTGTGTCTTCTGTAATAAGCAACATTCTTCAAACGAAGTTAGCCGCAGACAGGAGACATTTGCACATATAGATGCAAACAACGAGTTTAACTTTCTGACGGCACTCCCTGGGAAAATAAGATTTTTGTTCCCAGAAAACAGTGCTTTATAATTCATGCAAATTGCACATGTCTACCTAGTATGAAATATCAAATCTATAAAGGCTGACCTTGGAAACAAAAAACACACAAAAGAACGAAAATCAGGGCCACGGTTTTATTGAGACTCTTCATATTAGCGCAATGTAGTGTGCCCTCTGGCATCAGCACCATCTTAAGCCGAATTCGATGTTCCAAGATACAAGAATGGGTTCTATGATCCAAAGGAAAATAATAAAAAGAAATGCAGTGAACCCTCGTTACAACGACAGCATTTGTTCCCAAAGATGTTGCCATTAAAATGAATTTGCTGTTGTAAATCATCCTTAATGGACAGAATGATATGTGAGAAAGACCTGGTTTTATTCTTATTCTCTCATAAAACATATACTTCGGATATTTGTTAGACTCGCCTCAGTGAGGCGATTCTAACAAATATCTAAAATATATGTTGCTTGAAATTTTAATGTAATATTCTTGCATAATTTCTCATTAACTGTCACCTCTTGAGCGAAGGTTTCGTGAAATTGAGTTGTCATTATTACGAATTGTGTCGTTGTATCGAGTGTCGGTATAAAGAAGGTTGACTGTAAATGATGATCGAAATACCGGGAGACCTTTTTTTCGGCTGCGGTTTGGACAAAGTCGTTGAAGTAAAAATCTTTAGAAAAACTAAGATGTGTGGTGCCAAATTCCTTAGTGTATCCTGAAATAAATTTAATTGTTTTCTTGTTCTTATCATTTTTCACCTTGATGATGACAATGATTACAGGGACACATCATGGCAGAGGTAACAGTTGCAGACGCAAGTGGGGAAAAACTAACGATGATGGATTTTGACGGCTTCAAGGTGTCGTTATTTGGTCAGACTCCAGACTATATAAAGGATGTTTATGAAGCTCTGCCTAACTTTAAATTCCGAGACGATGACATTTTTCTTGCCTCTTATCCAAAAGGTGGTGAGTTGTTTCGTCATTATCTAACCATTGTAATAGCCAATAGCCCATAAGAGGGGGTATCCACATAATATTTTTCTTATTGTTCCACGAAAGTATATTTTGTGGGTACTCGTCAGAAGCGCCTCGACGAGGAGTACCACATCATACAATCGACTCTCGTTATCTCGACATAGCTTATCTCGAATTACCTATTATCTGGAAGTGAAAATCTGGTGGCCTGTTTAAACATGAAAAACTATTAACAGGTAACAAAATATTGTGGAAAAGAGGAGAAATTGCTCCTAAGGAGCGACTTCTCCTCTTTTTCCACAATATTTTCAACGTGTCTCTAACTTCAGGCGTCAAATTACATATTCTTTGTGAAGTGTGGTTGTTCGATTTATTTTTTCCTCAATTCTACAAATCTGATATGTCAGGGTACGGATATCTCGAAGTATTTCAGAGAGTCCCTTAGACTTCGAGATAACGAGAGTCGACTGTACGTGTTCGTGGAGAAATAAGAAACATATCAGTACTTTTCGGTTTAAAGTACCTCATCTTGATCTACATGTAAATGGTTTATGATGATGATGATGATGATGATGATGATGATGATATGCTGTTTTACGTCCCTTTCAACATTATTTGAGTCATACTGAGACGATGGAAGGATGGTAATGAAAGGCTCTGTGCAGTGAAGTGTCGTACAGTCATGAGCTGACTTCCGACTCCAATGGGATTCGAACCCGGGACACCATGATCTGAAGTCGGATGCGCCAACCAAAAGGCCACATGGAAGATTCTGTGATGTAGAGCATCTGCTGAACGCTTAGTGTGCTGGATAAAACTTCTAGCAGACAGCAATTGATACATGCTTTATATTATTTCTGAATACATTTTGTTATTCTGATATGCAAGAATATAAATGAAATCACCCAGGAAAGGCCACAATCAGGAAGCAAGGAATAAGCAATATAAAACAGCACATTTGTAAAAATCCGACAGCTTGATTGGATGTCTTTTATTCAAGGTGATGTTCGGCCGACTGATGAATACTCGGACCGAACTCGCATTAGTAAACTAATAACTATGACAAACCAAAGTGGATTGCCCAATGGCGATATGAAGCCAGAGGGGGAAAAAAAAAACAAAAAAAAAACGATGGGTCCGAACAAGAGAAAGGAGTCGTCATTCAATCTGAGGTCCGACTAACCCATGTCATACTGAATTAATCAAGATGCCACGCCCACTTCTAATTTTCAGCCAATCAGATCGCTTGATCCGGATTGTCGCTATAAATTCACATACATAATGGCAAACAGTGCAGATCAAGAAGCCAACTGATCTGGATCTGCTCTGTTTGCAAAGGCAATGTATATCCGGGTTCAGCAGGACCAGGGTTAACAAGGAAGCAATGGTTTCAGCCCTGATTTGGTTAACAATCATGCATACAGTTTGCCGCAGAGCGTTTATATTGTAAACTATCGTTATGTAGTAAGTGACAATCTTTTTTAATTGCTCCGAAAAATCAGTATTACAAGCAAGACTTCAAGCGTTTGTGGTCAAAGAAATTCACTGCGGCACTATTTACAAATAAAAGAAACGAAAGTAAAACTACACAGGAATCAGATCTCAAACATAATCAACTATGGGCATGTGCCTAATCAAAAATAATTGCAGTATAGAGACATGTAGAGAGATCACCTAACATTAGTATATTTTATTCCTTTATAATCACAGAGGACAGTCTTAAAGGAAAGAATTTCCTGTAGCAATTCTTTTCTTTAAGAGTAGCCCACATATAATTATTGGAAGCGATACTCGTGATATTTTTCCCTAGATTTTTCCCAGGTGAACAACAACAGCAACAATAATAAAAATAATAATAATAATAATAATAATAATAATAATAATAATAATAATAATAATAATAATAAGAAGAAGAAGAAGAAGAAGAAGATTAAAAAACATTACGAAAACACGTCTATTCAAATATATAGCAAATTACACCTCCAAAATATGAACATTTTCAGATAAAAAACTCTGATATTTTTATTATTTCTGCTCAAAATATAGATTGTGGGTACTTGTTAGAACCGCCTCGGCGAGGCGGTTCTAACGAGTACCCACAATCTATGTTTTCGAGCAAAAATAAGAAAAATAATGCATACCCCTGTAAACCCCAGTTTTACTATATAAAAGTGGGGTTCGAGGGGGTCAAAATTATATAGTCATGTTTTCGTGATGTAATGTCTTCTGCTTAAGTTTTGATTAGCGGTTAAGGGTTAATACGTCTGTTTCGTCAGGCTGCACGTGGACGTTTGAAATACTTACGATGCTGCTGACTGCTCAGACGAACGGACACTCTCATGATAAAGGAGCTACGATGTTGGAAGCCAAGAACGCGGCCACTATAGATGCCATACCGTCTCCTAGGATACTGAATTCACACCTCCCCTTTGATAGGTTTGTATAGTTTCAGTTCTCGGATATTATAATTTGAGCCTTTATGAAATACATGTAACATGCTTTAGGACATATACAAACTGTGCGTGTCCAGGTCAGACCGCGCATCAGATGTGAACTTTCTATTAAAAATACCGTGTATACTCTAATTATTCGAACATCTTAACTCCTGATAAAGAAATAATTTTTTTATGTGTTTTAGCCCTTGGTTAGTCTGGCCCCAGACCCTTTCTTCATTTTTCTTTCTTTCTTTTTTTTTTTTTGAAGGGACACAACACTTGTATAGCTTGTAGAATTTTTGTTTACTTCAGTCCCTTGGCTAGAAAGAAAGGGTCTGGTAACAAGTGAAACTGGTCTAGGCAGAATTCATCCTGCTGACCTTATAAACTTTCTCTCACTGCAATACTTAATGGTTCTCACCAAACAGCTGAGGGTAATAAAATTTGTTAGGTAAACTTAGACGTCACTGCTGAAAAGTTAATGGTCTGTATCAAATTTCTGATATTGGGTGCTTGGAAGTCAGAAATATAAGAAAAATATTGCCTGTTTGTCGTCTGCTGAATTGTCCAGAAAAAATGGTAGCAGTTAATTTTATGGGTAATGAAGCACTATCAGGCAATAATTAAAAAGACTGTTAGCTAATAAAAAAAAAGTACGGTAAGCATCAAAAGAGTCAGTCTCCTGGGTTTTGGGGAGTGTGTGTGTGTGTGTGTGTGTGTGTGTGTGTGTGTGTGTGTGTGTGTGTGTGTGTGTGTGTGCGGAGGGTGGGGGGGGGGGGTAATGGGGGATTACCTTGTAAGATTGCCATGGGCATTTAGTTAATGAGGTTAACCCTTGTCATGATGAACCTGCATGGATATACCCTACCTTTGCAAACAGTGTAGATCCAGATCAATTGGTTTCTGAAGAAGCCAACTGATCTGGATCTGGATCTGCACTGTTTGCCATAAATATGAGAATTTCTAGCAACAAATCGGATCAAACAATCTGACTGGCTAAAACAGAAGTGGGCGTGACATCTTAATTTATTCAGTATGACAAAAGTTAATACAGATTGTCAGAAAAAAAAGTGAGTCTTTTCTGCGCTGACAGTTTCTGCAAACAATATCTCTATGTTCATCTTTTATTTTGATTTGAAGTTTTTCAATTTAAGTGTACTGCTCTGATTTTACACCCTTGTGTACTAAATAACGCTTGTCTTTTGGACTTCTAGTGCAAACTGTCTGCTTTGTACAGTGGGTATCTGCTTTATTTTTATATCTGTTTTATGCCCCGTTTATATGCATAAGTTTGGCCCTAGGGGCAAATATTTACCCCTAAGGGCAAATTTATCCCTAGGGGTAAACTTGTCATGTAAACGCATTTGCCTTTAGGGGCAAAATTTACCCATGCCTGCTCAAGGGTAGGGGCAAATACCCTAGGGGTAAATTTTGTCATGTAAAAACAAGGTATAATTTACCTATAGGGGTAAATTTTGTAAATATGTTTGGAATGCCTCAAAATACAGGTATACCATGTTTATTTTGCATTAATTTTTATTTGTTTATTTACTTGATGTCTGCAAATATACTTGTATCAATTTATATTCGCAAGTTGTGGTCAGAAGTGAGTTACTTGACAAGAATACTATTATGCTAGCAGTTAGGATACTGATTCAAGGCAAATATGATGATATTTTAATACTATTGTGCTGATCAAGTAGCACACTCTTGTACTGATCTATAATTAAATAATAACATCAGGAAAGTTTTCGCAGTGGGTATTTTTAACCAATTTGATGACTAAAACTAATTCCCATTTCTTAACGCTTATGTGGAGGGCAATGTTTTAGCAGACAAGAACTTGTAATATTTCTTATTATTACCAGAAAATAGGCTTTGGCATTTCATGAAAATGGTGTCACCCCTTATTTTCTGAAAAAGAAAAACAACAACAAAAAAAAAAAACAAAAAAACAAAAAAAAAAAACAGGGAAATACTACCAATTTGGCATCTGTTAATTTAGCCAGAGAGTGGTAAAGGTTAATTACCAGGCTACAGAAATGTCAGATATAAAAAATGGTACCAGATCAGACTGTATATCTGTTCAACAACCTCTGCAGTCTGATTATGGTCGTAGGTACGCACACACTGCATTTCAACAGATCAGTATGTGACAATCACTTGAGTACAGCCACTAGCACTGCAAGTGGATTGCAATGATAATGGACAGTCATTACCACTGACCATCTTTTTATGTAGAATCCCATCTGTAAGTAGGAAATACCCTGACCAGACTGTGCAGATCTATGAGCTTGTCACCAGAACTGAGTTCCATGCTAGTCTCCGTTTCAGGTCCTATGCTAATTAACATTCAACATTTTCATAAGCCTGACCTGTATTATAACAAGAGGCCCACGGGCCACGGGTCGCTCACCTGAGTAGCATTGCGAGTGCCGATATGCAGATGTTATGTAACATTTTTCCAATCCTGTCATCGCAACTAATGAAAAGATCATCTTTTAAGCAGTTCTTAATTTTGAATTTTGAAAAAGAATATTATATATGGCATGACAGTCAATGGAGCATGATCATTTGAACAAACTCTCAATCACATTTCAACAGTAGGATCAATGTGAAATTTGGGTTGCAGTTGCCTAAGTGGTTTCTGAAGAATCATGATTTTATACATGTAAACAGCACAATGGCAGGGAAATATAATAAACATAAACAAGATGGTAGCCATCTTGGATTTCCAATTAGAATGATTTTAGCTACTGTTGATC